>JAHLJT010004567.1:127653909-128253909 GCA_031308135.1 Acheta domesticus | reverse complement strand
AGCTTTCCAAAACTCTCCTCAATTGCTCGCGCAAGGCGGACCGCACTAACACTTTTGAAAGTTTTTTCAGTTTCCGAGCAAGACATCAACAGAAACCGAGGCTTTCTTGGTTTATCTTCTTCCCGGAGGAAGAAGCTATTTAGATCAACTGTTCTGTCACATCTCCTCTTCCTTGCAGAAGAGGGCAGGGGGGGTTGTTGAGTATCCATGAGATGGATATAAATTCATCTCCGTGCTCCCCACCCACCATGGAGTCCAACAAGGGGACACCCCACTGGGGTGCCAGGGCTGACACGAAGATATAGTAGGGGAATGTCACAGCGCTGCACCGCCGTGGATCCCCCCGCTCACCCTGGAGTTCAGTGCAAGACCTAGTCCGAGCCGATTGATCGGGAGTGGGTTAGCTCCCGACCGCCCGTCTAGAAGAGTCCGAGGCCAAAGCGAGTGTATTGACACCTACAAGGAATGTTCCCCAAAATACGTAAACGTATCCCTTAGTGCAAGCCAGAAAAACGTAGCACCAGGACTAGTTGGGAAACAAACAGGTCTCTCAACTGCCAGGACACACATTCCCTCCGACACGGGTCGCCATGCACGGCAAACACATGGGTGGGCGTTCAGCATACAGAGAAGGCCAGTGAGGAAGAAAAAGGAAGTGAAAAGAATATACGTGACATGAAATGAAAAGCAAGACGATGAAAAAATGGGGAAAGGAACACTTGAGAGCCTTCTCTGCATCCCCCCGTCAGGACGTGGACCAACCCACCTCGACGGGAAATTGGAATGCGATCATGTCGGGTCGCTGCTCAGCGTTGCCAAGTGCGAACAAAGAACTGCCGACGCTTTTAATGTAAGTCTTCGGACGGTGCAAAGGATAGTGAAAGAAGAAAAATCATCGGAAGAAGAACTAGTGGTGCTTCCAACGCACATACTTTCTCGCTCTGCTTCTATACGGTCCTTATTGCTATTCCACTACTCCATAAACCAGCAAAAGTGTACTATACCAGCAAACCATTTCGGTACCCAGACCCGAAAAACGAAACTGAAATTCAACGAACCGGCACTTATACCACTACGTAACACCAACACCACCTCGGTCGAACAGAACCATAAAAGAATAGAACCGACCGAAATGCTCATAATTTTACTTAAATCGGTTCATACAGATATATACTAGACAACTGTTCATTTGACATGTCATACTCTTCAGAAATCGAATAACAGAGTTGAAAAATTGTTTACAAAACCCAGTTAGGGAAAACACAGACAAGTCCTGTCTATTTATCTACACTGAATCAATTCGTGAGTAGAAGTACTTCAAATGATTTTCAATAAAGTATCTACACTCTTCAATGTTTTTTTTCCTGCAACATCACATTCATCAAATTAAAATTCCCCAAGGGGGATCGAACTCGGTACCTTCCTTATTGAAGAGCTCAACCCGAAGGTGCATTAACCAACCGCGCTACGAAACCGACTTGCAGGACAACTGCAAATATTTCAGTCAAAACGTACTTGTATCAGTTCTATCACTACGATGCCGGTAATTGTCAACATGCGAAAAACTTGTCTTTCAAAAAACATGACCAAGAAAGGCAGCGGTGAACTGTTTACTCCACATAATTTATCGGATGATCGGCATTTGGAAAATAACTACTGCGAGAAAGTATGTGCCATTCTATAGCACCACTAGTTTATTTATATATTTACTTTCCCTTCATACACACGTGCAGTAAATTTAAAGAAAAAATTTGGAGCGGTTTTTGAGATAAATTTTTTTTTAAAATTTGAATCGCAATTTACGCAAAAACTATTCGTTTTTCCAAAAAATGGTACATGACCTTATTTGAAGTGCTTATTTTGTACAACCGACTTTGTCTGAGGCAAAAATCTCTATCTTCAATTTTGCCGTTTTTAAACAGTTTTTTGTAATTTTCGAAAAATAGGGCCTATCAACGAAAATGATGCCTACGTCATTCCCTTCAACGTTCTTCGCACTATTCAACAACAAAATATAATCAAAAAATTTGGAGCCATTTTTTTTTAATTCATAAAATCTCAAAATGGGCTTCATGTAAAGTATCCTCAAATACTAAGATATCGGTTTCAAATTCTAGAGGCCTTGAGACGAGTCAAAACCATCGGGGAATATCAATTTTGAAGAAAATCGACCGAACGGTTTAGGCGCTAGCGTTGACCACAGACGGACAGACGGACGGAATGCCGTCAATCGATTTTTAAGTATGAAGAAGCAACAAATCATGGATTTTGACCACACCAAGAGATACAGGATTTTTTTTTCTTAATTTAGCAACAGATTTTATCCACTTTTCTGTCACCAGACCCCTGCTATAAGAGATTTTTTGGCGAAAATTCTCCGTTTTCCGCCGCACGATTACATAACTTTCTCTTCTTACGAAGAATTCGTAAGGCGAGAAAGTAAAAAGGTGAAGTGCAGTTTCACTCTCCTGGCAAAACAAGGCAGAGGAATAAACCTGTAACTGGTCTCGATGAATTTGATCGAAGTTTATTAAGACGGAAAGTATTGGAATTTTATGATTTTCGGGCAATTTCCCATTGCAAAGAAACTTGTGCAGGAAATGAAACAGGCCATGGGTTTTGCTGGCAGTCAGTCATCAATGTTGCGTATTCTGAAGTCTCTTGTTTTCAAATATCGCAAAAGCAATGACGGCAGAAAGTTTCTAATGGAAAGAAATAATGGATTCTAATGGATATAGCCGCCGGTAGAACTGTTTTTCTGAGAACGATGCATGACTTGAGGAATTCGACAGAAGACCGTACTGTTTATTACCTTGACGAAACTTGGTTGAATCAAAATCACACCATTGCATATTGTTGGCAGAACGCTGACTCTTCAGGTGGCTTTCCAGTTCCGACTGGCAAAGGCGAACGTCTGATTATTTGTCATGCAGGCTCTGCCAAGACAGGATTCGTACCACAAAGTGAACTGATATTTCGATCCCGAGCAAAACTCCACTCTGATTATCATGGCGAAATGGACGCAAATAAATTTAAGCAGTGGTTTACCACTCAATTTATACCCTTTCTGAGACCGCAATCTGTAATCGTTATGGACAATGCGTCGTATCACTCAGTTGTTATAAACAAGGCTCCCTCCTCCAACACGAAAAAGGCAGACATTTTAGAGTGGCTATCCAGCAAAAACATTTCATGTGAAGCTACACAGACTAGAGTGGAATTATTGAATTTAGTGAAAATGATAAAGCCGCGTTTCAAAGAGTATGATTTGGACACAATTGCAAAAAATCATGGACATATGGTAGTTCGATTGCCCCCATATCATTGTCAGTACAACCCAACTGAATTATTATGGGCACAAATAAAAAAAGATGTTGCAAATCGAAACACGTTTAAAATTGCTGATGTTGAATTGTTGTGTAAGGAAGCCATACAGAGAGTAGATGTTGAAACATGGGCAAAAAGTGTTCGCCACGCTGAAGAAATTCAGGAAAGAGATTTTTCTAAAGAATGTGTGAGGGACGCTGTAATGGAGCCCATTATTATAAACCTTCAATCTGACTCCGATTCAGAGGACTCCAGTGACGAAGAGAGTGATGAATGATGATATAATGTAAATTACTATATGAAATAAAATTATTGTTCTCCAGAATTCTCGCTAATTATTTTCTTTAAATGTTTATGTTCATTTTTGTAAAGAATACTGTAATATATACGCGAAAAAAAGATATTGTTATCCACGGCGGACGCTAGTAGACCGTGGCTCCAGTAACTCGAGTAGTCCGTGCGTTATCTCAAAGCGATTTCCTGTGCGCCGCTCCTCGCCGCTCAGCTGAGAATCGCGTGGGTTGACGAAGAATGGCAACAGCGGAAGGACGCAGTCGCCTTCCTCCCTGCGCGGCCGACCCGCCAAGTTACATGACGGTGACAATATGTATAATGCGAAATGACAAAAACTAATTGTAACCTGTTTCTTGAAGATATGTCTACATCTCGGATTGATTGATTGATTAATTAAGGTTTAGAGGGCGCTTCAACTGCCAAGGTCATTGGCGCCCATGTCGAAGTATTTTAAAAAAGGGAATAGGTTCAGTATATGTTACAGATGGAGCCTACCCTCTAATTAAAATCATATACATAAAGAGAGACTTGAATTCTACATCGAGTATTCAAGTAGTAGGACAGAAAGAATATATAACAAACACGTAAAATTCATAGTAGAACTAAAAGTTGGCTGTAAAAGGGCCAAAAATAAAACAACAAAAAAGTAAAACACTATTCTATTCTCTCAAATAAGATTATATATTCCGCTTTCCCTCAAGAAGCAAAAAACTTTTGAGAGCGCGGAATCGTCATCCCCGAGCACCTCCCTTAGCGAGTTGCCCAGGCCATGTCTTCGTCGGTTGCCTAAATATTTCCTGCAGTTCAGGAGGACGTGTTCCACAGACAGAACCGTCCCGCATGAGTCACATACGGGAGGAGTTTCTCCTCGGAGGAGGAAACCGTGGGAAAAATGGCAGTGTCCAATTCGAAGACGGGTTAAAATTACTTCCTCACGCCTAGAGGAGCGAGATGAGGAACGCCAGGGAATTACAGAGTTCTTTATCCCACTTAGTTTAAAATTGGTATTGTGCCACTCTGTTTGCCACGCTCTAAACAGAGATCGTTTCAAGTAAGCCTTAACATCGGACAATGGCACAGCAGGAACGTCGATACGAGTATTACGAGTAGCAGACTTCGCCGCCAGGTCGGCCAGCTCATTCCCTGTGATTCCCACATGGCCTGGAACCCAACTAAGAACCAGGTCATAGTTGCGGGACATGAGACTATGAATCAGGTTTTGAACTGATTTTGTCAGGTAGTCTGACGAAGGCCGGGAGACAGCCTGAAGAGAACTGAGAGAATCAGAACAGAGAACTACTCGCTGCAGCGTCGTTGACTCGATGTACATTAGGGCTTTGAGTATTGCATACATTTCAGCAGTGAATGTACTGCACTGTGAATGAAGACGATATGATTTGGTGGCCCAGATGCAATGAAAACTACACGCCACTGCGTCATTGTGCGATGACCCGTCCGTGTACAAGAATAGATGATCCGGATAGGCTTCCCTCATATCCTGAAACTGCTTCTGGTAAACCAGAGGGCTAGTATTTTGTTTGGGAAGATTGGAGAGTCTGAGGTCAATATTGGGGGGAAGGAGTTTCCAGGGGGGAATCAGGTCATTTGGGGGTTTCACAGGAGTGGGAAGATCGACATTAAGTCCCCGCAAAAGATTTCGCAATCGAATGCCTGGGGGCTGGGGTAGCGATGTTCGAAGAATATAAGAAGATTCATATTTTGGACGAGTGATTATTCGGCGACATGGATGATTAAAGAGTCCTGACACTTTAGCACCATAAGACGCTAATAGAATATCTCGCCTTATTTTTAAGGATGGCTCCCCAGCGTCAGCTAGAATGCACTCGATTCGGCTGGTGCGATACGCGCCTGTTGAGAGGCGAATACCTGCGTGGTGTATGCTGTTGATAGGTCGAAGGGTGGAAGGAGCTGCAGAACCATACACTTCACTACCGTAATCCAATCTACATCTCGGAGAAACAGGGAGACTGATGCAGTGCCATCCTCTTACACAAACTTCGAAACAGTCATTTCGGAATGGATTGCTGAAGATGAGTACTTGAGTTCAGGTGAGAGCATTTTTTCGGTCTCTGACGAGTCGTTTATGCCTTCGGAAGCAGAGAAAAGTTCATCAGGGAGTAATTCGTCTGAAGATTTTTCGAGCTGTGAAGATGAAGGAGAAACATCTTTATTTGAGAGTCAGCAAAGTTCTACTGATGATGCATTTGTTTCTCCGAATGGTTCGGTTTGGAGGAAAGCAACACCATCGCAAGGTCGCGTACGTGTGCATAATGTCATCAAATTTCAGCCGGGTCCTTCGAGAGGCGTTACAACTGTAAATTTAAAAGATGCTTGGGACTATTTTATCCCTTCAGTAATTGTGGAGGAAATTCAACGATGTACAAATTTGAAAGCAAAACGAGTATCTTTGGAAAAACGAAAAAAGTGGCAATATATTAGTATTGCAGAAATGAATGCATTTCTTGGAATACTTCTTCACTCCGGTGCAGATAAAAATTGGGACGTTCCAATTAGAGAAATATTTTTGGGTAATTATGCCAATCCAGTTTACCGAGCAACGATGTCTGTCAATAGGTTTGACGACATTAGGCGGTACCTTCGTTTTGATGACAGACGGACAAGGGAAGCCAGATTACAAACTGATAATCTTGCTCACATTAGTTACATTTGGGAAGTATTCATTCAACAATGCCGCAAAGCATTTGTGACAAATGAGCATGCTACGATTGATGAACAACTAGTGTCTTTCAGAGGACGATGTAAATTCAAGCAATACATGCCTAATAAACCAGGAATATATGGCTTGAAAATATTTTGGATGTGTGAGTCGTCTACAAGGTATGCTATAGATGGATTGATTTACACGGGAAGAAAGGTTAGCGGACCTCCTCAGAAAGACATAGCTATGAACACCGTGAAGCGCTTGGTGGAGACAATTACAAACTCTTCCCGAAATGTCACTATGGACAACTATTTTACAAGTGTGCCTCTTGCTCGTTACCTTTTAGATAGAAGGTTAACACTCGTAGAAACAATGAGAGAGAACAAGAGAGATATACCAGTAGAATTTAAATCCAAATTTGCTATCGATGTTTACTCGTCCAAATTTGGTTTTCAGAATGACATGACATTAGTTAGCTATGTCCCAAAAAGAAGAAAAAGTGTTGTACTTCTAAGTACAATGCATCGTAACAAAATCATTGAAGAGAGTACAATGAAGAAGAAACCAGAAATTGTGTTATTTTATAATAAAACTAAAGGAGATGTAGATACCATGGACCGGAAAGTAAAAAATTACACCTGCAAACGTCAAACAAAAAGATGGCCGATGGCACTTTGGTGTAATATAATGGATATCGCTGCATTGAACGCCTTTATACTTCACCAATGGCAACATCCCAATTTTTATCCAAAGATTTCCCACAAAATGCGTCTATTTCTCAAGGAGTTGTCAATGGAAATGATGACGCCTTATATCATGGAAAGATCATCAAAAGCATCTCTACAAAGAAGCATAAGAATGGACATACAAAAGTTTTTGGGTGAGGCAGACACTCGAAATTCTGATCAAACAGAGCAACGTAAAACAGTAAAAAAAAGATGTTCTATATGCCCATCATCCAAAGATCGAAAAGTTATGACAACCTGCTGCAGATGTAGCAAGCATGTGTGCAAGGAGCACAGCTTTTTGATTTGTGAGAACTGCAGAGAATGAACAAGTTTTTTGAAAATTTAAAAAACATTTTGAATCTTTTGTGCGTATTTAGTATTTAGAAACGTTTGTAATTTAATTATATTTGACAAAATAAATAACTATGCTCATTGAAATACGTAGAAAAATTATTTATTTCAAAAATACCCTGAAAAAAAGCACCGGGTCTTTTGGACCCGGGTCATGGAAAAGTGTTAAAATAGTAGGTCATGCATCCAAGGGTTAAACGTTGTCTATTTTGATGTTCTGCATTGGTAGAAAATTTTTTAAGGTGGGTATAAATTAGTTCAAAATTAGTACAAAATTGTGGTACATTTGTTTTTTTGGTTTAACGCATTTTTCTTGTGTGTGTTTGCCAACTTAACGTTAACCTGGCGCACCAACTCTTAAACGTTGTATATTTTGATGTTGTGCATCGATTCAAAATTTTTTAAGGTGGGTATAAATTAGTTCAAAATTAGTACAAAATTGTGGTATATTTGTTTTTTTGGTTTAATGATTTTTTTCTTGTGTGGGTATGCCAATTTAACGTTAAGTTAGCGCACCCACGTAACATGTTGCATTGGTAGAAAATTTTTTAAGGTGGGTATAAATTAGTTCAAAATAGGAACAAAATTATGGTATAGTCTTTTTTAATTTTCCAATAAGTGGGTTGATTGATTGATTAAGGTTTAGAGGGCGCTTCAACTGCCAAGGTCATTGGCGCCCATGTCGAAGTATTTTAAAAAAGGGAATAGGTTCAGTATGTGTTACAGATGGAGCCTACCCTCTAATTAAAATCATATACATAAGGAGAGACTTGAATTCTACATCGAGTATTCAAGTAGTAGGACAGAAAGAATATATAACAAACACGTAAAATTCATAGTAGAACTAAAAGTTGGCTGTAAAGGGGCCAAAAATAAAACAACAAAAAGTAAAACACTATTCTATTCTCTCAAATAAGATTATATATTCCGCTTTCCCTCAAGAAGCAAAAAACTTTTGAGAGCGCGGAATCGTCATCCCCGAGCACCTCCCTTAGCGAGTTGCCCAGGCCATGTCTTCGTCGGTTGCCTAAATATTTCCTGCAGTTCAGGAGGACGTGTTCCACAGACAGAGCCGTCCCGCATGAGTCACATACGGGAGGAGTTTCTCCTCGAAGGAGGAAACCGTGGGAAAAATGGCAGTGTCCAATTCGAAGACGAGTTAAAATTACTTCCTCACGCCTAGAGGAGCGAGATGAGGAACGCCAGGGAATTACAGAATTCTTTATCCCACTTAGTTTAAAATTGGTATTGTGCCACTCTGTTTGCCACGCTCTAAACAGAGATCGTTTCAAGTAAGCCTTAACATCGGACAATGGCACAGCAGGAACGTCGATACGAGTATTACGAGTAGCAGACTTCGCCGCCAGGTCGGCCAGCTCATTCCCTGTGATTCCCACATGGCCTGGAACCCAACTAAGAACCAGGTCATAGTTGCGGGACATGAGACTATGAATCAGGTTTTGAACTGATTTTGTCAGGTAGTCTGACGAAGGCCGGGAGACAGCCTGAAGAGAACTGAGAGAATCAGAACAGAGAACTACTCGCTGCAGCGTCGTTGACTCGATGTACATTAGGGCTTTGAGTATTGCATACATTTCAGCTGTGAATGTACTGCACTGTGAATGAAGACGATATGATTTGGTGGCCCAGATGCAATGAAAACTACACGCCACTGCGTCATTGTGCGATGACCCGTCCGTGTACAAGAATAGATGATCCGGATAGGCTTCCCTCATATCCTGAAACTGCTTCTGGTAAACCAGAGGACTAGTATTTTGTTTGGGAAGATTGGAGAGTCTGAGGTCAATATTGGGGGGAAGGAGTTTCCAGGGGGGAATCAGGTCATTTGGGGGTTTCACAGGAGTGGGAAGATCGACATTAAGTCCCCGCAAAAGATTTCGCAATCGAATGCCTGGGGGCTGGGGTAGCGATGTTCGAAGAATATAAGAAGATTCATATTTTGGGCGAGTGATTATTCGGCGACAAGGATGATTAAAGAGACCTGACACTTTAGCACCATAAGACGCTAATAGAATATCTCGCCTTATTTTTAAGGATGGCTCCCCAGCGTCAGCTAGAATGCACTCGATTCGGCTGGTGCGATACGCGCCTGTTGAGAGGGCGAATACCTGCGTAGTGTATGCTGTTGATAGGTCGAAGGGTGGAAGGAGCTGCAGAACCATACACTTCACTACCGTAATCCAATGCTGAGCGAATGAGTGCTCTGTATAACCGCAGTAGGGTAATGCGGTCGGCTCCCCATGAAGTGCCACTAAGCATTCGAAGAAGATTGAGGGGGGAGACGCATCTGGTTTGCAATGTGCGGATATGAGAGCGCCACGTGAGGGACTTGTCAAAAGTCAGCCCCAGAAACCTGGCAGAGTCAGTGAATGGAAGCTGATTTCCTCCCAAGTACAGGATTGGATCGCTATGCAAATGGTATATTCTGCAGAAGTGCAGTCCAGTGCATTTAGTAGGTGAGAACTTGAAACCTGTCGACATGCTCCATTCATGCAGCTTGTTGAGCACCAGTTGGAGTTGCCTCTGGATCACACTTATGCTGCTGGATGAACAAAAAATGGCAAAATCATCTACAAACAGCGATGCCTTCACAGGTTCCCTCACGACCGACGCTATACTATTGATGGCTATGGCAAACAGAGTGACACTTAGTACCGAGCCTTGGGGGATGCCGTTTTCAAGGGGGTGACTGTTAGACAGTTTGTCACCGATGCGAACTCTGAAAGATCTGTCCGATAAGAAATTTTGGAGGAATAAGGGGAGCTTCCCCCTGAATCCCCACGAGTGCAAGGTTCGCAGAATGCCATACCTCCAAGTGGTGTCATATGCCTTTTCTATATCGAATAGTACGGCGACAAGGTGTTGTCTCAGAACGAACGAGGTTGAAATTTCCGTTGCAAAAGCGACGAGATGGTCAAGGGTAGACCGGTGTTTCCTGAAACCGCACTGAATTGGTGCCAGTAGGTTTCTGCACTCCAAGGTCCAGACCAAGCGCTGGTTTACCATCCGTTCCAGCACTTTGCAAACGCAGCTGGTAGCTCGATGACAGCGACCGATCCTTTCCCTCCTTCAGAGCTGGGATAACTATGGCTTCTCGCCATACAGCAGGGATGGTGTGCTCTTCCCAGATGCGATTATAAAGGCGGAGGAGAAATTGCATCGCCACATCAGGAAGATGTTGTAACATTAGGTTGTGTATTTCATCAGGACCTGGGGCAGTTCGTCTGGCCAATGCAAGAGCAGAGCGCAATTCCGATATGGAGAAAGGTGTGTTGTAATCTTCACACGCTCTGCAGAAGAAATCCAACGGACGGCTCTCCATCCTTTCTTTGATCAAAAGAAAGTCAGGAGCGTAGTTCGCCGAACTTGACATGGCTTCATAGTGCGCGGCGAGTTCCTCTACAATCATATCTGGGGATGTAATAATTTCTCCGTTTTTCAGGAGACCTGGCACCGTATTTGGTAAAGAGTGTCCTCTTATCTGTCGAATTTTTCTCCATACCAGGCGTGGTGGCGTGTGACAATTGAGAGACGAAACGTACGCTCTCCACGATGCATTTTTGCTCTCTAAGATAGTTCTTCTAGCCTTCGCCCTGCATCTTTTATACTCGATTAAGTTATCCACTGTTGGATAGTGTCTGAGGCGTGCCAGTGCCTTTTTTCGAGCACTGACCGCTCTCGAGCAGTTCTCATTCCACCACGGAACGAAAGGATGTCGCGGTTTAGCACTTGCCTTCGGAATTGCGATGGAAGCGGCAGCGAGTACAGCGCTATTAAAATGTTCTGTCATTTCATCCACATTTCCGAAGGGACCGTCTGATAGGTTAACATTATTCTGGAATGTCGACCAGTCAGCTCGTCGCACGATCCATTGAGGGGGCCGTGCACAACTACGGCGAAGATGATCAATGTGGACAATCGTGGGGTAATGGTCGCTTCCATAAAGATCTTCTAATATGGTCCACCGCATAGCAGTAGCAAGTGAGGAGCTGCAAAGGGCTACATCAATAGCCGTGCTAGAATTCGCAGCTACGGCAAAATGAGTTGGTTCCCCAGTGTTGAGAATAGCCAAATTCATGGTGTCGATGACTGATTCCAAAATAGCACCTCTTTGACACGTACGAGAGGAACCCCAAAGAGGGCTGTGGGCGTTTACATCACCCACAACCAAGAAAGGTGTGGGCAATTGGTTTATTAGACTTAGAAGGTCATCAGCCGACACCGTTTGTCTTGGGGGAATATAGACATTACATACGGTGAGTGAGAGGGACGGCAGATATACCCGCACACAAACTGTTTGAAGGTCAGTGTGAACAGGGATTTCCGCAGAATGCAGCGAATCCTGGACCAAAGTAGTAACTCCGCCGTGAGCGCGAAGGCCGTCATCGACATCAACCCTATAAGGAGTGAAACCGCGAAAGTGTATGGACCGTGATGGAGAAAGATGCGTTTCCTGTAAGCAGAAAATTGATGGTGTATAACGGGACAATAAGAGTTTTAATTCGTCCCGTCGGAGAGAAAATCCGTTCAGATTCCAGGATAGGAGAGCCGTTGTTTAAAAAGTTAAGAGGATTTCTTCTTTTCCTTTTTTCGCCTCTGCCGCCCGAAGGAGCGAGTGTCCACCCCGGCTGAAGTTTCCTCCGAGGCAGACTCATCCTGACCACTGCTCGACAGGCTGAGAGATCGCTCAGAGCGAGTTTCAGGAGTCGGGGTAGGTGGTCGGAGTTTGGAGGATCTATCGTTTTTCTTGTCCAGGCCAGCAGGCCGTGTGACATCAGCCTTCTTGCGCGGCTGAGAAGTGGATTCTTGTTCTGTCTTTGTCTTTGTTGTCTTCTTGGGTGGTGTCTTGAATTTTGTGGGGATTATTATTTTCCCACCTTGCAGAGGCGATGTCTCCTCAGGGAAGTCCACTGGGGATACCTGGCAACAAAAGTTCGCTACTGGGGGAGTAGCACGAGAGGACTGAATGCTCGTCGCTTTGACAGTGTTCGCTAGAGTGCTAGAAAAAGAACGCCTGAGATCCACAGGGTTCTTAACCAGGTATCGGCGTTTCGCTTCCGGAAAAGATACCTTCTCCGTCACCCTAATCCTTTGAATCTCCCTCTCTCTCAGATATGTGGGACACTTGTTGGAGTTGGCCGCATGGTCTCCTTCACAATTTACACAGCGGGCTGGTGATGAACAAGGGTTGGGATCGTGCGCGGAATTACCGCACTTTGCGCAAGCAGGGCTTACGGCCATGCACCTTTGTTGTGTATGACCGAACCTCTGACACTTAAAGCAGCGCAGGGGGTTCGGCACATACTGCCGCACGCGAAGGTTATAATAACCACAGCTAACATACTCTGGGAGAGAAGGGAGATTAAACGTCAGGATCAAGGTAGAAGTGGGGATCTCTTTCCCATTCTCCTTCCTCCTGATCCTGTACACCTCCGTTACACCGTAGCTCTTGAAAAAGGAAAGAAGTTCATCCTCGTTTTCAGTCGCAAAGTCTTCATGGTTGACCACTCCCTTACATAGGTTAAGTGTAGGGTGAGTGGTCACTTCCACTTGGAGGCCGGCAATCTGTTCAGTTTTTAAAATCTTTTCTATTTGTTCGTCGGTGCGTGCTTCAAAGAGAATTGTACCATTTCTTTGTCGCACGACCGCTTGAAGCTTTCCAAAACTCTCCTCAATTGCTCGCGCAAGGCGGACCGCACTAACACTTTTGAAAGTTTTTTCAGTTTCCGAGCAAGACATCAACAGAAACCGAGGCTTTCTTGGTTTATCTTCTTCCCGGAGGAAGAAGCTATTTAGATCAACTGTTCTGTCACATCTCCTCTTCCTTGCAGAAGAGGGCAGGGGGGGTTGTTGAGTATCCATGAGATGGATATAAATTCATCTCCGTGCTCCCCACCCACCATGGAGTCCAACAAGGGGACACCCCACTGGGGTGCCAGGGCTGACACGAAGATATAGTAGGGGAATGTCACAGCGCTGCACCGCCGTGGATCCCCCCGCTCACCCTGGAGTTCAGTACAAGACCTAGTCCGAGCCGATTGATCGGGAGTGGGTTAGCTCCCGACCGCCCGTCTAGAAGAGTCCGAGGCCAAAGCGAGTGTATTGACACCTACAAGGAATGTTCCCCAAAAATACGTAGACGTACCCCTTAGTGCAAGCCAAAAAAACATAGCACCAGGACTAGTTGGGAAACAAACAGGTCTCTCAACTGCCAGGACACACATTCCCTCCGACACGGGTCGCCATGCACGGCAAACACATGGGTGGGCGTTCAGCATACAGAGAAGGCCAGTGAGGAAGAAAAAGGAGTGAAAAGAATATACGTGACATGAAATGAAAAGCAAGACGATGAAAAAAATGGAGAAAGGAACACTTGAGAGCCTTCTCTGCATCCCCCCGTCAGGACGTGGACCAACCCACCTCGACGGGCCAATAAGTGGGTGTGCTAACTATACGGACATTCCTGCAGCCTGATGACACAAGCTTAGAGTACGGGGCATCTCCTAGCGAGGTACGAACCCCTAGGCCGCTGGCCTTCTCAACCCCTCGAAGCCTCCGAGTACACTTAATATGTTGATATTTGCATGAAATAATTTAGTTTTTGCACCAAATGCTGTACAATTTGTAGTGAATAGAGTATTTGTTGCATTGTTTTAAAATACTCTTCTCTAATCATGGCCCTATGGATGGCATTTCTATATTGTCCAGGGTATCAGGCTTCTTTTTCCAATACAGGTTTACAAAACTTTTGTATTCTATTTTTGTGCAGTTGTAGAATTTACATAGTTATGACAACACTGCGATTAGAGGTTGAAACAGTTAGTTGTACGCTTCTTGGTTGAATTGGACGTTTTCAAATAAAGATATTAGTAGATAAAAAAAAGCTGTTGTAGCACCACTAGTTTATTATTGGTTTTATTATTAGTTTTGTAATTTATGTGCAAATCATCGTTCATATCCGTTTCCTGATGATGGTATGTCTTATTGGTGATTATACGAAACTCGTATATAGTTTGTGTCAAAACAACTTTTAACTTTACACTGGCATAGGGAGTGTAAGCCAGTAAAGCGGAAAATAAAATAAATTTATATATAGACTAATAAGTGACAATATTAATTTAGACCTTGTATAAATAATAAAACTGTAATACCAGATACTACAATTTATCATAGACCGGAAGTTAGAATTCAGTTTCATAGCTAACAGTTTTTGCTTCACCACCCAACATTCTACCGGTTGAAGACATGGTACATGGTTGTTTTTGTAAGACGGTTGTTTTGGTCAGACGAGGCAACTCAGGATCCACAGCATGTAGCAGTTATTGTGTGTATAGTCTGTTGGTAGTAAAATATTTACATTTCTTATGTTGGCACTAGTGTGCACAAAAAGATGAAGGTTGCTGTTATGTTATGTGAGTGTATAAAAACGTGTTTGAATAAATGTATGTAGCATGTGTTTCTAAATGCCTGGCTAGGCCTGTGTGTTTCGCCAGACATCCCAAATATTCAACAGGTTATGGGCCCAGTAATGCTAATAGCGAAAGAATACTAAAAAAGTGAAAGAAATATTGGAGAAATAATTAAAAAAAGAAAACATTGTTACGAAGAAAGATAGCAACATGGTATCAACTAAGGAAGACGATATGCTACACACAGTACCCAAATTACGAGACGCGAGCAGTTTTCCACTATGGAATTCGAATTGAAAGTGATTTAGAAAGTGCGAAACAATTAATGAACATAGTGAATGGTGACGTTACACTAGAATCAGTGGGTTCGGAGATAAAGAAGATTGAAGAATGGAAAAGACAGGACGATGTGCTCAGCTTTACATCCTACGTACAATAGACATGACTGTGAAATCTCATATTTTATGCTGTGAAACATCTTGTGATATGTTCAAGACGCTGATCAAGATCTATCAAAAGGGCACTGACCAACAAAAAAGTTATCTTTTGAGTGAATTTTACAATTTTAAATATGACAAATCTGTAGGCATGATGGCAAACATAGCTGATATTCAAAACCTAGCTTTCAGGCTTAATCGACTAAAACAAAACATTGATGATACTGTTGTAATAACAAGAATTCTAACTGTGTTACTAGAAGAATACAAGTATTTTGGAAGCGCCTGGGACTCTACACCGAAGAATGAAAAAACTATAGAAAACTTGAAGTCAAGTCTCATGTCTGAAGAAGAAAAACACAAAGGTGGCAAAGAAGAAATTAAAGTCGCGTATAAAACACAGGTTTACAAAGAGAAAGAGAAGAATCAAAAACAAAATAACAAATCTGGTAAGTGCTACAATTGCGGAGCCTTTGGTCATTACATAAATGAGACCAAAAAAACACAGAAAGAAACTAAAAGTAAGTGTAAAAAGAAGATACAGTGTTTGTTCTGCCATAAATACCACCTTGAAGAATGTTACTATAAAAACAAGAAAGAATTTCCTCACTGCAAGTTTTGTAAACGAAGAAATCATCCACCTGAAAACTGTTTCTACAAAGAAGAGCATGAAAACTTTAAAAAACATGGAATAAAGATAGCTTTCTATGCAGATGCAATGATATCAGAAAGAACTGAAAGAAGAAATGATACAACCATTGTTGTAGACAGTGGCACAAATGAACACATGTCACATGAAAAAGAAATCATGTCAGATTTAAAAGGCAACAACATGAAAATAAAAGCAGCAAATGGTGAATTTATGCATTCTACTTCAAGGAAATGTCGAAACAGAAGAAATATTACTGACAAATGTATCATATGTACCAGAATTGACAAGAAATCTGTTATCAATAAATGCTGTGACAGAAAAAGGGGGCATTGCAATATTTGATAAAGAAAAAGTTAAAATAGTCAAAGATGGAGAAATTATTACTAAAGGAGGCAATATTGTTCTGGAAGGAAATAAAAATGAAAGAGGTCTTTATGTCATTGATGTAAAAGAAGAACATGCAAAAGAAGCCTTCTTAACACAAACAAATAATATATTAAAATGGCATAAGAAAATGGGACATTTGAATTTCAACTATCTTAAGAAAATTCCAGACATATGTGAAGGTGTTAATGTGAAAATGAAAACTGATGAAGATGTTCCTCACTGTGAATCATGTCCAATTGCAAAACAAACAAGGAAACCTTTTAATACTGTAAGAAATAGAGCTAGAAGACCTTTGGAAATTATTCACTGATGTTTGTGGAAAAATAGTTCCTCCCTCCAGCGCCCCAGTTGAAGGGGAATTTAATAAAATAAAACATTTTATTTTTCATAAGGGCTCTAAGAAACTGCTAAGAGTGGATGATTTCATGGAGGATCACGTAAAATATTTAAATGGAAAAATGAAACTGCTTAAAGCACGAGATATCTGCAGTAGCAATGCTGATAAAGACTCATTAACAGACCTTTCCTCTGTACAAAATATGAACAGAAAGGGCACACAGGTAGATAAGATGTCTGCTTGCAAGATTGCAAAAATGGACAATTTCCGACAGGTGCTCATAAATGCATCACCTGTATGAAGGCAGTACACATAATACCTGATTGTTCGTTTCCACTTGACAATGAAGAAGAGGGATATGGAGAAAAAACGATTATGTTTTAATTGCTACCATTCCAAGGCAGGACAGAATGTAATTTCACTAAATGAAACAGAAAATTGGAAGGGTTTAGACGCGATGAAGAAGAGGAAAGCAAGATATTTAAATAATGAGCAAGAAACCAGAAAACAAATGGCATTCACTAAATATTTGAAGAAACCATTAATAATAAATGGATCCTCGCGAAGTTTAAGTTCGGTAGCCATAAATACAAGGCAATACACAGCTCAAGGCACATGTTCCCTCGATTCGCTGCTTCAATTAATGATGTATATTTTCTTAGAAAATGACTTTTTGAAATAACAAGTGAAAACAAATACAAATCAATTTTTAAAACTAGTAGAAAATGTATTGAACAATGGTATTCCGAGTAATACCTACAGACTGAGGATGCTTCTGTATTTGTCCATTTTTTCTAAACCATCAGAACAGTATAGGTTTTCCCAACAAAATGGTTCAGTGCTTCTGGATTCCAATAGCACTGTCTCGCATATGATCAAGTTGGTCATGGAAACCTTTCCCAGTTATCGGGAGTCTACAGCATGTAGTGCTTGCTGTTGATATTGTGCATTCTTTTGTTTATTTAATAACTTGTTCATTGACTTTCTTTTATGTAATCTCTTTGACTTTTTGACGTATGTACAACGTTATTAAAATATTCAAGTGTGTCACCAAGCTTTATTCTAGAACTGTGATAGTGTTAGATGTTTCAGAAGAATGTTGTATGCAAAGATTATATTTGTGTAGATAATAATAATATTCAAGTGGTTATGGGCCCAGGTGCGTTTTGACCTGAAGGAACGTGACTCTGAATTAAATATCAACGAGAGTGATTAAATAAGTGAAGTCGATATCTGTGTGATATTGGCTTGTATAGGCTCTTGAAATGGATACAACAAGATTGATAAACATTAGCTATTTGGAAGGAAAGTCAAACTGGAGTACCTGGAAATATAAAGCTAATGTTTGTTTACGAGGTATACCTGGAGCACTCGATGTTGTTGAAGGTAGGTTAGTGAAACCTGAAAGGCCCGAAACGGATGCAGATCCTGATGTCGAGGCGGCATACGAATCGGCAAACGCTAAATTTCTCAAGGCAGACAGTAATGCCATGATTGTTTTAACAACAAATATGTCTGAAGATACTTTACAGAAAATAATGCGTCTAAACACTGCTCGAGACGTTTGGTTAGAACTTCATAAACTGTTTGACGGTGTCTCAGAAGACAAGGTATATGATTTATGTTTACAATTCTTTGGGTTCAAGAAAAATACTTGTGATGATATAGCTACACATGTATCAAAACTGAAGAATTTGTGGTCTCAATTAAAGGAAGAAATGGCTAAAGATACTGAAAATAATTCAGAGTTACCTGTCATATTTTTGATTGCAAAATTTTGGGAACATTGCCAGAGGAATATTTCCCATTTAAATCAAGTTGGATGCTTATGTCAAAAAATGACAGGACAGTGGATAATCTAACAAACCAATTATATGCATATGAAAAAGCTCTATCCAGCAAAGGAGGTGAATATATGTCTGAAGAAGTACTTGCAGTCAATGCCAAAAAGAAGTATTTCAACGAGAAAAAGAAACTAATTTGTTATTATTGCAAAAAAAACCTAACCATTTAGTTTCTAAATGTCGAAAATGGATTGAAGATGGAAGGCCATCAAAAACAGACCAAGAAAAAGGTAAGAAATCAGAATCCTCTAATTTATTGAATGAAAATGTTTCAAATATGATTCTTACAGCTGTGACTTCTGTTGGGATGTCAGTCGAATGTGACAATGATGGTTGGTATGTTGACAATGGAGCAACAAGTCATATTACAAATGATAACACACTTTTCAAGTTGTTTCAGCCTTTTTCTACAATGCATACAGTAACTACTGCCAATGGAGATACTGTTAAAGCTATGGGAAAAGGTGCAGTTGACATTAGAGCAGTGGTTAATGGAAAGTGGAAGAAACTTACTCTGGGAGATGTATGGTATGTTTCAAAGATTCAGAAGAATTTATTTTCTGTTCTTGTAGCACAAGATAAAAATCCTGAGAGTTCATTTATATCAACATCACAGGTATGTCATTTTAAAATTAGTGAAGAAATTATGTTGGTTGGTGTATGTGAACGTTTTGGAGGGTTGTTCAAGCTAGCTGTAAAAGGACTCAGGCCGCAGTTGCCTACTGAGGTAAATCTAGCCAGCCAAGAAAATGTGCTTCAGTTATATCATGAAAGGTTTGGTCACCAAAATAAGAGACACGTGAAGACAATGCTTTCTAGGAATTTAGACATTAATTTGGAAATGGATACTGAGCTCTGTGAAGGTTGTATTTTTGGTAAAGCTCATCGTCTACCTTTTGGAAGTAGAAAGAGAGCATCAGCACCGGGAGAGCTAATTCATACAGATGTGTGTGGTCATTTTCAAGAATCAGTCTCTGGGTATCGCTATTTTGTTTTGTTTAAAGGCGATTATACCAAATTTCGATCAATATATTTCATTAAAGAGAAGTCAGATGTGTCTAATAAATTGACTCAATTTATAGCAGAAACAAAAGCAGCTGGACACACACTTAAGGAAATTTTGAGCAACAATGGAGGAGAATTTGATAGTAAGGCTATTAAAGAAATTCTGGAAAAGGAAGGTATAATTCAACGTTTCACGATGCCTTACACTCCTGAACAAAATGGTTGCAGTGAAAGGGAAAATCGCACAGTTGTAGAAATGGCTACAGCAATGATGTACGCCCATGGTCACATTCCTCAATCGCTTTGGGCTGAAATGATTAATACAGCATCATATATTTTGAATCGTATAGGAGTTTCTAGTGATCCTGAAAAGTCTCCTTATGAACTTTGGTACAAGAAGAAACCTGGTATAAAACACCTTTGCATAATAGACTCTACTTGTTATGCTCACATTCCAAAGCAAAGAAGAAAGAAGATGGATCGGAAAGCAGTTAAGGGAATCTTAATTGGCTACGACCATAATGAAGGTTATAGGATTTGGAATAAAGATGAAAACAAATTAATTAGATCACGTGATGTCAGTTTTGAAGAAAAACCACTTCTTGAAAGAAAAACTGTGGCAATTCGTATGGATACTGATGATCCTGAAAAGCAAGATACAATTGAAACCAAAGAAGAGGAGTTTTATGATGCTAATGAAAATGTGCTACAAGATTTTGAAGAAGTTATGGAGCATGGAAGAGATTCTAGAGACGTGAATCAAGAAATTCCAGTACCTCAACTGCGTGATCGTTCCATATTAAAATGTCCTCAAAGATTTCAAGATTATGTAATGACATCAACAACGTTTAGGGAACCAGATACTTATTATGAAGCTATACATTCAGAACAATTGGAAGACTGGAAAGAAGCAATGGATCAAGAAATGGAAGCTCATCGAGAAAATCAAACTTGGGTTTTGGAAGAATTACCACCGGGAAAAATAGCTATTCCATGCAAATGGGTCTACAAGACTAAAACTAATGCTGATGGATCAGTTGATAAACTTAAAGCTAGATTAGTAATTAAAGGTTTTTCACAAGAGAAAGGTGTTGATTATGATCAAACATTTAGCCCAGTTGCAAGAACCTCTACAATCAGAACATTGCTCAGTGTTGCTGCCTGTGAGAAAATGAAACTTGCACAAATAGATCTACCGACTGCTTTTCTAACTGGGCACCTAAAAGAAACCATATATATGAAGCAACCTGACGGATACAATGATGGTTCTGGAAGAGTGTGCCGATTGAAGAAAAGTTTATACGGCTTGAAACAGGCACCCCGTTGTTGGAATAAAGCATTTGGTAATTATATTATCAGTTTGGGATTCCAGAGAAGTGAAGCAGATCCATGCCTCTTTATAAAACAGAGTGGCACTTGTAAGATTTTCTTTGTACTTTACGTAGATGATGGGTTGATTGCTGCTAATAGTGATCAAGAACTTAAGGATTTCATTAGTGCACTTGAGAAGGGGTTCAAAATTACTTCGAAGCCGGCATCTTTTTACCTAAATTTTGAAATTAAAAAGGAAAATGATGGATCCATACATGTAAGTCAAGCGAATTACACGAAAAGGATTTTAGAACGGTTTGGTATGAATACCTGCCGATCTGTTACAACTCCAATAATAAAGGATAATAGTACTGAAAAGAGTCCTCTTGCTACTAAATTTCCTTATAGGGAAGCTGTTGGTGCCTTAATGTATTTGATGTGTGGAACTAGGCCTGATATTGCCTATGCTGTAGGAGTGGTATCAAGAAATTTAGAGAAGCCAACAGAACGTGACGTAGTTAAAATTAAGAGAATTTTTCGTTACCTGAAGGGTACTGTTGACTATGGGATTACATATAGCAGTGGCATGTTCAACAACGTTTTAACATGCTACAGTGATGCAGATCATGGAGGTGACCTTGAGACAGGACGCTCGACATCAGGAGTACTCTGTCTTTATGCCAGCGCACCCATTAGTTGGTTTAGTCGAAGACAATCTTCTGTGGCCATCTCTACCACTGAAGCCGAGATTGTAGCACCTAGTGAAGCAGCTCGTGAGATTGTTTGGTTAAAGAGACTCTTAAATAAACTTTTAAATGAACCAATAAAAGCACATTTGTTTGTTGATAATGAAGCTGTAACTCGTCTAACGCAAAATCCTGAGTTTCATCGCAGAACAAAACACATCCACATAAGACATTTTTTTGTTCGAGACTTGCTGTCTCGTAAGAGAGAAAAAAATAAGCATTATTCCAGTGAAAACAGAAGATATATTAATAAGGTCAGATCTCAACTCGGTGTAAATGAACCATAGTACAATTCAAACACTTCCCTGTCGACAGAAAACAACAAATGGAACTGAATGTGATGGCATATGTACCACCAAATTTGAAGAAGCTGGTGAGTAATCTGCGTTAGTCATTAAATACTGTATATTACTATAATATGAGTTAAAATTCCTACAGTATTCACTTTGTTTTCATTCTACTAGCAAATGGATTAATTATTATCATTGCAGGTTTATTTATTTATCTGGAAGTAGAAGATGTCGTGGAACACGATGAAATTCCTCTCAATCTCATCAGAGAAGAACTTGAATTTCACAGCATTCCATACAAGTGAGCTGGAGTAATAAGATATTACAAACCACTACATGGAATCTCCCAGGGCAGTGCAACTGGGCATTATACTGCATTATGTCATGAAAATTTAAATTTGGTTGGAGTTTGATGACTTGGAGCACACAATTATTAAGACGAAAAATACTTCCAAAGTAGCTCCAACTCTGCTAATATATTTCAGAAACGATTTAATTTGACAAACTGATTGAATACATCCCCACTTATCATACTAACACTAATCAATTTATATAAAAAGTTCAGCACTATTTTCTGCTTTATAAAGCTGATTCTCTTTACACTAAGTTTTGAGGTTTTCTTAGAGCTAAGGCTTAAGGTTTGGTTTTTGATTGTTTGTTGTATTGTATTTTGATTGAAGATTCCAGCTTTTCTCCTTTTACTTTCCCGTATACGTACGTATACACGGAGTGATATACGTAGTATAGGGAAAATTATGTAATGCTGCGCGAAAAAAATGGCCAATTTTCGGCGGAAAAAATTAATTGCCGGGCCGTGAAAACGGAAAAGGGGATAAAACCAGTTGCTAAATTAAGAAAAAAATCCCCTAACACGTGGTGTAGCCAGAAACCCTGTTTTCTAGGTCCTTGATACCGAAAAAACCAATTCAAAGGAAAATGTCCGTCTGTCTGTCCGTCCGTCTGTGAACACTGCTAGCGCCTAAAACATACGTACGATTTCTTCCAAAATGGATATACCCCGGTCGATCTGATTCTAGTCAAAGCTTTGAGATTTGAAAAAGATTCTTCAAAATTTGGGGGTACTTTATATGAAGCCCCTCGGGGATTTTCAAAATTTTCTCAAAAATGGTCCAAATTTTTTCTTTACATTTCTTATATGAATAGAGTAAAATACACTTGCTTACATGACATAGGTCCGATTTTCACGAATAACTCTGATTTTTCGAAAATTGTGAAAGTTTGTATTTTTTTCGGAGTCTTTCTCCAACTACAAAATTGAAGATAGAGATTTTTTCTTCAAATAAAATTTGTTCTGCATATTGAGTTCTTTCATAAAGGTCATGTAAATGTTTTTCAACATTTTAGTAGTTTTCGTGCAATATTGCGTGCAATATGTGCAATTTTAAGAAATTACAAAAACAAGAATTTCTCAAAAACGGCTCCAAATATTTTCTTTAAACTTTTGGTACGGATAGTGGTAAATAAACTCTATCAGATGACATAAAAGCCATATTGCTCTATAGGTTGTTTTTTTCAAAAATTACAAAAATGTAAATTTTTTCACATGTTTCTCACGTCAATAATATTTACATTAGCGGCGATTTTTTCACATTACTATATTTACGAGTACATGTGCTTTAAATAATGTCAAGTAAAGTTTCTCGAAAACACAACTGCTTTCTGTGAAAAGTAGCTCAAAATTTCGCATTTTCAGAAACGCTCAAATGCCATTTTCTCATATATGGCTGCAAATTTGTTCTTCAAACTTTTGTAACGGATAGTGCTTATTACACTCTTTAGTATAGCGTAAAGTTTATTTTGAGTTATTTTTTTGTTTTTTCAAAATTATATAATTGTAATTTTTTGAAAGATCTCTCACATCTTTAATATGCACATTACCAGCAATTTGTAAACATTATTATATTTGTGAGTGTAAGTGTTTCAAATAACTGCAAATAAAGTATTTTGAAAAATCAAAAATTTTCTGTGAAAATGAGCTTCAAATTTCGCACTTTTAGTAGTGCTAAACGCCATTTTCTTTAAAACGGCACATAATTTTTAAAAGAAAATTGCCATTTACGGGTACGTTTTTGTGTTCTTTAATATTCTAAAATTAATATTTTATTTTCTACCAATAGGAAACCGAAAAATTAAGAAAATGACAAAAAATGTACTTTTGGCGGTGATAGATCGTAGCTGGCAAGAAAGAGTATGTGGCAATTCCGAATAGCTAGCGAAGACCCAAGGAAATAGAAAACTAATACGGGAAAGTCTGTGCCATTCTGTAGCACCACTAGTAAATTATTATTTTTATGATTATTTCTGTATTTTCTTACTCATGTAATAAATTTGTATACAATTCCTGAGAAATCGCAGTAGCAATATATTTTCATTTATATTTTATTTCCTTATTTAACGTCAAAACAAGTAAAAATTGTGTGACGCCTTCTGGGCTAAAGTGCAATCTGTCCACTATCCTTGACCTCTGAAATCCCTATCTAAATTATGATTACAAACAATTTTTTTAAATGTCTATTGGTGGAGAGGCTCGGAACACTCTGCTTGCTCTTCCGCCTGGGCACTTTCAAAATATTAGTAAATAGGTACATAATAAATGGCAATAATTCAAAAAAAATTCCTAGGCAATTACGGGAGAGGCTTTCTGTATGAGAGAAAACATAGGAGGAGGGAAATGATAGAAAAGGAATATTCTCAAACCATTTGTAAGATTAAATTTATTAACTTCAGTTAGACATCAATTTAAAATTAATTAGAAATATATGAAGTGATCACATTTGAAGAATCTACGAAATGTTATTAAATTACAGTGAAATTATCTGTATGACCACGCAAGTTATGAGTAGAAGAGCATTGTAAATAAAGTGTTAAATTCAGTGGACTGTTTTGAAACACTACTAATTTTTACAAAGAGGTCATGATGAAGATAAAACAATAAGTACGAATTTTTTATTAACTCCTAAAAAACTAAAGTGAGGAAATTTCGCCAACCCGTTCACACATAAGTGGTTAAGTTTAAATTTCCAAACAAACAGTGAGCAAAAAACATTGTTGATGTAATTTATTGGAACAGTATTTCGTTCTTACAAATGAAAAAGGGCACTGTACTTTCTGGAGTAGTTTAGTTTTTATTAGGATTTATGTCTTTCCATCCGTTAGTTATTTGATTCTCATTGTAAAGAATTATACTTTCTCTGTGGATAGTATCGGAAGTCAAAAATTTGAAAAAATACTGTTGCGTAGAGCATTGTATTGTTGTTAATGCTGTATAAAGACATTTAAAAGTACAAGGATATTTCTGCTTGGAATAGTATGTTAGTTATTCGGCAGGGTGCGCCATTCCGGTGCATACATTCGTTGTTGAGTTTAATTTTCGAAAAAACGGCGAGAGCAAAAAAATTATTGATGGGGTTGTTTATTAGAACAATATTTCCTTCTTATTGTTGAAAAAGGTCAATGCGATTAAGGGAATAGTATAGTATATATTAGGATTTATGTGCTTCCATCCGTGGGTTCTTGGACTCTTTAAGTGTAATGAATTAGAATTTTTTTATGGATAGTATTGGAAGTCACAAATTTGGGAACAATGCTGTTGCGTAGTGCATTGAATTGTTGTTGATGCTTTGTAAAGGCACTTGAATTTTGAAGGATATTTTGGCTTAGAATACTGTCTTTGTTATTCACCAAGATGCGCCACTCCGGTACACACATACGTGGTTGAGTTTAATTTTCCAAAGAACAGTGAGAGCAAAAAAATAATTGTTGGTGTTGTTTATTAGAACAATAGTTAGTTCACTATTGTTCACTATATATTACTAAAATGACCGAGCCATCAGAATTTGTTAACCCACTGGTTTCAGTACATAAACCAAATAAATCCCTGAGAATTTGTTTGGACCCTTTTCATTTAAATCAAGCTTTGGTAAGAGAAAGGTATGAAATGCCAACTTTTGAAGAAATTACTATAGAAATGGCTGGCTCAATTTTTTTCACAGTTCTCGATGCGCATAGAGGATTCTGGCAAATTGAGTTGTCAGATACAGCATCGAAGCTAACGACATTTGCCATACCTTTTGGCAAGTATCGTTTTCTTAGGCTTCCATTTATCCATAGCTCCAAAGGATTATCCATAGCTCCAGAGATTTTTCACAGAAATCTTTTAAGATATTCCAAACGTAAAAGTGTACATTGATTATCTCATTATATATTCAAAGACAAAGGAAGAACATGATGAAACTTTGAATCGTGTTCTCAACAGAGCTAGAGAAAGAGGAGTAAGATTTAGTCCAAACAAGTTACAGTACTGTAGTAATCAGGTCAAGTACATGGGACATGTTATTTCAGTCGATGGTATTAAAGCTGACACAAAGTGGAAGCAATAAAACAGATACAAACACCAAAGAATATCGCGGAACTTAGCAGATTTTTGGGAATGATTACATATTTATCCAAGTATATACCCAATCTGTCTGACATCAGTGCTAACTTGAGACAATTAAAAAAAGATGTGCATTGGATGTGGACAGACGCCCACCAGAAAGAATTCATTCAGTAAAAAGAAGTTCTCTCAACCAGTCCCATTTTACAATTCTATGATGAAAAGAAACCGATAATTTTATCGATAGATAGTTCAAAGGACGGAATGGGAGCAGTTGTTATCCAGGATGGGAAACCAGTAACGTACGCATCGAAATGTTTAACTGATACACAAAAACGCTATGCACAAATTGAAAAAGAAATGCTAGCTATTGTATTCGGGTGCCAACGTTTTCACCAATATCTTTACTGTAAAGAATTTACAGTAGAATCAGATCACAGACCATTAGAGTCAATCTTCAAAAAGGATCTAAACAAAACCCCGATGCGACTACGCCTTCGTATCAGCTTGCAGCCATACCAATTTACAGTAAAATACAAGCCTGGATCCCAATTATATTTAGCAGATGCTCTATCAAGAGCCAGTTATGATGACAAAAATTTTGAAGTGAAAGAAAATGACTTAGATGCTCAAGTTAACTCGATTTTATTTCACAATATTTCTCAAAAAAGTTCGAGAAAGTTCAAGAAGAAACAGCCAAAGACGAGGAATTACAGAACTTGATGACAGTAATTCTGGAAGGATGGCCAAATTCCAAAGGGCAGGTAAATGATATCAAGCCATACTGGTCTTGCAGAGATGAATTGGTTGTAGTCAAAGGAACAATCTATACAGAGGAGATCGATTGGTAATTCCCAAAACCACGAGACGAGACATGATAGATTGCACTATAACCACATGGGAGTTGAGAAAACAATTTTAAGGGCAGTAGAAAATGTGTTTTGGCCTAATATTGACAAAGAAAATGGGACAAAATGTCGTTAGGAACTGTCCAGCTTGTTTAAGTTTCCAAAATAGTAATCAGAAAGAAACAACGATGACTCGTGAAATTCCTGACCGACCATGGCACACAATAGCAGCTGATTTGTTCGAACTTAATAAAAAGAAATATTTGTTAATAGTGGACACGTATTCACGATTTCCAGAAATATGTTGTTTGAATGATAACACTACGTACAAGAATGTAAAATCATGTAAAAACTATTTTTTCCAGACATGGTAAACCGGAAATTCTATACACAGGCAATGATGTACAGTTCGTGAATCAAAAGTTTCAAACATTTTTAGAAGACTGGGAAATTGTGCACAAGACAAGCACTCCAAGGTATCCACAGTCCGATGACCTAATTGAGAGGCACGTTCAAACAGTTAAGTCACTTTTAAAAAAGAAAGCATTGTTTGACAACAAGGACATGTACATTACGTTGCTTGAGTATAGAAATACGCCATTAGGTAGAGGTCTTCCTTCTCCTGCCGAATTATTGTTCGGAAGACGATTAAATGGTATGTTGCCAACGAAGCAAGAAATGCTCTTGCCAAAATATAAACATGTGGGGTTCGAAAAAGAGAATGAAGATAAAAATCTAAGAGAAAAGCAATATTATGATAGGAATGCAAAAGATTTAACAGAACTAAAGAAAAATGATCAAGTTATGGTTCAGTTAACAGAGAAGAGTACTTGGGAACCTGCGATTATTATTATTATTATTATTATTATTATTATTATTATTATGTTGACCAAAGTAGACCTAGATCATATGTTATTAAGTTAGATAGAAATGACCAAATTTATGTGAGAAATCGCGGATTTTTGAGGAAATTTGAAGTTAACATATTTGATAAGAATGACAATGAAAGTTATGATGATCTTATAAACAGGTATTTAAAAAAATTCATGTACACAAGAATACACATAAACAAGTACAGATCAAAATGATGCTTATGTCAAACCACAAACACAAGCCGAATGTAATCAAACGAATCCAAAGGCTATTGTAGTTACAATATCAGGTAGAGTAGTAAACAAACCAAAGTATTTCAAAGATTATATTTAAGCTCAATAGATTAAGTTCAATATGTTGTATTTTGATATCTTGTGTAATGTTTTTTTTTAAATTGTATCTTGTGAGGGAGATGTATGTTAGTTTAGCAAGGCACCGCTAGATGCAGTTGCCGCACTGCGCGCTACTCTGTAAGCTTTGTACCATAGACCAATATGACTACTCTGTGACGTAAGTGCTCTGTGCCGAGTACACCTGTAACGGTGCAGTACAAAGCGTGTGCTCGTTTTCTTAAATAATTCTTTTATTAAATAAACAAGTGTTTATTTAATCACAACATAGGAAGATAAATTTCTCTGTAAAGATGGATCTTTCATAACTGTACCTCGGGGCAAATTAAAATTGACTGAAGATGCGTATTCTACCGCATTCGAAAATCAGCCTAAGTACTTATCCAAACATTTACCACGAAATCAACAACTCCTAGTGAAAGAAGAGAAGGGCTCAAAATACAAGATGAACGTAATTTCAGTGCATAGTGTGACCAAAACAAGATTGTATCATTTGCAGCCTTTCAGACCGGACTGAAGACTAGAACTGTGGATCCTTTTTCACTTACTGTAAATAGCGAATGTGTTAGCTTTATAAGAATTAAGGATAGTAATTTTTTTTCTTTGCCAGAACACATCATAAGGCCCGCAACAGACTATACCGAGGAATGTGTTTGCAGAAATGTGCGACGAGAAAAATGGAAAATCGAAACACGGGACTCTTATGGACCTCCACACACTAGAAAGAGTTTTCTCGTTCGCCTCTGCGGAGGCGAAAGAGGTCCTCGCTCGAGTCGGTCGGTGAGCGAGTTTTCTCGGGCAAATTTCTGTTCCCTCATTTGTTTTTTTAGGTTCTCTATACTCTGTGGGATTACCAGACGTTTAAATATTTGGATTGGCGCGATCGTGGTGCGAAGCTGGAAGCAGGTGAGAAGTGAGATATTGGAGTGTTTTGTAGTGTGAAATTTCGTGCAGCAGAAATGAATTTAGAAAAATTAATAGAGTGTGTGAAAAATTACCCGTATTTGTACGAAACAAGTAATGAACAATACAAAAATATAAAGTTGAAGGATGAAACGTGGCGGATTCTATCCGAAGAATTAAATGGAAGTAAGCAAATACATTTGCAATTATAATTAGCATTTATGTATTTACAAACAGCTTATTGTTAATTTGAATAGCAACGCCATCTTTAGTTTATTTATTTATTTGTCGAAAAAACAGTAAAAACTGTATATGACGTGTGGGGAAAGAGATTTATCTGCGCACATTTTCTTGAGGCCCAGAATAAAAAACCTACGAAAATAAAAAAAGAAAAAATGAATTTAGAAAATAATTATTTTAGAAAAATAAAAATATTTGAAAACTGTTTCCGAGTTATAGGAAATAAATTTCAATGGTAAATGAACAACAAGCAAAAGGAGTGCTCAACAAAACGTGCGCACAGTAAAGCTACATTTACGTCCAGAAGCAAAACATGGGGCCATCTCAGCATTTGCTCAATGGATCAGGGAAACTGGACAAAAACCTGAGCGAGATGGGGGTCACTGACCCGGAAGCTGACGTACATTACTTGTTACAGGCGTATTAGATATTTGTTTAAAAATGTATACAATACGAACGTAAACTAATTCATTATATATCATTGTTTTGTTACAACAAACATTATTTTTCTTTTTGACAATCAGTATAGTCTCTAGAAATTGTATAGAAACAGTTTTGCATCAGAAAAGATTTAACTTTCAACTTAAATTTGTGTAACGACCTTAATTGTTTAATGTCATCTGGCAATGCGTTGTAAAGTAACGAACATTTATTGTATGTTGATTTCTTGTACTGAGCTGTTGATACTGACACTTGATGCACGTGATTTCTACGGCATGTTGTAATTATAAATATCAATATTGCATGAAAATATGTTCCCTCCGTTAAGTAGGTCATTTTTGACAAATATTACAGATTCGTAAATAAATAGACAAGGCAATAGTAAGATTCCCAGCTCAATGAAAAGAGGCTTGCAGGGATCACGTGGAAGGCATTTTTTCATTATTCGAATAATTTTCTTTTGCAATCTGAAAGTATGAATACTACAGGATGAGCTTCCCAGAATATTATGCCATATCTCAGGCGGGAATGTACATCTGCAAAATAAACGCAACGAGCTGCATGAAGGCTGACAGAATTTGAAAGAATTCTGAATGCGTAACATAATTAACTTAATTTAGTGTTTAATTCTGTTATATGTACATTCCATTTAATTGAGAGACCTAAAAATTTTGTTACCTCAACATCAGCTAATGGCATATTGTTCATTTTCAATGGGACATGCGATTTCCGATTTGAAATGCAAAAATGCATTGAAACAGTTTTTCTTTCGTTAACAATTAATTTGTTATTATTAAACCAATTTGAAACTTCTGAAATCGTACTATTTACTGCTTCTTTTTTGCAAAGAACATTCGTGTCATCGGCAAACAGAACCGTTCTTCCATTTTTAATAGACGAGAACATATCGTTTACATATAACAGAAAGAGAACAGGACCTAAGATCGAACCTTGTGGGACCCCATGCTCAATTGGCAAAGAATTGGAAATATAAGTATGTAATGTCCTTTCGTGCCAGTATGGTATTTCTACTCCTTGAGTCCGATGTTTAAGGTACGATGTTATCCAATCTAGGGCAATACCACGAATTCCATACGAAGGTAATTTTGAGAGCAAGATGTTATGGTCAATAACGTCAAAAGCATTCGAAAGATCTAAGAACACTCTAATAGGTACTTCATTTTGGTCTATTGATGAAGCAACATCTTTTGAGAAAAGAAAAAATGGCAGTTTTCGTAGATTTTGATTTTCTAAAACCGTGTTGTGAGTCTGAAAACGCTTTGTTTTTCCGGAGAAAAGTTTCCATTCGTAAGTAGAAAAGCCTCTCTAATATTTTTGAGAAAACTGACAAAAGAGAAATTGGCCGGTAATTTTGAATATCATTTTTGTTCCCTTTTCTAAAAAGTGTCTTAATTTTTGCTGTTTTGAAAATATCTGGAAGTATTCCTGTACATAAAGAAGCATTGAAAATGTGAGTTAACGGATGTATAAAGGCAGGTGCACAAGTTTTTAATAAACAATCCGGAAATTCATCTAAACCAGATGAATATTTATTTTTTAGTTTACTGACTATTCTGAGGATTTCGTTGGGAGAAGTTTCGGAAATAAACATCGTATCGGAAATTTTTTGGGAAGTGTAAGATGTTGAATTTTGTGGTTTTAGTCCCTTCGTGAGATCAGACGCAATTATAGAAAAGTGTTTGTTGAAGAGATTGGCAACTTTTTCCGGATTACTCGTTTCTCTTTCATTATCATTTAAAATAACATTCTCTACAAGGTATCGAGATGATGTGGTTGTATTTTTTTCCGATATCCCACATTGCTTTAGTTTTGTTACTAGCGCTCAAAATGTCTTGACTATTTTTCATTATTTTTGCCTGAACTATTACTTTTCTTAAAATTCTTTTGTATTCTCGAAAGTATATATGGAAACCGGGTGATACTTTATGATGTTTAGAAATAAAGTAAAGCGTACGTTTGTTTTTACACGATGTTCTAATTCCTTGTGTGATCCAAGTATTACTTTTGCTTGAAATGTTTAATTTTCTCTTTTTAAGAGGAAAGCACGCGTTAAAATGAATTGCAAGCTAGGAGAAAAATAAATTATATTTTTCATTTATTTCAACAGCGTTATAAACTGCGTCCCATGATTCCTTCATCAAGTAGTCCGTAAATAATTTTATATTAACTTTAGTGAAAGCTCTACACATGCGTGTATTATTTATTGTGTCAGTGTTTATGTTCTTAGTAATTGTAAGAATTTGTGCATCGTGGCCACTGTAACCTAGATTATTAGTTATTATTTCATATGTAGTTGTGGTTTTGTTAATTATAATTTGATCTAATGCTTTTTGTGATTTAAGTGTATTCCGAGTTCACTGTAATATCTAAATTAAAAGAATGAAGTAAATTGAGAAACTGCTCGTTTTCGTGGGATTCGCTCAGAAAATCAATATTGAAATCTCCACATACAACAATGGATTTAAAAGAGAGTTTACTCATTTTGTTCAGAATTATCTCTAGATTTTCCAAGAAAGTGAAATAATCTGCAGCTCGCTTTGTTGGAGGTCTGTAAATGCAAAGTAAGATAATTTTGAGCGTAGTAAGATGTACTACTGTTGATTCAAAAACTTTTTCATCTGCATGTAAATTGAATTCTGACAAGAAGGTAGAATTAATATACGTAATTTCTTATGTAAATACACGAACCTCCGTAAGGAGGGCCCTTATTTGATTCCCTCGCTCTCTAATACGATCCTGCAAGGTAAAAGCTAGGAATTTGGAGTGTGTTTATATCATTTTGAGACAACAAATGTTCTGTAAAGCAAAAAACATCTATTTGTCTTAGATCACATTGTAATGCTGCCTCGATAAATTCAATTTTATTTGAAAGAGATTGCACATTATGATGCATTATTCGAATCTTTTGCATGTACCTACACGGATGTTTTTCTGCTGCATCTGACTGTAGTAGCTATTTATATTTTTCATTTTTACCACCAGTGCGTGGTCGAAGGAAGTATCGTGTCCCAGCAGTGACAAGAGGTGAGGAAGGAGTGACAGATGTAGAGGAATGAATGGTGGGAGAGGTAATACACGGATTAGGTTCAGGGGATAAGGTAATTGGGTCCAAAGGGGTCCCAGAGGATGGAAGAGAACTAGGAGATGTGGGTGGGGATGGGTCTTGGGCAGGACACTGCCGAGATTGTGAAATGATGTGTTTGCAAGCGCACTACCGAGTGCATGTTTTCCGACAATGTTCAGGTGAAGACCATGTCGGGTGAAGTGTTTTTCTGAGAGAAAGTTTAGCTCAATTTAACATGTGTGCCTCTCAGATGCAGTTTCAATTGGTTGTTTGAGTGACTAATTTCTTTGCACAGTGTTGGTTTGTTGTACCAGAAGGGCAGAGTCGAGACTACAATGTTCGTGTTTTCGACGGTACGTAATTTGTCAACATGTTGTTCAGGCGTAAAGTGACCACCCAAATTAATCTCATCAGTTTTTGTGGGCGTGTCCATCTCACTGGTCGGCACGTCGGTTTACACATCAGCTTAACTATAATTTTAACAACAATAATAAAAGATGATTCTTTAACAATTCAAAATATTTTTTCTATAACTAATTTTCATATTCATTAACAATTCAATAAAATATGTATTGATCTTTGTACTTTTCATCAGATTATTTTCTTTTATATTTGGAAGAAATGACCTTGCATATCAAATCAAATATTTTCAGCTTTCAATTTTTATTTATTTTTTGGGTACTTTTTCATTCTATTTACACTTCATTGTTGACTACTGCAGAGTTTTTTTCTTTTTTTCACCGGTTGATGTACATATATCTATACTAATATATAAAGACAGAACTACCTTGACTTACAGCGCGATTATCTCTGAATCTACTGAACGCATACCGATGAAACTTTTGTGATAGCTTCCTTTAACTGTCTAGAGTACTATAGGCTATGTTTTGTAACCATAAACCTTAATATATTCACAAAATAATTACTTTTCTGGACATTTTTAGCCTAGCTGTACATCACAGATTCGAGAGTGCATCAATGTCAATAGTTTTGCTGCGCACCACCAGAAGACGACGTGTGAATTCTATTACTGATTTCATCAATGTAAAGAATTGTGTTTTTAGAGGACTGTTTGTTTATTTTTCACAGTCAGTTGTCTAACCCTAAATATTTGATTTAGTATTATATTAATAGTTTTTTCCGCTATATTTAGAATATTAATTGCGTGTAGACGTGAGTGCATTAAGTGTACAAGAGATTAAATGTTTGGAAGATATCATTTTCTAATAAATGTGGTTAACATTGCCGTAAAAGGTATGAATCACATATGTTTAATTGTAGTAAATTAAGCATAATTATTACGTATTTGCAGGTTAGGCGAGCGACAGTGCGATGTACGTGTTATTCTGAAACTGACGGAGGGATGCATACTTCAGAGAAGTGTTTTAATATAGTAGAGTGGGATAGTAGAGAGTACCTTTGGGTGTTGAAGGAACGGTTAAATTGCAGACAGTTCGGCAATAATACAACTTGTAGTAAAACGGCAGTACAATTAAAGTAAAACAATACTGGTAAATGGGTAATTGGAGGAATTTAATGTGTGACAACGCTGGTTTTGAAGGTTGTTATTTTAAATAATAGACAAAGTGTTGCGGGATAGGGTGGAGGGAATATACAGCAGAATAGATACAAGTAGGCTCTGCCTTAGGGCCGGAATAGATGGAATTCCTCTTTCTGTTTAATACAAAATTATGATAAATTCCCCGGCAATGCGGGGTTCTTCAGCTAGAAAAATTATTATACAGAAAATTAATCTAATATATAAAACTCAATGTTTGTTGGTTCGTGCTTCATGCGCTGCCATAGCAGGCATCCAATTGCGATAAAAATGTGTCAACATATTGCTTGCACTTGCGGGAAAAACATAGACATAGTACAATTACTGTAACTCCACTAGATGTTCAGTTAAATGCGATTCCCAATGCACGTGAGCTTCATTGTTGCAGGGCGTTGCCGTGTGCTGTGGGGCGAGGTCGAGGAGAACAGAAGGAGCAGGCGACGCACGTTGATGACAGGAAAGTGAAAATGAGACAGGGAAAAGAGAGAGGGGGGAAGAGAGGAAAAAGAGAGGGAAAATAGAGAAAGGAAAAATAGAGGAAAAGACAGGAAAAATATAGTGAAAATAGAGAGAAGGAAATAGAAAAAGGGAAATAATTTCAAAGAGACGGAAAATTGAGAGAGGAAAATAGAGGGAAGAAATAGAAAGGGAGAAATACAGAGAGGGGGGAATTGAGAGAGCAGGAAAAGGGTAAGAGAGTGGGGGAAGAAGAGACAGAGAGCGAGAAAAGAGACAGAGGGGGAAAAGAAACACAGATGGAAAAGAGAGAGAGTGGGGAAAATGAGAGAGGAGGAAAAAGACAGGGTGAGGGAGAGAGGAGAAAAATGAGAGGGGAAAGGAATATTTCCTCAATTATTTCTTTTGCAGCAGCAACGCGCCGGGTACCAGCTAGTTTGAACATAAAAAGGTACATGCAAGTGTAGAATTCGATTCGACAATAATTTTTTGTAAGTTGAGAATGTGTAATTTGATCATGTTCATCACTTGGCAAATAAATTAATGCAGAGGTGTATACACATTGCAATATTACGAGATCATTTTTTAATGATTAAATCAGTCAGAATAATCATTTAAAAATGATCTTGTGATGTTGCAATGGGTATTTTCAGAAGCCAAAGAAGAATGGAAAAAGTTGCGAGACTGTCACCGAGATGCCCTTAAAAGGAAAGTTGTACGTTCGGGGCAAGAGGGGCAAGTAAAAAAAATGGAGATATGAAGAGCAAATGGCCTTACTTTTGCCTTCAATGACAAATAGAGAAAGGCATAGCAACATGCAAGAGGAGGCAAAAATGTACCAGTTACAAGTACAAGACATTGAAGAAGAAATGCCTTGTTCTTCCGGTACTGGAACTGAAATAAAGGAAATTTCAGCCACATAGTGGCTGGGGATGTGGTAGCTTGTACCCATGTGGTTATGTATTGCTTTTCCAGCATGAAAAGCTTGCAAATGACTGCGTGCTTTTTGATGGTATTTGTCCTAGTGGACATTATTTAGAACACATAATTAAAATGTTGACTTAGACACCAATGAATACATTTTTTTAAATAGTGCAAGAAGATCGAAAAAACAAATATTTTGTAAAATTACTGAAGGAAAGTTGAAGAATTTGACTGGATAATTTATAATTTGATAATATTGTATATGTGTTAATGTATTAAGAAATGTGACTGCACTTTTTGCACATACATTATCATTTATATACAGCATACTACCTTCATTATGTTTGCACTATATACCTTGTAATAATGTTAAATGTTTGGGGAGTGTAAAGTATATGCAGAAATATGTTTTTGAGATCACTCTTAAGAACTTAAAGGTAAATGTATTTAAAACGAATTTCTTATGGATTTTTGAAATAGATATAGTTCTTAATTTCACGTATGAGAACATTAAATAGGAAAATCTTTTTTGTAATTCTTTGCCATAATAGTGATCGCAAACGAAGTAAGGGTTTCTAGTATAACTGCGAACTGCGCAGCTCTCCGACGGTCGGACTACCTATGATGACGTCACAAATCAGTGTGGGGGCTTTCTGTATCCAGGGGGTGTTGGCAATACCTACTAATACTTCATGCCTTCGAACTACGTCATCAGCTGCCTGTGACGTAGGTACATGTAGACCCAATGCCTGGCCAGCTTTACTCACGCCCCGAAGCGAAATTGTCACGTGATCAAGGTAGTCTGTGGTCGTTAGCTCCTGTGCACGTGATTTTTCATAATTTGAGAGTGGCCGTGCAGCGTTTTGTGGTGTTTTCAGCGTTCAAATCAAAATTGTTATATCAAGCGATTGTGCTTACTGTGTGTTATTAATTACCTCGCTTTATGTGGTTGTTGCTTTCAGCAGAGCTTATTATGTGCCGGGCGTCTTTGTATGTGCATGAAAGTAACTAAGTTAGGTTATATAGCTAAAGTCGGAGATCTCACAGTGCCGGTAAAATTACACAAACGTCTTCGTGACGCATATTTAGAATATCTAGCCAACTTGTTATTAATGAATAATCGTTTTGTATTTTACAGAAAGTGCTTTGTGGAATTTGATTCCTTTTTATTTCAATCAAGAGCGGATTCGACCGAGAACCGTCTATACCCTGTAGGTGTATGTTTCCTATTATACGCTTTCATGATGTACATTTTGTATATCTATATTTCAATAAGCGAAATAAAAGTATTTGTGTCGTTTATGAACATTAGAAAACGTACCTAAAAGAAGAGTATCAACGTTATTTGTTTATGTAAATATCAACTTGATATACTTACGGTACGCAACAACTAGATATTTGATTTGATTTATTTGTGAAAACTGTATATGATGTATGGGGGAGAAGATTATTTGCGCACGTTTTCTTATGTCCCACAATCCCTTCCCAACATTTTAACTACAATGGTTGAAAGACGAATAAAATATAAAAAAGATATAATAATAAAATTTAAAAATGCGCGAGATTAGCAACATTTGAAAAACAAAAGATATTTCTTTCCTGAGTTATAGAAAACATACTTTCAATAGTAAACGAAATGCAGATGCAATTTTTCTGCATTGCTAACAAAATAGTAACTCACCCTCAGCTCTACTGGCCTTGGAACATCCGCAAGGCCTGCTTGCGGATGATTGAAATACATCCATTTTAATTTCCTCAAAATCAATAATGATAGTTCATTTTGTAGATGTCTTAGTCAATCGTACATTGCCGAAAGATGCGCAGTTTGTAAGCCAAATTTTCTCTACTTGCCTCCCAAAACAAACCATGTTTGGCGAGGCCGCCGAAGCCTGGAGGACTTTCGACTACCGTGATCACGTGACTCAAAACTATGACGTATGCTTCGAGGCCTGAGTAAAGCTGGCATTGATGTAGACCAAGATCTGCTTTACTTGCTGGCCTTCATGTATACCATGCTGCCTACATGCCGCTGGGTCTGTCGACCATGTTGTTAGCGTTGTAGCTGAGCAAAGCAGTGCCCCAGTGTTATTTGCCAGTGTGTTGGTAGATTTACAGTTGCTCAATTACACTTACTTGAAATCTGAAATGTGAGTTTTACATGTTGTGATCCCAATTGTCGAGGGAATTATAAAAATGGCCTCCGAGTGTCCGTATTTTCTCTCACTAAAGACAAACATTTGTGGAAGAATTGGTGTAAAGTCATTTATAGGAAAAATGTTCACCCAACGCAATCCTCTAAGGTAAGAATTAGACTAATTCACTACTATATACACACATTAATATTTGAAATATTATAGGCTAATGGTAGAGAAAATGTTTTTTCAATGATTAAGGGTATGATCTTAGTATTCTACGAGATATAAGTTTATGTATCATTCACCAATCATGAAGAAAATACATATTCCTAAAATTTATTATACAGGGTGAGTCACGTAACTTTAGCACCTCCTGTAACTTTTGAACGGTTGAAGTTATTGAAATGCAGTTTTCATAGAAGTGCATGAGGGAATGGGGCTAATTGATACATGAATTCATTTCTGTTTTATCACTTGTATTTTGCGAGATATTTGAGGTAACTTTGTTTTTTCAAATGGAACTATACATATTTTTTCAGTTTATCATGACGAGCGTGAAAAAACAAATCCAATGATATACATAGTCATATGTTAGATAAGCATTTTTTTGAGTAACTTTGATTTTTGCGACTAAGGTTTAACGGATATTTGAATGTACTAGTAACAGTCCGCCACACAAGGTCACATAGCACTCCACCGGTAAACGCGCTCGTGGGGACCGGAAGGGAAGGGATCTTAGTATTTGAAGATACGATACATATGCCAAATATTCACAAAACTGTTGCAGGTTTTTCCCTGAACTCTGCTTTCCATCCTTCCACTTATTAACCTTTTTCGTCTTTCTTTGGTTGAAGGAATTGAAGGATTGAAAATAAAGATTTGTCATAACTATGTATTGTAATAAAATTGTTTATTACTTCAACTCCTTTTAATGATGTTTTGTATCACAGGATGTTAATGGGATCTTGAGGCAAAACACTATCAGAATACATATTAAGACTGTACAAAGAATATTGCATATTCTCAGCAAACACTTTAAATATTAATAAGCATATAATAATAAGGGATGGAAACAAATTTATTTCAATACATACTACTTATGAAAATGGAGAAGGTCTGAAAGCAGAGTTCAGGAAAAACTGCAACAGTTTTGCAAATATTTGGAATATTTTCGTATCTTCAAGTACTAAACTTCTTTCCCTTCTCCAAGCGCGCGTTTGCCGGTGGAGCGCTGCGTGACCTTGTATGGCGGACTGTTACTAGTACATTCAAAATATCCGTTAAACCCTAGTCGCAAAAATCAAAATTACTCAAAAAATGCTTATCTAACATATAACAATATGTATATCATTGGATTCGTCTTTTTGCGCTTGTCATGATTGAAAAAATATGTATAGTTCCATTTGAAACAACAAAGTTACCTGCAATATCTCATAAAATACGACTGATAAAACAGAAGTAAATTCACGTATCAATTAGCCCCATTCCCTTATGCACTTCTGTGAAAACTGCATTGCAATAACTTCAACCGTTCTAAAGTTACACGAGGTGCTGAAGTTATGTGACTCACCCTGTATATAATTCCTTAATCTATTGAGTGCTGATATTACTATTCAACTGTCAGTAATATTTGGTAGGTGTGTGAAGTCTACTTTCGTTCTGAAGACATCCTAAGATCTGTTGAGTGCTACAACGAAAATGGGAAGAGACTGCAAGCTTCTCTGAGAAGAAAACTGAAGGTGCAATACCTTCAATACTTCTCAACTGCCCTAAGTATTTATCATCGCACTCGGCTGGGAGAGAAAGTGGTGAAGAAAGACGTGGAGGAGTGGAATATTTCCATAAAAGCCCGATTACAAGTATCTTAATAGAAGCTAATGAGCCAACTGTCATGGCTGTCAAAGAAGTTGAATTGCCCGCCACGGCTAGTGTGGCTCGCCAGCGGTGAGCTGAGGACAGCCCGGCCACAGCGGAAACCTTTCACAGGCGCGGTCGAGCGGAACCGCGTTATCAACACCAGCACGGAGAAGGGCGGCCTCCCCTCCTTTCCCCGAGGTTCGGCGCTGGAGAGGGGAGTGGGCCGAGCAACTGATAAGCGGCGCGCTGGACGCGCGCGGCCTCAGAGAAAGTGTGATAACGGCAGAGCGAGAGTTCAAAGTAATAAACTGTCTGTAAACCTTGTATAGCTACACGGCAATTTCTTGGCAACGGAACTCTGGTTATTGGTTTGGTGATTTTGCATTCTACACGGGACATCTTCTGGATTTTGGTTCGACCTGGCATTGTACTCTGTAATTCTATGGACGTACCGAGTGGCTACGGGAAATACATCTTGTTGACCTTTTCTCTTATTTTTCCTGACTTCCCGAGACACAACAAAATGGCGACGAGGAAAATTATTCCGGAAGCAGAAACAGAAGACAGCGTGGTCACAATGGTGAGGTTGTTGCAACAGCAGCAAGCAGCGCATCAGTTAGCGCTACAGCAACAACAGGCGGCACAACAGCTACAGCAAAAAGTATTAAAACACGAAAGACTAGAAATGATGAAAGCTTTGGAAGCGGTAAGTCAAGCCGTCGGTGCGCGCTCTCCTCCCCCATTTCCGCAGTATAACGGGGACGTAGAGACATGGGGAGATTACATAGAGAAATTTGACCAACACGTGGAGTGCTATAACATTGAGGCGGATAGCACAAGACGTGCTCTGTTTCTCAGCTCAGTGGGAAAGCCAGTAACAGATTTATTGATTTTTTTTTCGGATAAGCAAGTTAAAGACGTGGGGTGGCCAGAGATAATATCGGTACTGCTTAAACATTTCACGCAACCTCCGCATGTAGTAGCAGCCAGGTACGCGTTATTTCAAGTGAGAAAAAAAGAGGCGCAGACACACGCAGAGTGGATTGCGGACCTAGCGGGAAAAGCCAAGGATTGCCAGTTCAAATACCGTGCAGAAGGTTGTGGCGTATCGTACGCCGACACGCTCATTAGGGACATGGTGGTACTGCACACCCCCAGTGAGCAAATCAGGTTGGAGGTCATCAGGGAGAGTGACCCTTCAGTAGAGCAGGTCAGAAAAGTCGCGGCGGTTCATGAGATGACGCAACAAACTGCGCAGTGTATAGCGGGTCCGTCGCAGGAGTCTAGGGTGCTTAACATACAAGGTCAATTAAACGAAAAAAGAGAAGAAAAACGAAAAAAGAAGTTACAGTCGGTAACAGAAGAAATGAGACAAGAGGGGACAGCCACAGTAGTGAAAGCCAATTAGTCCAATACGTAGGGTGAAGAATAAATCGTTCAAAGATTGTTACAAACGACATGCCAGGGAAAACTGCAGATTTCGGCGTGCGGTATGTTTTTCGTGTGGAAAATCTGGACACATAAGAGAGGTTAGCAGGAGTAATCAAAGAAGGTCGAAGTCACTAGATGGACAAGAGGAATGGATGGACGTCGACGGATTATGCGAAAGGTTGCGCCCAAATGAAGGGGGGCGTCTCATAACCACGGTGCAGTTGGACAACAAGCCAGTTAGTTTCTTGGTAGACTCTGGAGCAGTGATTACCTTAATAAACTTGCGTACGTATGAGAAGTTGGGATCCCCGGAGTGCGTGCAGGACAGTAAGCGGTTAGTGTCGTTTGGGAGAGACCCGATTCAAACGCGGGGCAAGATCATAGTGGAAGCCATGTACAGAGTTTTTGGAGGTGTTTGTGGTGAACAGACGGGACGTTTCTAACATCTTAGGCATGGACGCAAAAATTAGAACAGGAATTCCCTGACGTTGTTTAGCCGTCTTTGGGAGAGTGCAACTCGTTTACAGCCAGCCTACATTTAAAACAGGGGACTAGACCTAAGTTCTATAAAGCAAGACAGGTTCCATGGCAGATAATTCATATTGATTATGCAGGCCCATTCTGGGATTCGATGTGGTTGCTGATTGTAGATTCATTGTCCAATTTTACTTATGCTCTAGAAATGAAGTCTACTACGTCAGCAGCTACCGTGGACGCATTGGAGAGAGTGTTCACCACTGAGGGACTACCAGAGACGATAGTCACGGACAACGGGCCTCACTTCGCCTCAGGAGAATTCAATGTGTTCTGCGAGGACAATGGAATCCAGCATGTATGCGCGCCACCATGTCATCCACAATCAAATGCTCGAAACTGCCCCAAGATCTGAAATTCCTTTGTTTGAAGTAACGTTAACAGCAGTCCAACAGTCTCGTAACTGTGTTGACGTTAACCGTTCAGTCCTGTTTCTGTAGTGATTTTGAAGAAAATGCCCAATATAGGCGTTGTTGGGTTCCCAATTGCCATAATCAGCGCGACAACACCAGCCTGTTTTCTTTTCCAACTGATCCGAAGCGGTAAGGGAAATTGGCATGATTCGTTTCGGATGGTTTCATATTATAAGATTAATGAATATTATACGATACTTAGTTTTCAAGATATTTCGTTGTCTCAAGATAAAAAAGGCACCCTATATACACATATCCCTTCAGAACACACTTCAGTTGGTGGAGTTTTAAAATCTTAAAATAGAGGACAAAAATATGGAAGTGTTAAGCAACTCAAATCAAAGTTGAAGATTTTGCGTCAGAATTTTCCGAACTAATTGAGAATGATTTTGTATTAGCATTAGAGCATAAAGCAGAAGAACAGCTTTCAGGTGATCATTTATGTTCATATTAGAAAACAAAATGTAAAAAAATATAGAAGTTTTTTTAACTATTTGCAACATTCAAATACCTGCAAGTATTTTTTACGGCAATTATAATTTGGAAATTGCAATATTACCAGTTCATATCCCGTTTGGAGGTAATATACAAGATCATTGGGTGATGGGAATTTTTGAACGGGAGTATAACATTAACAGTTTCTACGATTCATTGGTACGTCCAATGCCAAATACTGTCAGAACATATGTTTGAACAAAGCTAGGCATGAAAGAAATGAAGTATGAAAGACATTATCAACACATGAAAATACTTTTAGAAAAATTTACAGCGTCGGCGACGCCACATTCAACTAGTTCTAAAGTAAATAAATAAAAACGTTTCTCGTCCTTTCAAAATTGAGGGATCAAGGTATGAAATTCTCCGTACTTTTTCTTTTCTAGGATAATATCATGGACACATTTTCGTTTTCTAAAGGGATGTTAACAATTAAATGGAAAATTGTGGATAAAAAAGTTAAAAGCACTGTTCCGCATGCTCTCAGACAACGTATTACGAGTTCCATGGCAGTTTCTATCTCTTGTCCCGGTAGTTGGAAGAGCTTGTTCTTTATCCAACGAGAAAAACAATCATCAAACGCTAACACAACTGACGCTGCGGTGCGAACGGATCCGCAAATTTCGTTGCTGTAGATGGCGCGGAATTTTCGTCAACGCACCCGCTGCAGATGTTCCGCGCTGCAAAGTGTACAATTTGACTCATCTAGGCGCTCAAAACCCATTTTTCGAACTTCCCATTTGGAGTTTTTCAGTCAACACAACATTTTCCTCAATAGCCAGCCTATTTGGCAGCGCTGTTTGTGTTGAGTTTTGCTTCAAGGGCTGCAGAGGGGCCAGAATATAAACATCTCCGAGCGGAGACCCGCGGGGGTTCAGTCGCTCCGCGCAGTGCGTTCTTTCGAGTTATGTGTACGGTGTATCCTGTGCTTTAATCTTAAAAACCTGCAGTGTTTTTAATAGCTTTAGGTATGTACTTCATTTTATCATTTGCATTTTGTCTTTTTATTACAAAGAAATGCTCTGTAAACTCATAATAATAGACCCATAAAATTTCCTTTATTATTTTCTTCTTAGTCGTTTGAATTGAGATTTAAAAAGTTCTCCACGTCTCTCCTTCACGAAACTAGGATATATGAGCTTCTTTATAAGTTCTTAAAGTGACACAGTCTTCACATACTGGGCAAAGTTGCGCATTTAAGGTAATTTCCTTCTTTTCCAGAACGATGCGTACTCTTTGTCGGAGGCAATTATTTGATGCCTGGAAATCAGCGGATCGCAACACTCAATGTGAAAGTGTATTACGCTTTGTAATTAGTTAATGTGAACTGGAGGGATGTCCAGAGGACGTAATCAAATCCATAAAGCATACAGTAAGTGTAGTTTGTGCAAAGATTAGTTCTCGGTGGGCCAAATGTAACAGACACATAAATCGTTTCCTCGAGTGTAATTCCTCGTGGTTAAATGAGAATGTTGTGTTTGAGGAATTAGTTTATCACGCTATCCCATCCACACGCAGTAGATGAGATCTAGCCACTAAGTCGGAAGACCACGGAAGCTTTTGGACGAATGCGGTGATTCCACAAAACTGAGAAAAGCAAAAAATTTGCGAGATGAAGTCGGTACGTCAGAATTGGTTGCAGCTACGCAAATGAGTCTTCATTCACAGGGGAAAAGGGACGCTGCAATATTAGATTTCATTTGCTTCACCGCAGCGATCCACAAAAATTAAGGAGTTAAGACAATCAGCTGAAATCATAAACAAATATGACTGCTGAGCAAGCTCTCGCCTTCGTGATGGATTTACACATCACCAGTAACCAATACAAAAGCATTAGTGAAAATGCGAAAGACTTTGGCAGCAACCTTTATCCACCGTAATATCAAGTTAAGAAAGTATGAAAAGAGTATGAAAAGAAGAAATGTTATCATTCCGAAAAAAACATTCATATCACGGATCATAAGACGAAAGTTAAATTACAGGGTCTTCTAGATCATACTTCTGGTAGATTATGCGAAACACAAGCTGATGTCCTGAGAAGTGTGGATCTCTCAGAATTACATTTGACTCTTGTTTCGAAGTGGGGGTGCGATGGAAGCGCAGATCAGAGTCGTTACAAACAGAAATTTTCTTCAGGGCCCCATTCTGATGAAAATATTTTTAGTCTCTCTCTAGTGCCAGTGAAATTGTGTTTAGAATCAGAAGAAAGTGAAAAAGTTTTAATTTGGCAAAACCCGAGGGCTAACTCAACACGGTATTGCAGGCCAATAAAATTATTATTTGCTTAAGAAACCAGAGCACTTATAGAGGAAGTGGAGAAAATTCGATCGCAAGAAAAATGTCTGGTGACCACTAAACTAGAATTATTGAAGGTGTTACTATTTACGTCAAACACAACCTAGTATTGACAATGGTCGACGGCAAATTGTAGTGCATTGTCTACGAACCAGTCATCTCAAAGATGTTATGCACTACCAAAAGACATGAATAGTGACACGCTGCGTACAGAAATATTGAAACCTGATGCACTGAGTTTTGGTTTGTCCCCTTTGCATGCCTGGATACGGTGTTTTGAGCGCCTTCTTCACATTGCTTATCGCTTAGATGTGAAAAAAATGGGCTATTAGCAGCAATGAGGGCAAAGAGAAGGTAAATGGTAGAAAAAGACAAGTACAGCAGAGATTTAGAGAAGAAAGAGATTTAGAGAAGAATTGTTAGTCGACATTCCTAAAAAAGACTTCAGGGACCACTAATGACGGAAATACAGCAAGAAGGTTTTTCAGAGATCCGTCTAAAAGTGCCAGCATCACTGGAATTTATGAAGATCTGATAAATAGATTTGGAGTGATCCTACTGATTTGGAGGCTATATCATCTGGTTATGAAATAAATAAACAAACATTTGAGTCATATGCACAAGAAACCAGAGACATTTATTTAGAAAAATAGCATGCCAGTTACAGTGCACAAAATACAAGTGCATTCAAAAGAAATTATCTAATCCTGCATATTACCAATTGGGCAGCTCTCTGAAGAGGCGCAGGAGGTTAGAAACAAAGAAAATAGGCGCTTCAGGGAAAGCTTTACCCGAAAATGTTCAAGAGAAAGTACGAATTTGGATCTACTTCACAGACTCATCACGTCAGACCCCTATGTAACTAGCCTAGGCAAGTCGCACAAAGCAAAATCTCAGGCTGTGCCTAAAGATGTATTGCGCTTATTGTCAGACACAAGTTCGTAAACTCTAAATTTAATAACAACAGAGCATTATGTACAGTTACATATTTCTGATAAGAAATTGACTTCTAATAAGTGTTAATACTCAAGAAATTGAAAAGTGTAGATCTGAAACGTGTTATTCTGAAAGAGAGAACCAATACCCGCATTTATGTATAATAGTATATGAAATGGTAACTTAACACAGAATTTATTAAAGAGGAATGATATGTACATGGTCTATTTATTTAAATTGTGTGTGTGTTTGAGAGAGAGAAAGAACGATTTTTTTTCAGATTCTGTGATACGTAAAAACACGGGTAAAAAGGAAGTAATCATCAGAAAATATTTATCTGTGAAAAATATGTAAATACACCTTATATAGATCACATGTGTCAAATATGGTGTGGATTAAAGAAGTAGTTCCCGAGAGCTTAGTTTTAGTCGTCTAGATGGCCGAAATTGCACACTGTGCGCCGGTCTGTAGCAACCTTAAAACATCAACAACAGCGGAAGAGCGCCCCTAAGCATAGGCCGCACACAAGTCACTCACAAACTACTTTGTCATTTCAATAGTTACGGAGCAGTCGACGATAGAGCTCCGTATGTTGGCGTATGACGCACATGTGCGAAATGCTGGGACGATTACAGTAGTGCAGAAGCTGTTTGGTATTCATTTCAACTGTAGACTCCGCGGTATCGTTCCCAGCTGCATGTCGATCCTCAGATGGATTACCAGTCTGAGGACATGTATCGAAAAGAAGCTACCTGGTCCTAAGGAAACTGCAAGGCGCACGAAAAACACTAAGATTGTGAGACAGGCGTTTTCGGAGTCTTAAGCGGTCTGCACGACGGCACACGCACGAATGAATGAAGGTGAAATTGTGAATCATTGCGCACTATTTTGAGGAAAGATTCAAAGTTTCATCCATATAAGATTTGTATTGTTCAGCAGCTGAAGGAAACAGATGAGCAACGACAGAACTTGGCCGTACTAATGCAAATGCTGCTTGAAAACAGTGGAAATACGATAATCATCAAGAGTGATGAAGCTCATTTTCGTTTGAGTGGGGAGGTTATCAAACAAAATTGCCGTTACTGCTCTTCTGAGAATCTCTCGACTCCCGGCCTTTGAATTGCCATAGCTTCCTCAAACCTTGCCCACAAAAACAAACTTGGTCTCATGGGTAGTGTCTATAATGTGTTTAAATTTCATATTGATAAATCACTGAGTTAAACCGGTTCTTACAAACGGATTAATAAATAATTGATTTGACGCGAGGTTCCATTTAGTAATTGAATAAGCAAGTTGAATTTTAAAAACTAAAATTCGAAAATCAGACACCCCATTTATTTATCTGTATTGATGAATAATATCACTAATAAAATATATTTGCAAACTTTCTTTGGCATTTTAGATGGGAAGTAATGAGCTTATTTTGAGGATACATCAGGCCTTGGATTTTAAAAGATAAAATAAAACGACCCTCATGCATGTCTGGCGCCAAAAGAAGTCATCAGAAAATCAGAATGCTCTTCGAATTTAATTCTGAAATGAAAGCAAGATATAACACCGTAATATTACAGAGTAACCTGCGTGAATCCGTTCGACATTCACATTAGTGCACTTCCTGTCAAATTCTACTATTTTCGAGTGGATACTCCCACAATTCTCCTGCAGAAGTCGCAGACTATCCTCACCTCAACCGTCAACGCCGTGCAGTGATGCCGCCCCGCCGCAGTCTTTCCGCTGTCAGCGCAGCTACGATCTGATGTTCTCTTGCCACAATCGCCCCCTTCGCTGTGATCTCTTAGTTCAGCATTAGTTTCGTCACGCCTACATCCCCGCGCCGCACCGCCCGTTCGACCTCTCCTCACGTCACACAGCAACGACAAACAACAATGAAGCCCAGTGGTATGGGAATTGCATTTAACTGAAGCGCCATCTAGAGGGGACTTAAAGCGAACTGCATAAATACTTTGTCCATGAAAAACACTTAATGTGCCAAATTTCGTAGAGATCGGTTAAACGGTGTTGAACTTTATCTCGGTTATATCAATATACATTTTTTCTGAATGTACTCATATATAGATCTCCAAATTTATTTTAAATATCAATAATGTGACGATACCGAATATTCGTTATTAAAATAAAAAAATTCCCTTCCGAAATCTGCGTCTTAGAATCTCAGACCCCGCGTGCCTACGCGACGCCACGTCGTCGGCTGGGCAAGGGTCAATTTGTTCCGCGCAGTTGTGCGATGCCCCCAGCCGCCCACGCCGCGGCCTCGGGCTGAGAGGGGGTTTCTTTAGCAAACGCATCCTCCAGGTCACCCCCCCCCAGGGAATTTCTGGGAATACAGCGACTGACTGGCGCCACTACTTACATTTGGTGCAAGAGAGAGCGCCGATTACGGAAATTTCCACTAAAAATCAATAAACAAACGCTCTGGGTCGGGCTGTCAAGAGGTGTACGTGCGGGCTAGGAGCGCGCTTGCGCAGTGCCCGCGGGGGAAAGAAGGCCGCGCTCCGATTTCTCAGGGATACCCAGAAGGCGATCATGGCAGGAGGTAAGAAGACTTACAACAAGTTCTAGCCTGAGTGGGCTCTTGATTTCTTGTGCAATGAACGCGGAGGTGATGCTCTTTGATATGCAGGAAGTATTTACTAACAAAAAAGTAGTGTTAAAAGGCATTACGAAATCTTCCAAGAAAAGTACAAAAATTTTGTCGGAGAAGATTGGCAAAAATTAAAAACATCCGGAGGTACGTAGACACTATCAAATTTCCGAAACTAATATCAGGTGCATAATTTAAAATTTATCCCTAAATATGAACTTTTGGCTTAATTTTTTCAGAACGAAATATTCTCTGAAGCTTCCATTGAGGATAATAAAGCAGTTGAAGTCAGTTATCATTTGTCTTTGAAAATTGCCCAAACATGTCGTCCGTTTTCTGGAGGTTTGTTCCTCAAAGAATGTTGACTCAGGCAGTAAATATTTTATCACCAAGAGAGGTTGCAAAATATAAATCTATACCTCTATCTCGAAATACTGTCGTTAGTCGAATTCAAGATCTTTCTCGTAATGTTGAGAACCAAATTAAGGAGTTATGTAAGAAATTTGTGCCTTGAAAGTACGGATATTTCCGATATTGCACAACTTGTTTTCGTACGGGGTGTAGATGAAATATTTACTGTAACTGAAGAATTGTTAGATTTAATTCCTATGAAAGGGAATACCACAGGTGCGGATATTTTTAATGCCATTGAAGAATCTCTTAGGAAAATTGAGCTTCCTCTGAGTAAACTGGTGTTTGTAAGAACGGACGGAGCACCAGCTATGATTGGAAAACAAAATGGATCAACAAGAAATTTGAAAAATAAAATGCAGTCAGATAATGCAGCTGGAAATATTTTTCCTTTTCACTGTATTATTCAGCAGCAGGTTCTCTGTGGCAAGATAATAAAAATGAACCACGTTATGGACACAGAGATAAAATCAGTCAGCTTTATTAGGAAACATGTATTAAATCATCGACAGTTCAAAGAATTTCTGGAATCGATACAGAGTTCACCGACATTCCTCCCCATTCCGATGTTCGCTGGTTAAGTCGTGGAAAAGTTCTTTTCAGATTCTTCCAGCTGACAGATTACATTACACAGTTTTTGATTAGCAAAAACAAAGAAATGGCGGAATTGTCAGATCCACAATGGATTCAGGATCTTGCGTTTCTGGTAGATATTTTTGAACATCTGAACCACTTAAATGTAAAATTGCAAGAAAAAAATTCTTAGTTAACAATATGGTAGCTATAAACAGCTTCAAAATGAAACTTTCATTGTGGAATTCTCAAATTTCCACAGGCGAGTTGCTTTATTTTCAATAGTTACTTAACACGTCTGTCAGTAATGAAAAATACTGCTTTATTTTAAGAGATCTTTTGCAGGAATTCAATGAAAGATTTACAGATTTTGAATTCCTACAACCGAAATTGGAGTTGTTTTGTTGCCCATATTCGATACATCCTGAAAATGCTCCTGGAGAGCTCCAGCCGGAACTCATTGACTTGCAAAATCACAAAGAATGTACAAGGACGAAGATCTCTTAACATTTTATAAATCCCTAAATTCTACACAATTTCCACAATTCAGAAGATTTGCAGCCCAAATTATTTCTATTTTTGGAAGTACATACGTATGTGAACATTTTTTTTTCTGACAGAGCCAAGACTAAGATCCAGTTTATCAGAAACCAACATGAAGGCAATACTACGACTTGCAGCTTCTAACAAAATTAGTCCAGATTAAGCAACACTTGTATCAGAACATGGCAAAATAATGTCATCAGAATGTGGTGACAATTCCTGAATAGAAAGGTTCATTATTTAAATTTAGGTCTAAGTTTTAGATTATAACCAGAATCCAGAAATAGTTACGTTTCATCATTAGTCCGGATTTTTATGTAATTACATATTTTTTGTCTTCCTACGTACCGTTCTCAAAATTGTAATTTTATGTCTGTGGCGGGAAGTGCGCGTCAGATGTAAAAAGTGTCACTGACGCCGGGTTTCTTAATTTTCGAGGAACTGACAATCGCCGACATGTAACACTTGGAAGAGAATGCTACATGCTGCAGTGATTGTTTGCTGGTCGTAGATCAGGCGCGGCTCGTCATTAAAGGCTGTAAGGCGGAGCCTCCCCTACAAAAATCGCCACTCAAAAGAAAGTCACAAATATATTTATAAATGAATTTATTTATCAATAATGGATTTCTGAGTTATATTATACATTAATCATGTCCAAAATTTTCTTTGTCGGTTCGTTAACGGCCGTCCGTGACGCATTTGAAGCTGTTGACAGGGAAGAGAAAAGCGCCAGGCTCCCACTTCGTTTCGTCATAAGGCCTGTGTAAAACGACGAGGCGTGACGTCATGCATTCACTGCATGGGCTTATGGACGATGGAAGGCTGTCGAGGGACAGCCTTCAAGGGTGGGCAGAACGTGGGGCCTGGCGTCTAAAGGGAGCGCCCACCAGATAGCATTACTATGCAGCTTAGTGAGTAGCACCCAGTTTCAATTAGTTGTTCACAATCGCGGTAGGAGCGCTTCCCCTTATGCATGTATCGGAAGAAATAATGCTTAGAAATATTTATTTAAAAGCTAAGTCGTAATGAAATATCTAGATAAAACTGTGTTAAAGAACAGGTCCCCCTGCGGTCCCTATAAATGAAAACTTAGTACTGCCCTCCGAATTAACTCCATACTGGCGGGAAAAACACCTCCTCCTTTCTGATGTGCCGGGTACGAACGTTTCGTGGTTATCTGTTGTCTTGTGAGCGGTAAAGGTAAATTGTGCGTATGTCTTAGTGTAATATTGTGTAGTTGCGTTTGCTTCATTTGTGGTGTAGGGTAGTTATTTGGTTTTGATTGGTGCTGGTGATTTGTTTTAAAAATGAATTCAGTGAACAATATACTTGGTAAGAATTTGGATCTACATTCGAGGATACAGGTGAAAATGCTTGGTCCGCATAGGCCAAATCTTTCCATAATTCAGGCACAGAAGCAATACAAATCTCGCGGTGGATATATTCGTAAATTCAACCCGACCATGTACAACGCTGCGGAGTGGCTTTGTGGATGTGATGTAAACAATTCATTCTTTTGCTTCACGTGCCTCCTGACCAAAAATGATGATAATGTATGGACTGAGACTGGAGTCACCAATTTGAAAAACTTTAACGCGAAAGTGAAAAAACACAAGTCTTGTGAAAAACACTTGCATGGTTTCATTGAATTTACGTTAGGAAAAGTGGACATTAGATGCCAGTTAGATTCTGCTTACCGTTTAAAAATAAAACAATTCAACGAGAATGTTTCCAAGAATCGATATATTTTGGGTAAGCTAATAGACTGTATAAAGTTTTGTGGGAAATTCGAACTGGCCTTAAGAGGACACGACGAAACGGAAAATTCTAGCAATCCTGGAATTTTTCGCGGGCTGGTTAGTCTCATGGCTGAACTGGATAGTGTCTTGAAGCAGCATATAGAGAAAACGGATAATCGTGTGTTCTTAGGTCTCTCTAAAACTATTCAAAATGAATTGCTGGATTCAATCTACGCGGTTTGTTTGAACCTTATCAGATCTGAATTACAAGAGACAAATTATTTAGCAATTGAAGTTGACGAAACCACTGATAGTGCCACATTATCACAACTAGTTTTTATTTTGAGATATAATGGGCAAAATAAAGGAAAGATTCGTGAGTTTCGTTCAACCTAAAAGCCACAACGCTGAAGGTGTAAGTGATACCATCTTCACAGAACTAGAAAAAATGAAGATACATGAGACACCTGAAAAGCTTATTGCACAAAGTTATGACGGTGCTCCCGTCATGAGTGGTCATAACAGTGGGGTGCAAGTGAAAATTAGAGAAAAATATCCAAACGCCCTCTTTATTCACTGTTATGCCCACCAATTAAATTTGATTGTTGAACGTTGCGTTATTGGAAATAAGCAAGTGAGAATATTTTTTAGTAACTTGGAAGGAGTTTCAACATTTTTTTCTCAGTCTCCTAAACGCACTGCAGTCCTTGTCAAGGTGGAGAAAAAACGGATTCCCAATTGTCGCCAGTCCATCAGGTGGAATTTCAAGTCCAGGTGCGTTACCACAGTATTCAAATACAGAGAAGAAATTTTAGTGTGTTTAAATACAATTATTGAATGCGAAAGTAGCGACTACAAGACAATTAATAAGGCCATGGGGTTGAAATGTTTCTTGCAGGAGGAAGATTTCCTTTTCTGGTTACGGTTTTTTAACAACGTCAGGCCTACTGTGACATTTTATTTAATGAACTTCAGCAGAAGAATATAGATTCAGTAAAAACGTTGAAGTATGTTTCTGAATTTGTTTTTTCTGTACAAAAAATTAGAGTTTCACTCGACACTGAACTCTGGGGAGAAGAAGAACCATCGGCAAAACGTGTGCGTTTTACAGAGCCGAGAAAAGTGTGTGCAAGAGAAGTTTGCGACATCATAATGACTCAAATCAATGACCGTTTTCTTTTTAGTGATCCTCTTTCAGTGGTAAAGTTGTTTGAACCATCATTATTTCCACAACACAACAATGTATTTCCAGAGAAAGAATTGAAAACTTCTGTTGAATTGTATAATTTAAACTCTATCGATTTACGCCACAAATTGGAAGTATTGTACAGTCGACCAGATTTTGTAGGAGCATCGGGAGCTTTAACCCTGGAAAGCTAACAGGGGTTACCAGCCACCCCACAGAGTTTATATATTCTTATCATGGAGGAATATACAACAGGAGGGGAAACTCTCGCTGTTTGAGAGTATGGACTAGAGGATTCGCTAGCATCGTTTCCATGTGGCGACATCTATTTTAAGGTACATGCGTAACTTCAAACGCTGCTTCGGTAATTTGCTCGTCAGGTAGCGGTGCGAGCTTAAGAACCTTCTACCATTCATTTCATCCACTAATTTATTTTTTTGCTGAAGAGACGGCGATGCCCATGGCAACGTGTTTGTTTGTGACGTTTCGTTTGCGAGCTTTTTTGGTGGTGTACGTCAAGTGTCGCAGATGACAATGACTAAATGTTGGGCCCAAGGATGTGCCAATGTTGTTCGGCAGGATAAAGGAAATAAAGTTTCTTCAGGTTTTCCTCTGAAATGGGAAGGTGAGTGAAATATTTTGAATTATGATGAGTTACTGTAATTGAACGGTATTTCCGTCTAGTGTTGTGCAATTTCATGTATCGTTCCGAACATTTCAGATACCTTAAGAGTTTAATGTCATTATTTTATAGGCCTAAATTTTAAAAGTGTACCACCTTGATGCTTGAGAATTTCGGGTGTGGTGTTCCTGCATTACATATTTCAAATATATGCTTTCATTACAGGTCACTCAGAGGCACCAAATCTGTAACCTGAAGCATAGAATCCGATCAGCGGGAGAAGTAAGAGAAGAAGAGGTCTGAATCGCATGAAAATATCCTTGAGTAATTCACTTGAATACCACTGATTCATAAATAAATAGGCAAAGCAACAGTAGTATTCCAACCTCAATAAATAAGTTTTTATTTATACAAATTTTTTCACTAGCTTTGCACAACAAATGGATACTTCTTTGCAGTCCATTGTGTTGAATTTAAGCTTTTAAATCTTACCAGTTTATTACCCTCCAATTACATGGTTTGAATGAAAATGTGATGAATTACAAGAAAGAACATGTGTTTTAAACTAATAATATTCATATTAGGATATGTAGCTTCTTCAAACTATACTGCAGATCTGGAAGAGGTTAAAATATCAGGAGGTCTGAATGACATGTTTCTGGATGTATAACTATGTATATAAGAATATCTTCTCCTATCTACAATCTAGTGGAAAGAATTTCTGTAGGTTTGTAATAAATTTTAATGGTGTTGTCAAAATAATTGACTGTGCGTGTAATTCAATAACTTCACATTTAAAAATCACCATTTAATCAGGATTAATAAAATGTATAAATATGTTACTATTGCTGTGACAGAATTTATACGAATTTCTAATGTAATTGTTTTAAGGTTCTTACGTGAATGTTAGGTTCATTTAAACTATTTTTAATTATGGAACATGAATTATCACAAAAATACAGGTAATACACGCAAATATGCAGGTAGATTTTATTTTCCTTGCAAGAAAAGTGTCATGAATGTAGTGTTTGATTCATAGCCCAATTGATAGAGATGTATGCATAACAGAAGTCATGAACTCGGATCCAAGAGGTACCAAATATTTCCTTTGTGACAATTATATTTCTATGATAATGTGGTGTATTAACAGTGTCGTAGTCATGACATAAATTGATACTAAAATAAACTACATCGGATCTAAGATGTAAATAATTTTATGTTGATATGAAAGCATTTCTGCTAATTATAAAATTGATTCGTTTTGTGTTATAATATAAATTGATGGTGGAGATACAATTATAATTTTATTAACACAGATACTATATTTGTATGTCAAAATCTATTTAAATAGTAATTTGATGGTGTCTACAATACCAGATTATTATTCTTCTGTATTTGTATTGTACTTATGTGATCATGTAAGATTGTTTTCAGAATAAATTTTATGAATACAGAAAAAAGTTTGTTTTTATTAGTTGCCAATTTATTCTTCCCTTGCTCAAATTTTGTACTTTTTATACAGCGCGCCAATATCGTAGTACGTGCTGTTATGGAGGTTATTATTTACATTGTATGCCCAAAAAGTAGATCGAGTACCGTGCACCTGAGCCAGCTGGTTCAGCGATCAAGAAGTATCCATTCTGGCCACAGAGTGCAGTGTTATCGATTTAACTCCTGTACCTTATTGTAGATGGTGCCACACGAGTTTCCACTCCTGTTCTATATTCCTCCATGTTCTTATTATCTTATGTATTTTTATGTTGGTACCACTGATACTCCATGTATACTTCCTCAAGAGTTCTGGCTTCAGTTTGCTTACACTTTCCGAAGTGGTTGCTGGTTTTTTCAATAGTTATTTTGAGATTTTCTTCGTCAGTGTTGCTTTGGGGTGGTGCGTAACCCCGTGTTAGCCTTAACGTTAGTATATTTTCTGCATTGAATTTCTTCAGAATTGTTATTTTCTTCGAAGAACATGTCTGATCGTGCAAGTCCTGGACCAACAAAACGTTTTAGAGGTTATGTTAAAGCAACAGATGCTAGTTTTGGACAAATAATGCAAAATTGGTTGGAAGAGGAGGAAGATTATGATTCTAATGGTAGTGGTTCTGAATTTGAGGACAATATATCGAATATGTCAAATACTGAAGATGATATTTCTGCATCTGATGGCGATGATATGTTTTCTTTACCGGCAAGTGATGTTCTTCGCGGAAAAGATGGACATGTGTGGTCTCAGAAATTACCGCCAAAACCAAAACTCCACAGAGAAATTTATTCTTGCGTATTCCTGGACCAAAGGGTGCCGCAAAAAATGTGAGTACTCCAGAAGATGCCTGGAATTTATTAATCAATGATGACATGATCGATACTATTGTATTTCACACAAATATGAAATCGAACTCAGGCGCGCCAGATACAACAATGACTGCAGATATGTAGATCTAACGAACAATGTAGAATTGCGCGCACTGATCGGTCTCTTGTATTTTGCTGAATGTCGTAAAGACGGACATTTGAATGTAGACGAAATGTGGGGTTCCTATGGATCCGAAATGTATAGAAATGTAATGTCAAAAGAACGGTTCAAGTTCTTGATTGTATGTATCCGTTTCGATGATAGGAATACAAGGAATCCACAAGATAAACTTGCACCCATCAGAAGTATCTGGGCAGCATTTATTTCGCATGCAATGCAATATTACACTCCTCATGAATATTGTACTATTGACGAACAGTTACTAGGCTTTCGAGGAAAATGCCCCTTTCGGGTTTACATAGCAACAAAACCAGATAAGTATGGGTTGAAGATCGTATGCATGTGCGATTCCCGTACATTCTACATGGTTAATGCCCTGCCTTACATAGGAAAGGAAGATCGTCCTCAGAAAAATTTGCCTCTACATTACGTAAGACATTGAGTGAGAGCATTCATGGTACGCGCAGGAATATAACAATGGACAACTGGTTCACATCAGTTCCATTGGCAGATGAGATGCTACATCAACATCAATTAACTATTGTGGGTACTCTACGAAAAAATAAAAGAGAAATCCCTCCAAGCTTTTTACCAAACAAAAAGAAGGCAATGATGTCATCTCAGTTTTGTTTTGATAAAAAAAAACCTTAGTGTCATTCACTCCCAGAAAATCAAAATCGGTTATACTCATCTCCACTATGCATTGTGGAGCGGACATAAATGAAAATAATGGCAAGCCAGAAATTGTAAATTTTTACAACTCAACAAAAGGTGGAGTTGACACTTTTGACCAGCTTATGCACACTTATTCAGTAACAAGAAAAACTCGGAGATGGCCTCTTCGATATTTTTCTGGAATTCTGGATCAAGCTGGTATTAATGCGGGAGTACTGTATCAATCATTGGAAAGAAAATGTGCCAGGAAAACGTTTCTTTTTGACCTTTCATTGCAACTCATTAAACCGCATGTAAGTCAGCGTCTGTCCAAGGTCTTACCAAAAGAACTTAGAAATAACATTGAAAAAATGATTGGGTGCGAAAAGACTGTTGTTTCCAGTGATATTCAAGAAAAAATTGGAGAGACAGGTTCGATGTGGACTCTGTAGTAGGTGGCATGATCGGAAAACCAAAACCTGTTGTGTAAAGTGCAGAACGCCTGTGTGCAGTGAACATCGTTTTGATATTTGCTCCAATTGTTGTAAATGAAGTATTTTAAACTATTAAAGAAAAGAAAATCACATAAATGTTTTTATTTAATAGTTATTACCCTAAAAGTTCCTGGGGTTACGCATAACCCCGTGTTAGCATTAACGTTAGATGAATTCATGTTAGCTTACTAGGGTTAATTTTGCTGAACTTTATTTACGAGAACAATTTAAGTAAAGCTTTTCCAGAAAGTGTCAAGCTCCTGAAAATAATAGTGACCATTCCGATGACCACTGGTGAAGCAGAACGTTGCTTTTCTACACTCAAAAGGGTGAAGACCTTCATTCGCAACACAATGAAAGAAGATCGATTGTGTACGTTGGCTATGTGTTCCATCGAAAAAGGGTTACTGTCGTCACCGAACTTCAATGAACTTGTTATAGACTTCTTTGCAGAACAGAAGGAGAGGAGAGCTGACTTCATTTACAAACAAATAAACTAAGGTAAGCCAATATTATATGGATATTAACCTTTAACATACTAATGGGAAAGAGAGATGTTTCTCTCCTGGCCTCCAGAGACGTGTGACAGCTCTTATCTCTCGCTTACTGAGGATGACAAGCTGTGCGGCTGCGATTCCCATGTACATGCGACGCGGCCTACGCGAGGCGATGATAGAGATGAGTCCCGGAGCGCAATATCAGCGGTCGTGGGCCGCTGTGACATTCCGCGCGTTTACAGTGTGCCGAGGTTTCAAAAGCAAATTAAGAGGATTGGGAAAGCTTACATTCACCTGGAGATAGCGCCCTGACACAGAAGAAGAAATCTAAAAAGAATAAGGATAAGAGGAAGAGACTTCCCCTATTGTCTGTAAAATATCAAAGATTTTCTTCAAATTTAAAAAGTTTGTATATAAACGAACATAATTTTTTTTCACGGAAAAACAAGGAGAACATTACATTTTCAGATGCTTTTGTAAACTTCACTTCATTTATTGGCGAAATGTTTTTGTTTTTATTTTTGAAATATTGGAAAACGAGTTAAGGGGAAAAGTAAATTGGAATTTGAAAAAAAAAGACGATTGTAATAATACTATTATTATAAGGAATGTTTATGGTATTTGGTCATATATAAAAAGTTTTTTAGTTCGCCAACGTTTCGGAAGTCTTATTCTTCCCTCATCAGGGCTGTGGACCACATATAGTACATTACTTTCAACACCATGTTTGAATACACATAACATAACTAAAAACTACACAACACTACACTTCATTATTAATCAGATGTAATGACCCACCTTTCTAAGGTTCACTTGTAAATATTTGTACATATACAATCATAATTTGGCACCAGGGCATCTGCAGATTGGTTTTAGATCTATACAGGAACAATAAAATAGATTACAGGACTAAAGCTAAGTTAACATGCTATAATGGTTGCAAGCCCTAAGATTTATGGATTGGTTAAAGATCACAAAACAGGTAATCCACTCAGACCTGTTGTTTCATTAACAGCCCCACTTATGAAACTGCCAAATTTGTCAGCAATTTGCTCAGCTCCATCAACAATGACAGATATAATATTAGGGACTCCTTTGAATTTCATAAGAAAATCACACAACAACAGATCCCCCTTGGTTTTCAATTAGTCTCTCTGGATGTTTGTTCTCTTTTTACAAACATACCTATACAGGTTGCCACAGAAATCATATCAACTCTATGGGAAAAAATCAAACAAAAAACATTGCCTAAATTAAACAAATCAGAATTCTTCCAGTTGTTCAGCCTTTGTTGTGAAGAAGGTTACCTAGTATACAAAGCCCGACATTATAGAATGATTGAAGGTGTAGCTGTGGGCTCTCCCTTAGCCCCCATCGTTGCTGACATAGTGATGAATGAATTACTTGACAATGTCATCAACAGATTACCATATCAGACTCCATTTGTGAACAAATTTGTAGATGATCTTCTCCTGTCTATACTCATAGGCAGTGAACAAATCACTATTGATACTTTTAATCAATTCCATCAGAAATTACAGTTCACAATGGAGACTGAGCATGAACATAAAATACCTTTTCTAGACTCTCTCATTATTAGAAACGATGATGGTTCATTATCACTAGACTGGTATAGGAAGCCCCACAAGACAGACAGATATTTAAATTTCAAATCTAGACACAAGCTTGCATCTAAAATTAATGTTGCTCTAGCACTCAAACACAGAGCTATCAGCCTGAGTGACCCATGCTTCCATAGAAAGAACTTACATAAAGTATTTGAGATTTTAAAAAAGAATGGTTTCCCAAAAAAATTAATAACTACTCTTTTATATAATAAAGATTTCAAAGATAAGACTGACCAGGTATCACAAACCCCCACCCCACAATACAAATCTATGACATACGTTCAAGGCCTATCGGAACCACTGGGGAAAATTCTAAAAAATGATCAATGTAATATTGCCTACTCAAATAATAGGACTATTAGCAACACTATTTTCAGCAAAATTAAGGATAAAATAAATAAAGAACACAGAAGTAATATAATATATTCAGTACCTTGTGGTGATTGTGACAACCAATATACAGGTCAAACTACCCAATATTTAAAAAGAAGATTGGCACAACACAGAGCTGATATCAAAAAGAATACACCCTTATGTGCACTAGCCAAACACACTCAAGAAACCAGTCATCAATTTCAATTTCAAAATACAAAAATCCTGGATACAGAAACTAACAACAAAAAAAGGCTAACCAAAGAAATGATTTATATTTGCAAAAATAAACCTGCAATAAAAGAACTGATATAGACAATTTAAGCAAATTTTATGTCAATATTCTTCACTACTAATAATTTATCCCATAGGCTGAAATTAGAATCACCGGCAATGAAATAGGTGTACATATTTCAATATTTAGTAATGATATGTATAATCTAATGTTTAAAGTGTAAGAAATATATATGTCATTTGTATGTAACTTATGTATAAGCTAATGTGTTATGGCTATATGTCGATATTTATAAATGCAATTAAAATTGACTACATGAGTAGGATGGTCTAAATTAATGTAAATAGTAATAAGTATGAAAAATGTAAATAATTGTATGTAGTAAAATAAGTTAGTAAGTTATACGCATTGGGAGAGCATGTGAGAGTAATGTTTTTAAGTTAATAGAATGTATTAAAAATGTTTCATGCTAACATTTAGATAATAAGTGTTAGGGTCCAAAATAGGATGTAGTGATGTAAACAAACTTGCCTTGTGATGTAACTTAACTTGTAATGTAAAATTGTTATATTATCTATTATTAAGTTATGAAAGTAAGGTTATTATTTCACTAACATAGTTTAGGAGAGTGGATATTATAATCAATAATTAAATTAATTTAAACATAACAATTATATGGGGTTGTAATACATTCATGTCTGGCAAGCACATGGCCATGGACTCAGTTTAAATCAAACAATACATGTTACAGGAAGCTGAATATTGACTTCAGCAGTCCAATGGGGCCTATATTTGTAGATAAATACAATAATATTTAGTCCTAGCCATGGAGCTAGACAGTGGTGGTTTTGGTTGTTTTTAATGTGTGTTCGCCCAGATGCCCTGGTGCCAAATTATGATTGTATATGTACAAATATTTACAAGTGAACCTTAGAAAGGTGGGTCATTACATCTGATTAATAATGAAGTGTAGTGTTGTGTAGTTTTTAGTTATGTTATGTGTATTCAAACATGGTGTTTAAAGTAATGTACTATATGTTATGTGGTCCACAGCCCTGATGAGGGAAGAATAAGACTTCCGAAACGTTGGCGAACTAAAAAACTTTTTATTTATGACCAAATACCATAAACATTTCTTATAATTATAGTGTGGTAGTTAATTTTGAACTAATACTATTATTGACTTCTGTAAATAAACTTAATAGTTTGCAGTGAGTAACGGAATTGAAGAGTTAGCACAAATTTCTTTAAACTTGTATTATTTTCATTTAAATTAGAAACGTTTCTAATAATTAAGTGGTACCAGAAAGACATTTTTTCTTTCATTTGAGCAGCCGCACATCATTATGGCACTTTATCCAGAATGATAAAAAAGCATTAGAAATAGTGTATTCGTATTTAAATGTTTCAATCAATGTATTATTTATTATTTTTATAATTTGAAGTGTAATATTTTCATGCATTAGCAAAAACTGTCCCCATTTTCCAATGCACACATCTCCTTATTTAGCTCAAATAGCCATCGTCTGTATTTCAGTTCATATATACACATCGCCTCATTGTGGCCCACTGCCCGTGAGGCGCCGTTGCCTTTCTACACAAGACTAGCCCGCGTCAGCCCTCATCAACACTCGCTATGGGTAAATCTCCACTCCTCAAGTATATTCCTCTATTTAAAAAAGTCGGTACCGCTAGGGCTATAGAAGGAAAAAAAAACGCTGCAGTGACCCCCCCCCCAAGCAATTAAACATTTGCAGCCTTCCACATTTCGAATACCATGAGCCGCGACTGTCGTAGATACTGTCAATTTGGAAGATGGCTCATGTTGCGTCCAGTCCAACTGCTATACTCCGATCCTGGATAGCAATAGTGAACTTTTTATTAGGACAGGAAAGTTGTATGGTGCAAAATATGCACCAACTTTTGTTCTCCAAATGATTTTTAAAACGTTTGAATTATTTTTCAAAATTTTTAGGAATGTTTTGATAAATGTAATTTTGTATTAGGTACATGGTTTATAATTATTAGGTTTTATAAATAGGTATTTTAATATTACATAATATTTATTAAATATCTTCCCGGCCTCTATTCATCATTATTTTATAATTATTGAAGTGCTTCTATTACGAGTATTTTCACACGAAGATATGAACATCATATTTCTTTCGAATTTTTATTTTCAATTATAGTGTCAGTGTTATTTATGAAATTATGTTATATAATAATTACGTTGATTTAGTGTGTATTCTGATTTAAATTTATTTTATTGAGACATTCATTTGATGTATTTGTAATAATTCTCATATACTGCATTCTCTAAGAAGAAATGTGCGTTAATGTTTACTCAGAATAGTGATCAATGCTTGTATAACTGTAAGTTACATTTCTGTCTACAAGTCAATTTTCATTAAAAGTTTGTAAAATTTAATAAATGCCTCTTAATAATTTAACAACCCATGTGTTTGACCCAACCCGCCGCGCGAAGTTTTCTCACCCTTGCTTCCCGCTTGTGAAATGAGTGACTTCGGTAAGCTTAAATCGCCGCGTGCCCCAAACCAAACGGGTGATTGGAGGAAAATTTCTTACAACGCAGGGACCTTCGGCCAATAACACAACCCTTTGTAAAATTTCAAGAGAACATTCTAGAACTTTTGAGCGACTGCAAGGGAGGAGAGAGGCTTGATACGAGCTGGCGAAGGCCCGCTGCGGCAGAAGCTATTAGGCAGATAGAGAGAGGTAGTCAGAGAGAGGGGGCGAGTGCCCACTGTAATTAGACGGGGCGAATGCTCCCGGAGTTCTGTTGTACGCAAAATATTTCGTTACGAAACTCTCTCCGCTTACTCGCACTTCGTAGTACGACGCGTGGCAGTATTGAGCGCATCTGCTCGTAACGTGACGTGATCTCCATCCTATCGGGAAAATTACTACCCCATCAGTATCGCGCGAACCGGACACCTGTCGGCGGAAGCCGTGCTGAGCTGTCGTGGTTTCCTGACGTCACGCCTGGAAGGGGTGGCAGAACACAACCGCCCCTCGCAGACGGCTGTTCGAGCGTCCCTTCCGGGGCGAGTGAGGGCGTTGACCAAAGAGAGTGAAATCTTCGCAGCCGGAGCTGCCCTCGCCATAACTTAACGGTGAAGTGAGTGGAGCGCCAGGCAACGGCCTGCACATCACCCCTCAAGCATTTTTTTACTGAAAGGGCTCCTGATTAGCAAAGAAAGGAATTGGAGTAATTCTTTTAAACAAGCGTTGGCCGCGCATTTGCCTTTTTTCTTGTATTAATGATTAATGACAATATTTTCTGTCAAAACTTTAATTAAAAGATTTTATTGTATTAATTTTTTGGTACTACAAATAAGTCCACGGAAAGGGAAGGTAACGTCGCGGAGCTCACGTACAGAACTGACAGTAATTATTAGGGCCCGGATAATTATGTAATTACATATTTTCCTAAGGTACCTCTATCAAGTCGAATCAACGATATATTCACGTTTCACATCGATTAGTGGCCAAAAACGTAGAGTTTTTAGTACACATATTTACATATTTTGCCCGAAATCACATATATTTACATATTTTACACAAATGAACATATTTTTACATATTACTGAATTTTTCCATTATCCTGCATTTAAAAAAATTAATTCTTCATTTTTTCCCATCTGTTTTTCATAAGTAATCATCCAAACAAACAATTCACCATTGTCAAACATTTTTTCTGTAATCTACTCTCTAAAATGAAGCTATTATTACGCGCTGAAATGAGTGTATCGATAAATGCCAACGGTATTGGAAGTAAAAGGGGAAGGCGACGATGCAATCCATAGCTTCTGTTCTGTTAGTTTTCAGCGCGAGTATTCCGGAGAACAGAAAGGAAGTTTGATTTGTGAAAATGATATCTTTAGCAGGCGATATCGCGCCCCCACTTCGCATATTTTAGAGGTCTCCTTTGACCTTGATACCCTTCAACAGAAACTATACGCACCAGCTCAAGAAGGGCCGTTCTTTCCCCGATTTTTACATGTGTCCTTCTACAGTTGTTCGAAAATTGTCTTTCGACCGAAAATCTGAAGTAAAATCTCGCCGTGGAACTGATGTGCAAGGAAATCATATTGGCAAGGTTGTGATAGGTTTAATGAACCTATTTAAAAAGTGTAAGTCTTATTTTGTTAACTTGTAAAGTGTTACCCAAATGCAACCATCAAACTATTACAAAACTTTTTAACGATACAACGGATTTTTTGTGGCCTAATGAAGTTAAACATAATGTCTTCCTTCCGGTACTAGTGCAGCGCCGTACATGTGCAAGGCAGCAGAAGCCGTGCAGGTATTGTTCCAAAATTACTACTTCTAACCTATCTCGTGCGTGCGTTGTGTTTGCAGAACTGATTAGATCTCTGTTTGATAAATTTAACGCATTGATTTCCAATACAAAAAAGGATTAACGAGATGGGGCACCTGGATTGGCGCTATGAGCTACAATACTCAACATTTTGATTTTGTAATACAAGTTATACATTAATTTGATTCTGAAGCAGCAGCATCTATAGGCTTACCAAGCAATTGTTTGATACTCAAAAGCTGAATAACGATATTGCCCCCTTTTTCAATAAGCACTACAATTACATTTTTGTAAACATCTTCACTTAAATTTTCTGGTAGCTTTGAAATTACGGCAGTCGCTTCTTTAAAACTGTTCATTCGAGGATCAATCGGGGGATCTAGTGAAGAAAACGAGGTTTTCCGTTCTGGAGAAAAACCCAGGATTCGAAACAATTTGTGCTATTAGTGCAGTGCTATGAGGGGACAATTCCGACACACTGGATCCAGAAAACACGGAGAAAAATAGAAAGTGTATTTGACATGAATATTTAGATGCGTTTTTAAACAAATCCTTTATATTTATAAAGTCAAAATGCAATTCGTCACGTCTCCTTGAAATTCTCTTTCTTTAGAGATCTCATTTATAAAGATTGGTTGCGTGAGAGAGCCGCAAAGGGAATGTATACTACTGAAATAATACCGGAGACGATATTTGTTTCTTATTGATACGGAGTTCGTTTAAAATAATAGGATTATAAGAACTAAAATGTTTAATTCTGGTCTTTATATTAAGTATACAGAACAATTTATACTAAGATGAAGGTATGTTAATAAAAAAATAACTGATATAATGATACTTAATGTTACATATTTCATACTTTTGAGTACATATTTGTGTATTATAATACATATATATGTACATATTTTCCCAATTTTTAGTACGTAATTATCCGGGCCCTAGTAATTATTGTTCTTCGTAATTTGGTTAATTTTTTATGATTAAATTTAACGTTCTTTTAGAACAATTTTTACAGTTTTTTCATTGCGTTAAAAAAATAGTATCGTCCATCCATCAGCCCTATTTCAGGCTCACCGCTTCCTGAGCTAGCCGGCACCTCGACTCAGGTAAGAAAGGGGGTCTACGTCGTCACTGACCTGCCCGACGTACGCTCGGAGACACCGGCGTCGCAATAGAAACAGTTAACAGCGAGATCTGCAGAAAATGTATATCCAAGAATGTTTGCATGCATAGATTTTTCATTTTTTCAAACTACGATCGGGATTTCACAATTTGTGAAAACTACGACCATGTTTTTTCTGTTGATACTGGTGACAATTGTTGAAAAAATCGTTTAGTTCTACGCAGTGCTTGATTTCTAATGATTAAAGGTTCGGAACACGCCACTCATTAACAGAGAAAGTCATAAATCCATGATACAAATAAGTACTTCAATAGATTACTAATGGCAACCCTAAATATTAAATATTCACAAGTCGAGTCCAATCAATGTGCAAATATATATGTGGGAATGAGAGTGAGAGTGCTTAGTGGTGTGAACAGTGAGGAATGTATATAGTAGTTTAAGATAGGTTAGTGTAGGTTTAGGTTAAGATAGTGATAGGGTTGGCCGGTAGACGGTGCGCTGAACAAGAAAAAGGATGCCTTGAAGGGAAAGGGCAGTTCCGGCGAGGACAGAGAGAGCATAAGACGTGGTCGGTGTGTTGTCAGCGTACGTGTGTGAGAGATTGGTATTGGCGGATATCCAGACTATCCGGAAATATTTTTTTGTAGTAAGTGTTTTTCATAACTGCGTCCCTTAAATCTTACAATCTTGGGGGCTCGTCCGGGATTGCAGTTTTCATCTGAAATTAGGAAAGTGCACGTACTACATTGTACACGTGGCGGGAGGTGCATCTACCGAAGTCGCCGTGATCAAGAGTAGGACTCGGAAACACGTGGAAGACGCCACGAAAGGAGTGGACGGGTCTGATTTACGTCTAAGGTGTAAAGGACTCGGTGGTGCGCACGCGAAGTAGCGGTTTTAAGATGGACCAACAGAAAGGAGCCGAACAATGCACGCAGACCAGGTTAGGAGAATTAACTGTAGCCGAGCTGCGGAAAAGACTCGCCGAACAGCGTCTTTCAGTGTCTGGTAACAAAGTAGCCTTAGTAGATAGGCTACGGGAGACGGAGGCCAAGAGGGGTAATCGTGTGCTCTCGTACGCGAGTGCAGACGGCGACGATAGCGACAGCGATGAGTCGACCGACAAAAGCCGCAAGAAGAATTACCGGAGAACACGTGCCGCAAGCGCAGCTGTGGCTGACGACCAAAGCGACAGGAGCGACGGTGTTGTGGGAAGGGAAAGGGTTTTGTCGGTCAGACCCCAGAAGAGGACGATGGCAGAGAACCCACCAACGAGACGAAGGGCGCCAGTAATGTCAGAAGACCAAAGCGACGGGAGCAGCGATGTGTTGGAATGGGAAGAGGGCGTCGCGGTCGGAAGGCCAAAAGCTACGAAGGGGTCCTGAGACCCAACTGCCGCTTCGCCAACAACGTCACAATAAAAGACGTAGAAAGCAGCCTCACTGCCTTTTCGGGCGATAACAAGTTCCCTATCACAAAGTGGATAGACGAATTTGAGGACATCAGTGCACTTCTGCACTGGGACGAGTTGCAGAAACTGATTTACGGGAAGCGGATGCTTTGCGGATCTGCGAAAAGGTTTGTGTCCTTCGAGTCCGGCATCACCTCGTGGACAGAGTTGAAGAGTAGGCTCTGTCGAGAGTTTAAGGTGACAGTGAACAGCGCAGTGGTGCACAGTGAGCTCCGAAAGAGGAAACAGAAACCCACCGAGTCGAGCAGGCAATACATCTACGCAATGCAAGAAATCGCCGATCAGGGGCACGTCGAGGAGAGCGCCCTCGTCCAGCACATTGTGGAAGGAGTGCCAGATGAAGAGCTCAACAAAGTGCTGCTTTATGAAGCCCAGTCGATCGCAGAACTTAAGGGAAAATTCGAGGTGTACGACCGAATAAAAGACAAGTTGAAGAGAAATTTTGAAGAGAAAAACCGAAGAAAGAAGATCCAGGAGAGATGGGTGGACCATACAGAGAAAGAAAGAAAGAAGAAGGGCAAAGACAAGAGGCACTGTTTCACGTGTGGGGCCATGGGCCATGAGTCTAAAGACTGCAGCCACCGGGAGAAGGGCCCTAAGTGTTTCAAATGTGAGGAATTTGGGCACATTGCTACCCAATGTACCCACAGTGCAACCCGACTAACTGCCGGAGCCACGGTTGGCTGCGTTCGCAGTGCATACGACCGATGCATGTCAACCCTGGTTGAAGGAGTACACTGCCGCACACTCCTAGACTCGGGCAGTGATGTTAACCTCCTGAAGGCAGAGACGTTTGCCAAGATGGGTAACCAGCCCCTACAGGACACTGAAAGAATTTTCACGGGGTTTGGTAATGCTGCAACCCGCCCTCTGGGGACTGCCAACTTAAAGATGAAGATAGGAGAACACAACTACAAGGTGGAAATATTTGTGGTGCCATCAGAGGTTATGTCCCCAGATTTCATTTTGGGTGATACCTTCCTAGGGGGAGTGGAGGTGACAATGAGCCGGGGAAGAGTTGAACGCCTTAGGCCTATACAGGAGGCAACTGAGGAAGACTTGGATGATCCAGCAACCAATTATTTTGAACAGTCGCCTTCCTCCAGCTGTTTCCTGGTAGACGAGCTGCAGTGTGCTGAGCCGTACAGGCAGGAGGTATCTGCTCTAGTGGCTAGTTATTCACCTAGAACAGAGGTGAAGACCACGGTAGAAACTCAGATTACTCTGCGTGATGAGATTCCGGTGAATATCCAACCTCACCGCCTAGCGCCTAAGGAGAAGGAAATCCTGGACAATCAAATACAAGAGTGGTTGGAGAGAGGCATTGTGAGGCCCAGCAGGAGCAATTACGCCAGTCCCGTGGTAATTGTGAAGAAGAAAGATGGATCGCCTAGGGTGTGTGTCGATTACAGGGCGCTTAATAGAAAAGTGGTGAGGGACAGATTCCCCATGCCCCTCATCGACGATAAGATCGACGCCCTGGTGAATGATGTGGTATTCTCAGTGCTAGACCTAAAGAATGTTTTTTTTTTTCATGTACCTGTGGCTGAAACATCCAAGAAGTACACAGCATTTGTTGTGCCTAGTGGTCAGTATGAATTTAATTACACGCCGTTTGGATTGTGTAACAGCCCCGCTTCCTTTCTACGCTTCATCGATGAGGTATTTAGGGACCTCACAAGGCGAAATGTAATCTAAGTGTACCTGGATGACATAATTATCCCCGGACTCGACATGCCCGATGCCTTCACAAAGCTAATGGAGACTCTCCAAGTAGCAGCTGACCATGGCCTGGAGATAAACTGGCGAAAGTGCAAGTTTTTGCAGACCAGGATAGAGTTTTTGGGTTATGTAGTGGAAGGGGGAAGTGTGCGCCCAGCAGCTGAGAAAGTGAGGGCCATTCAAGGTTTTCCGCAACCCAAAACTTTTAAACATCTACAGAGTTTCTTGGGACTTACAAGTCATTTCCGTAGGTTTGTGAAAGACTATGCCAAAATAGCTTATCCCCTATATGAACTGAGAGATGAAAGGCCCCTTACATTCAATAGTGTGCTGCAGGTGACTTTTGCAAGGCTGAAGGAGCTTCTTGCACGGGATCCAGTTTTAAAGATCTATGATCAAACAGCTGTGACAGAGCTCCACACCGATGCCAGTAGGGAGGGATATGGTGCCATCCTACTGCAGCAAAGAAAGGGAGGCAAAGCCTTTTATCCTGTCCATTACCTGAGCTGGAAAACCTCAGATGCAGAAAAAAAGTGGTGTGCTTATGAGCTGGAGGTGGTGGCTATTATTCGTGCAGTGCGGAAGTTGCGTGTGTACTTGTTGAGTATCCCCTTCAAGATTGTCACAGACTGCCAGGCCTTCCAGAAGACAATGTCCAAGGAGAAGCTGCCACCGAAAGTTGCCCGATGGGCTCTGACCCTAGAAGAGTTCAGCTATGAAATTGAACACAGGAAGGGGGAGCGCCTCAAACATGTGGAAGCATTGAGTCGTTTCCCTATCATGATTGTCGAGGACACCCTGCTGGCTACCATCAGAAGAGAACAAGAGAAGAATGATAGGTTGCGAGTGATCAGGCAAGTTCTGGAAACTGAGCCCTATGAGGACTTCCTTATAGAAGATGGTATAGTGAGGAGGATGGTCGGCACCAGAAGTGTAATTGCCTTGCCTGCCTCAATGCATCAAGAAGTGATACGTAGGATACATGAAAATGGTCACTTTGGAGTGAAGATGATGGAAGCACTTCAAGAGGACTATTACATTCCCAAGTTGAAGGACCGGCTACAGCAGTTCATTGAGTGCTGCATTCCCTGTGTGCTGGCGGAGAAGAAGAGAGAAAAGCGAGAAGGGATTTTACGGCCCATCCCCAAAGGCGATTGCTGTATACCGCGGCGAGTTGTTGAACGGGGCGCGCTACGCAGCGCGCACCAGAGCTTCGCCTCCCCGGAAAATAGTTCCGGGACGCTGTCTGGCGTAGGAATACGGCAGCGACCTGGGGGGGCGAGCACGGAGACCGGCTGCGGCGTTCAGTCTGCGGAGAGCGAGCGAGTTAGCGACGTTGTCAGGAATCTGTGTTAACCCTGTACTTGTTTATGCTATAGGACTGGTGGTGCACCCGGACTTCCCTTTGGATTGCGGTCTCTGGTTAACATCGAAAGACGAATCGGCTGTCTTTTCTGGATTCGCCCCTCTGGATTGTGGCCTGACCCCGCTAGTCTCCGGCGGAGTAGATTTTGGCAGTCTCGCCCCGCGACCCCGCCGCCTCGCAGCGTGTCGTTAAGGGCACGCGTTCGTTCACGGCCTCCAGGTGGGCCGTACGCCGTACCGGCGCAAACCACACCTCGCTGTGGCCACGCAGCCGTTGACGCCGGCTACACCGATAACGCCGACGCCCCTGGGTTTAGGGTACGGTGTTGGCTTTTACCGCGCCGCACGGGGAGCGCGCCGTCGCCCCCGTGGAAGCCGCCGTCGGCGGCCCGCACCGAGCATTCGTCTTCGAATTGTGTAAACGGCCCCGAGCCGTCGGTTTCTCACCATTGTATTGTTAGAGGTTGAATAAACTGTTGTTGCTTGAGAGGGCGTATTTCATTGTGATACACAACAGCGATGTACCGTTGAGTACATTTCACATTGACCACCTTGGCCCAATGACTGCCACCTCCAAATCGTATAAGTATTTATTAGTAATTGTAGATGGGCTCTCCAAGTTTGTTTGGACATTCCCAACCAAGTCAACTACAACAAGAGAAGTGCTTGACAAGCTAGGGCTATTGCAACAAACTTTTGGGAACCCCAGCGAATCATCAGTGACAGAGGGACTGCTTTCACATCTGATACTTTCAAAAAGTATTGTGCAGAAGAGAACATTGAACATGTGAAAGTAACAACCGGTGTGCCCCGAGGTAATGGCCAAGTGGAAAGGATCAACCAGATTATCATCCCCATGTTGACTAAATTGTCTGCAAACAACCCAGACAAATGGTATAAGCATGTACCCAAAGTGCAGCGGTGTTTAAATAGCACCTACCAGCGAAGTATAGGTACAACGCCATTCCAGGCTTTCATTGGTGTCCCAATGAAGCACCAAGGTGACCTCCAAGTTCTGACCACCCTTGAACAGGAGTGGGTCCAGCGTTTCAATGAGGAAAATAAACATCTCCGTGAAGCAGCTAAGAGAAATATATCAAAAGTGTAGGAAGAAAATGTGCGGTACCATGCCAAACGGACCAGACCAGCCCAGAAGTATGTGAAAGGAGACTTGGTGGCCATCAGCCGAACTCAGTTTGCCCCAGGGGAAGTTCCTGGGACCCTACCAGATCCTTGCGGACAAAGGCAATGACCGGTATGAAGTGGTGCGAGTGGGTGCAGAAGAGGGCCCACGGCTGACAACATCAGCAGCGGACCATATGAAGCCGTTTCAAAGACTTCCATCGGGGTCCGAGGAAGAAGCAGGGATGGCCGAGTGTGGGAATGAGAGTGAGAGTGCTTAGTGTTGTGAACAGTGAGGAGTGTATACAGTAGTTTAAGATAGGTTAGTGTAGGTTTAGGTTAAGATAGTGATAGGGCTGGCCGGTAGATGGTGCGCTGAACAAGAAAAAGGATGTCTTGAAGGGAAAGGGCAGTTCCGGCGAGGACAGAGAGAGCATAAGACGTGGTCGGTGTGTCAGCGTACGTGTGTGAGAGATTGGTATCGGCGGATATCCAGACAATCTGGAAAGATTTTTTTGTAGTGTTTTTCATAACTGCGTCCCTTAAATCTTACATATATGAGCATATTCTTTCAAAAGAATGATAAATAATTCTTTTTTACACATCAACAACCTTTATAAATAATTAGACAATTACTGAATGTTTCCCCAATAAATTTAAGCCCACTTTTTGTCATTTAATTTTAAATCACTCCTTGCAAATTCTCAGTAGTCTCCCTCTTCCCCTTCCAACGTAACATTTTGTATTCCCCGCTCCCTTTTTTTCTTTTCCTTCCCAGATAACAATGTCTCATTTAGTCTTGGCATTCAGTAACAGTCACAGGGAAATAATAGTTGAATATTTATACAAAGATGTTGATCCTAAACATGCTACCAGGGGCAAACTTCCTATAATTCTTAAATGAATAAATAAGTATTGGATCTTTTTATTTACAGGTAGTATTAAAAATCATGAAATGTCATATCTAGTTGTTTTTAAAATAATATCATTTTTATCTACAGTGTGAATAACACTACAAAATAGAATGATACAGTATAATTAGAATGCTGTCATTTTATGAAGTTGTAAAAAAAATGTATCACATGGATGATCTTGGCTGTCCGGGTGACACCGCGTCGAAGGCTATGTTGCCGACGTTTCGACCATCTTGTCATGGTCTTCCTCAGGGCTGGAATGCGAGGAAGACCACGACAAGATGGTCGAAACGTCGCAAACACAGCCTTCGATGCAGCGTCACCCGGACAGCCAATATCATCCACATGACTCCGGCCACGAAAGCCTACGACTTCAGTGTATCACCTGGTTCGCAATAGAAATCTGAATAATTTGTAATTTTTTTAAAATAAGCCAAAAGTTTTATCTGTTTGCATGTCTTTTCTTTCCAGTACTTGAAGATGACAATATAAATGTTGAAATGTTGTTTTAAGTAATTGATAAGAATAAACATGTGAACGCTACCTTTCCTATCTTATTTATGTAGATTATTGTAAACCTGTCATCTACCCAATCAAAAAAGAGATCTCATATTTTCTTACTAAATATAATAATGGCTGTAACTGATAAAGAAAACAAATAAAAATATGTGAATTATTCACTTAAGTAAATGACAACTATTAATCTTCCAGACCAAATCATCATTATGGGAGACTTTAATCTGCCTCGCACTAACATACCGTGGAACGATTCAGGCATTCTGGATTAATGCTTTGAATAACAAAATTGTTTCAAGAGCCTTGCTTGCTAATACATTTAACTAAATACATTTCAATCAGTAATTATTCATATAGAAAAAAAACTGGTTGGACAAGTTCTATTCATAAAATGGTCTTGAAAGTAAAAAGTAGCAAGAAGTTCCAATAAACCTCAAAAGACCCTTAATTGCACAATTCAAACTTGAAATTATATATTAAAATGAAAGTACCCTGAGCTTACAAGTCTACCAAATTGCTTTGGGCCTGATATGTTATACAGGAGTTTGACAATCACTAAAAGTTGTACCTCTTCAGATCATGTTTTACTGCAGTGTTACTACTGTTGGAGGAACCATCAAAGCAGTTTACAAGTGCAAAGAAAAATTTATAATTTTACAGAGTCGTTTGTTTCATATTTTATATTGTTTATTAAATGTATCTGTTAAGCAAGAAACCAATAAAATAACATGTGCATCATGAACACAATCCCAGCCATATTAGGCACAAATCAATCTGGTCTAGATTTAAGCTAACACTATTTCTAGCTTCTTTACAGTCAGTATCATTAATTAATAAGAAGAAAACATAGTACAATACACTCACAAAGAATTAAACCCTAATTCATTTCCCTTATAATATGAACCCTGAATACTATTGTCTTCTCAGCTTACCACTCGAACACATGGTACTGCTCTGCACAAATTGATGAACAGAACTGTAAATATTAATGCTCCAGCGGGAACCAGCATAACAAAATCTGTAAATGAAAACTTTGGTTTATTTAGTGAAACATTTCAAGTAACAAAAGTTTGAAACAAAAGAAAACTTACCAATCCACTTTCCCCTCAAGGTTCTTCAGACAATGAATTCCAAAATAGCTAGAATTTGTCCTTTCAGTTTATAAGTTACATCATTACTTCAATTCCAGTAGAATACATCTTCATATTGCAGTGCATAACAAAATATTTTGAAAGAAATCTTTTGGATTAAGCAATCTTTCAAATCGTGCATCAAGGATGTCATTTCAAACATGAGCATCACAGCATAGAAACTTGTTTATATAATTTAATTTTATTTCAAGTTGTATTAGATTTGGTTTGTTACAAGACTCCAACCAACTTCAAAAGATTTCTACAAATATCCTTTTGAACTCAATTTTAATTAATTCCTTTTCTACCATTTTATTGAAATCCTTATGACAAAGCAGTTTCCAAACCATTAAAAAATGGTTATATGGTCATCTTCACTTCACATTGTGAGTTCCACTCTTCACATAATGCACAAAAACAGCAAGAGCCACAAAAGTCAACAAAGACATCGAATGTTTTTTTCTCTTCAATGATCCATTGGGGGCATCAACAACTTTCTTGAGTAACTCCCAGTTTCCTAAACAAAATAATTACGACACTATGATTTTCTCTAATAAACACAAACTGTCATTCTCACTAACCATGCTTGCAGTTAAAAGTAAATTACATCAAAGAAATAAAACAAATGTTTAACGATTTGATTTATTTAACCAAAAATTAGTAAATACTGTGACGTGTAGGAGGTTGCACATGTTTTCTTAAGTTTCAGAATCCCTTCACATTTTAACCATAAATAATAATGAAAGATTAATAAAAATTCAAAAATAAATAAATAAATAATAATATTTACAAAGTGAAAGTTTAGCAACATTTGAAAAACTAGATATTTTCGTTCCCAAGTTATAGAAAACATTTTTGCATCGGAAAAACGAACTCCAGATTTGATTTCTCTGCATTTCTAACAAAATAGTAACTCACCCCCAGATCTGCTCCTACCACCACAAGCAAAAGGAGAGTTCAATCAAATGTGTGCACAGTGAAGCTATATTTATGTCCAGAAGTGAAACAAGGAGCCATCTCAGCATTTGCTCAACGGATCAAGTGAACGACAAAAACCTGATCAAGATGGGGATCATTGACCCAGAAGCTGAAGAACATAACTTGTTACAGGCAAATTAAGACTTTTTTTTAAATTATATAATACAAATGTAAACTAAAGCATTGTATGTGTTTTGTTAAAATAAATGTTATTTTTCTTTTTGATGATCAGTATAGTCTCGAATTGTATAGAAATAATTATGCAACAGAAACGATTTTACTTTTAACTTAAATTTGTGTACTGACTTTTAATTGTTTAATGTCTTCTGGCAATGTATTGTAAAGTAGCATACATGTTTTTGGATTTCTTGTAGCAAGCTGTTGACACTGACACTTTTTTTGATGAATGTGATTTCTACGACATGTGTTGTAATCATAAATATAAGTATTGCATGAAAATATGTTCCCATCAATAAGTCAGTTCTGACGTACTACAGATTCGCACATAAACAGGTAAGGCAATGATAAGATTCCAGCTTAATGAAGGGACTGTTCTGTTCAGAACATTTTTAATAGACTAGGACATATTGTTTACATATAACAGAAAGAGTATAGGAGCTAAGATCAGACCTTGCAGGACTCCGTGGTCAATTGGCAATGAATTGGAGAGATAAGTAAAAAATGTCCTTTCATATCAGTACGGTATTTCTTCTCTTTGAGACAGATGTTTAAGGTACGAGGTTATCCAATCTAGGACAAAACTACGAATTCCATACGAAGGTAATTTTGAGAATAAGATGTTATGGTCTATAACATCAAAAGCTTTCGAAAGATCTAAAAATTCACTGTAAAAAAATTAATGAAATATAAGTAAAACAAGACAACCCAATATGGGTAGAATTATGAGTGCATAATGTTAATAAAATGTAAGTTATAAACATAACATTAAACAAACTTCACTGACAACAGCTTCACTGCCACAATCAGCTTGTGTTGCTCTATGGGAAGAAAAAGGTGAAGGAATGTTCTTTATCTATGACTGATCTCTTGTACATATTTAAAAGTCTTTAATCTATCTGTCACCTTCCCTTTGCAATTATGAACACTACTCAGGGCAAGCATTTTTAACACCCTGACCTTTCAATATACTTACGTCTTCAATTCACACATTTCTAAACACAGAACTTTAAAGTGGTAGTTAAAGCATGTTGATGCATCACGCAATCATATCACCATATAGTTTTGAAATAAAATAGCCTGTTAAGAACTGCAAAGCTACTAAATGATTAATGGAGAGTACACAGGAAACCGCGAAAATAAATTATGCCAAACAAGACAGTACTTTTTGTTACATAAATTATTGCATTTATGGTTAATGTCAAAACATGGCACATTCACAGCCAGATTCAAAAAATTCACACTCAGCTATGTCAACAAACGCTTTTAACAAATGGTAAAAAATTAATCAATCAACATTCTAAACAATACAACACCAATGTTACACAAATTGTGAGTTCAATATTTTTATATTAAACCACTCCCTTTTAAATTTTTAAAATCATTGGACAAATTTTCAATAAATTCTCAGCAGGCCTGGACAACATTCCAGATTTTCTTATCAAACACAGTGGTCCATGTATAGTGCAACCACTCTCTCATATTTGCAATTGCTCTCTAAAAAACGACTTATTCTCAGACATTTTCAAAATTAAAAAATTCTGAACTAATATTATTTCAGAAAGAAAATGCATACGTGTTTCAGTTGGTGGAATTTGTGTGTTGCAGTTAAAAGGTGAAAAACAAAAGTAAATAGTATTCCAAACTTTAATTACATCATGCATTTTACACCTTGGGCTAATTACCGATTAGTCATCGTCCACGAAAACTTTTCGTCGTAGTCCAATAAGCAGTCAGGGGACTCACGAGTCATGTTACACTCCTACAAAATTTCGAGTTTTTAACAGCATGGGCTACACAATTATGCAGTCTTCTTCCCAGCTTGTTATGTTTCGATTGCACCGCGCTACTTGCATGTGCTCGCTCCTGCAAACCGACTCCACAGTGCCGACTCCAATTCAAACGAATCATCTTGTCGTAAGTCGTTCTTGAACGAATTGATCACAAATTTTTCTCAATATTCACGATGTAAGATATATCTTACAATATTACATTCATCTATTGATCTGACTAGTGCCCAAAATAATTCTTTAAAGACAGGGGTACTGGAAGTATAATTACTATACTATACTTGGGTTTCTACTTTCCCGTATACGTACGTAGTATAGGGAAAGTTATGTAATGCTGCGCGCAAAAGTGGCCAATTTTCGGCGGAAAAAAATTAATTGCCGGGCGGTGATAACCAATAAGTGGATAAAACCAGTTGCTAAATTAAGAAACAAAATTCCCTAACACGTGGTGTAGCCAGAAACCCTGTTTTCTAGGTCCTTGATACCGGAAAACCAATTGAAAGGAAAACGTCCGTCTGTCCGTCCGTCCGTCCGTGAACACTGCTAGCGCCTAAACCATACGTACGATTTCCTCCCAAATGGATATTCCCCGGTCGATCTGGTTCTAGTCAAAGCTTTGAGATTTTGAAAAATATTCTTCAAAATTTGGGGGTACTTTATATGAAGCCCTTCGGGGATTTTCAATTTTCTCAAAAAACGGCTCCAAATTTTTTCTTTAAATTTCTTGTATGAATAGAGTAAAATACACTTAACATGGCATAGGTCCGATTTTCACGTATAACTAAATTTTCGAAAATTGTGAAAGTTTGTATTTTTTTCGGCGTCTTTCCCCAACTACAAAATTGAAGATAGAGATTTTTTTCTTTAAAAAAAATTGTTCTGCATAAACGTCATGTAAATGTTTTTCAAAATTTTAGTAGTTTTTGTGTAATATTACGTGCAATATGTGCAATTTTAAACAATTACAGAAACAAAATTTTCTCAAAAACGGCTCCAAATTTGTTCTTTAAACTTTTGGTAGGGATAGTGGTAAATGTACTCTATCAGATGACATAAAAGCCATATTGCTCTATACGTTGGGCTCTTCAAAAATTACAAAAATGTAAATTTTTTCACATGTTTCTCACGCCGATAACACTGGCCGACATTTTTAAACTTTTGAAAAGTTACAGAAACAAAACTCACTAATTCTGACCAATTTTGGGTCGCTGAATACGAATATGATTGCCGTTCTACTGGATTAGCTCGTATTTTTGTGTAACGCGTAGTTGCCAAATTTACCATAATAGGCATAATGAGCTATCGTGAAGGTACCGGAAAATGTGCTGTATGACTGCAAAAAGAGAATCAACTTCGTTTTGGCACTTGTGTCAAAGACAATCAATTTTCAAAATTCTATAAATTAATTTATTAAATCGAAACAATTTAAAAACTATATATTCAGTTAGATTACTAGCATTTAAAAACTGTACTTTAGCATTTACATACTCAGAATATTTTATAAGGTATGATGTTCACAGATGTATACAGAGCGTCACTTAGTTTTGGAAAACACTGTCTAAGATACTTAAATCCTTCACCTTCTTTATCTATTCCTTTTACGAAATTCATGAGGTCCATCTTAATTCTGCAGACATTGAGTTAGTGTCTTCATTGGTTCCGGTTGGTGCTGCAATATCGATAGTTTCCCAATCGTTCGGAGGAGTAGGTGCATGTAAATTTTTTCCATGAGGCACTGGTCTGATCGAGGATTGCAAGTTTGGATATTCGATGGCACGCTGTTTCTTCTTGTCACTTCCTGCTGCATTCGTCATACAGAAACAAGTCGCCATCGTGACTCCATATCATCGGAACAGCAAACGGCATCCTTTTCTTGGTTCCTTTAAGCCAGGTCGTCAGACACTTCATACAACGCACAAGAGGGGCCCAGCTTTTATCCTGATCCTCAATCTTACCATCTTACAGTCAAAACAAAAATAATATAATTCCCTAACGACATCATTCATCGATCTAATCTGAGACTTAACCATAAACACGCCACAGATGTAACAATATCAGCCCGGTGGATTTTAACAACCTCTGCGGGAAGATCTTGACATTTTGCACAGGAAAGCGAAATTTAGAACCACAGCACATCCACTAAATTACTGTACTGTATGATAACAGTAAAACAGTTTCGAAAATACGGTACAATAACTGAAGTTACTGAGTAAAATTTCGTAAGTAGATTCACACGACAAATATTTTCACATTTGAGAGATTACTTACTGCACAATACATAATAGTAAGACTGAGCCACGCAACAACGGCACTTTCTACTTTATATATTTGCTCGCCCGCGTCATCATGCCGCCCAATGGCGCCACATAGTCGAGGCGGCTACATTCAGTGTGTAAAAGAAAAACTTAAAAACAAAACAATCGAAGGGGAAGGAACACAAGTGTCAAGGGTTTCAATCATCGCGAATTTCTCTTTCTCCGTTTCGTTGTTTTATGTGTGTGTGTATATATATTGATGCTAACAACAAGAAGCTGCTGTTTTTCACCAACTGAGTGAAATACTATTTATTTCTCACTCTAGTAACATTGTGGAAATGGTTTCTTTGATGATTACTGAAGCCAAAATGGTAAAAACTGGCCACTATGCGTTACACAAAAATACGAGCTAATCTAGAAAAACGGCTGTCAATTTCGAATGCAGCATCCTGAAATTAATTAGAATCAGTGGTTTTCCTTTTTGTAACTAAACTGACGTCGGCCTGTGTAATATTTACATTGGCGGCGATTTTTTCACATTAATATATTTACGAGTACATGTGCTTTAAATAATGTCAAGTAAAGTTTCTCGAAAACACAACCGTTTTCTGTGAAAAGTAGCTCAAAATTTCACATTTCCAGAAACGCTCAAAAGCCATTTTCTCTTATATAGCTGCAAATTTTTTCTTCAAACTTTTGTAACGGATAGTGCTAATAACACTCTTTAGTATATCGTAATGTTTATTTTGAGTTATTATTTGTTTTTTTCAACAAATTCCATAATTGTAATTTTTTTAAAGATCTCTCACATCTTTAATATGCACATTACCAACAATTTGTAAACATTATTATATTTGTGAGTGTAAGAATAACTTCAAATAAAGAATTTTGAAAACTCAAACATTTTCTGTGAAAATGAACTTCAAATTTCGCATTTTTAGTAGCGCTAAAACGCCATTTTCTCTTAAACGACATATAATTTTTAAAAGAAAATTGCCATTTATTACTAGGTTTTTGTGTTCTTCAATATTCTAAAATTGATATTTCCGTTCTATCAATAGGAAACCGAAAAATTAAGAAAATGCCAAAAGATGTACTTTTGGCGGTAATAGATCACAGCTGGCAAGAAAGAGTTTATGGCAATTCCGAATAGCTAAGACCCAAGAAAATAGAAAACTAATACGGGAAAGTCTGTGCCATTCTGTAGCACCACTAGTTACTTTCCCGTATACGTACGTATTCACGGAGTGATAGACTTAGTATAGGGAAAGTTATGTAATGCTGCGCGAAAAAATGGCCAATTTTCGGCGGAAAAAAATTAATTCCCGGGCCGTGAAAAGGAAAAAGTGGATAAAATCAGTTGCTAAATTAAGAGAAAAAATTTAGGGGTAACACGTGCTGTAGCCAGAAACCCTGTTTTGTGGGTCCTTGATACCGAAAAACCAATTGAAAGGAAAACGTCCGTCTGTCTGTCTGTCCGTCCGTCCGTCCGTCTGTGAACACTGCTAGCGCCTAAACCATACGATTTATTCCAAAATGGATACTCCCCGGTCGATCTGATTCATATTGAGCCATATTGCTCTATAGGTTGGGTTTTTCAAAAATTTTTTCACATGTTTCCCACGTCGATAATATTTACATTAGCGGCGATTTTTTCACATTATTATACTTACGAGTACATGTGCTTTAAATAATGTCAAGTAAAATTTCTCGAAAACACAACCCTTTTCTCTGAAAACTAGCTCAAAATTTCGCATTTCCAGAAACGCGCAAACGCCATTTTCTCATATACGACTGCAAATTGTTTCTTCAAACTTTTGTAACGGATAGTACTAATTACACTCTAGTATAGCGTAAAGTTTATTTTGAGTTTTTTTGTTTTTTTTCAAAAATTACATAATTGTAATTTTTTTGAAGTATCTCTCACATCTTTAATATGCATATTACCAGCAATTTGTAAACATAATTATATTTGTGAGTGTAAGTGCTTCAAATAAAGTATTTTGAAAACTCAAACCTTTTCTGTAAAAATGAGCTTCAAATTTCGCATTTTTAGTAGCGCTAAAACGCCATTTTCTTTTAAACGGGACATTATTTTTAAAAGAAAATTGCCATTTAAGACTAGGTTTTTGTGTTCTTTAATATTCTAAAATTAATGTTTCCGTTCTACCAATAGGAAACAGAAAAATTAAGAAAATGACAAAAAAAATGTACTTTTGGCGGTGATAGATGGTAGCTGGCAAGATGAGTATGTGGCAAAACCGAATATCTAGCGAAGACCCAAGGAAATAGAAAACTAATACGGTAAAGTCTGTGCCATTCTGTAGCACCACTAGTTTAAAGCTCAAAAACATGTAAGAATCAAAAACAATTTTTAATGTTCCGTCTGGAAATCGTAAACTGAAATTTTTTCCGACATGAACAAAGAAGAAGCAGTCAAATGACCAGTAAAACTAAAACTTTCTTTCATTTGAAAAATAATTACATTACATACTTCCTTTGCTTTTCTCGCCCACTCATTTCTTTCAGCTTTCCTTTGATTTGCAGATGAAGATTGTGATATGTGTTGTCTAAAGGTTGTTTCATTGTCATTAAACAGTGGCGGAGCCTGAGTTTTAGCTTAGGGTATGTAACTCGAGGAATGAGAAAATAATTTAAAACTAAATATTCCTCATTCACCAATACCATTTCTGTCACAATAGTCAATTACAGCATAAAAATAATTTGTATATTTAAAATAAAAACCGATCCAGTAAAAGTAATAATGCCTCATGTACTTCATATAGTTTACTGGTTGAAAGTTAGAAAAAGTTGACTTAAGTTCACGACCTAGCAAAATATAAATGTGTGTCCTCGTACTTTAATAATAAGAGCACTATCAAACCCAATGATTTTCAAAATTGTCCAATTCATATCATTTCGAACCCATTAGATTTGGAATATTTTATAAAATGAAAAGTAATGATCTATAATAAAAATATAATACGTAAGAGAAAATCAATCAATTTACAGACACGTAATGAAAAACAGATGACAGTTGCTCTTTGCTGCTTACATCATGGGTTTCATCCAGTATCGAGGAGAAAAAAGAGGCTTTAGAAAATTCATTTGTAATTTCATGGGACATTATCATACTTACAATTAAAATCCAATTAATCTGAATTTCTGGCGAGATTGCATGAAACACTGGAATTTTCCATATTATCCTGTCAGTTTTATAATATTTCATTATTACACATACATTCCACGATATTTTCTCTATTTGATGATCCCCTATTTTCATTATGCCTAGAAAATACAAGCCCTTGTCTCCCAAAAAGCATACAATTTGAATGAAGTGTGACAGAATTTCCCTATTTTCCCTTATCAGTGTTGTATTGCTCAACATAGCATGTGTTGTCTGTTTAAATAAAATTATATCCTCTCATATTTTAAAAACAATATTTTTAACTGTTTCTCACGTGGTATAATTTGTTCACGGATCAAAAATACGACTCCATAATTATGTAGGCACTTTGGATCGCGTTGTGCTCGCCAATCCAGGGCACAGATGTGTATTGTGCAGTCACATACCCTCGTGCATTCAACCAGCACAATCCCTAACCTAAATTGGCTACAAATATATAGTTGCTAAATGCATTAAAAAACGCAAATAAAACTTAAATAAAACGACAATGTTCATTAATTAATCTCGTTCTCTAACAAACACCGAAGAGAACAATAAAGTTTCATAAAACGACAGCTTTTTCGTGGACACCTTGGATGTAATGGGTAATTGTGCATCTGATTCACAGCGCAAGCTAGGCGGCATTTCAGACAGATTCGTTCATCCTTGTGAAGAATCGAATTCTCAACGGCGCAATGTTTGAAATATAATGAAATATTTTGTAGTAGAAAAAGAAAATAACAAATGGTCAATTTTTAATCGTTCATCCTTGGGAAGAATCGAATTCTCAACGGCGCAATGTTTGAAATATAATGAAATATTTTGTAATAGAAAAAGAAAATAACAAATGGACAATTTTTAATCATTTTAAAATAAAAATAGCTGATATTGTCAGGGTATGTAACACATCATCCACTTCCATGGACGCTACGTCCCTGTCATTAAAGTTTTGTCATATTTTGTTCAAAACGCAGAATACTTTGTGCAACGATCTACTTTCTAAAGTGACCCAAATAATCATTTATATTATATCTGCAAAGAGGCTGATTTTGATGTCCCACTTATTCGGCTCCAAGTGAACGGGCCGAACAAATGAGGTAAAAAAAATTAGGAGTGGAGGAAATTATATACTGAATAGATCGCATCTTTCCTTTATTAATCAAAAACTTCGAAATTTGCATTGCTTGAAATCCACGGCTAGTATGAAAAGGGGAAGATAGCGTCATGCGCATCTTCACGAATTGGCGGGAAATAGAAAAGTAACATGGCGGAGCGAATTCTTGCTCAGAGAAAGTGTTGCGTTGTGAAAACGATTGGAATTGTTACTGCCGGTGAAATTACGATTATTTCCAATTGTAATTAAATGAACTTTCTTAAATACTAGTTGAACCCGAATTACATCGCACAGAGGGAGAGTAGTAGAAAAGTGGAAACGAAAAATACTGCATTTCCATGAACAATTTAATCAATTCAAACTTTAACCAATACAAAAATTATGGAGGAGTGAATCATACAAATTCGTAAAAAAAATTGGATTCAACTCTTTGAATTGCTATAATTAATATTTCTTAGCCATAGGTGTTTGCCTGTTCTTTTTAAAAAATTGAAGTCATGTGTATCCTTTATACAGTCCTGTAGGTTTCTTATTTATTCTTAACAGCTACTATCTCATGTCGCGCATGACGTTTATAATTGGCGCGCGAGCGGCAAGGCAGCGTGCTCGGTCGGCGACAGTTGCAAGCCGTGGACACGGCCCAGCAGGCTCGAGATGTGAGAGCGAGTCTCACCTCCTACCAGCGGCCCTTCAAAGGCAGCGAGCCGGCACCCTGGGAGCAGTGCCGTCACAGTCCAGATTCCGCATTCGGGAGACCAGCCCCGCTCCGCCAGCGTCAAGTGCACAGACAGGTCTGCTGGTCGCGCATGGAGAGCGCGGAGACAGCGCGCAGTAGTGCCGTGCGTGGGAAGCACGGACGGATAGGAGCTTCGCGCCGAGAAGATTTCCATTTCAACATGTTTGATGTAGTTGAAAATGTATGGATGTACCGGGATTGCAAATAAACAATTTAATTTGTTCTGAACTATATTTTGATGGACTTAACACTATCCATATGCAGTGACGTATCCTCCATGAATGCAAGGCATGCATTGCATGCCTTAATAATTCTCAGCCAAAATTATTTTGCTCTTCCGTGTTCTCTCTCACTCAAAATTACTTCCCAGACGATACACATCTTTAATTCCGAGGTTTGAGCAAGGCATTGAGGGTCTTCTTGTACTTTGAGTTTGAAGTACAGTAACACACCGACGTGTGGTGCTAGTAGTATCTCGACCTCTTCGATGACGTCATTATTTGCGTCGCCGTGGAGAGGCCAATGGAGAGGCTAAGGATAAAAGCCCGCGAAAATGCATTGGATCAACACCTCCAGGGGGAGTTGATTGGATGCATGCAGTTTCAAACTTGCATGAAGGGCTGCTATAGGAATTGCCTGTAGATGGCAGCACATGCCGTGGTGAGTCATAGAGAGAACTGAAACTAATTGTCTCTGTTGCTAATAACGTGAACTAAGATGAAAATTCACAGCTGATCGGAAGGCGCTAGACACTATTGGTGAGTGAGGCGCTAGACACTATTGTTTTTTGATTATAATTAGATTTTGTTCGTAATTCTCTTCTTTGAAAAGTGCGCGGCAGGCATGATATACGTAGTGTGTGTAAGCGTGAATGTAACGTAGTGAATCTAGATCTGTGTTCGTGTGCTGTAAAGAATGAATCAAGACGAATTAACGTCGGATTTATTTGAGAAACCATTCAGCAATCGCACATTGGACGAAAAGCTCGACGTTATTAAAAAAACAGACGACCAACACCAGTTCTCCCTAATTTAAAAAAGGAAAACAAAACATGGACCCGGAGTTTCAACACAGATCAGTACAATAAAACTAAATGTCTTTGCGGTTCCGTAATATTATGCAAACTGTTTTGTTGGCCTTGTGTTTTATGCGGAACTATCTCTTTTCCCTGGATCAACACGAAACGCCGCTACTCTGATGTATGACTCTTCACACTGCGATTTCGAGACATGAAACATCTGATGCTCACGTGAATGTCCTTATAAGTTTGGTAATTTTCGGCAAATCAATGAAATACTTATTGCTTAATGGTCAAAGATGGCAGAGTGTATTAAAACACAATGAGAATGTGAAAAACAAACAGAGAAATTTTGAAACGGTTGACATCCGTGACTTGCTTCCGCACCAAAGAAGAATTGACGTTCCGTGGTCACGATGAAAGTGCTGACTCCAACAACCGGGGGAACTTATGTTCAACTTTTGAACTTAATTTCGGAATAAGATAAATTAAGGAATCATTTAGAAACTTCAAGCGTTTTTCCGGGTACATCTCCATTAATACAAAATGATTTAATTCAAGCCATTTGTGACGAACAGATTGTTGAAATTAAATCACAAATAGTAAAAACCCAGTTTGTTTCAATTATGATAGACGAGGCCTCACACGTTACGAACAAATGCCAGTTGTCTTCTGTACTGTGTTATATTCATAGCAACAATGTTGTTGAACGATTCTTGGGGTTCTGTGATGTCAGTTCCGATAGAAGCGCAGAAGCTCTAACAAGTATTCTTACGGACATTCTTGACAAGTTTCAGTGCAGAAACAAATTGAACGTGCAGACTTATGAAGGGGGCTGCAGTTCTAGCAGGGCAGTTGAGTGCTGTGCAGTCAAGAGTGAAAGAAATTGTTCCAGAGGCAACTTTCATTCACTGTTATGACCACAAGTTGAACTTGGTGTTTTCTCAATCTGTGTCATTTATTAGCAAATATCGAATATTTTGTGCGACACTGAACGGATTTGTGACATTCTTCACTTCATCATAAAACTAGTGGTGCTACAACAGCACTTACTTTCCCGTATTAGAGGAAACAGCTAAGTAGTATTGTAATATTGCACTTTATGCGCTACTAACATCTTAGCTTACAACTCACTGTTTCCATTGCAGTGTTGTCAGAACTATGTGAATTCTACAACTTCACAAAAATAGAATGCAAAAGTTTTGTAACCCTGTATTGGAAAAAGAAGCCTGATACCCTGGAAATATAGAAATGCCTTCTATTGGACCATGATTAGGGAAGAGTATTTTAAAACCATGCAACAAATTCTCTACTCACTACAAATGGTACAGCATTTGGTGCAAAACTAAATATTTGCCTGCAAATATCAACATAAATTAGACAATTATAACTCCTTTTCATACAGCTCCATTAGGTCACAACAATGACACTAATTCACAAATATTCGCGAGCGCAAAGTGAATTCCATTGTTGCAGACCCTGCATTGTCGCTATTCTGAGAGCTATTAATTCTTTTTACTTATTTCAAATATTTCAAAATAAACAATTTCTAAAATATTAATGTGTAAGTCTATAACAAAGTTCGAATGTAAGAAACGAAGAAAGAAATAATATACAAAATTGCACATTCTAATTTACGACGCACCCAGCTGTCCGAAGCGCAGTAAATTTACAGCGGCCTATTACGTTTGTCACAAAATTAAAGAAAAACTACTCGTATTTTGAAAAAATTAAGCATGACCGTATTTATTTTATTTATTTATTTGTCAAAAAACAGAAACAGAATGGCACAGACTTTCCTGTATTAGTTTTCTATTTTCCTGGGTCTTCGCTAGCTATTCGGAATTGCCACATACTCTTTCTTGCCAGCTACCATCTATCATCGCCAAAAGTACATTTTTTTTGTCATTTTCTTAATTTTTCGGTTTCCTATTGGTAGAACAGAAACATTAATTTTAGAATATTAAAGAACACAAAAACCTAGCCGTAAATGGCAATTTTCTTTTAAAAAGTATGTGCCGTTTAAGAGAAAATGGCGTTTTAGCACTACTAAAAATGCGAAATTTGAAGCTCATTTTCACAGAAAATTTTTGAGTTTTCAAAATACTTTATTTGAAGTTATTTGAAGCACTTACTTTCACAAATATAATCATCTTTACAAATTGCGGATAATGTGCATATTAAGATGTGAGAGATCTTTCAAAAAATTTACATTTATATCATTTTTGAAAAAAAAACAAAAAAACTCAAAATAAACTTCACGCTATACTAATGAGTGTAATTAGCACTATCCGTTACAAAAGTTTCAAGAAAAAAATTGCAGCCATATACGAGAAAATGACGTTTGAGCATTTCTGAAAATGCCGAAATTTGAGCTACTTTTCACAGAAAACGGTAGTGTTTTCGAGAAACTTTACTTGACATTATTTAAAGCATATATACTCGTAAATATAATAATGTAAAAAAATCGCCGATAATGTAAATATTAACGACGTGAGAGACAAGTAAAAAAATTTACATTTTTGTAATTTTTGAAAAAACCAACCGATAGACCAAAATGGCTTTTATGTCATTGATAGAGTACATTTACCACTATCCCTACCAAAAGTTTAAAGAAAAAATTTGGAGCCGTTTTTGAGAAAATTTTGTTTTTGTAATTTTTTAAAATTGCACATATTGCACGCAATATTGCACGAAAACTACCAAAATTGTGAAAAACATTTACGTGACCTTTATTAAAGAACTCAATATGCAGAACAAATTTTATTTGAAGAAAAAAATCTCTATCTTCAATTTCGTAGTTGGAGAAAGACGCCGAAAAAAATTCAAACTTTCACAATTTTCGAAAATTCAGAGCTGTACGTGAAAATCGGACCTATGCCATGTTAAAAAGTGTATTTTCCTCTATTCATACAAGAAATTTAAAGAAAAAATTTGGAGCCGTTTTTGAGAAAATGTTGAAAATCCCCGGGGGGCTTCATATAAAGTACCCCCAAATTTTAAAGAATCTTTCTCAAAATCACAAAGCTTTGACTAGAATCAGATCGACTGGGGAATATCAATTTTGAAGAAAATCGACCGAACGGTTTAGGCGCTAGCGTTGACCACAGACGGACAGACGGACGGAATGCCGTCAATCGATTTTTAAGTATAAAGAAGCAACAAATCATGGATTTTGACCACACCACGAGATAGAGGATTTTTTTTCTTAATTTAGCAACTGGTTTTATCCACTTATTCGTTTTCACGGCCCGGCAATTAATTTTTTTCCGCCGAAAATTGGCCATTTTTTCGCGCAGCATTACATAACTTTCCCTATACTACGTATATTACTCCGTGTATACGTACGTATACGGGAAAGTAAAAACAACAATTTTCTGGACAAATTTCTCCATAATCGATTCCCACACCTACAAGGTGGAATTACTCTAGCCAAGTTGTTCAAACCATAGCCAAATATCGAGACACACTTCAAGAATTATTTGAAGCTATTCTGGAATCATGTGGAAATTTTGATAAAGCTGCCGTAAGAGGGGCAGATGGCTTCGTGTCAATGTTACAAGATTTAAAATGTAATTTTTTGCTGTATTTATTTGAAGATATTTTCTCTATCACAACTACGGTTTTCAACAAATTACAATATAAGTATTTAGATATTGCGTTCTGTGCAAAAGGAATTAAAAATTTAAAGAATATTTTAATTTCGAAACGAAACAATGGCTTCCAGAAAATTTAGGGAGACATGTGACATGTGACCCGCCGCGCAAGAGACGAAGACTGGACGATAATTCAATAGTACAGGAGGAATTTAAGAGACTATACTGCCAATAATACTTCTACCGACTTCTAGCTCCCAGCTGACAAGGGAGAGGGGGTTCCGTTATCCAATCAGAGGCTTCAAATTGAGATGATGTCACTATAGAGTTGCCGACGTTTACTAAGAAACAAATGAAATCTAATAGCGCGAAGCAACTGAAAATTGAAGAATGCCGAGCGCCATTACTTGTTTGGTTGTGTCGTCTAAGAAAAAAAAGTGATAAAGGCTTAATTAAAGGCTGATATACTTATGACACAACGTATATATACATCCATCTTAAAGGACATTTCTAATTTTTATATGTATGCGAATGCATTCAATAGGATGCCTCCTTGAAAACCTTGTAAATAACAGGTAAAGTCATTAACTTCGTAAAGTCTTTTAATTTTTTAAAAATTGTTAACGTTCTGTGAAAAGTATGTACTCAAACCAAGAATGTCTTCTGTTTAGATACTTCTCTTTTGTAAAACTTTCATAATAAATACGCTTCTTCCTTCTTAAAAGGCGTCTCACTCTACTGGCTTTTCATCTGCTTGGCGCGTGTTACGCAAAACTGTTTGGTTATTTCTTGCATTGGCGGGATTAGTATAAGGGACATCGATTAATTTGTGTAATAGTATTTCATCAAATAAACTAGTGTCATTATTACAATTCTACCAAAAATACAATAAGTTGGACGTGTATGCCTCAATAACTGATATGTCGCAAGAACGACGTGTCAGCCGCTCGAGTGACATCGCCCGCCCCCTCACATGGCTGTCAAATCGGCAGAAGTATTATATGCAGTATATTTTGAAGTATTAGACACCTTTCTTTTACAACTTAAATTGCGTTTTGATTTGGCAGATTTGATTGTTTTTGGAACTTCTCGATTGCTCAAAATTGACTGCATATTCACGAAATTTTCCAGAAAAGCAAGGTTTGCAATTACAGAAAATGTATTATAAATGTATCGATTTAGTGAAACTGAAAGCTGACCTTAAGGAAATTTATGCTTCTGAACATTTCATGGGAAAGAATGTGAAAGAAATTCACTAGTTTCTTATCTCTAATGGACTAAATAGGGAACTACAGCAAGTTCATATGTTATGTGAATTGGTTAGAATCATTCCTGCAAGAGCATCGTCAGTTGAAAAATATTTCTCAGCTTTCAAGCAAATCAAAACCTTTGAGAGAAACTCTCAAGGCCAGGAAAATGTTACCGAACTTGCAATTATGTCGATTATGAAGGATTTGCTTGTCGAGACAAAAACTGACAACAGCTTTTTCGACAAGGTGACGGAGAAATTCAGTAAGAAGAATAGAAGAATGGAGTTTGCTTTCAAGTAACTGGTGATTGTAAGAATCACATATTATTATTATTATTATTATTATTATTATTATTATTATTATTATTATTATTATTATTTGACTTTTGCACTTCTCCCACGCGGGGGGGGGGAAACATTCACTTGCCACTAGTGTTGCTGTGGCTAGGCTCACTCGCACGGCTCCGATGAGCAAGTATCGAGCGAGATCTGTGTTTTTTCTCTTAGGTCCTTCTATACTACATGTCAGACATATCAGTAATAGTTTTCCTCACAATGCGACATGTGTCCAGAATGATAGCTTTTTGAATTGCTGCCAGTACATGCTTTATATTTAGTTCCTGTAGCTGTTTAATGAGGGATTTTGATGCTATCCCGGTGGTAGAAATTGTCAGGGGACGGATATGCACTTTTTTAACCTTCCAAATCTTCTTGATCTCTTCCGCAAGTTCTCGGTATTTTGATATTTTATTGGAATATGCTGAGTGGAGATCATGTGCTAATGGAACTGTGATGTCGATGATGGTGACTTCCTTTCTGATTTTATGTTGCACTGTAATATCTGGCCTGTTTGCAGTGATGGTCTTGTCTGTTCTAATCTCCCTATCCCAGTACATTATCGCGGATTCATTTTCCAAGACTGGAGGAGGTTGGTATTGACGCTTTCTACGTTTCTACGCTTTCTACGTTAAGATGTTCTTTAACGGCCAGGGCACTGTGAACAATCTTTGCAAAGTTGTTATGTCGTCGTAGGTATTCCGTGCCAGCAAGAATTTTACATGCCCCTGTTATGTGCTCTATTGTTTCGGTTTCCGTTGTGCACAATCTGCATATGTCGTCCAATGTTTCTTTCAAAATATATTTTCTGTAATTGCGTGTGCTAATGACTATCCTGTATGGCCATCATGAATCCAGTGGTTTCTCCATATAAGTTCCCTGAAGTTAACCAGATATGCGAAGAAATACTGTCAACATTTGTATCCACGAGTTGATGAGGATAAGAACCGTGCAAAGATTTTTGCTTCCATGATAGTAGTTTTCCTTCCATAGACTGAGAGGTAGTTTCCAGTTCTTGGTTTTTGAGCTTCAGTTATTATTATTATTATTATTATTATTATTATTATTATTCCTCTAAATCACGACTAAAGATGTTATGTGTCGGTTGAATATAAAATCTACTACAGGTTGCAACCAGCTACCTAAAGGGTAGATCTAGCCCTTTCACTGCTACGCATTTGGAGCGCTGGCCGCCGCGCAGTGCTGAGTCTTCTGGCCCCCGTCGCACGCCGTGTGCTGACGGCCCGCGGTGCAAGCCACCCATGGCTTCCGCAACACGTGAAAAATCTCGCAACAGAAGCTTTGAAACGCTATCTAGTAGGCAACAAAATAAACTTCAAAGTGTCCAGAACAGGACCCCATGTTGTGGCGATCGCCTAATTTCAACCGAGATCTAAGAGAGGTCACGAGAACCCGAAAGAGCAGCGCGACGCACTGGTGCGTCGATAGCAGTGGTGGCAAGGCGAACTCTGACGCACCGATGCGGCGTTAGCACTACGGGCACGGCAATGCTTGACGCACGGGTGCGTCGTTAGCAGTGAAAGGGCTAGGGACTGTCGGTGCCTCTACAATACTTCGCGCAAAATGTGGGCTGTTCCAAATAAAGCTATTTCTTGCACTTCCCAGTCTTTTGGATTACCTGGGAGTTTAGACAAGTTCTTACATACATTTTACGGAACAAATCCCAGAGCTCCGATAACTATCGGGACGACCTGTGCTTTTACGCCCCACATTCGGCTGATCTCGATTTCCAAACTCTTGTATTTAAGACGTTTCTCTGCATCCTTGGTAACGACGTTTTGATCGCAAGGTACAGCAACATCGACAAGTACACACGATTTGTCCTCCAAATCCCGGATGACTATATCCGGTTTGTTTGCTGCTATCGTGCGATCAGTTTGAATTTGTTGGTCGTACAATATCGTACACAATCCAACAGGCGTCACCAGTTTCGGAGAGTGTTCGTACCACTTGGGGCATGTGTTCGGAACTTCGAGGGCGGTACAGATCTGCCAGTGGAGGTAGCTACACACCCTGTCGTGTCTTTTCAAGTATTCGGTCTTTGCTAGGATTGGACAAGCTGAGACAATATGATCAATGGTTTCTACGTGTTCCTGACAAATGCGGCATTTATCATCTTGGGAAATTTTGAGAACCGCTTTATCATAATGTCGTGTTCTCAAGGCCTGATCTTGGGCAGCTATTATAAGTGCTTCCGATTCTGGCTTCATTCTTCCCCTTTTAAGCCATATAAATGATTGATCTTTATTGATCTGCACCTTGTCCATTCTTTTTACATATTGTCCGTGGAGTGGTTTGTCTCTCCACGATTTCTTTAACATTTTCTGTGTCTCAAATTTCATGTTAAGTAGCATCAGAAGTTCAGTGTCTCTGTCATTCTGGGTGTCTTGCATAGTCTTGTTCGCAATGCTTCTAGCTACACTTACAATGCCTCTGTTTCCCATTCTTCTGTCAGATTTCATGACCTGCCTCATTAGTGGGTCATCTTGATGGCTGACTACATACTTTCCCATCCCGGTTATCGCTTTGTGCCAGGAGGCTTCAATTTGTCTCAGGCCTCTTCCTCCTTCCTTACGTGAAACATAAAGTCTATGTACATCAGCTCCAGGGTGGGCAACATGATGCATTGTAAGCAGTTTTCTGGTTTTTCGATCCATGATGCGAATTTCCTGTTCAGTCCAGTCTACTAGCCCGAAACTGTATTCCGCTACAGGCACCGCCCAACTACCTATTGCTGATATTTTATTCCTTGAGTTCAGAGCGGACTGCAGGAAAAGTCTCACTCTTCTATAATACTCCTTGCGAATTCTCTCTTTCATTGTGTCGTTCGAGATGGTCTCACATTCTTCAATGCCCAGGTATTTGTAAGTTTTACCTGGCTCAAGAACTTGAATCACAGAGTGTCTATCAACTTCAACGTTCTCTGACGTGGTCATTTTGCCTCTTTTTAAGTTGACTTTTGCACACTTGTCAAGACCAAACTTCATGCAGATGTCATTGCTAAAATCATTGATGACAGACAGCATTTGGGAGAGAATCGCTTCATTCTTAGCAAACACTTTAAGATCATCCATGTAAAATAAATGTGATACAGGCCTTTCATCACCATGGAGCTTGTAACCAAAGTCAGTGTGCGACAGCTGTCTCGATAGAGGGATCAAACTAATGCAAAACAGCAGAGGGGATAGTGAATCTCCTTGAAAAATTCCCCTGTTAATCTGAATACTTCTTGTTTCTACTACTCCCTTTCCGCCGTGGATTAGTAACCTGGTGCTCCACGACTTCATACTAGCCTTGCAAAACTCAACAAGTTTAGGATGAAATCGATAGATCTCCAGGGTCTTCAAAATCCAATCGTGTGGTACACTCTCAAAGGCCTTCTGGTAGTCAATCCAAGCCCTGCTCAAATTACGTTTTCGTTTCTTTACATCATTCAAAATTATTTTATTCAGAAGCAAGATTTCTTTACAGCCATAGGAATATTTACGACATCCTTTCTGTTCAACTGGCAACAGATGGTTCTTCTCTAGGTGCCGATACATTTTGTCAGCTATGGCTGCAGTTATAAGTTTGTACATTACTGGTAGGCAAGTAATTGGCCTGTAGTTCTTCGCCAAAGAGCTGTCTCCTGCTTTGGGTAACAAATACGTGGTGCCGCGAGTGAGCCATTCGGGGAGTTCCTTAGGGTTTTCTAAAATTGTATTAAGAGCCTTTGCTAGATGAGAATGTAATGCTGTTAATTTCTTAATCCAATAAATCTGGATCTTATCAACCCCAGGGGATTTCCAGTTTCCCATGTTCTTAATTGTTTGGCATAGGTCCTCTTTCGAGAATCCTTGAACATGTTCCACTGTTTCCACGAGTCCATTGGCAGCATCAACTTCAGATTGGAGCCACGATGCGTCTTTGTTGTATACTGCGATTTTTCTAAGAGCGACTCTCAAGGAAACTCAAATCCCATCTTCGCGATGGAATATGTCACGGCATTTCGCGTCTTTTCTCGGTCTTGCCGGTAGAAGTCGCATGATCGCAAGCACTGCTTCATACGGTCGCGATCGTGCGAAATCTAGCGGAACGACTGAGAAAGACGCGAAATGCCGTGACATATTCCATCGCGAAGATGGGATTTGAGTTTCCTTGAGAGCCGCTCTTAGAAAAATCGCAGGGTAGGATCTGGTTTCCTCCCAGATTCCTGCCCAAAATGTTTCGACGTCATCTTCTGAAGGAGGGGCAGAATTGCCATTCGGTTTTTTAGTCAGACTGCGATAGAATCTCTTCGCGTCTGTTTCAAACAACCTGTTCTGTACTTGGAAATTTATTATTATTATTATTATTATTATTATTATTATTATTACTATTATATTATTTATATTCAAAGTTTTCTGTAACTATCCCATGATGTTAAAATAGCCTAATAAAACAATTAATAATGGGCTAATATGCATTACTGCATCTCTCACTTCGAAATTCAGGATACGCCACTGTTCATATGCTACTATTTTCTATCGTCCCCGGTATTATTTCAGTAGTATACCTTTCCGTTGCGGCTCTCACACGCAACCAATCGTTATGAATGAGGTCTCAAACGAAAGAGAATTTCACGGAGACGTGACGAATTGTACTTTGTCTTTCAAAATGTGAAGGATTTGTTGAAAAAAACGCATCTAAATATTAGTTTTAAATGCAACCCGCAGCACATGAACCCATTGTCAAAATGTATATAGTTAAATAGCTTCTAAACGATGCATTTTAGGGCTTTAAAACTTGAAATTTTGAGGCCAAAGCTTACAAAGAATTGTTCCCCGCATTAGAATCTACAAAAAGAGATATTACTAGACATTCTATTACATTTTTGTGGTATGGCGCTCACCGAAATTACCAATACCACCTCTATCACAAGCCTTGGCGCAGGAGGCCGTGAACTAAGTCAAACTATAATTGACAGAGAAAGCTTTTACATCTTTTGACGTTCTTCGTTGGAAAAAGAAGAAATAATATTGGCAAAGGATGGACGATTCTGAACTGTGAAGGGTATCTTTTTAGGTTTGGTAATAAACCACGGTGTAAGATATATAGGTGTGTCAACTAGCCGCCTTATGGACAAAATTTTTGAAGCCAGTTTGAGGCTAGTTCCTCGCTTATCCGCACGATCGAGTTGGGCATTCATGATGGCGTCTCGCGATTCAGTGGCTTCCACCCGAGAGTATGGTTTCCATAGTGCAGCATTTTTGTTATAATCGTAGAAACCGTAATGTAAATATATTAAAGTCGTTTAAGACATATTATAATTTTTGTCGGAGGTGTTATTTTTGTAATGTACCATAGTATGACGATTTGTATTTTAAAGCAGGAGGTGATGTTATTCTAGAGAAAAAATTATAAACAGATTACTAGGAAATTTGCTAGGAACAGCTTCCGGTTTAAGATTTTTGCATGTGAATTCTGAAAACTTTGAAATAATTTAGTATTACAAAATATTCAATTATATTCTTTGATTATACATTTTAACACTCGGGCAATTTCGAATGTTTTTTCTAATTGACATTAAAAAGTTCACTTTTCTTTATACATTTCTCAATATTGATTGTGTATGATTTTACAAATTATTAACATTATTTTACAATTAACTCATTAACAGTATATGATAAATTCTTGAAATGTTACTTATAGCATTTTGCATAACAATTATCTGTACACGCAAGCTTCCGCGGCTCGAGTTCATTACTTCTCGGCTGTCCGGGTGACGCCGCGTCGTTGGCAGAGAGGCCGACGTTTCGTCTAACATGTCGTAGGCTTCCTCAGGGCAGTGACACGATATTCTCTGTGTGGGGTGCATTGTGGCGGGGCGGCCTGCGCCGTGATTGGCGCTCTTCCGCCGGGGGATTTTGAGGTGGGGCGCTGCGGTCCAGTCAGAGCCCTGCCTTGTTGGTAGTAACAAGGCCTTGGAAAACTCTGAATTTGGTTGATTAGAGAGACGCTACGGATTAGTGTAGTGCTGCGGAGTGAATAAATGGATTGAGAAATTGTGAAGATAAGTAGTGAGTGGTGAGTGGAAGATAGAGATTGAAAAGAGTTTGGCTATTCCAAAGGAGGTTATTTTGGTAGAGTTTAATGAGCGAAATTTGAAGAACTGCACATGAATTTAGAATAAAGGAAGCAGGAAATAACTGGTGGGCATTTTAGGGTGGCTGTATATATCGTGCGTCTGAGGGAAAGTGTTTTCTTCCGGCGTTCGGTAGATGGTCATAATACTGCCTGTATTTTTGAAAACTGTTATGAAGTTCTTGATTTTGAAAAATTTTTTCAATTTGTGATGAAGCTGTGTCGGTGATATATTTGTCGATGGGTGTCAAGTCCAGTCTTGCATAATAGTCAGCGTATGGTCGTTTTGGTTCAGGTCGGCAAGTCGTGCGTATAAAGCGATGTTCTGCTTTCTTCAGGTAGTTAATGTTCATTTTGGCTGCTGTCGCCCAGGTAAGGCACGCGTATGTGCCAGCGCTTCTAATACAAGTTTTGTACAGTAGTGTTTTAGTTTTATCTGAGATGGTCCTTGCTCGTAGCAGCGGTGTGAGGCAGGCTATTCTGGCTCCTATCTTCTTAGATGCTTCTTGACAGTGCGTATTCCAGAGTAGTTTGTTGTCGAATTTTACTCCAAGGTATTTTATATTTTTGCTCCAGGGGATACGCGTGCCATTTATGCAAAGCGGAGTTGGTGATTTCTCTCGGCGCCAGCTAAATAGTATAGCTTGGCATTTGTTCGGGTTTATAGATATGCCGTTAAGTTTGCACCACTGAACTAAATCAGTGGATGCATTTTGTAGGCGTTTTGCTGCGCTTTCAGGTTTTGGAAATTTAGTAGTTAGGGCCACGTCGTCGGCGAAGAGGTATTCGGTGACGTTTGGAGTTTGTGGAATATCATGGATGTAGAGATTGAATAGCATAGGTGAAAGTACAGCCCCTTGCGGGACGCCGGCGAGAATAGGTTTTGTAGACGATTTGTGGGAATGATATTTAACCTGGAAGGAGCGCTGATGGAGGTAGCTGAAGAGGAGACGGCAGAGATAGCTAGGAAGAAATTTTTGACATTTTTTGAGAAGAATTGGATGGTTCACTTTATCAAATGCGAAGGAGAAATCAAAGAAAATGGCAGGGATGGGGCAGTGAAGAGCTAGGGATGAAGCGACTTCCATGGCAAGACGGAACGTTTGCATCGCCGACGAGTGGCCCTTTCGAAATCCAAATTGAGTATGCCTTATGGCTTGTTTGGAAATTAATTTTGACGTGATAATTGGTAGGAGTAGTCTTTCAAATAATTTAGATATTTGCGATAGCAAGCTAATGGGTCGATAGTTGGCCGGGTCTTTATGGTTTTTGCCTGGTTTTCCCAGCATTATTATATGTGCCTTTTTCCAATTTTTTGGAAAGTAACCTATAAGAACGCATGCGTTCATAAGTTGAGTTAACGCAAGTATGGCACTTTTAGGGAGGTTTTTTAACATTTGCGCATTGATGAAGTCTGGCCCGCTTGCTTTATTGGCACTTAGTTTTTTGATTTGCTCGCGAATTTGATCTTCGGAGAATGTTGGAATGTCTTCATCTTCGTCATTGGTTGTATTGTCAAAAAGGCAGTCTTCATAATTTTGAGGCAGTATGTCAGGCACAGGAAGATAATGTCCATTTTTATTGCATAAGTATGCGTTGGTAAAGGAGTGAAGCGTCTTTGTAGTGTGGTGGCGAATATCTCGGCTTGCCTTAATGGATCATAAGTTATGGTTTTATTGACGTTGTCGTTTAAAGCTGTTAGAGGTGACGCTGGGTTTTTTAGAATTTTTTGAATTTTCCACAGATCGGTTCTGTCTTTTATCTCGGCTTTGCTTATAAATTTGGACCATTCGGCCTCTCGGTGGGCTCTGAGGAGCTGCGAGACAGCGCGACGGGTGGTTTGAAAAATAGATTTATCGACGGGGTCGCGGGAGGCGTAAAATCTTCTTTGTGCTCGGCGTCGCTCTTGGATGAGAGAGATAATGTAAGATGGCAGTTGCTCTCGTCCGTTCGTCTTAGGGATCCTGGTGGTATTGATATTGTATGCAGAGCGAATGTGAAATTCAATTTTTTCGACTACTCTATCAATTTCATCTGGAGTGCGCAGTGGGTTTTTATGGGGACGAATTTTGTGTGCTATTCTATCCCTGAATAATTTCCATTCAGTTTTGGTGGAAAATGACGGGAATGGGGTGTAGGGGAAAGCGCCTATAGATAGTGCAGAAATTATTGGTAAGTGATCGGAGTTAAGTTCGTTTAGTGGCTTTGGAACGGTGGGGTGTAAGGTTGATGAGTGAATTATGAAGTCGAGGATGTCAAAGGGGAGGTGATTTTGGAGATAAGTTGGTCCGGAAGGCGGTTGAAGCGTTAAATCTTGTCTCATTTCAAGAAATTGATACAGAATATTACCGGCTGTTGTATTGGTTTTACAACCCCATTCTAGGCGTTTCGAGTTGATATCACCTCCTAATACGGTTGTACTGCCAGGATTTAATAGAGTAGTCAAGTCGTCTGCTTGGAGCGGAGATGATGGGCTTCTGTAGGCTGAAATAAATTTAATTGGGCCCGTGGCTGTGCCAATTTCAACTATTGTAGCTTCGATGGAGTTTAAAGGCGGTGTCGTAAGCCTGGTGTGTGGGAGCGAGCGCCTAATTGCAATTGCTGTACCGCCTCCCGCGCGTCCCGTACGGTCGTCGCGATATATGAAATATCCTCTTAGATTGAATGATCGAGAGGCTGATAGGTGTGTTTCTTGAATTAAAAGTATGGCTATAGAATAGTCATCACAAAATTTTTCTATTTCAGGTTTTGTTTTTCTAAGAGTACCGTTAGCGTTCCAAGACGCTATGTTGTACAGCCGATTTGACAAATAAGCCATTTAGAAGAGCTCCGAGATTGTTTGAAAAGCATTAAGTGTCTTTGTTAATATATCATCCTGACCTTTCATGATAGTTATCACCTTTTTAGCAGTGGTGATAATTTTTGTTAAGTTAAAGCCTTTGAATAGGTTTAATAATTCTTTCAGGTCCGAGAGCGTACCAGACGCGGGCTGTTCTTCTATTGGTTGTTCGTCTTGACTGGTTTCGGGTTGATCGGTGCGTCCCCACCACGCCTGGGGGGGAGCTGCCGGACGTCTGAGAGCAGGGTACTCGGATTCCGGCGGGGGCTGATTCTGATTGGTCCTACGCTGTTCGCGGGCGAGGCGTAATTTTTGGAGTTGCGCCGTGCGGACGCGTACTGCTTCTAAGTGTGCAGGGCAATCTTTATAGCTGGCCGGATGCTGGCCCGCGCAGTTGGCGCATTTCGGGGGGGTGTGGAGTTTATCCACAACTGGACATTCTGACGAGCTGTGAGGTCCCGCGCAGCCAATACATCGGGTTTGTCTGCGGCACCCGTTTTTAGTGTGTCCCCATAAGCAGCAGTTTAAGCAAAGGGGGATGCGATCTTGATCTTTCGGTTCTTCGAATTGAACTTTTAGGTAGAGTAGATGTTTAATCTTTTTAATTTCTGATAATTCTGACTGGTTAAATTCGACATTGTAGAGTCCTAGGCCTTGAAACGTGTTCGGACCAATCTTTTTCTTAATTTCTCCTACATGATGTACGGTAATACCTTTTGCTTGGATTTCAGACTTAATTGCCTCGCATGAGAGGTTCGAATCAAGACCACGGATAACAAGACGTTTCCTACGTTCGGTCGTGGCTCTGTGAAAGTAGTAGAATAGGTCTGTGTCTGATTTCCGATCTAGCAGTAGTTTGTCAATTACTTGGTGGTCTTCCACACAACCGGGTCTTAGAATAAGTGAGTGCGCATTAATCTGCGCGTAGAGCGGTTTTTGGCAGTGTTCTCGCAGATGAGCTGTTAGACCTACTGGGTCAGCTATTTCCGATTTGTCTAGGTAAAAACTACCGACCGATGAGAATCTGCTATAACGCGGCGCGTTGATTGGTTTCTGCTGCGTTTTAGCACTAGTTTTTGCATTATTAGCGCTGTTTAAGGAGCCTTCCTCTACGGCAGTGATGGCATCTGGGTCAGCATGAAGTGCACTGAATTTATTAGTAGTTGGTACTTTTTCAGGAGGCGGAGGCGCCCGTTGTTTGAAAAATTTTTTGGGAACCATGAATGGATTTGTTATCTCCGTAACATCTTTGTCAGAAGGCTGTGCAGTAGATGTTAAGTCATTGTCAGTTCCGGAAGGATTAGAAATAGTCTTGTCAGGGTTAGAATTGTCAGCTTGGTTGATAACAGTTACATTGGCCATGATGTGCGGTGGCGGAGGAGACTTAGTTCGTGATTGATTTTCGCTCATTGTTATGACTTTAGAGGAGGGAGAGAGATTTGAGAGTTCGGACCTATTACCCGCAGCAACTACATGCATCCGACGGCGAATCTCACCATAGATGGGCGATGGCTTCGTTGGGTTGTCCTCTTCAGCGGCTTCTGTTGTGTGGTGGGTGTTTGGCAACCAGAGGAATGATGGGCGCTGCGAGTAACCGCGCGCTGGTGCTTGGCTTGATCCCGCCGTCTTCGTCAGACGCCGCGCTGTGCTGCTGCGAAGACGGCCAAAGCCGTCAGTCGTGGCCGCCGCAGCGCGGCGGCTGGGCGGTGTTGTTTTCGTTCGCACGGCCTGGAGGTACTTGCCACCACCTGACAGAGCGGTTTTTGCTCTTTAAGATTTGCTCTTTCGGATTTTGCTCTTTTTTTAACTCTGTCAGAGGAAGCTGTACCACGGCCCGGAGTCAGGTCCAGTCGAACACACTCGAACACAGGAGCAGGGCAGAGATCGGACGATGTGTCTCCTCTGCTGCCAAGATCCGGAATGACACGATATTGTGTGCGTCCAGTATTATATATTGTTCTGACTGGGCGCTCAGGTGGGGCAGGTGCGCCGTGATTGGCGGAGAGGTCCCTCCGATTGGCTGGCGGATGGGGCCAACCCAGGCCCCGCGCCAGTCGTCCCCGTAGTCGGACGGCGGCGAACAGCCCCGTGACAGTCCCGAATGGCTGGTAGAAGGGACTTCCAGACGTGGTTTAAATTGAGGCCTGCGTCCGCGTTGAAATTGTGCGGCCTTCAATTAATTTCCAGAGCCTCTTTGATTCGCCTGTGCCAGTACCAGTTTTCCTTATGCAGGAGCCGGGTCTTGTCAAAATTTATAGCGTGTCCCGTGGTCTCTAAGCGATATGTTCTCGTGGGCGATATGTTCTCTAAGCCGTTCAAGCGCAGTGCGCCCGGTCTCGCCGATGTACATTTTGCCGCAGCTGCAGGGAACTTCATATACACCTGCCGACTGGAGAGGTGGTAACGCATCTTTAATGCGTACCAAGGCATTGTGCAACTTGTCGGGAGCTGTGAACACTGTGCGGATGTTGTTTTTCCGTAATAATTTTCCCACTCGATCCGTGACGCTGCAGACGTAGGGAAGTACGGCTAATCGAGTGCGATCACTTTCCTTTGTCTCCGAAGAAGCGTGGTGACCTTCACCGTTGCCGCGGCCCTCGGAGACACCGCGACCGTCGGCATTGCCGCAACCTTCAGGGTGGCCCGTAGCATGGGAAAGTGCTCTTTTGATCGCTGCCCGGGAATAGCCGTTGGCTCGGAACGTATGTTCAAGTTTCTGGAGTTCTTTAGGAAGAGAGTGCTCGTCGCATACCTTGACAGCTCTGGTGGTCAGTGTCTTTAGTACACCTAGTTTTATGGACGGATGGTGATGCGAATCTGCGTGCAGGTATCTGTCTGTGTGGGTTGGTTTTCGGTAGACTGAGTGTCCCAAGGTGCCATCATCCCGTTTACTGACGAGAACATCTAAGAAAGGCAGACAGTTGTTCACTTCCGTCTCCATAGTAAACTTGATGTTGTGATGGATATTGTTGAGGAACCGTAGAAATTCTTCTAATAATTCCGGTCCATGAGGCCATATTACGAATGTATAATCCACGTACCGAACCCAGAGAGATGGTTTATGTTGGGCGTTCCTGGGTTGGCCCCATCCGCCAGCCAATCGGAGGGACCTCTCCGCCAATCACGGCGCACCTGCCCCACCCGAGCGCCCAGTCAGAACAATATATAATACTGGACGCACACAATATCGTGTCATATAATATCATGGAACGCGAATGGCACCCTTATAAAAGACAAAATTCACATCGATCAATTCTGCGCTGACTACAATGTAGCAATCTTACTACTACAGGAAACTCACCTATTTACAATCAGAAATTTCAATCTAAAAGGATACCACATCTATCGCAATGATAGACAAACTGGTCCAGGAGGAGGCACAGCTATAGCTATAAGAAAATCTTTACCCCATACGAGACTTCCAACACCCCAACTAGATGAAATAGAAGCTACCATAGTAGAACTCGGTACAGTTACGGGTCCAGTTTCCATCATCTCTGCCTACAAAAGCCCCCATAAACCTCTAACCACAAAAGATCTAAATGCCTTATTTTCAGATGATTCTACAGTCATTATGGGAGGAGACATCAACGCAAAACGTCTTGAATGGGGCTGTCACTGTAATTCCACAGCAGGAGACATTCTGTACCAATATCTAGAATCACATCATTCAAACTCTATTCTTCCCCCAACAGGCGCAACCTTTATCTACAGAAACACTCCTTATGAAATATTAGACTTCATTATACACTCAAACTCAATTCTACCCACCACCCCGTGTTGGCACATTTCGGTCGGTGCGGATAAGTTCCTGCGACTTCCGCCCACCTGGGCACTCCTTGCGGTAATCCCGCTAAATTATGGGAGTTCCATGCTACACCAGTGTGTTATGGGGGCGCCAACTCCAAAGTTTGCGCGTCCCACTTAAAAAAAATCAATCATCAATCAATCAATGAAATGGAATGAAAACATTAATTGAATCATTGTTTCCCCGCGCCTTGAAGCATGTGACAGTTCTTCCGCCGCCCGGCCAGGTTGCAATCAGCTACCCTCGCCGCCGACACCGGTGACGTCACTACATCGCCACCGTCACCGCCGCCACCAACACCATCGCGCCGTCGCCGCCCGTATCTCTCCCCCCGCCTGCGACCGCCCCCCGCCGCCAGCTAGCCGGCTGCCCGCCCCCCTGCGCCCTGCCCGGGGTCTGAACCCGGGGCAGCGCCAGAACACGGGTGGACAGCGGGCGACAGAGCTGGTGGAGTGTGGGCCAAGCGGAAGGAGCTATGGTGGACTGGGAGCATGAAGCATCCACGGCGGTGAAGGGCATTTTTCACGCTTTCTGCATTTGAGACCCGCTACTAGACAGCTGTGTAATTTGTAGGAGCTGTGGTGCTGTGACAGTGATGTGGTTCGACAACCCAGCCATGTGTGCCTCGTAACCTTTCAATGTTACATTCATTTGGTTTTTCTTTCTGTGTTAGTCAGGTAGCATCGCTTGGTCAGTGTGTGCCTTTAATTTTGTGTTTCGCAAAATTGCAAGAGTTTTGTGAAATTGTTAAATTTTTTTTTGTATTCTTTGACACCCCGAGGCCACTCTTTGAACTGCGCTCTGATCACCTACCCATCCTAATAGCTATTTATCTAGGAGCTTTCCCCTACTCTATCCAAAATCCCAGCAAAAAGACCACAGATTGGGCAAAATTTAGAGACAGAATTGCCCACAAAATTAAACTGCAAGAATCTGGACCTCGCACACCTTTGGAAATAGAAACTCAACTAAAAAGTTTAAACTATCATATAAATACTGCCTTTAAAATTGCCTCTAGCTCACAAGCAACTCAAGAAAAAGGAAGCAAATTACCTTCGTATATTCTCCAACAAATTCAACTGAGAAGAAAAGCACAGCGTAAATATTATCGATCGCGAGATCCAGCTGACAAAGCTATTTTCCAAAAAACCAGAAGAGACGTTTCTAAAATCCTTGCTGATTACAGATCAACAGAATGGGAAAAATTTCTCACTAAGGCAGACGTTAAAGATAGAAAAGATATATGGAAATTGCAGAAAACCCTGAAAAATCCAGCTCCACCAATTACCGCTCTAATCGATCAAAGAAATAATTTATTAACATACGATCCAGAAAGAAAGGCAGAAATCTTTGCTTCAATACTACAAGACAGATTTACTCCAAATGCAACAAAAACCTACGTAAGAACCAACTTAGACTTTGTTCAACTCCCAGATACACTATCCCCTTTTAACGAAATCATCGAAACTCTTCCATTCCAACCATCAGATTCTACTAACGAGGAAGATAATATCATTCAAGAAAATGAACTCATCAATCAAATCAAAACTATTAATCCTAATAAAGCTTGTGGACCAGACTTTATCAGTGGTACAATGATAAAACATTTACCAAAAATAGCTATTAAATTCATTTTACAGATAATGAACGCATGCCTAACCACAGGGTACTACCCACACATTTGGAAATCAGCATCAATTATTATGATTAATAAACCAAATAAAAACGCAAGAGAGCCAATAAATTACCGACCTATTAGTCTCCTCTCACACTTATCCAAAATATTTGAAAGAATTCTAATTCCCAAAATTACAAAACATCTAGAAGCCAACAATGTCATACCAGCCTCACAATTTGGTTTTCGAAAGGGCCACTCGTCAGAAATTCAAACGTTTAGACTTGCCTTAGAAATCTCATCTTCACTTTCTCTCCATTGCTCTCTACCAGCCATATTCTTCGACTTCTCACAAGCTTTTGACAAGGTAAATCACAGAATTCTACTAGAAAAATGTATTAAATTCCTTCCTAAACAAATATGTCTTCTTATCCATAGTTATCTCACCAATAGAACATTCAAAGTCATCTACCAATCACACCGATCCACCTCTAAACCTATCCTAGCTGGTGTACCACAAGGAGCGGTTCTATCTCCTCTACTTTTCTCACTATCTCTATGATCTTCCTCAATCCCCTCATATCACAAACTATCTCTTTGCTGACGATGTGGCCTTCACCTCCAAATTTGCAAGAACAAAAGCCGCAGTTAGAAGACTACAAAACGCTTCCGAAGATCTCAACTGGAGTAAATTAAATGGTCTTTCACTAAACACATCAAAATGTCAAGCAATAATATTCACCTGGAGACATGAAACAACACCGGATCCAATTCAACTTCAAGGAAACACCATATCATGGAGCGACTGCATTACCTATCTTGGCCTCAAATTCGATACCAAACTCACCTGGGCAAACCACTGTAAATATGCTTCACAAAAAATGGGCGCAAATATAGCTCGACTTTATCCTTTACTCAAAGCTTCCTCCATTAAGGAAAAAACTAAAACACTGCTATATACTATGTGCATCCGCTGGCACTTACGCCTGCACGCTGGCAGCGCTGGCACTTACGCCTGCATCTCCTGGGCCACAGCTGCCAAATCAAATACCAACTACTTAATCAGAGCAGAAAACAGATTTATTCGGATTGCATTCAAACCAAATCTCGGCATACCCTTCGAAACCTATCAAAGAAACACAACACCCCAACTATCTCAACCTATATAATCCAAACCGCTTCTCATTACCCCTTAATCTACTATAAATTCAACAATAATCTGCAAAAATTCACATAAAGTCTTCTCCTAAATCTACAATAATACATCCTCAAACTCAATAAACAACTATTCCAAACTTCAATACCAAATCCTATCACACCACGTATCCATACTAACCCGAACAAGAAAAGGGCCGTACTTAAATAAACATCTTTCTAATTATCTCTATATCAACTGCCAAATATTGAGTTTTCCAGGGTCTCGAACGAGGCAGGACTCACCCAGACGCAGAACCCCACAACAAGAACCACTGGCGGAAGAGCGCCAACCGGCGTAGGCCGCCTGCACATCAAAAAGGCCAACTATGGGAACAATATCGTGTCACTGCCCTGAGGAAGCCTACGACATGTTAGGCGAAACGTCGGCCTCTCTGCCAACGACGCGGCGTCACCCGGACAGCTGAGAAGTAATAACAATTATCTCTTCACTTGTGAAATGTTTTTCGCAAACATAATCGTCTTGTCTCAATTTTCTTTTCTTCTGGGGAACAATTTCAACCCATTTCTGTCGTAAATCTTCTCGCTTCGGAACACGAAATAAAGTTGTTTCCTGCGAATGACATTTTTCACTGTTGCTATCACAGTGTTTTATAAAACACCTTCTACCCATTTTTTTAAACTATTCACTCCAGCCGACTAGAAATTCCACCGCGAAACGACTATTAACTGCATTGAAATCAATGGTTACAAAGCTATTAAACGGATCACTATCTTGTCCCCAAAAAAAGCCTAAGTCGTTCGCAGCGCTTATCTAGCGAGAACTGTGAGAACTAGCCTCACATTAGCTTTAGTTTTAGACCGGGAGTGAACCCACCTATATCTCTTACACCGTGTAATAAACACAATTTAATAAAACGATTCCTCTCCGGTGAACGATAACATCCCAGCGCACCGAATGGAAGTGAAATGGATCATATCAATTCAAGCGATATCCTGCTCTCGTGTAATAGAGAAGTAGGTGCACAGTAATCCCGAGATTAACCGGTTTGGTATGTGTTTCACCTGTGCCAGTATTGTCGTTATCAGCAGTGATTCGGTTAACTTTTCAAGTCAGCGTGTTCAGTCATAATATTACATTTGCAAGAATATTTATGGAAAACAAGTCGAACAGTTTGCACGAAAACTATGAAGACTTTTCACTTGGTACATTCAGTGATGCTATTTTAAGCATGTTAGTAAAAGATCTATTTATTTACGTCAAAAACAGTTTAAAGGTGTGTGACACGAGCTGTGGGAAGAAGTGAAATTTGTGTTTTCATAATTCTGTGATCTCTATCCTAAATCATATTCTAGTTGAATTTTGAATACAGAAAAAAGAGCGGTTTTTTCAAGTTTTGTTGACAAAAATATTCGCTCCTATATAATAAAATATATTTTCAAAGGTAAATAGCTATAAAATTTCTGTCCTTAATCCTCATCATGTTCTTCATGAAAGAATAATACTTTTTGCTGCGACAATATGGAAAACAATAATTTCAATAACTATATTTCCCAGTGAAATTAGAAAACGTGTACAAATAATGAAGTTACATTTATGTCCAGAAGGAAAACAAGGGACCATCTCAGCATTTGCTCAAGGGATCAGGGAAACTGGACGAAAAACCTGATTGAGATGGGGGCCATCAACCCAGAAGCTGTGCTACAGTACATTGGTACAGGTTTTTTAGAATTATACAGTCCAAATGATAAATAATTACATTAAGTATCCTTACATTAACTATCCTTACTTTCGTTTGGATGCTCGGTATATATGCTCGAATTGTATAGAAACAGTTATGCAGCAGAAAAGATTTTACTTGGGACTTAAACTTTTCTATCGAATTTAATCGTTTAATGTAATCTGGCAAAGTGTTTTAGATTAATTTACGTAATTTTTTTGTAGTGAGCTGTTGATACTGCCACCTGATGAATATGATTACTACGTCGTGTGTTATACTTATAGACATCGGCGTTTGCTGAAAATATATTCCCGCCCTTAAGTAAGTCATTTTTGACAAAAACTACTGATTCGTAAATCAGGAGACAAAGTAATGGTAAAATACCTAGATTAATAAAGAGAGACTTAGAAGAATTACGTGGGTGGCATTTGCTTATTATTCGTACAATTCTTTTTTGTAATCTGAAAGTCTGGGAGCTATAAGATGTGTTTCCCCAGAATATTATGCCATATCTCAAGCTGGAATGAACATTCGCAAAATATACACAACGAGCAGTATGAAGGCTGACGGAATTTGAAAGAATTCTGAACGCGTAGCATAATGGACTTAATTTAGTGTTCAATTCATTTAAGTGGGCATTCCATTTGAGGTTTGACTGAATTGATAGACCTAAAAATTTTGTTACTTTAACAACAGTAAATGGGTTGTAAAAAAAATACCTAAAATTTTGTAATTTTGGGGCCAAAGGCCTCACAGAAACATTCTTCGCACCTCGGAATCTATAGAATGAGAGCTTCTGGGATATTTTATTACATTTTGTTGGTCCGGCGCTTCTCGATACAACCCCACCTATTCGGAGACGTGCAGAATCTGCAACTGTAAGTGAAATTAAACTAATTTTTTGATATTCTAGGCGACTGAATTGCACTGGTGTTCCTCTCCATTCGGTAATAAAGTTAAATAATATTCTAAAGAGTAGAGTAGTACTTGCCCGATGCTGTATTTTCGCATGGCCAACTTTACGTAGCTTTCTCAAGAGTAAAAACTATCAGAAAAAGTGTACGTGGCTATCAAGGAAAGCGAAAATGTCAAGGAAGATTGTATAATTATTTCACATGCTGTTTCTAAGAAGTGTAGTGAATTGTTCCAAGACCATTTGCCTATAATATTGAATTTATTCAAACTTTCTTTTCAGACATCAATTTCATTGTTTTTCTATTTATTTCATATTCTCTAAATAGATCGGAAGTTATCATTATACATTTTTTAAACAAATTAACACGTTTCGTTAATTACTTTCTGTCTGAATATGGAAATGGAAAGATAGGGAAGGGGGTGCAATTTAATATGCGAGACTTCTCGCACGGATACGCTATTATTACATAATGTAATTACGGTATTTCGCGTCATTCTCGGTTGTGCCGCTAGGAGTCGCAGGATCGCCAGCACTGCTCGATAGTTGCGAGCATGCGACTCCTAGCGGCAGAACCGAGAACGACGCGAAATACCGTGAGATATTCTATTTTGATGTCATGCCCCCACGCGCCAAGAAAGAAAAAACGAAGTACAAGGTACCCAGGAAAAAATAGGTTTTTACCTAAATATTCGCGGTCTACTTATGATATAGTAAGTGTAGAAATTGAAAAACCATCAAACTATCCTGTTCTGAATGGAACATATTTCACTGTTGTTGATTTAGGAGCAAAAGAGAAAGTGTCATGTGAAATTTGTAAGTCTGTCAAACTGATGGTTCCTAAAATGTGACCACAAATTTTAAGACACAGAAGTTACTAATAAGCAGTATAGCAGTAAGCGATAAAGAAGTATAAATTCTAAATGCACAAAATTATGTATTATTGATTCTGAATTGACTGAATAATCTGTTTATTGATCTTCGATCAAACATTAAATTTCGAATATACAATAAATTAATCAATAAACAGAATCTAATAAAAAATGTCAAAGACCAGGTTCCGTTTCTTGAACGTGAGACTGTGGTATACAGTTTACCTTGCCTAAATTGCAATCTAACATACGTAGAACAAACTAAGCGCAACATAAGGCGTATTAACATTAGGCAACAAATGAAAGAACATTCTAGAAATATTAAAGAATCTTCTCCACGACTTAATTCTTTATCTAGACGCAGAATGAATTTGTCACACAAATTTGATTTTGAAAACCCATTTATTTTGGACAGATTTCAGAAACACTTCAGATTAAATTAAATTAACTATTAATACCAATGTAGAAATGAATGTTTTTACCAACGCCTGTGACAATGTGTTATACAAAATTAAGAAAGATCAGAAGTAATGCTTAATTTTATTTGTAAAGTTGCCATACTGCATATTCATACTCCGTGTTTACGTTATTCATCCCCAGGACAGTTTATATTCTTTTAGAACACTGGGGGAGGTCGTTGATAAGTTCACAATGTGTTCTTGAGTGTTTCAGAGCTGAAACTTGCCAGATAACAAAATAGGGCAACAGTTCCCGGCTGAAGTCTAGTGTACGGTGCAACCTAAGGAAGTCGTTCAAACCGGCCCTTCGCGCCGCTCCGGCGAGGGGGAAAGCCACGGTGGAGGGGACGAGGGGTATTTGGGGGATTATGAGGGGAACCATTCGGCAGGGAGGGGTGGGAAGCAATACGCATAACTTTTTACATACTTATAAAAAGCAAAGTGTGGGCGGTTTCGCCGGCGAGGCTGCCGCGCGCGCGCGCGGCAGCCTCGCCGGCGAAACCGCCCACGCCGAAGGCGTGGGCGATTTAAATAAATTGTAATAAATACACTATTGAAATAATTTTAATGGTTCGTAATTGGTCACGGACGTGACGTCATAAGTTAGGGGAGGTAATTTCTTGCCTGAGTTTCATTCCGAAATACTGGTTTGAACATGGTGGGTGTGCAACTGATTTTCTGTGTTGGGGTAGCTGTTGTGCAGTTACGTTTCTTGCGTTCTTCAAATTCTTCGTGATTTGTGTTTTTGAGTGTCGAGTGTTTGTTCTACGATTGTGAGAATAAATGTGGCTTTTTTTACGCGTTGCGCCGGAAAGGGTGTGTGGCTGTAATTGAATGGGCGCAAGAACGTGGTTTGATTGCTGCAGGTTTTTCGTGTCCTTTATGTAAGTGTCCGATGACGTTGGCCAAGCGAAAGTAATGTTTTCGAGTGGAAGTGCAGCAAGAAAGAGGCCACTTCTCATGCGCGAAAGTGTTCAGTGCGGAAGGGGTCATTGTCGCGGGAAGCAGGTTGAGTGTGATTGAGGTATCAATTTTTGTCTTTCCTTGATGGCGCCTACCTTAAAAACCGCCTTTCGGTAAGTTTTATTCGTTTCTATCAGAGCGCGTGGCGTAATTTGAGGGAGGGCTTATGGGGACTCCTATCGTCCTCCTCCTCCTCTGCCCCTCCCGCCTCTTCCCCTTCCTATCCCCTTCCCCCTCCCTTCCCTTCCCCTCCCCCCCTCCGCCACATCGCTTCTCTGAGGGTGCACCGTACACCCTACTTTAACCCTGTTCCCTCACTAAGGTGAGCGTCTCATTGAATTGTATTGATTGTGTTTTGTTTTGCCTTTAATAATGTAATTTTATAATTTTAATATTTCAACAAGTTTTGAAGAACAATTTGCTTTTAGGTCGTTAACTTCTTTGATATTATGATTCAGTTTTACTCAAATGACATTGAAGTGTATTAAGTTTTATTTAAGTGAGAAAGTGAAATAGTTTGTAAACTAACCATTTTGATATGGTGATAGAATATTGATTTCTGTATCTGGTAATTGTAGGAACCTGATGATGTAACAAAACACATTACGAAACGTTGTGTAAATGGTGAATAACAAAGGATTGTTATAAAGAAAATTGGATAAGTTTTATTAACAATCATATACTGACATTCAGGAACACTTCTTCAATTTGCTCTACAAGTTTTACTGAGTTACTATTTTGTTAGCAATGCAGAAAAATTAAATCAAAGTGTTCGTTTACCGATGCAAGTAAGTTTTCTGTACTAAGTAACTCGGCAACGAATGTCTAATTTTTCAATGTTGCTAATCTCGCGATTTTTTAAATTTTATCATTATAAACTTTTTATTCTTCTTTCAACTATTTATATTTACCATGTTGGGAAGGGATTCTGGAATTCAACAAAACGTCTGCATGTGAACTTCTCTCCCTTACGTAAAATAGTTTTTAATGTTTTTTGACTAAAATCAAAATCAAATAAATTATTTTCGCCACATGATGCATTCTGTCCTTTGTTAATTGTTATTAGGATTACGAGTTTTAAAATTTTCTAAGAAATGGCATTGCTGCTGATCTGAAAATTAATGTCATTCGTTTTTGTCAAATAAAGAAATTAATAATAAAAAATCAGAAAAAAAACATTAATTTCAATTTCACACTAAAGGGGTTTTTACAATAATACAAACACTTCAATAAAACAAAATTTATTGTAATCAATTCTTACATAATAAAATCTTCAATACTCTACAGAAAAACTATATACAATGTCTGATAGTGTAACCTTCGACTGCAAAAATACATTTTTTCCTCAAACAAGACAATTTTCACTTACATACTTAATTTTCACACAATACAATACACAAACTTATTGACAATTCTTTTAAGTGGTTTAGAGTGGAACAGGAAGACCCACATTACAATTGACGGGCTCAAAAGCAGAGTCTTATGCCATGACACTGAAATTTAGATACACGGCAAAATGTGTCCATACAATTTATGTAAGTACTCACATAGGCAATCTATAACAAACTTTACTTATAACCTGGCAATTTGTTCTCAAAATTCAATAATTCTTACAGAGGACAAACGAAATATGAAAACCGTACAGATGATAATATCTCAATTTTTGCCGTAAAGCAGCATTCGACCATAGAACTCAAGCCCTTCAATATTAATTTTCATTCCTTGGCAAATAAGCAATAACAACAAATAAGATTTTTCTATTCTTGTAGAAAAATATGGGAAACATACATAAGATCTCACAATAAATAATTTATTTTTTCTATACTAATGGAAAACATTTCGTAGAACTTGTCCATCAAAACTTTTCTTTTCTATAACTTAGAGCACTTAAAAAAACTCGCTAACAAATTTGTTTCATATGAACTCATTATTGTAATTACTACCGTATGTTAATAAATATCCAGAGCACACTACTAAAAGTCTCCAAATTACAATACACATTCTATTATATTAAAGTTAACTACCTAACTCTATGAACAAAAACCTACGTACATAAATCACAACAAAAACAGTTAAAGTAGTCGAAAATGGTGTTAAAAAAGAACCTTTTAGCATGTTATCCCAAACGAAGTCTCTTATACTACTTTTCCAAAAGCTAAAAATAAAAGAGCTACTCTTCTTACTGTAATCCAACTTTTTAGGAAGGATGCAAATTTCAATATCACATGCCACCTTTCCAAACATATCGTTACGTCCAGAAAAGGTACCATCGTACCACACAAGACGGATGAATGCAGAAAGAATGAAGAGGGAATTGACTTCCTGTACGACCCCCATGTTACTACCACGAAATGGAACTGGTTGAATCTTGTACAGAGCCGAGGAATTCTCGGTCAATGATAAAGCCCTTCGAAGTACAGCCACACCTCTGAGTGGACAGAGTCCTAGGAAAGCATTTAAAGGTATTTAAAATTCAGTCAGCATTGATTATTATTGGATTTATGGTCTTGGAAATTAACACCACGTCTTGTAAGTGTAGTTGCAGACGTCAGAAAAAAAATACAGAATTAGAAAAATCAACGTTTCTAGTGGATACATTTTGGAAATTTACCTTGCCACCATAAAAAGAAAATACACCATTATGAGTATTTTACTGTTTATACTAGCTGACCCGGCGAACTTCGTACCGCCATATTTTTTTCTCGTGAATATTTTCGAAAATTCTGAAAGACGTGTTTTACTATTTGTGTTCGCCTCGGCTTCACACGGATGATGTACAGTCGCGGACTAAGGAAATGTAACACTTCCGGTAAATTCAAAACGCACACAACTTCCGATCGAATTGGATAATACTTTTTCGTGCGTGTGTTCGTTATTGTCAAGACAGGGTTTGCATAAAATTTTTTTTAATCCCATAATATGAAAAATGAGCGAGTGAATGAGACAGAAGACTGACAGAGAGATCTTTAATATATTAACAAAACATTGACAGATTGACGTTCTGTCGTTCAGCCAGCAGCTGATATTTTCAACAATATTGACAGGCCATCGACATTCATTCATATACAATTACCGTTTCTTTCGCTACAGCAAAATGGTATTGCGTGCGTTTTGATGTGTGTTTAGAGGTTTATCGTCGAGTTATTTATTGTCATTGTTAAGAAAATGCCACCAGCGTCAAAATATCGGTCGGAGTACGCGTAACGCAAGTCGAGTTCACAATCTTCAACACAATGAGACTGAAGAAGAGCGTCCGCAGCTTTTGGAGGAAAACAATGCAAAATTCTCGAGCGAGGTCTACCACGACTCCGGAAGAACCCATATCATCGAATTCAAGCGAGAGGCAACAAAACAAACGATCACACGTAACAATTACCTATGAACATTGACAAACAGGATAAACAGTTGTTAAACAGTGGAATCGAAAAATGTATGCTTTATACAATTAGGTGAGCTGTTGGAGAGTATGTAGTAGTGTTCATTGACTGATTAAGGTTTAGAAGGCGCTGCAACTGCTAAGGTCATTGAAGGCCATGTCGAGGTATTTTAAAAGGAAATAGGTTCAGTAAGTGTTGCAGATGAGACTTACCCCTTGATTAAAAGCATGTACATAAAAAGAGATTTGAATTCTGCATCAAGTATTCAAGTACATGTGGCTAAAGGGGAATATAAAATGAACACGTAAAATTCACCGTAAAACTAAAAATTGGCTGTAAAGGGGCAAAAAAACTATAAAACACTATCCTTATCTCTCAAATAAGATTCTATATTCCACTTTCCCTCAAAACTCTAAAGTTTTGAGAGCGCGGTATCGTCATCCCCGAGCACCTCCCGTAGCGAGTTGCCCAGGTCATGTCTTCGTCGGTTGCCAACAAATTTCCTACAGTTCAGGAGAACGTGTTCCACACAAAGTACCGTCCCACACGAGTCACATATGGGTGGAGTTTCTCCTCGAAGGAGGAAACCGTGAGAAAAGTGGCAGTGTCCGATACGAAGACGGGTTAAAATGACTTCCTCACGCCTAGAGGAGCGAGATGAGGAACGCCAGGGAATTACAGAATTCTTTATCCCACTTAGTTTAAAAGTGGTATTGTGCCGCTCTGTTTGCCACGCCTGTTTGTCTTACGACGAATCAATGATAAAATATTTTGGAAAACATTCCTGCAAACAGTATATAAGAGGCAAACCCATTAGATTTGGGTATAAAGTTTGGTGCCTGAATTAAGCAGATGGATATCTAGCTGACTTTGACCAGGAAAAGTCTATCAATGATAATTCGGACAATGAACAATGTTATGGAAAAGCTGCTGCACCACTTGTAGCTATCATGAAAAATATCTCCAAATTTCCTTACAGGGTTTATTTTGATAATTTATTTACGTCATTTGACTTACTGAGTTATTTTCGTGAAAATGGGATTCAAGCAACTGGAACTATTAGAGAAAATAGAATTCCTAATGACATTCCAATTCCTCAAAATAAAGAACTGTTGAAGAAAGAAAGAGGATTCATTGTCTCGAAAATTTCAAAAGAAGATGGAGCACTCCTCTGCAAATGGAAGGATAACAGAGTTGTGGCAGTAGCTTCAAATTGTCATGGAATTTCTCCTTTACATATTGTACAGAGATATTCAAAGGAACAGCGCAAATCCATGAATGTGCAATGTCCAAATGTAATAAAAATCTTCAATGCATGCATGGGCGGAACTGAGAAAATGGACCACAATATAGCCACTTGCAGAATACAAATTCGAAACAGGAAATGGTATTGGCCGATTCTCACATGGCTGATTGATGTGTGCATAACAAACGCATGGGTTTTGCACAGAAGGTCTGGTAATGATACACCACAACTGGATTTTCGACGTGAGATTGCTCAGGCGTTTCTTGTTCGATACGGAAAGGCACCAAAGAGCCCTGGACGTCCTAAATGATTTTCCAATGCAGTTCGTGTCTTAGATGAAATTCGACTGGGCAATCTTAACCACCTTGTTAAGAAAACTGAAGAGAACAAGAAAAAGAGATGCGCAGGCAGAAACTGCGCTTCCTTTGTGAGAACAATGTATTCTAAATGTGGAGTGGGGCTTCGCATTGACTGTTTTGTGCCATTTCACACAACTTAATTACAAAGTTCAAAGAATTTCAGTCTAAATGATGCTAACAAAAATTTTTTATTTCTAATTTGCTGCCTATAAAAGTTTTGTTATTACCACCAATGCATCATAGGAAGTGCTTAGCGTTGTCATATGGCAACAGTTGATAAATATTAATATAACAACGATAGTTTTTTTAAATTATTTTTTCTAGTTATTTTATGGTCCTAGTAATCGAATCAAATCACCAAAACCAAAAAAAAAATAAAAAATAAAAAAAAATAATTCGGGCACTAATGAGTTAAAAACAGTGAAATTGGGAAGCAAGCCAAACGTTACAATGGACTAATGAAGCAATTTGCTTTGACGTTATATTTTTATTCACCTAAAGCATTCAAGTATGTGAGGTCATTATTTCATATGCCTCATCCAAATAGACTTATATCTTGGATTTCTTCAGTGGACTGTGAACCATGATTTATATCTTAAGTATTTAAATTCTTGAAAGACTGTAATGGTAAGGAAAAATGTCTAAGGGAGTGTGCTTTGGTGTTTGATAGTATGTCTATCAGGAAACAATTGTTATGGAATGATAGCAAAAAATGTACAATGGTTATGTTAATCTAGGCAAGATTTACCCCACAGAATCAGAAGAGTTGGCTACTGAAGCGTTAGTTTTTGAAATTGTTTCTTATACAAAGAAATTTAAGTGTCCTGAAGGATATTTCTTTGTAAACGAAGTGTCATCAACTATTAGCATAGTTCTTAACAACTTGCCTTATCAAGTTGTATGAAGTGGGTATCACTGTTCGTACTGTTACAAGTGATGGTGCACCAGCCAATATTCAGGCATTTAAACAAATGGGTTGTAGTTACAATCTACAAAATTTTATTTCATACTTTAAGCATCCATCATGTGACAGCAATGCGTACACATGCCATATGCCGACCCTTGCCATATGCTGAAGTTAACTAGAAACACTTTAGCCGATAAAAAGGTAATAAAGTCAATTGATGGAGAAGTGAAATGGGATTACATTGTAATACTTCATTCTTTACAGGAAAGTGAAGGATTAAAGTTTGCTAATTCTATTTCGGCACAACACGTACACTTTCATAACAAAAATATGAACGTGACTTTGGCAGCTCAAACTCTGAGTTCAGGTGTGGGAGATGCCCTTGAATTTCTTGATTCAAACCACTGCCCTGATTTTCACGGTTTAGCTGCAACTGTTTTATTTATCAGAAAAATTGATAAATTGTTTGATATTCTATATTCTAGTAATGTATTTGGAAGAGGTTTCAAACAACCATTAAGATTGGAAAACATGAGCTTCTGTGAAGATTTTTTTAATGAAATGGAAGATTTTCTCGTCTTTGGCAATTGACGACATTCCGGTTTTAGTACATCCACGGAGGACATTTGCACTAGGTTTCCTTGTAAGTCTAAAAAGTGTGGGTATGTTGGTTCCAGAATACCTTTTTCGAGACAGTGACCCTTTTAATTATTTTTTAACGTAAACATTTTCACAAGACCAAATAGAATTGCTATTTTCTTGTATTAGGGCTAAGGGAGGTTGGAACAACAATTTAATATTACACAATTTCAGTCAGCTCTCAAATCCTTATTACTGAAGAATAGTATCTCTGCAGGTTCCAGGGGCAAAGTCATTGACTTAGATTCAATAGGCAAATATTCAGTTGCTCAGTTTAAATCTCCCAGGAAACATAACAGGAAATGACACTGATAGTTTTAGCAAGGATTGTGAAGTATATTTAAATACCTTAGATGACACATCACTGATTATTTAAACAATATTGTCTACTACATTGCAAGATTTATTGTTAGGGAATTATTAAAGTCTACCGAATGTCCAGAATGTGTTACTTTGCTCTCTGTAAGTGAAACAACCACAAGTGATCATACATATTGCAGATCTAGAATGTCTGTTCCAGATGCTTTTACTAAAAGTGTATCTAGGGGTGGTCTTGTACTAGTATCAGAGCCTGTTTTTAAAATTTTGCAGTAATCAAAAAAAATCTTCAGATTTTTAGTTAAGAGTACTAATGCTCGTATGTCAACAGTGTATGCCAAATGTATTAATGCTGTACGTCACCATTTTGCTATGGTTTCTCCAAATATTTTTGGTAGGGAACCTAGTATTATTACTTCTGCCGAGTTAGAAGATTTGCATGAGACAAGATTAATGAAAGACCTTGTGTCCTCATATTTATCTCTTAGATTAAGAGCACATGCTAAGGGAGTAACTGCCAGGTCTCAGGGAAAGAATGCTACTATTAGGGAAATACTAACAAAACTTGTGACCTTCTCTAATGCTTAAATACCTAATTGTTAATGTGTTACATGATTGTGTTCAGTTTGTAAAATAATAAAATAGTACGTTGAATTGGTGGAAAAGAAAATTCATTGTCTTGTCACCAAAAACCCATTAACTAATTGTTAAGCTAGTTATTGGTTACTTTCGAATTTTTATTGCTTTCGTGAACATGAATAAATATTTAAAGTTGGAATGAGATACTTCATTCCCGCCAGTTTGTGACAAGAGGGCTACATGGAAGAGCGCTCTTGGCTTGTGAGATAGACGTTCACCAACATGGCGGACGCGCGAACGGACCGTCATGATTTCTCAACACGGAGTGTTGTGTACTATAGAGCTCACTGGTTTTGTTACATTCTGATTACGTTTGTGTTGTTACCGCTGACGCCTTGACATGTAGTATATGTAAATTGTGAGCTCTTTATGCATCGGTGTTGTGTTAATCGAAGTTAGATGGATGTAATGTTTCTAATGTTCATACTGTAAATATTCATTTCATCTGGAATTCATAGTAGCGAAGTTATAATAGTGAATACGTTTTTAGGTTATGCTTCTCCTCTTTGTTATGTACAAAATTTAAGAGGGTAAAAGGTCAAACGTAAGCAGCGCTTCTTATTTACATTATTGTAGTAGTTGTGGAGTTGCTTTCAGAGGATTTTTGTATCAATTTAAGTGATTTGTTGTAGATGCCTAATAAATGATGTGCGCCAGGCTACACCGGAAATTATGATTCCAACCAGCAGTATACCATAGTATTCAAATTTCCGCACAATGATCCTGTTCGGAAAAAAAGTGGGTTAAACTGATACTCCGGAAGGATTGGTCTCCCTCTCTCCACTCTGTCGTTTGTGCAGTTCATTTCGAAGAGAAGTATATTAACCAAGACATTTCTACAGATCGATATGGAAATACCAATATTTTTATAACCCCTAGATGGCAATTATCACCTGATGCTGTGCCCACTTTCTTTCCTAACTTGACATCATACTTAAGTCGTCCAAGTCCCCAATTAAGGACTACCACTGAGCACAGAAAACGGAAGCACATTGAGCGTCAAAATCAAGATATCGAAGAGTGGTTAACCCTTGGATGCATGACCCGGGTCTTTTGGACCCGGCGGCATATTTGTGTCTGAATTTCTTTATCAAATTTACATTTTAGAACGTCATCTTCTTTTAATACCTTAATTAATGTTTTCTTTTTCACATTATACTATGTTTTGAGCATGTGGGTTAGTTGTTATTTTTATTTTTCAATATTTTTGTCTTTATACCTCTCTTACATAACCCGAGTGTTTTAGACCCGGAGACATATTTGTGCAATTTGTATCACGGCACGGGCTTTAGAAATAATCAATGAGTATCTGCTGGCCATGTACTGGCCATTTTATTTGTTAGAGTTTATTCATAAGTACTGGCAGTAGAGTGCAGCACTTATGTTAGTTATTAATTGCAGTTGTAGCTTGAGAGTAGATATTCTGTTTTCATGCAACGTGAATATTTGATTTACGTTCATTGTTGGGATACGAGTGTTTCCTGCCGTTTCACAGTTGTGATAACAACTGTTCGTAGTTTACGGTAAGTGGTGAGCTATTACTTGCAATTTATCTTTAGCCATTGACCGTTACAAATTATTTGTGAGCTTAAAATTTTTAATCTCTAGGTTAGTGTTATTTTCTTCTATGTATAATGCGAAATGACAAAAACTAATTGTAACCTGTTTCTTGAAGATATGTCTACATCTCGGAGAAACAGGGAGACTGATGCAGTGCCATCCTCTTCCACAAACTTCGAAACAGTCATTTCGGAATGGATTGCTGAAGATGAGTACTTGAGTTCAGGTGAGAGCATTTTTTCGGTCTCTGACGAGTCGTTTATGCCTTCGGAAGCAGAGAAAAGTTCATCAGGGAGTAATTCGTCTGAAGATTTTTCGAGCTGTGAAGATGAAGGAGAAACATCTTTATTTGAGAGTCAGCAAAGTTCTACTGATGATGCATTTGTTTCTCCGAATGGTTCGGTTTGGAGGAAAGCAACACCATCGCAAGGTCGCGTACGTGTGCATAATGTCATCAAATTTCAGCCGGGTCCTTCGAGGGGCGTTACAACTGTAAATTTAAAAGATGCTTGGGACTATTTTATCCCTTCAGTAATTGTGGAGGAAATTCAAAGATGTACAAATTTGAAAGCAAAACGAGTATCTTTGGAAAAACGAAAAAAGTGGCAATATATTAGTATTGCAGAAATGAATGCATTTCTTGGAATACTTCTTTACTCTGGTGCAGATAAAAATTGGGACGTTGCAATTAGAGAAATATTTTTGGGTAATTATGCCAATCCAGTTTACCGAGCAATGATGTCTCAATAGGTTTGAAGACATTAGGCGGTACCTTCGTTTTGATGACAGACGGACAAGGAAAGCCAGATTACAAACTGATAATCTTCCTCACATCAGTTACATTTGGGAAGTATTCATTCAACAATGCCGCAAAGCATTTGTGACAAATGAGCATGCTACGACTGATGAACAACTAGTGTCTTTCAGAGGACGATGTAAATTCAAGCAATACATGCCTAATAAACCAGGAAAATATGGCTTGAAAATATTTTGGATGTGTGAGTCGTCTAAAGGGTATGCTATAGATGGATTGATTTACACGGGAAGAAAGGTTAGCGGACCTCCTCAGAAAGACATAGCTGTGAACACCGTGAAGCGCTTGGTGGAGACAATTACAAACTCTTCCCGAAATGTCACTATGGACAACTATTTTACAAGTGTGCCTCTTGCTCGTTACCTTTTAGATAGAAGGTTAACACTCGTAGGAACAATGAGAGAGAACAAGAGAGATATACCAGTAGAATTTAAATCCAAATTTGCTATCGATGTTTACTCGTCCAAATTTGGTTTTCAGAATGACATGACATTAGTTAGCTACGTCCCAAAAAGAAGAAAAAGTGTTGTACTTCTAAGTACAATGCATCATAACAAAATCATTGAAGAGAGTACAATGAAGAAGAAACCAGAAATTGTGTTATTTTATAATAAAACTAAAGGATGTGTAGATATCATGGGCCGGAAAGTAAAAAATTACACCTGCAAACGTCAAACAAAAAGATGGACAATGGCACTTTGGTGTAATATAATGGATATCGCTGCACTGAACGCCTTTATACTTCACCAATGGCAACATCCCAATTTTCATCCAAAGATTTCCCACAAAAGGCGCCTATTTCTCAAGGAGTTGTCAATGGAAATGACGACGCCTTATATGATGGAAAGATCATCAAAAGCATCTCTACAAAGAAGCATAAGAATGGACATACAAAAGTTTTTGGGTGAGGCAGACACTCGAAATTCTGATCAAACAGAGCAACGTAAAACAGTAAAAAAGGATGTTCTATATGCCCATCATCCAAAGATCGAATAGTTATGACAACCTGCTGCAGATGTAGCAAGCATGTGTGCAAGGAGCACAGCTTTTTGATTTGTGAGAACTGCAGAGAATAAACAGGTTTTTTAAAAAATTAAAAAACATTTTGAATCTTTTGTGCGTATTTAGTATTTAGAAACGTTTGTAATTTAATTATATTTGACAAAATAAATAACTATGCTCATTGAAATACGTAGAAAAATTATTTATTTCAAAAATACCCTGAAAAAAAGCACCGGGTCTTTTGGACCCGGGTCATGGAAAAGTGTTAAAATAGTAGGTCATGCATCCAAGGGTTAAAAAGGGTTGAGATTCAGGACTTAATTAGTAATTTTAAGAAAAAGAATATTAGTGTGAAGTGGAAATGGGTGATGGATGATAATATTATTGTATTTTATATTTTAGGATATTTGTTTAACACACTGACTGCCATGTGCATCACATGTGATGCACAGTAAGTGTTTGTAACTGACTGCGTGCATCATATACGTTCACGTCCAGAGCTGTGGATTTTTGCTTGTGAATCATATACAATCACAGCTCCATTGAAATAAAGTGGGTGACTTATTCTGCTGGCCAAGTGTAAAAGATTTTTGTCTTTGGCTATTGGTTGGCACCCCTGAGTCGCCGGAAATAATATTTTTTTTAGCACCTACGCCATGTGCCTGGACACATAATTGGATGACATTGGTCGCACAATGAAACTGCAATAAATATACAGTACAAATAACCTAAGATATCGTAGCAGCAGACGTTGGTGTGTCTTGTAAACGTTAACGTCCGTATTTAAATTTAATACGTTAAGAATGTCACGCAATCGTGTTTTTTTTGGCGCGCACGCCAGTTTGCAGTGTTTAGAGCATCCAGTGCGCCATTCGTGTGCCATTAGTGTTTACAATTTGTGGTCGTTCGTTTACAAGATTCTATTGAGAGGCTTCTATTTTGTATTGAGAGGGCAAGTTTCAATATGGTCTATATTTCATATATTTGATCTTGTATAATTATGGACATGCAGGATAAAGAAATTCAGAAGTGGCTTGAGCATTTGAGTAGTTCTGAAAATTCAGTGCTCGCTGATAATAGTGATTGAGATTTCGTCACTAACTAGCGACAGTGAAAGCGAAACAGAAGTGCACTATACGAGCAGATGACAATAAGACTACAATCACTGATTGTGGTCCATCTACGTCTGATAATAATACTTGTGCGCCTTCATTATCAGATGTGGAACTGTCATCAGATGTTTCTGGATCTGATAGTGAATTAGAAGGACACAACATTGAATCTGATGCTAAGAATCTAGGGACAAGAATTGTATGGTCAGATGTGGTCGGAAATTTGAATAATTTCAACTTCTCTGGTGTATGTGGAGTGAGTGATGTGTTTTTGAATACTTTGTCGAGTGAAACTCGGCCTATAGATGTTTTCAACTTCTTTGTTGATGATGAAGTTTCTAATTTGACTGTTCAGGAGACAAATCATTAGACAGAACAAAAAATTATTCAAGGAATCACCATGGAAACAATGAAACCTTCGGCAAGAATTACTTCTGGGAAAGAAGTTGATGTTCATATTGTAAAAAAGATCCTAGGAATCATCCTATGGATGGGTTTAGACGAGAAACCAATACTGCAGGATTACTGGAGTAGCAATCCTTATTACAGCAGTCAACTGTCTTCCACTAAGCCAAGGAATAAGTTTGAACTGATTCTTAGTTTGATACACTTCAGTGACAATGAAAACAGAGATCCGAATGATAAATTATACAAAATAAGCAAATTGCTCTGTCTCATGAATGAAAGATTTCAAAAAGCACTCAGTCCAGGTGAGGCATTAACGAGACAATGGTTCCGTATTGAGGCAGAATATGCTTCCGTCAGTATATTCCAGGAAAACGTTTCAAATACGGGGTGAAAATGTACAAACTGTGTATAGATGGAGGGTATACGTGGAGTATGAAGCTGTATTGTGGAAGAGAGTATGCTGGAAGAGATGTGACAACTGTTGTGCTGGAAATGATGGAACCTGGGCTGAATTCTGCGAGAACCCTGTACACTGACAACTTCTACACAAGTGTAGAAGTGTCTTCTAGAGAAACAAACCCATCTGGTTGGAACACTGCGTCCAAGAAGAAGATTCAATCCCCATAATGTTGTTACACGGAAACTGAAGTAAGGTGAAATGTGTGCGGCAGAAAGCAACACAAAAGTCATCGTAAGAAAATGGCGTGATGCAAGAGATGTTCTGTTTTTGACAACAAAGCACACACACCAGATTTAGTACAGGTTGAAACAAAAAGGGGTGATGTAGAAAAACCCAATGCAATTGTTGATTACACTGGACAACAGCCAAAAAATGGTCTAACTTTCTCCTGCTGACATATGTTCATTTCCATACCCTGAATCCAAAACCAACAATGGTTTCGGTCCATCAGGTCAGATTTTTGTGCCATTGTCAATTTTAGCCGAAGTGATTTCCGGAAAAAATTCCTGTATTTTACTGCATGTCATTATAGTACTTGTACGTGTGTGTTGCATTCAGAAATGTCAAATTTCGTTGCCCTACATTAATAATGACATTTCCTTTCATTACAGAGTCTATGTGAAGTAAATGGCGTCCTCAAGAAGATCGTGTAGAAATAAGCCGGATGTGTTTTGTTACATCTGTGGCGAATATACCCTTGTGCAAAACGGGAATCCAATCACAAGTTTCATAAAGCGCATCTACCTTGCTTACTTCCACTTGGCACTAGGTGACGAAGATAGAGATTGCGCACCACACATAGTATGCAAGAAATGCACCGAGTATCTTCGTGGGTGGAGCAAGGGCCAGAAGACGGCTCTGAAGTTTGGAATTCCCACGGTCTGGAGAGAGCCTACCAACCATGTAAGAGATTGTTACTTCTGCGCTGTAAATGTGAAAGGTATAAACAGAAAAAACCGGAACAGCCTGATATATCCAAATCTGCAGTCAGCACGTCGTCCTGTAGCCCATTCTGAAGAAATTCCAGTACCCGTGTTTACTGAACTTCCGGACATTGACGAACAAGAGTCCCCCATCCTCAGTGTTTCTGATCAAGAGGAAGACTATGTGGCTGAAGAAAGTGGTGCTCCAGAATATTTCACGCAAATGGAGCTAAATGATCTCGTTCGCGATCTCAACCTTTCAAAGTCATCTGCCGAACTATTGGCATCCAGATTGAAGGAAAAAAACTGTCTCTCCAAGAGAGTTCGCATCATCTTCTACCGCAACAGACATTAAGACTACTTACAATATTTCTGTGAAGAGAAGGACCTGGTGTACTGTAATGACATTGCACGTCTTCTGTACAAGCTCGGAGTGGCACAATACGACCCCCAACATTGGAGGCTGTTCATCGACAGCAGCAAGCGCTCATTGAAATGTGTTTGCTGCACAATGGCAACCTGTATGCCTCTGTACCACTGGCACACTCAACTACACTGAAGGAGAAGTATGAATTCGTGAAATATGTTCTGGAGAAAATTCGTTATGATCATCAGTGGTACATTTATGTGGATTTGAAAATGGTGAACATTTTGTTGGGACAACAATCAGGGATCACCAAGTACCCCTGTTTCCTGTGCATGTGGGACAGTAGGGACAGGGCTCATCATTACACAATGAAGGACTGCCTCCTACGGAGGACTTGGTACCCAGCAGATCGAACAACATCAACAACCCTCTTGTGGAAAGAGACAAGATCATCTTCCCTCCATTGCACATCAAGCTTGGGTTGATGAAGCAATTCACCAAAGCTCTAGACAAAGATGGCGACTGCTTCATGTACTTGTGCGAGGTTTTTCCCGGGTTGACCACTGAGAAGCTGAAAGCTGGCATCTTTGATGGGCCACAAATCCGTCAGCTCATCAGAGATACACAGTTCGAAACACACATGAATGAAGTAGAACTGGAAGCATGGAAGGCTTTTATTGTAGTTGTAAAAAACTTTTTCGGCAACAAGGCCACTAACAACGTTGAACTAGTAAACAATATGCTGACTGCTTTCAGAAACCTCGGATGCAACATGAGCATCAAAATGCATTACCTTTTCTCACACTTGGATCACTTTCTGGGTCACGCCCTGAGATCCATCCCGCCGAACTCGATGAGAGAGTGTGCGGGGTGTTACAGTACTTTCTTTGAAAAATTACTCTCTGAAAATCGAAATTTTATTCATTCGGTTCCATATATTTGGTTGCCCAAAAAATAAAATAAAAACATATTAGGTAGATAATTTTGATATCTATTAGGTAGATCACTTCGATTTGAAGACCAGAGTTGTTTGCTGAATCCAATGCATATTAGTTTCAATTGCTGGAACAACCTGGCGCTGAGTAATTTATAAAACCGTAAATGACCACAAAAGCGAAAAATGGCGCGCGCCATAAAAGCGCAGGTTTGTACCTTTCCTACATACCTTTGCAGATGGTAGAGGAACATTTCAACATGACCTGGCTCCATGTCACACTTCTGAAGCAGTCAACAAGTTCATGGAAGAAAACATTACTATGCTTCAGTGTCCTGGTAATCACCAGACTTAAATCCTATTGAGAATTTGTGGAGTTTGGTGAAAAGGAATCTTGGTAAAATGGACTGTTCAACAAAAGAACGTGTGTTAAAAAATGTGATTAACGTGTGGGTTCATGATGACGAACTTCGAAATATTTGCTCTAAACTGGGCGAATCTATGCCACAACGTGTTCAGAAGCTAATTTCAGCTAAAAGAGAACATATTAGTAACTAATATGTAGCTAACTGTATTGTATCTGTAGAAATAAATGTCCATATTTATAGTTGAATCGACTTGTCCCAATTAATTTGCACACTACTGTAGGGTACCAAAGAGAGCTTGCTTAGGGTACCAAAGAGTTCATGTTTAGAGACCGGAAAAATATGTAGTATAAAACGTCAAAATATGTACATAAATATGTAATGAAAATAGTAAGAATATGTAATAAATATGTAAAATCGGATATAATATGTAATATTAAAATACACTAATAATAAAATATATTTACGTAATACGAAATTAGATTTATAAAAACTGCAGCCAGATAAGCAGCAAATAGCAGCCAGACAAATCGCAATAGAAGCCATCGCACAAACTGGCGAGATCTACGACCAGCAAACACATACACTGTAGCATCTTCATCGAAGTGTTACACATCAGTGATTGCAAATTTGTTTCCGAAATTAAGGTTACAGATCACAACACGCGATGTCAATGATTTGGACACGTAGATTTACCCAGTAATGTAGGGAAAATGCTGATATTAAAAAAAATACATCTTTTCATAAAAAATATGGAATTAAATAGAAGAAAATTGATAAAATAAGAAAATATATTGTGAAAAGAGCAAAATATGTAAAATATGTAATATAGTCCTAAATATGTAACGAAAAATTCGATATTGTGTTAGGAGGGCTATGATTCGCCAAGATTACAATTTTGAGAACGGTAAGTAGAAAGACAAAAAATATGTAATTACATAAAAATCCAGTCTCTATTCACGTTATATTGCAGAATTTCATAGGGATCAGAGGCCCATGAAAGCCGGTATCAACATCAAATTTTATAATAGACGAATTAAAATGGTAGAATTTATACAAATTCTGGTCAAGAAACTGTACAAAGAGAGAAGACAATCTGATCCTAGGAACTGCACAAATCTCTTCAGATTTGAAGAGAAAAGCGTTGAATTGATAAGCAGAGAATTTTATGGGAAGTATTGAACGACAAAAAAAGCCACAAATCCCTATGTAGTAATTTTTATTAATCTCTGAAATTTCTTGGTTTTCTTGTCATTGCAGTGCTAATTTGACATCACGTTACAACTGCGTTTCCGAAAACATTACATTTCTGCTATTGTTTAAAGAGTAACAAAATTTATTTTATGGTAATTTTTAAGCGACAACAAAGCGATAAATTCCCATGTCATTAATTTTTTATTTATATGTGTAATTTTTTGGTTCTCTTGGCATTGATATCAAGTTAGCCGAATTTGTTAGAGCAGTGACAAATGAACAGAGACCAACTTTGTTTTTGCGTAACAAATTAACGACAAATTTTGAAATTAATTTCAATTTTTTTTGAAAACTTTACAATGCTAACTCTGCGGAGCTCCGTCAGTGCCGTGCCGACCCACTGCGCACATAGCTTCAGGCGTTTGTTTATGGCAGCCGGGAACGGGGGAGGGCAAAACCGAAAGCAGGAGCCACAACTCAAAAGGGAAACTAACAAGTTCGAACAAATTTTGCTTTTTCTATCCTATTTACTTAAAAAAGTAAAACTATGTTTCAGTTTTTAACAACATGCAAGTCAATTTTTTACATTTGACAGTATATTACAGAGCATTTGCTATATGTTCTTGCAATGAAACTTGATCGCATTGCCTCTATTTCTCTACTTTTGAAATAGAAGAAAAATATTTTATGAATTATTGTGTTCTTTTATACTATTGTTGTCAGGGCCATCTTTAGGCACAGGCAGACGAGGCTCGTGCCTCAGGGCCCCCATGATCAAAGGGCCCCCACAGATAATAAAAAATATATAACAAAACTGAACTAGTGGTGCTAGAACAGCACGTACTTTCCCGAATTATAAAAAACAGCTACGCAATATTCAGATATTGCATTTTCTGCGCTACTAACATCTTAGCTATTGAGTTTTTCATTCACTGAAAAAAAAAAAAAAAGATACCATAAATCACAACAAGGTTTCAATAGTTGAACTAAACCTTCATGCACCAAATGGAAACATTGCTTCGTTAGGCATATACCGAGTAAGATCAACAAATATCAATAAGTAAAATAAAAATCCCGCTTGTTGAACTATTATGCTCGTGATTGTTGAGCGGTTTTTGTTGCAGTGTACGGATACCTGTATGTTTCCGCACAGATCTCCTTGTTATAAGGGCATGTGGACTTCTCCTGGACCCAGCGGCATTCAGCTTTATGTCGCTGTGACAAGTGTGTGGGAGGAGGGCACCGTGGAGGGGGTAAAAAATCTGCCCAGTTCCCGCCTGGTTCCCGCGCTTATATGTTGCTCGTGTCTGTCCAGCAGAGAGTATTATAAGGGAATGATATGGGAAGGCCCTATTTATTAGTGTGGATTACATATCTGGTGGTAATTTTTTAGTAGACTCCAGAGTCAGAATTACGTATTGATGTGAAAGACTTTATTCATTGGGCGTGAACGGAATATTCGAATTAGGTGACCATCAACTTCGTATTACTTCGTATTTCATTTTTCGAACAAGAGTTCTCTTTCTGGAATGCAGCAAATATGCCGCATTGAATGCAATGACAACAGTTTGTCAGAGAGTGGTGCCCTTTGAAGGTGGTGCCACAATGGAATGGATCAACATTTTGAAGGTATGTATACATGCCTACCCAGAAATGCATGTTTTTAGGTTACTAAGCCCTATTAATCAGAGTTAATTAATTGTAAAATTCCCCAAAAAGCTTGTGTTGAACATGATAAACCAAATAATTTTACATCACCAGTTAAAATAATTGTATACATTTGTTGGTGAATTTCTTCAAGTTTCCTACTTGGTTATAATTTACAAAAACAAATTTGTTATGATAAATTATTAGTGATGATCAACAATTCTTACAAATAATATTATATTGTTGACATAGTCAATGTCATGTTGCTTTAAAATAAAGGATAATTTAATGAATTTAATGCATTATAATTGGAAATATTTTTTTAATATTTTGTTTTTTTCACTTTCTCTGTATTTGTTACTTTATTATTATTATTATTATATTAAAATGACTATATGAAATACATTAAACATTAATTAATATTTGTCCTTTAAGCTATATACGAAATTCAAATGCCATTGTGTTCAAGTATTTATAGAGAACTGTTTCCAAATTCTTATTTTGCATTCAAGAAAACGTGCAGGTAATCTCTTCCCTCATGCATCACATACATTTTTTACTGTTTTTTAGCAAATAAATAAATAAACATTGAATTCCCTGCAAAGGACTTGGTTAATTGTTTTAAAAAAAGTACTATTAAAGAATAAGTTATATGATTAGTTTTTAATACACAATTGGGCATTGCAATTGTACTGTTTACAATAAAGTTTAATGTTTTACCAATCTTATGACATATTTTTAACATAGTCTCAAAGTGTCATTATGTCAATTAGAAATTGTATAATTGAATGTTGTGTAGTTTAACTAGGCATAACTTAAAATCACACAAATTAGGGGTTCCCAGTGTTACACATAATCCCAAAGATATGTGGTAGGCTTGTAGATGATTCAGGATGTACTTCAAATTTTCTCTGGGTAGTGTGAATTTCTTCTTAATGCTCACTATTCCATCAAGTTCATGAAACATAATTCCATAATATATTTATAGAAGAGTGGTTTTCCATTGATGCTGTACCAAAACAATATATACTTCAGTGAACTCAATCAGAAGTCATTTAAAAGTGTTTTCTTATGTACTATTCAGAATTTTCATTGTTGAAATTGAGGCTAAAATGTCACGTGTTTTGCAAATATTCAAACAAACTGCCATGTAGACCTACAAAAAGTTTCTGCTATAAACCCTTTCTATTTACTTTTTAATTATATTTTTAAATACTGTTGTGGGGAGGTACTATTGTGTTAATTTTATTCTTTTTATTTATTTATTTAGTCAAAAAAACAGTAAAAACTGTATATGACGTGTGGGGAAAGAAATTTATCTGCGCACATTTTCTTGAAGGCCAGAATTTTATTAAAAAAAAAAAAATTAATTTAGAAAATAATTATTTTAGAAAAATAAAGATATTTGAAAAATGTTTTTTCCCGAGTTATAGAAAATCAATTTCAACTGTAAATGAACTACAAGCAAAAGGAGTGCTCAACAAAACGTGCGCACAGTGAAGCTACATTTACGTCCAGAAGCAAAACAAGGGGCCATCTCAGCATTTGCTCTATGGATCAGGGAAACTGGACAAAAACCTGATCGAGATGGGGGTCATTGACCCGGAAGCTGAAGTACATTACTTGTTACAGGCGTATTAAATATTTTTTTAAATGTATACAATGCAAACATAAACTAATTCATTATATATCTTTGTTTTGTTACATTATTTTTCTTTTTCACGATCAGTATAGTCTCTAATTGTATAGAAACAGTTTTGCAGCAGAAAAGATTTTACTTTTAACTTAAATTTGTATACCGACTTTAATTGTTTTATGTCATCTGGCAATGCGTTGTAAAGTAACGTACATGTATTGTATGTTGATTTCTTGTACTGAGCTGTTGATACTGACACTTGATGCACGTGATTTCTACGGCGTGTGTTGTAATTATAAATATGAATATTGCATGAAAATATGTTCCCTCCGTTAAGTAGGTCATTTTTGACAAATATTACAGATTCGTAAATAAATAGACAAGGCAATGGTAGGATTCCCAGCTCAATGAAAAGAGGCTTGCAGGAATCACGTGGAAGGCATTTTTTCATTATTCGAATAATTTTCTTTTGCAATCTGAAGGTCTGAATACTACAGGATGAGCTTCCCCAGAATATTATGCCATATCTCAGGCGGGAATGCACATTTGCAAAATAAACGCAACGAGCTGCATGAAGGCTGACAGAATTTGAAAGAATTCTGAATGCATAGCATAATGAACTTAATTTAGTGTTTAATTCAGTTATATGTACATTCCATTTGAGGTTTGATTGAACTGAAAGACCTAAAAATTTTGTTGCCTCAACATCAGCTAATTGCATATTGTTCATTTTCAATGGAACATGCGATTTCCGATTTGAGATGCAAAAATGCATTGAAACAGTTTTTCTTTCGTTAACAATTAATTTTTTATTATTAAACCAATTTGAAACTTCTGAAATTGTACTATTTACTGCTTCTTTTTTGCAAAGAACATTCGTGTCATCAGCAAACAGAACCGTTCTTCCATTTTTAATAGACGAGGGCATATCGTTTACATATAACAGAAAGAGAAAAGGACCTAAGATCGAACCTTGCGGGACCCCATGCACAATTGGCAAAGAATTGGAAATATAAGTATGTAATGTCCTTTCCTGCCAGTATGGTATTTCTACTCTGAGTCCGATGTTTAAGGTAAGAAGTTATCCAATCTAGGGCAATACCACGAATTCCATACGAAGGTAATTTTGAGAGCAAGATCTTATGGTCAATAACGTCAAAAGCTTTCGAGAGATCTAAGAATATTCCAATGGGTATTTCATTTTGGTCTATTGATGAAGCAACATCTTTGAGAAAAGAAAAAATGGCAGTTTCCGTAGATTTTGATTTTCTAAAACCGTGTTGTGAGTCTGAAAACGCTCTGTTTTTCCTGAGAAATGATTCCATTCGTAAGTAGAAAAGCCTTTCTAATATTTTTGAGAAAACTGACAAAAGAGAAATTGGCCGGTAATTTTGAATATCATTTTTGTTCCCTTTTTTAAAAAGTGGCTTAATTTTTGCGGTTTTGAAATATCTGGAAATATTCCTGTACATAAAGAAGCATTGAAAATGTGAGTTAACGGATGTATAAAGGCAGGTGCACAAGTTTTTAATAAACAATCCGGAAATTCATCTAAACCAGATGAATATTTATTTTTTAGTTTACTGACTATTCTGAGGATTTCGTTGGGAGAAGTTTCGGGAATAAACATCGTATCTGAAATTTTTTGGGAAGTGTAAAATGTTGAATTTTGTGATTTTAGTCCCTTCGTGAGATCAGACGCAATTCTGGAAAAGTGTTTGTTGAAGAGATTGGCAACTTTTTCCGGATTACTCGTTTCTCTTTCATTATCCTTTAAAATAACATTCTCTACAAGGTATCGAGATGATGTGGTTGTATTTTTTACGATATCCCACATTGCTTTAGTTTTGTTACTAGCGCTCAAAATGTCCTGACTATTTTTCATTATTTTTGCCTGAACTATTACTTTTCTTAAAATTCTTTTATATTCTCGGAAGTATATATGGAAACCGGGTGATACGTTATGATGTTTAGAAATAAAGTAAAGCGTACGTTTGTTTTTACACGATGTTCTAATTCCTTGTGTGATCCAAGTATTACTTTTGCTTGAAATGTTTAATTTTCTCTTTTTAAGAGGAAAGCACGCGTTAAAATGAATTGAAAGCTTGGAGAAAAATAAATTATATTTTTCATTTGTGTCAACAGCGTTATAAACTTCGTCCCATGATTCCTTCATCAAGTAGTCAGTAAATAATTTTATATTAACTTTGGTGAATGCTCTGCACATGCGTGTATTATTTATTGTGTCAGTGTTTATGTTCTTAGTAACTGTAAGAATTTGTGCATCGTGGTCACTGTATCCTAGATTATTCGTTATTATTTCATATGTAGTTGTGGTTTTGTTAATTATAATTTGATCTAATGCTTTTTGTGATTTAAGCGTATTCCGTGTAGGTACATTCACTGTAATGTCTAAATTAAAAGAATGAAGTAAATTGAGAAACTGCTCTTTTTCGTGGGATTCGCTCAGAAAATCAATATTGAAATCTCCACATACAACAATGGATTTAAAAGAGAGTTTACTAATTTTGTTCAGAATTATCTCTAGATTTTCCAAGAAAGTGAAATAATCTGAAGCTCGCTTTGTTGGAGGTCTGTAAATGCAAAGTAAGATAATTTTGAGCGTAGTAAGATGTACTACTGTTGTTTCAAAAACTTTTTCAACTGCATATAAATTGAATTCTGACAAGAAGGTAGAATCAATATAATTTCTTATGTAAATACACGAACCTCCGTAAGCAGGGCCCTTATTTGATTCCCTCGCCCTACAATACGATCCTGCAAGGTAAAAGCTAGGAATTTGGAGTGTATTTATATCATTTTGAGACAACCAATGTTCTGTAAAGCAAAAAACATCTATTTGTCTTAGATCACATTGTAATGCTGCCTCGATAAATTCAATTTTATTTGAAAGAGATTGCACATTATGATGCATTATTCGAATCTTTTCATGTACCTACACGGATGTTTTTCTGCTGCATCTGACTGTAGTTGCTATTTATTTATTTCATTTTTACCTCGAGTGCGTGGTCGAAGGAAGTATCGTGTCCCAGCAGTGACAAGAGGTGAGGAAGGAGGGGTGACAGATGTAGAGGAATGAATAGTGGGAGAGGTAATACACGGATTAGGTTCAGGGGATAAGGTAATTGGGTCCAAAGGGGTCCCAGGGGATGGAAGAGAAATAGGAGGTGTGGGTGGGGATGGGTCTTGGGCAGGACACTGCCAAGTTTGTGAAATGATGTGTTTTGCAAGCTCACTACCGAGTGCATGTTTTCCGACAAGGTTCAGGTGAAGACCATGTCGGGTGAAGTGTTTTTCTGAGAGAAAGTTTAGCTCAAACAATTTAACATGTGTGTCTCTCAGATGCAGTTTCAATTGGTTGTTTGCGTGTTGTTTCTTTACTGTTGATTGTTGCAGATACTATGAATGTCTATTGCCTACAAGATCAAGATTATGATAATGTATTAGAAGGTGACTGCTAATTTACAACATGGACTTCTGTGATACTACTGTACCTATTATTTACATTCACAAAATATATAGTCATTCATGGTTCAATTTTTTTAGTGACAACTGCTATTAACTGTCAGGTTATGCTACAAGGATCTGTGCTCGGACCTTTGCTAGTAGTAATATATATGTTAACGTTATTCCAAACTCCTCTGATATTTCTGTAATTTCTTATGCAGATGATACAACATTAATAAGCAGTGAGCAAATTCTTTTTTCATGTAGAAACTAATGACTAAAATCATTTAAAAGATTCAAAGTTGCTTGTCAATAAATGAATTAAAATTAAATGTTAAGAAAACCGTATTTATCAAATCTGTGCTTAGGTGACACAATGATATGTGATTTTGTCATGACATTAGTCATTCTTGTTTGTTAATGTTTAGGAGGAGGAGGCATCGGAGCTTGTAGTTTACAAAGAAAAAAAAACAGTGTTGGCAAATTGCAATAAGACAAAGTCCACAGACTAATTTTTCATTACATCTTGATGCATATATTACGCTTATTGATGATACTGCATATAAATTTTAACAAAATTATTATCTTGTAAAAGTGTTAAAAAATTGTTAAAAGTTGTGAAACATCTAATATAATTATGTAAATATTTGTCATTAGCCAGTATTTGTGGCTATCTGTTAAAATTAAAAATTGGCAAGCAGTGATTTGTATTAATTATTAGCCATACACATGTTTCGGGAATCTTGTCTTGGCTTTGGTGATTCTACAATGAGGATAGTGGGCGATTGTGTTTAATTGGTATATGATGAAAAACTAGCTTAGGTGAACAATTAGAGTGGATGTGATGCTGGGATGAACAGTATATAATTTTTAGAAATATGATGGACTCCCAAGTATCATGGATTAATCATGTGAAACTTAACCCCAAGCTCAAATTCAACAATTCTTTTGTTCTTATTAAAAAAATAAGATAAAAAAATACCTAATTATACCAAACTAGTTTCCTTTGATGCGAACAATTTATTCACCAACATACCACCCTCTGAAGAAGATGTCTGTATCAATCATACTATTAAAAATCATAAAAAAAAAAAAAAGAAAGAAAGAAAGAAAGAAACCGAGGGTCTTGCTGTGGGTTTGAACATGTCTCCATTATTTGCTGGAGTGTTTATGAACTATTTTGAAAGGAATTTATTTAACTCTTTTGTTAGGCATACCATTTGTCAGAATGGATTGAGTTGTCCTGGGTCTCATAGAACCATGCAATATTTTTTTAAATTTTGAGATAAATCTTTGGATCTATTGCAGGAAAGTTGTTTTTTTATTATTGCCTTGGAAGTGTTAGCGGAGTATTTGAAATGAAATTTCAGTATTTACTGTTTATTTTCATGATTACTTATTTTACATACTGATGTAGAAAAAGAAAACAGAACATTATGTAAAATCAGTATTAAACACGGAGTCATAATTATTTCCTGTCTTTATGTTTTATCAATAGCATTGTTGCTTACATTAAAGATTTTTTTTTTCAAAAATTTGTGTATGATTGCATAAACATAGGAAAGTATCAAACTTTTTACACACATTTCACAATTTTTTTTTGTTTCCTTTATTGCATGTAAGCATACACCTATTTCTCTTTTTACTTTGGGGTTCGGGATAAATTTTACTTCAATTTTCAGGTTTTCTCTATTTAGTCAGCATTTGTTGAATTTCTTCTTGTAATAGTGAACCTTCTTTGCTGCTGCTGCTGGAGTAACAAACTTTGAGCCAAATTATTTCTTTATGTACTCTCATAGATGAGGGTATTGTTAGCCATTTCCTAAATAAATTACTCATCCTAAGCATAAACCAAGCTATAAATAGTATTGAATCTTGGTAACCAAAATTAATATAAACAAATAACAAGAATATTAAATTTGTAAATTGAAATATTAAAAGAAGAAAACAAAATACTTTCGAAAATAGTTTTCATCTATATTTTTAGCTATAATTTAAACAAATCTTAGTGCTTTTATAAAAAAAAATATTAATTAAATTTAAATTTTTTTTGACCGATAATATAATTTGCTAATTCATTTCATTGCAAAAATTACTGTCAGGGGTCCCTAAAACACGCTTAATTATTAATGTATTTATTAATCCAGACTAGCATTACTGATTACATATATACATCAATTTATGTTGTCATTTATTTGCAGTTTAGTTTGTGTCAATATATTGTGAATTATGTTATAGTTTACACATTTTACTCAACTAAATAAATATCTTAATGTTGAATTTGAATAATATTTTTTTCTAGGTACATGCTGTTTTGGTATATTCATTATATATGTACCTACAATATATAACTTAATTTATTCAACAATGCAGATGTTAGTGATGCTTATATAAAACCTCATAACAATCAGATTGCAAAATGTAAGCTTTTGAGGCCTTTGGAGTATTTTTTTAGTGAAATTATATTATCTTGCGATGTCTGGTTGTGTAGTTAAATGTATACATCTGTTGTTGGATCAAAAGTATATAATGAATATTGTATTAATAGCAGGTACTATGCATAACCCATTCCCATGGACATCCATTCCTTCATACGCCAACGTTCAGTAACTTGCTACACTCATAAGGAATGTTTAAATAAGGCAACACGGATGGCTGGATCCTTCAACCAGTATTGCTCTACGCGCCGACTCGGAAGGCCGGCTCCTTATCAGTATCGCCTGGATACGCCATGACTGTAGTCTGGCTCCTCCAACCAGCGTGCACGCTTATGCCGAATAGGAAGCTTGCTCCTCCGATACGGATGCAACTCGTAGCCGGGTTATTCTGACAAGGTTCATTCAGAGGTGTGCAACAAGGTTTCCTTCACGATGCAACATTTCGTTCCGACAATCTCCGTCACGAAACAGTAACACTGCTCCTGGTTGGGCATATACTAACATGCGTTCCCTTGTTACAGTATAAAGGATCAGGTATACTGCAACTGTTCTTTTTTTCCGTGTTCATATCGCACAAATAATTATATCCATCAAATTTCAGTATTGCTGAATGGCTGGTTAATATCAAAGGCAATGTTTTCCAGGAGTGAGGTTTTTTTATTTCCTCCCAGAAGACACACAGCAATGTACGAACTCGTGGAACCTACAATGTACGAACTCGTGGTGGCTAATCGCGCGTTGTCGCCAAGCTGCGCGCCTCTAGCTGTTATCGCAACTCGTAACAATGACATGTACTTAATTCCCAGGAATTCGCGAGCGTTAAGCGGAATTCCATTGTAGCCTCCGCATTGTCGATAAGTTAAAGTGTGAGGAAGCAAAAATCGAATTAATATTGGCATTTCCAATAACAAATTATATTTAAATCAATTATTTTTATTTTCCTTACACATACGTATATACATCGTATTGTGATACGTGAATGAGGGTGAGGATAAAAGACAAGGAAGAGACGAAAAAGGAAGAACAAGAATTCAAAAGACCGCGCAAAGCTGGACGCGTCCGAAGAAGCGTTCGCTGGCGAGAAGGGGTACCGGCGGGGCCGATAGGAGAGTGACCCCACTCATGTCAGGTAGTGAGGGGGAAAAGAGGGGAAGTGCGGCTGACCATAAGGGAATCGCTTTTTTTCTGGTCTGAGCAGCGTCACCGGACGGAGGTGCCTGTCAGTAAAATCTAGGACGGAGGTGCCTAGTCAGTTATATCTAGGTGGCGGCATCTAGAATAGGCAGATGTTAGATTCGGGAGAGAAGACGGTTGAATGTTAAAAGTGAAGGTGATATTTCGTGAGGCAGGAATGAACTGTAATGAAATAGCTAGAATGGACAAAGTTAAGTTTATTAAAAGTGAGTTTTAGAAAACTGAGTTAGGTGGTTATCACACGGCAGATAGTGCGAACCGAGGACCGCAGTAAAACGATAGGCTCGTGTCGACTGCCGCGCTTGAGGATACGGACGCACGAACGGTATAAGAATTCGGGAGTCGGACGAGAATCAGAGAAGACGGAACGTGGTTGGACGCGCTGTGGAAGCACGCGCGACCTTTGCAGCAGACCCGTCGGACGGCGCGAGGAGACGGCGCACGTAACGTATTACAGACTTCATTTTGGGGAGAGTGAAAAGAGAAAGAAAAGGAGAGGACATATTTAAGTAATGAGAACTTATTACCTGAATCGGGGAGGGAAGTGATTAATTAAAGTTTCCATGTTCCAAGTCGAAAAAAGGAGAAAGACAGTTAAATGTAAATCAAAATTGCTATATTATGTAACATAGTTTTCAATGAAGAGAAGAAGAAAAGGAATTGATTTTTTTTGTAAAGTAATTTTAAGCTTTTTTTGGAAGGGGAAATGGTAAAGTGCTATGTGTTTCTTGTACAGTAAATGCTTTTACCTTCAGTAAACGAGGAATCCCATCGCAAAAGGCCTAATAGTTTTGAGTTTGGAAATTCATCAATGATATCTGGGAAGATCAGTATTTTGATTTATTGTGTATTTGTATTTGTGGGACGTGGGAGTTTCATTATCTGGAATAAATCCAAAATTGTTACAAAAAGGGGTTGCTAAAATCCACCTCACATGTGATCCCGAGTCACGGCTCCTCCCAGCCAAGACCCCTGTGCCTTTTCAGGTCCCACCAAAACAAAAAGGATTGTGTTGGCGGAGTACCGTCACAGTATATTTTACTTTTCCGTATATGCACGTATATACGGAGTATTGTAAGAAGTGGCCGACTTTTGTTTTAATTTTTGCAAAACTAGGCATTTTAACGAACACGAGACATGCACCATTCTCTTAAGCTACCTTTATGCTATCTAAGGTCCCAATTTAATCAAAATTTGTTGTGAGGTGTCTAAGAAAAAATGGTTTAAAGGAAATAAAAATTGCACATGTTTGACACAGAATAACGCAAAAAATACTCATGTTTTCGAAAATTTGAACATGACGTTATTTAAAGATGTTTTTTATGAACATATTTCATTAAGAAAAAAAATTGTATCTTCACAATTGTAGCTGTAGGAAGACTCCGAAAAAATGTTGATTTTTTTCAATTTTCAAAAAACCAGAGTTTTCAAGCAACCTATGCCATTCTCTTAAACGACCTTTAGACTACCTGACAAAAAATTTAGTAAAATCGTCTAGAGCCGGTTTTTTGAAAATGTTGAAAATGTCCCCGGGGCTTCATGTAAAGTACCCCCCAAAATTAAAATATTGGTTTCAAATTCCAGGGACCACGACATCAGTCAGATCGGTCGGGGAATATCAATTTTGGAGTAAATCGGCTGAACAGTTTAGTCGCTAGCGTTGTTCACAGACAGACGGACAGATAGACGGACCAACAGACGTTTTGCCGTCAATCGATTTTTCGGTATGAAGGAGCTATAAAACGTGAATTTTGACTACACCACGTGTTAGAGGATTTTTTTCTTAATTTGGCAACTGGATTTATCCACTTTTTCGTTGCCAGGGCCCTGTAATAAAGAGTTTTTCTGTCGAAAATCCGCCGTTTTTTCGCGCAGCATTACATAACTTTCCCTATACGTATACGTATTCGGGAAAGTAAAAATAGTAATATTTACTACATATATATTGATTAACTTAAATATATTGAGTGGAACCAATATAAACTGCATCTGAATTAATTTATGTTCACGATTAAAGTAATATTATACATTTCTAACATCAATGGTACGAATGTCGAGAGATTAATAAAATATGTCACTTATAATTTGATCAGTTCAGTTTTCGAAGTCTGTTGCCAAGTCAAACAGCTGTCTACAAAGAATCGTTCTTTCTAACAATGCACATGTTTAACAAGAATGCGCGCTCTTTCATAGAAATTTACCAGACGACCTTCGTATTGCTTGGCAGCAATCGGCAAATATTGAAAATGAATTTAGTTTGCAGTCAGAAATCGAATGAAGAGCAAGTGCAATACAGTGTTAATTAAGTTATAAGTATAATATAAAATACAACATCTTTACATAATTAACATCTGAAAGGTTTATCATATCATTTGAACCCACGACGGAACACACTAAAAAATGTAAGTTTAAGATACATTTAATTACATTTTAATGTATAATTTTGTAAACCACAATGTTTATTTATTGTAATAAAATTATATTTTTTATAACTAATAAATAACAATACTATAACACTATAATCAATGAATTTAAAAATTGAGCAACAAACAAATAAAAATTGATTAAAGGATATTAAAAAGTGAATAATTTTATTATATTATAATTTGTATAATAAAGTTTCATGGTTGAAAATTAAGAGTATTTAAGAATTATATATTAACGAATCAATCATTTAGACAAAATATATTATTTTAAATACAAATATGATAACATAACAAGTGCAAATGAATAAAAAAATCAATATGATTAAGAAATATCAACCCAATTTTTAACATGCAAAGTGACATTATAAAAAATTGAAAGCACCGAAAATGTTTGCTTTTGGGAACTGTAAATTTGACGCATGCAGAAAGTATCTGTAAATAAACTAATTTTTATAACAGTATATTGTATTTTCTTCTAGAGTTCATTGGTATTTCATTTTACTGGTACCATGTCGAAACGCACATATCCAAGCGGTGCATCTAAGAGAAAACTAGTGGTGCTACAGAATGGCACAGACTTTCCCGTATTAGTTTTCTATTTTCTTGGGTCTTCGCTAGCTATTTGGAATTGCCATATTCTTTCTTGCCAGCTACCACCTATCACCGCCAAAAGTACATTTTTTTTTGTCATTTTCTTAATTTTTCGGTTTCCTATTGGTAGAACGGAAACATTAATTTTAGAATATTAAAGAACACAAAAACCCAGTCATAAATGGCAATTTTTAAAAAAAAATAATGTCCCATTTAAGAGAAAATGGCGTTTTAGCGCTACTAAAACTGCAAAATTTGAAGCTCATTTTCACAGAAAATGATTTGAGTTTTCAAAATACTTTATTTGAAGTTATTTAAAGCACTTACACTCACAATATAATAATGTTTATAAATTGCTCGTAATGTGCATATTAAAGACGTGAGAGATCTTTAAAAAAAATTACAATTATGTAATTTTTGAAAAACCAAAAAAATAACTCAAAATAAACTTTACGCTATTCTAAAGAGTGTAATTAGCACTATCTGTTACAAAAGTTTCAAGAAAAAAATTGCAGCCATATATGAGAAAATGGCGTTTGAGCATTTCTCAAAATGCCGAAATTTGAGCTACTTTTCACAGAAAACGGTAGTGTTTTCGAGAAACTTTACTTGACATTATTTAAAGCATATATACTCGTAAATATCAGAATGTGAAAAAATCGCCGATAACGTAAATATTAACGACGTGAGAGAGAAGTAAAAAAATTTACATTTTTGTAATTTTTGAAAAAACCAACCGAGACCAAAATGGCTTTTACATCATTGATAGAGTACATTTACCAGTATCCCTACCAAAAGTTTAAAGAAAAAATTTGGGGCCGTTTTTGAGAAAATCTTGTTTTTGTAATTTTTTTAAAATTGCACATATTGCACGAAAAATACTACAATTTTGAGAAACATTTACATGACCTTTATTAAAGAACTCAATATGCAGAACAAATTTTATTTGAAGAAAAAATCTCTATCTTCAATTTTGTAGCTGGAGAAAGACGCCGAAAAAAATTCAAACTTTCACAATTTTCGAAAATTCAGAGTTATCCGTGAAAATCGGACCTATGCCATGTTGATAAGTGTATTTTCCTCTATTCATACAAGAAATTTACAGAAAAAATTTGGAGCCGTTTTTTGAGAAAATGTTGAAAATCCCCGGGGGGCTTCATATAAAGTACCCCCAAATTTTGAAGAATCTTTTTCAAAATCTCAACGCTTCGACTAGAATCAGATCGACCGGGGAATATCCATTTTGGAAGAAATCGTACGTATGGTTTAGGCGCTAGCAGTGTTCACAGACGGAGAGACGGACGGACGGACGGACGTTTTCCTTTCAATTGGTTTTTCGGTATAAAGGACCTAGAAAACAGAGTTTTCTGCCTACACCACGTGTTAGGAGATTTTTTTTCTTAATTTAGCAACTGGTTTTATCCACTTATTCGTTTTCACGGCCCGGCAATTAATTTTTTTCCGCCGAAAATTGGCCATTTTTTCGCGCAGCATTACATAACTTTCCCTATACTACGTATATCACTCCGTGTGTACGTACGTATACGGGAAAGTAAAAAGCGATTGAGGAGAACGAAAGGATTAAAAAATTACCCAAACTGACATCTTTCTTTACAAAATCAGTAAATCCATGTATATCTTCAAATGACACACCAGAAATTCTTTTGAACACACCGAATGAAATTAATCGATCAGAAAACCAGAAAATGGAGCCAGAATCAGGTACCTCCGAAGGTAGTTCTCATCTGGAAGATGTTTCATTGCATGAGAAATGTTTCTCATCTGAAAATATAGGTGATGCTCTGACTTCTTCAAAAGTATCCAGATGCACATCAAACGATTCCGGCGAATGGCATAAGATAAGTGAAGAAGATCGATGTTTCTGGATTCAGAAAGGACCTATGTTTTTCAAAATAAAGATTGTGATTTATAAAAACAGCGAGAAAGTACGAAGATGGAAAAGGGAAAATTGTAATTAGACATCTTACGAAATCTGTGTTTACACGTAAATTGCAAAACAATGAAACTGTCTGTAGACCATGGCTTCTATTTTCGCCATCTAAAAATGCGTTATACTGTTTTGCATGCCGTCTTTTTGCATCTTCCGATTCGGCGTTTAATTCTCCGGACGGGTTTCACGACTGGAAAAATTTGAACCGTGCAATTACTGAACATGAAAACAGTTTGCGGCATAGATATGCAACTATGGATTACATCGTTCAAAGTAAGAAAGTGGGTACTGTAAATGAATCAATACTTGTCCAATTCAATGAAGAAGTCAGTTATTGGAAAAGCGTTTTGATTAGAATTGTTGAAACAATCAAATTTCTTGCTGGCCGCGGACTGCCGTTTCGTGGTGATAATGAAATAATTGGTTCTCAGCAGAATGGAAATTATTTGGGTTGTTTAGAACTAATTAGCAAATTTGATCCATTTCTTAAAGAGCATTTGAACAAATATGGTAATCCAGGAAAAGGATTCTGTCGTATTTATAAGCAAACATTTGCATTGGGTTTATTGAGATTATGGGTAAACAAGTAAAACTAAAAATACTTTCCGAGTTGAAACAGGCCAAGTATTATTCAATTAGTATTGATTCTACTCCAGATTGTAGCCATGTTGATCAGTTAACATTTACGATTCGATATGTAAAAGATAACACACCGACTGAACGGTTTTTAGAATTCATACCTATTTAAGAACATGGTTCCGAATATTTAACAAATACGGTTTTAGCTTTTCTGGAACATAATCAGATATCAATTAATGATTGCCGCGGTCAAACTTACAATGCCGCGAATATGTCAGGTGCGTACTCAGGACTACAAGCAAGATTGCGTCAATTATGTGAATACGCTATTTTCATTCCTTGTGCTGGACATTCGCTGAATTTAGTCGGGGCTAAAGCTGCTGGTTACGTGATGACAGCAACGAGTTATGTCCAACTTGTACAACTTCTTTTCGGGTTCAACACATCGTTGGGATATATTAAAAAAATTCTTGAGAAAATATCAAGTAGTAAAAAGTTTATCTGATACTAGGTGGTCTGTTAGATACGACGCAGTCTCAGCTTTAAAATGTGGTTATTCTCTGATTATATTAGCTTTGGAATTTATTGAAAATAATAAAGAAAACCCAGCAGAAACGCGAAATGAAGCCTACAGTATAGCTAAGAAAATCAAAAAATTAGAAAATATTATTTTAACCGAAGTCTGGAGTGCTGTACTTTTAAAAGTCAATGAAACGAACACAACGTTGCAAAAAGAAAATCCTTCATTGGATGTTGCTCCAAAGCTGATATCATCATTGATCAATTGTTTGCATGTCATGAGAATGAATCTGATAACTTTGAAACAATCGCCAAAGAAAAGTTTCCCGATTCAGAATATCAAAATTCGCGTGTAACAAACAGAAGTTCTCGTGTAACTTATTTTGACTCAGAAACAGATGAAGTCATCTTTTCTGCCAAAGAAAAATTTAAATTACAAACTTATATTCCTATTATCGACTCATTAATAAGTGAATTGGATAGAAGAGTTGAATCATACAGTATTATAAGTAAACAATTTCAATTTTTATCAGAATTAAAACTTATTGATGAGAAAGAATTGTCTAATAAATGTAAACAATTTGTTGAGTTTTATAACACAGATGTCAATGAACAAGAGCTCATATCGGAGTGTTTTCAATTTCAACATTATCTTCGCAATGAAAATCCAACAAACAGCACTGTATCTTTGGCAGAAATGTATAAATTGTTAAAAAAAGATAATCTTGAAGAGACATTTCCTAACATTGAAATAGCGTTAAGAATTGTCTTAACGTTAATGGTCACTAATTGTACGGGTGAACGCTCATTTTCAAAGCTGAAGTATATAAAAAATTAATTAAGAAGTAATATGATTCAAGAAGGACTTTCTTCGTTAGCTTTATTAAACATTGAGTACGATATTTTGAACGAATTGATCTCCGACAATGTAATTGACGACTTTTTGCGAGCGAAACTACGTAAAGTACTATTGACAAATGCTTAGTTTGTTTTTTACTTAGATCTTATTATGTAAATATTGCTTGTGTTGTTTTTTAATCATATTTTATTATGTTACTATTGTTAGAGTTATTAGTAAAATATTACTATAGAAAATACAGAGATTAAAGATACTATTTAATTCCATTTATCTAGTTTTTTTACAAATCCTTCCTTACCTTAAAAAGAGGAATCAAAATGCTTATTAACTGTGTAATATTCAATTTTTAATAAATTATGATCGCCAGAACGTAATTTGTTGAACCAAGAATAAGGGGCCCCGAAATCTCTGAGTGCCTCGGGTACTTTCAAACCCAAAGACGGCCCTGATTGTTGTACTATATTAATACGTACTGCAATGTTTTTAAGGGAGGTGCAAGTGCGGGAGTTCACTGAAAATAAATATTAAACATAATGCTTCGAAAATTATATTCTCCTGTCATGTGAAGTGCTGTATATACAGCCATGTTTGAAAGTGGCGCGCGCGCGCTCTATTCCGAGTAGACGCAACAATGGAGTGACAGCCACGCCAGCGAACCATCGAGCCAGGAGCGCGAGTCTGCGCTCTAGGCGCCGGCAGCTATATAACGGGCGGCCCGGCTCCGGTGGAAGCAGAGTGTGATAGGGAGTGAGCCTCGATACTGGACTGTTGTGAGAGTGAATAGTTACGCCGACTAAGTGCTGCAAGTATAATATTCTGGTGGTTTTGTGGACTAGCTTCTCATTTGGGACATCTTCTGGCATTTTGGTGAATACGGCTACGACTCTGGAATTTCCTATTTGGCTACGGAACATTGTACGGGCAAGAAAGCCCGATCTGCATCTTGTAATAAACTGCATAAGTGAGACTCTGCCTCTTTTTCATATATTTCACTGGCGACGAGGGTAAAAGAAAATGGAGAGTGCGTCAGAGTTAACGAATGTGCTTCAGGTGATGCAGCAGCAGATGCAGTTCCAGGAGCAACTAGCAGCCAAGCAGCTTCAGTTGCAGGAGCAACAGGCGGCTAGATTGGAACAAAAACAAAAGGCATTGTTTGAAGCTTTGCAGTCGGTGAGTCGCGCCATCAGTGAGCATAAGCCCCCGCCGTTTCCACCTTTTCAACGAGATAAAGAGAAATGGACGTATTACGTTGATAGCTTGGAGCAGCATTGGGTATGCAATAATGTTGTGGGTGGAGATAAGAAAAGGGCAGCATTTTTGAGCAACGTGGGCTGTAACACCACAAGCTTACTTAGAAAGCTCTTTGCGGGGCAGGAGGTAGCGAAGCTAGATTGGAAGGAGATTAGGGAAGCGTTAGATAAGCATTACATAAAAAACCGCACATAGCAGCCAGATATTCGTTTTCTCAAAAGAGGAAGAAAGAGAATCAGACGCACGGTGACTGGATAACAGAATTGAACGGTTTGGCGCAGAAGTGCGAATTCAAGTGTGCAGCTGAAGAGTGTGGTAGGTCATATGCGGAGTCGTTAATTACAGATATGGTAATATTGCATACACCGGAAGAGAAAATTAGATCAGAGGCTCTGAGGAACACAAATCCGGCATTAGAGGCGGTGCAACGCATAGCAGCTACGTACGAAGCGACGCGGGAAAACGCGCGTCACATAACAGGTGATGGTTAGGTGTGTGAGGTCAAGCGGCCGTACGGCCGTCGTGGACACAGCAGCAGCGAGTCAGACTCGGTATGCAGCAAGGTTAGAGACAAGGAGCGGCGGCCGAGCACTGATAAGAGTAGAGGTAGTCGGCGTGAGAAGGCCAAAGACAATTAGAAACAGCGGCAGCGACGACGCAGCGCGTGCTGATAAGGACAGGTTCGGGCAACACAGGCACGGGATTATCAGTGAAAGTGTTAATAAATCATGGAAGTGCAGAAACTGCAACAAGTTCCGCAGTAGCCACAACTGTAGGTTTAGAGTGTTTTTTGTGCGGAGAAGTGGGGCACTTCAAAGAAGTGTGTAGATCAGGGCGTAAAAGTGAAAAGCAAAGCAAGAGTGGGCAGCACGAGGAAATGGAAATAGACACAGTGAAACGGGTGTTGAATGACGGACAAAATAGGCTGTTAGGGAACATACAAATAGGTAAGCAGGAAGTGCAGTTTTTTGACACGGGGGCCACGGTAACTTTGATAAATTTGGACACTTACAAGAGGTTAGGGGCCCCGGTAGTGAGCAGAGTAGAGAAGGCTATTGTTGGTTTTGGTAGGAACCCCATTAAAGTGATCGGAAAATTTGAAACAGTGGCTACCTACAAAGGAAGAAAAGCAAAAATAAACTTAATAGTGGTAGACAGGTAAGACGTTACAAATGCATTAGGTTTGGGCAGTTTCAGTGCCATGGGTTTTGGCGTAGTAGACCAAGTGAATGCTGTTTCAGAGAACGAAAAGTTATCTTTGTTAGAAGAAGTAAAACAGGATTTTTCCGAAGTTTTTGAGCCCGGGTTGGGAGAGTTTAAAAATTTTCAAGCAAAGTATTGAAAGAGAAGCATAAACCCGAATTTTGTAAGGCCAGATCAGTCCCGTGGGCGATCAGGAATAGCGTGGAGGAGGAAATTGGCAGACTAGAAGAGAAGATTATAACTAGAGTAGCGACAAGTGAATGGGCAACTCCATTGGTGATTGTGAGGAAAGCTAATGGAGGGATACGACTTTGCAGCGATTTCAAGAGTACTGTAAATCAGAAGATCGAGATTGAGCAGTACCCTATACCGAAGCCGGAGGATTTATTTCAGAAGTTAGCAGGAGGGCAACAATTTACTAAGATCGACTTGAAAGATGCCTATTTACAAATTCCGTTAGATGAGGAAGCGAGGAAAGTGTGAGTAGTTAACACACCATTAGGTTTATACCAGTTCAATAGGTTGCCTTTCGGAGTAGCGTCAGCGGCGGCTATTTTTCAGAGAGCATTAGAGAAACTCACGATACAGGTGCCGGGCTGCATTAACTACTTGGATGACATCATAGTTACGGGAAAATCCAGGGAAGAACACAAGGAATCTTAGGGAGTTACTAAGTTTATTAAGAGAGAATGGGCTTCGAGTGAACTGGCAGAAATGTGATTTTTTTAGAGAACAAGTGGTTTTTAGGGCACAAACTGGACGGCTCGGGCATTGCACCCATACAGCAACATGTGGAGGCAATTAAAAAGATTCTGCCACCCACTAATGTGAAGCAGTTACAAGTTCTGTTGGCTAAAGTGAAATACTACAATAAATTCATTAAAGGCTACTCAACTATAACGGCACCATTGAATGCTCTGCTTAGGAAAGGAGCAAAATTTATCTGGTCAAAGGAGTGCGACATAGCGTTGGAGAAATTAAAAACAGAAATCGTTACTGCTACTCAATTGAATAATTTTGTGCCAGGCAGAGTGACTACAGTGGCCACGGACGCTTCCGACTATGGAGTGGGTGCAATCCTATCGCAGAAAGATGAGAATGGCATCGAGAGACCCAAAGCATTTGCATCCAAAACGCTGAATAAACATCAGAGGAATTTCAGCCAAATTGAAAAAGAAGCTTTGGCGGTCGTGTTCGGAGTGAAAAAATTCAACGAGTATGTGAACGGGGCCAAGTTTCACATCATTACGGACCACAAGTCATTGGTACAGCTTTTTCACATAGGGAGGAAACTACCAGAAGGGACAGGGAAGAAATTGCAGAGATGGGCACTCTTTTTATCAGACTACAATTATCAAATCCACAACAGGGCAACCTCTCAGCATGCCAACGCGGACGCGTTATCCAGGTGCCCCGCAGGTCCGGATATGGAGTTCGACGAATCAGAAGAGGAGTGCCAGTAGTTGGACGATGAAGACTGGCAGAACTTGCAGGAATTCTCCCTGACGTCAGCAGTTGTAGCAGCAGCCATCGACAGGGATGCGAAGCTGAAGACGGTAAGGGACTTCGTCAGGAAGGGTTGCCCGCCCAGGTTGCTCAGAAGTAACGCTAAGTGGTTCAACAAGAAAGACAGGCAGTCGGTGAAAGAGGGAGTTCCGTTGTACCATAGTGAGCAGCGCACGAGAGTGGTAATTCCCAAGAGTTTACAAAAACAAATATTAGATATGTTGCACGCGGGACATTGGGGCATTGTAAACAAGAAACAATTAGCGAGGAGGTACTGTCATTGGGAAGCCATGGACAAGGATATTGAAAGATTAGTACGTAGGTGCGAGGCATGTCAAGCAAACCAGAGTGCGCCGCGTCAGGATCTGGTTTCCTGGCCCCGCCCCCGGGAACCATGGGAACGAGTTCACATAGACTTTGCGGGCCTTTTTGGGATAAACAATGGCTGATTGTGGTAGATGCACTGTCGAACTTCCCATACATTGTACCGATGAGCCCAACAGCCATTGCCACAGTTGAAGCTTTGGAGAGGGTTTTTGTCAAGGAGGGCCTGCCGCAGACCATAGTGTCAGACAACGGGCCGCAGTTTACATCCTCAGATTTATTTCAGTTTTGCAGGATTAACGGTATCAACCATGTGTGTGCGCCTCCATTCCACCCGCAGTCCAATGGTGAAGCGGAGAGGTGTGTCCGCACATTCAAGGCGGCCTTGAGTAAGGCGAGGAGTGCTGGTACCCCTCGTGAGAAGGCGTTGCTGCGTGTTCTGGCAACATACTGCACCCTGCCCAACAGGGAGGGGCGCAGCCCAGCTGAGATCCTGCATGGGAGGCAGCTGAGGACGCTGTTATCGTTACTGGCTCCCAGCAACCAGTATACAACGGAAGGTACTCAGCCCAAGTACAAGGTAGGAGAGAAGGTTTTTTGCTCATTTTAAAAACGTTAACGTGGATTCGGGAGTAATTAAGAGACAGATGGGGCCAGATTATACGAAGTTAGAACGGAATCTAAAGTGGTAGTGCGGCATCAGGGGCAGTTGCGCCCCAGGTTCAAGGAGCCCAGTGTGGACAAACAGGGAACTAAGTCAACAGGAGTTAAAAGAGTGGTCTATGCAACAATTAATTTCAATGGGGTCATTTCAGGACGCGGAGCAGCAACAGGAGCCCGGTACATCGCAGTCCCAGGAGCAGCCTGACGTCGGGCCGGAGGAACACGGCCGGGAGGAGGAGGAGGACTCGTAGAACGGTGCGCTTCGCGCCGTATGCTACTTATTCAAGAGGGGAGGATGCTGTATACAAAGCCATGTTTGAAAGTGGCGCGCGCGCTCTATTCCGAGTAGACGCAACAATGGAGTGACAGCCACGCCAGCGAACCATCGAGCCAGGAGCGCGAGTCTGCGCTCTAGGCGCCGGCAGCTATATAACGGGCGGCCCGGCTCCGGTGGAAGCAGAGTGTGATAGGGGAGTGAGCCTCGATACTGGACTGTTGTGAGAGTGAATAGTTACGCCGACTAAGTGCTGCAGGTATAATCTTCTGGTGGTTTTGTGGACTAGCTTCTCATTTGGGACATCTTCTGGCATTTTGGTGAATACGGCTACGACTCTGGAATTTCCTATTTGGCTACGGAACATTGTACGGGCAAGAAAGTCCGATCTGTATCTTGTATTGTAATAAACTGCATAAGTGAGACTGCCTCTTTTTCATATATTTTATAAAGAAAGAAGAGGGCTGATTGACCCAATGTGGCAAACGATGGTTACGTCAGCCGATCCGTTTCCAAGTATCAAAAGACCTCCAAAATAAGCCAGTTGAGGTTTATAGAGCAGAGCAAGCAAATCATCTTATGGAGAATGGAGATATGGAGCCACCTACATTGTGTTCCAGCGATGTACTGCACACCGCGAAGTCAGAGCACTGCCGAGCCCAGTACCTCGATACGGATCCCATAATTGCTGTTTTAAAGTTGAAATGCAGCAGCTATTATAATAGTGTGCATTATTTTTCAGTTACACCTTTCACTGTCTATTACTGGACAAATAGTCAGAGACACATCCTCCAGAAACTTAAAAAACTGCCAACCACATTAATGATAGACGCTAGCGGAGGATTTGTTCAACGAATGAATTTGCCATATAACCGTCAAACAGGATTTATTTTTTTTTATATTTGGTTGTCTTGAATGTCAGTGGGAATCGTTGCTCAAATGTTAATTGATTCTCATAACACTGACTCGGTTCAAAATTGGCTTATGACTATCAGAAGACAAGGAGCTCCCAACCCCAAAGAGGTTGTTGCCGATGCTTCAAGAGCAATTTTGAATGCAGTGGTTCGGCAATTCGAATTCTGTGAGGATGTATAAGAATATTCAGGGAGATTGTTTGACACAGAGAACATGCCGAATACATATGTAAGAAAAGATGTGGCACATTTTCTGCAGACATAAGTCAAAGTTTTAAGAGACGTAAATATACTAAAAATAAAAAGTTTTTTCTTGGCCAGTATTGGTCAATTAATAATGTGCCGCAGTGTAGACAGAGCACATCCAATTTTTGAGGCGCTGTTGGCACTAACTAGTTCTGAGCATGATGGCCATCTAATGGACGGTGAGCCAACGCTCTGCGAAGTATCCAGAGAAAAAATGCTTCGCTTAGTCACAGGTAAGATAATATTTTTTATAATACCTTGCAAGTTTACTTTACTTTCATCTTCTGTCAAGAAAACTTTATCTTCAAATATAATGTCTATTTGTATAGCAATTACGTAGGCTGATTCTAATACATACAATCAACGAGCAAACTGAATCGATTTTTCAACATATGTTTTTAATTACAAACAGGCATAGATAAAGCAGAAAAAACCTTATACAGTTGTATTTTGGAGAGAACGGATGAAGAGGAACCCCATTTAACCGCTGAGGACAATGGGCAACAATTGAATCAGTGGCAGAAATGGGATTCAGAAATTCAAAAGGTGTTAGAAATCATTGAAGAAGAGAAAAGAAAACAACCTGAGAGGGTTAACCCGTACTTTTTACCACAACTAGGACAAAAATTAATTAGGGACGTGGCTCTCTTACCTATGTGGTCAAACGTACGAACTCTCAATTTTGGATTTCGGCGAATACGAGTTTCGTCCGCATCCGTTGACAGTGAGTTTGGAAAATTAAAAAATACTGTGTTTCCCAAACGAAATATAAGGCCAGAAATTTTTATTAAGCAGCACTTTGACTACCTTCAAGGTAAACTGAAGTTGGTTAATGCCAATCTCGGTAGTGCCCTCGAGAAGCAGGGGGAAAAGGAAATTGCTAATGAAATTGAGGAAAACGTTCCTGCAACCCAGCCCGCAATCCCTGAATATGTGTCCTGCATGTGCTGGTGGAGATCTTCCATCAGGGGCTCACCTATGTGTCATTTGCAACAAGGCTGTACTTACTTTAAATGTTATGTCGCGCTGGTCACGGCGCGCATAAGTTTGGATGTGGCGCGCTAGCATCAAGGCAGCGCGCCCTGACGGGAGCCGGCGGCGGCAGCAACTAGCTACGGCCACGGTTCGGCAGGCTCGAGGCATGGAGCAAGTCTCGCCGCCGGACGCCGGCCCTTTAAAGGGAGCCGGCCGACACCCCGACAGGCAGTTGGGAGTGAGCCCTGAGAGCACCACGAATAGCGTACGCGCCGAGCCCGGAGAGCCAGCCGCCGGATAAATGTCGTCGTGGAGTAACGACAGCAGCAGCAGCAGGGAGCGTACAGAGGCGGACGCGTCACCGAGTAGGGCATTGGAGATTGCCCGGGATACGTGGAACAGGGCATTGGTGATTGCCCGAGAGACGCTAGGCAGGGCATTGGAGATTGCCCGCGAATAGCAGTATGGCTCATTTTGTTTGTAACAAATGCATTAATAAATTATTGTTAAAGTTGTGTGCGAGGTTTATTTTATGGACATAACATTAAATAAGTGTTCTCATCCTTACGATAGCGAAGAAGGCTACGGCATGCGCAGAATTCGTAAGGCATGCGTAAATGTAGCTTCAAGTCGAGTCATTGTAGCTTCAAGAGAAGTTGAAAACTGGAGGGGTCTTGGAAGAAGTGTTGATAGGAATAATTTATATTTAGGTGCCAACAAAGCCATCCGAAACGATAGTTTCGAGTGGACGAAACACAAACGACTACCAGTGATGAAAAACGCAAATCATATGAACATACGTGATTCTTACATAGCTGGTGAGACCATATCAGTATCCAATACGTGTGCCTTTGACAGCATTTTCCAGATAATATTTGTTGTAGCTGTTGACAACAAACATTTTAGAGAAAAGGTAATGTCGGATAAAGCGCACTCTCTTCGCATTCAATCTCTTTGCCGCGCGTCGAACAGGTTATCTTTGATGTATCTTGTAGTGAAGAGCGGTTGGTGGGGAGACGGAGTAGTGAAAGGCGGTTGGTGGGGAGACGGTAGTTGAAGGCCGGCGGTAGTTGAACGCGGTGTGTGGTGCAGCTAACACGTGCGTTGTTAGTTCGTGGCGAAGTGCCTTTTGTGTGTTCAAGTACTGAACGTGAGACGTTGGCGGCAAGGTCTTATTCTAGACCTGCCACAACCAATATGAGCTATATTTAATGCACTGTGTTCTCTCTGAAGTGATATTTGAAACACGTGACAATGGCGGCACGTGCATGCGCCACGCTTATTCTTAATCGCTCGCCATCCGCGTGATCTTTATAAGTGCGATGGTTTCAAGTATTCAAACGCGTTAATCAAAGGGCGCCGCTGAAATGCCATCACGTATTTCTTACTAACCAGTGAAGCAAGTCATGTATTCCTTACTGTGTTTGAGTAAGGCAGCCACGTGGTGCTACTGCATAACTCTTAACTACTCATAACTCTAACTGAGCGCAGACACCGTATTTACGTGTGCAGTTTAAAGACATTTATTTTATTAACTAAGTGGAGCTGGACTTCTCCAAATTGTAATCAAAACTGTCCTAGCCCTGCAACTGGGGGCAACGTGACGAGTACATTTTCACGTGCTGGTGGAAACTGCTTGCTGCATGGCGGTTATTACCGTTATACATTTTCTACATTCTTTGGTTGGTGTGCATGTTCCTGACATTTGGGGCAGTGGCAACGCAGCTGGCAGCATTAGGGTTGGGAGAGGGAGTTCGCTGCTGTGTAGTTCGAGTTCGCTGTGTAATTCGCTCGTGTAGTGTGTCGCGTAACTCTAAGTGCAACGGTTGAGCTCGGCTCCCGTTCCACTGAACTGTTAATCGGTCGTTCAAAGTGCGCGTAGAAGTTGAGCTCGGCTCCCTCTACGGCGCTACTGTAGCAACATCTCCAGAAGTGCATCGGTTGAGCTCCGCTCCTGCAGCACTGACGCTGGGATTACAACAAAGTGTAGAGGTAGGGCCCGGCTCCTCTATACTTACAACTGGTGACTGCGAATGGTGACGCTACTTTACTATTCCTGCATCTGCAAGAACATCAACAAGTGAGTGATAAAGTGTCCGCGCCTAAAGGCCACATTTCAGCTCCTTCAGAGCCATAAGTTCAATGAAAACTCATTAAAGTGTTACATTTGTACAAACAAATTGACTAAGTGCTGTGTTTCTTTAAGTAAAAAACAAAGCATAAATCAACAGTTTGAACTCGACTAAAACTCTGGTTCCAAAACTATTCATGTAAATAAACCTCTTTTAAACTAAAAAGTTTCCAGAAATTTATAAAATTTAAAAATTTATGCCAAAGAAAGAGGTATCTAGGCTACCGCTAACTGTCTCCCCTATTCGCACGCGTATTCGCACGCGCAAGAACAACTGCAAAGCTTGCCGCTACCTCCTACCAAACACACACCACACATGCGTAGTGGTGAAACAGATAGACCCCACCCTAGCTGCCGAAATTCAGCGTATGCGCGCCACCAAAAACAGTACGGCTTCTAAAACCAATCTACCCTCCCATAACGCCATCACTAGTAGCACGCCAGCTGCAGATATCACAAATTGTGAAAAAAGCAGCTCCACTCCCACAGCATCGTGCTTGCCAAACACATGCCAGTCAGGCTCCCCAACAACGATGAACGCTGCCGAGAACCCCACTTCACCCCAGGAAAGCCCAGAGAATGATCAGAGCACCGATCAGAACTGCACCCCTGAGACAAGCGACCAAAGGTCATTAGCCTCCCCCACTCATTCACTCCTGAACATGGACAGTGACGTCTTAACTTCAAACTTAAACCAGAATGCAAATTTGGAGACGGGGACACAAACCCCAGTCACCTCCCCCTCTCTGTCACCCCCACCTACGGAGGCAACCTCAGAAAATACCCCAGACCCGATGTCGGAAGCTGCTGCACGCGCATTTCTGCGCCCCAGGGAACAAATCCCACTTTATGCTGTGCCAACTTCAAACCGCTATCAAATCTTAGCGTCCCTCAACCGCCCCCCCCACACCCCCAGTCGCCAACACCCTCTACATCACAGCAGCCCACCTCACAGCAACCTGCAAATCCGCCTACCCGAGCGCAACCACAACGCCCTCGAGAAATCATTGGCGAAATCTGTATACAGCAACCAGTCAACGTCTCTGAAATCCTTAAAATTTTGACACCCCACCTCACCGCCCCTCTCCGCGGCACTACCACGCCCGCATTCCTCACGTTAAAACCAGGCAACAAGAATGATCACGGGAAAATTATCCAAATTTTGGAAAAAATGCAAACCCTAAATCGCAACGCGCAGTTTTTCTTTCGACGCGCCACAACAGAAAGACGCCAGAGACTCGTAATCCGAGGTTTGCCCGGCGGTCTCGAGCCCACTGAAATTGCCCTCTGCCTCGAACAACAACACGGCCTGAAAACACATTTTATTAGTGAAATGAAACGGCCCGTGTACACTGAAAATGGAAAGATCTTTCAAAGCCTAGAATTGTATATAGTTGAACTAGACCATTCAAAAATCAATCTCGCCAAAACCATTACCACACTAAATTCCTGTATAATCAAATGGGAAGAGCATCGCGGCAGTAATAGAGTGCCCTATTGTAAACGGTGCCAAATGTGGGGACACTCCCACAATGGATGCAGGCGAAACCATGCATGTCTCTTCTGCGGCGGCGCTCATTCTTTCGACGCATGCACGCGAGCGGAGGGCGACCAACCCACTTGCGCCATCTGCGGTGGACCGCATGTATCCAACTATGGCGAATGCCCCACTCTAGCTTACTACAAAGCGGCTCGCTCGCAACGCTTCGCCAGCGCTCGCCAAACACAGCCTCCCCAACTTCAAACGAACCGCGCAAATACCGGTCCACCCCCCGCGCCATTCATTGGCCGCGCAGCAACAGCAACCCCCGGATTGGCCCAAGCACCTCCACCTCTTACAGCCTTTCCAGCGCTGCAGAGATTGGCCACAGCACCCCCCACCACAGATCACATCCCATTCGTCGGAAGATCTGACGTCACAACAGGGAAGGTTCGTCTTCAGAAACCCCCACCACCACTAGGTCGGTTTTGCTGACGTCACGGCTGGCCGAATAACCCCCCCTCCAGCAACGTCAGAATTCATGAACCAACCTAATCTCGGCAGCCTCTCTGAAATTTCTGAACTATTCCAACTCCTTCGTGGCCTAAACTTGCGCTCCATTATAAATCTACTAAAAGACATCATGATTATTCTCCGCGGCCCAGGAACAATTTTTGACAAACTATCACTGATTCTCCCCATCGTAGAACGTACATTCCCTTGAACCCCACTTTCGGAAACCTCCCCCTCTAAAGTAAATAAATATAAAATTTAGGATTATAACAAAAAAAATAGCAAATACGAAGGGTGTCCGTAAATTAAGGTCTCCAACGCCGCCGTTTCCGAACGCGGAGCGCTAGATCCAATTTGGCAACACTGCCGTGTTCCTTGGTTCCCCCTCTTCAATCCCCCACCCGAACGACTTCGCTGGGACGCTCAGTCTTGGCACAGGTGCCGTCCGCGATGGACGCGACGATCGCCGATTTCTCCAAGTGCGAAGTGCGAGGTGTTATTCGTTTTTTGCATCACAAAGTGACTTCACCCATCGAAATTCATAGAGAACTGATCTCTGCATACGGCCCAAACGTTATGGACATCAAAAACGTCAGGAAGTGGTGCAGAGAATTTTCCGGAGGCCGAACAAACGTCCACGATGAGCCGGGCAGGGGGCGTCCATCCATCTCCGACGAGGTTGTGGCACGTGTGGACGAGCTAGTGCGCGAAGATCGGCGGTTGACGGTTAGGGAAATCTGTGCTATGATTCCGGATGTTTCCAAAACTACTGTTGACAAAATTTTAAGAGACACTTTGGGATTCAATAAAGTGTGCGCCCGATGGGTACCCCGTCAGCTCACCGATGAACACAAGCGGAAGCGTATTGAGTCGTCCCGTGAATTTCTGCGCCGACATGAAGAAGAAGGGGAACAGTTTCTCGACTCTATTGTTACAGGGGACGAAACATGGGTCCACTATTTCACCCCTGAGAGTAAACAAAAATCAATGCAGTGGCGGCACCCAAGTTCGCCGACAGTCAAGAAGTTCAAAACGACCCCTTCCGCCGGGAAGATCATGGCCACCGTCTTCTGGGACCGACACGGGGTGCTGTTGATCGAATACCTGCCTCGGGGACAAACAATCAACGCTGATCGTTATGCGCAAACACTGCAAAACCTTAAACAGGCGATACGAGACAAACGTAAGGGAAGATTGACGAAAGGTGTCTGTCTTCTCCATGACAACGCCCGCCCCCATGTTGCCAGGAAGATCCTGGAGCTACTCGCCAAATTCGGTTGGGACGTCCTAGAGCATCCACCCTATAGTCCGGACCTAGCACCGAGTGACTATCACGTTTTCCCAGCTCTCAAAGAACACCTATCAGGGCAGAGGTTCGAGAACGACGAGGAAGTCACAGAAGCTGTCAACCGTTTCCTCCGTGAGGCGGGGAAAAACTGGTACGACACGGGGATCAACAAACTCGTGGTGCGACTCCAAAAATGCATCGATCGTAACGGCGACTATGTGGAAAAATAGAAAAAAGTTCAGGCTTTCCAACAATGTACTTTATTTTGAAAATAAATTATGTTTACTATGAAAAATAAAATTGGAGACCTTAATTTACGGACACCCCTCGTACTTTTCAACCCCTGTACTATGAATATAATGTGTAAATAATATCTTTTTATATCTTGTATCAATATATATCTGTATCCTGTATCAAACTGAAAATTAAATAAAGAGTCCCCGACGCCTGCAAGAACGGGTAATGAGAGCGAAGCGACAACGAGCGCCATTTCATTTCTTCAAATAAAAAGCTGCAAATATCAAAGCCGCCACCAGTAAGACCTGAGTGCTTCTCTCTTCGGACGCCGCTTCGGACACGTACCGAGATTATATAGAGACGCCAAGAACCGCTTCGGACCTCGAGCAGACACCAAAAAACGGGACAACCGTACGGTGTTCTGCAACTACCAGAAATAAAGACTAAAAACACCCGGCGGAAGAGCTCCACCCCAGGAGCAGGCCGCCACCAGTAAGACCGAAGTGCTTCGGCTGGCAGCTTCCAGGAAATTTAACACATCACTACGTAACATGTGTAGCAATCGTGTGGCAATTTGTCACCTTATAAGCGATTTGTTTGTAATTTGTATGTCATTTGCTTTCAGTGAAAACATCTCATTCTATGAGCAACTGTGCTCTTATTGTATTATTTACTGTGCACAAGTTTGTAACTTTTATTTTATGTGTGGACAATCTACTTAATGAATCATTTGTGTTTCTAAGTTCGTAAGAAATTAGATGTTCCAATAAGATTAAAAAATCCAACTCAGTGAAATACTGCAAAGAGTAAATATACAACTGTTTTCTAAGAAATTTACTATCAACCCACTGAGAATTAATGTAAACTTAAAACTCTTCTAATTAAATACACTGTTTTTATTGGATTGCTTTGTTTGCTCTGGTTATTGGAGGGAGAGGAGATTGAGTGCCACCAAAACCCCACCACAGTCCAATTGCTCACTGGCATTTCAATCCCTTTCAGGTAATATTATCAATTCTGTATTGTGTTGTTACATTGAAATGAATGAAATAATAAAAAAATATTTTAAAAAAGGCGTATAATAAGAAGGATTAATACTTTTTTGAATGTTATAGAAAATCGTAGTGAATTATCTCAGTTCTTTTCCCTAGAGTCCAATATTTTTATTAAGTATATTTCTAAGGAATTTTACATAAATTACATTGAAATGTTAACGAAGTAAATTGGTATATCTCTTAAAGCTACTGTGTTTCATTTCTTATCACATAAAACGATGCATATTGAAACATACAATAAACTATTATATCTTTTTTTAAGAGCAAATATTGAATATTTCGAAAAGTTTATTTTCTAAAATCTATGCATCTACAATGTACATAATGTGTTCTTGTAGTCTTTCAGATAGCAGATTTGACTGGAGATATATTTAGAATAATATCAAAAGCTGTGTCTTCAGGAATAACGAGTCATTTATATAAAATGCGGATTGAAGTACTTTCAACTTTTCTGAAAAGAAACAGTTTGGAATCGCTAATTCGTATACATTGGGCTGCACAGTGGACAGTGCGCATATGTACAGTTTGTTACTTAAGGAAGAGCCACATTTATAGAAGTTACTACTTGTTCAAACAACTGCAAAAAAATTAAATTATCCCCAGTATATCAGAAGATATAAATGATATGCTTCATCCAAATTTCAGTGACATAATTAGAAAACCAATTATATTGAGCACCAACGGAAAATGTGCACAAATCACCGCGAAGGAATTGAAAGTACGGAAGTGTCTCGTATAGTGAGTCAAATTTTAAAATATCAAAAAGAATAAATAAATCGGACATGCGTTCAAAATTAAATTAGTTTTACAATATGAAACGATTGCAAACTTAATATATTTTACTATAACTGACCATTACATTTCCAAGGAATATTATGTGCAATAGAAATGTTCTCAAGCACAGGAGAGCTAAAATCAGTTCGTCTGTAAGATATTCCCATAAAAGTGAACCATCCACTATCAGAAGAACTAATACTTGAGGGTTTCATTCGATATTGTAACGGCACAGCACCACGCGCTATTCTCGGCCACAAGCCGCTCGGTTTCGGGGTTTCCACACTGCGCTCCAGGGCGAGCGGCCGGACTTGTCCGGGGAGACGTCAGTCTCATCTTTAGCGACGCGGTCAAGCGCTCGCTGTTTCTTACGGTCAAGCAAGGGCGGGTGGGGGACTCGCAAAGCAGTCGCGGGTGGCGGCTAAGATGAGCTGTTCTTAGGAGGGTTCCGTAACGCACGGATAAAGTAAATGAATTTGTGCAACATTGTATATATATATTTCTTTAGTTTAATAAACTTGTTTTGTTACGAATCCTTCGTGTCTGTGTCTGAGTAATTAAACGACGCCATACTACAAACGTTATTCCAGAATAACTTCTGTAACAAAGAAAAAATCTACTATAACAAAGAAAAAACAAATGTAAAGAAGTAATTATTTCTGTCTTACAATTACGCAGACTAAAAATTCTTTCTTATACATTTGTAAATAGCTTACATATTCCAAATTATTTATAGATCTTCCTTTACTTGGTTTCGATCTTCCTTTATTATTTCATTTCCTTATTATATGTCGTTTTATCTTCCATTTGGTTGCCCATTTATCTCTCACATTTAAGTGTTGCTGGTTTTTCGCCCTGCTGTGTTACTGGGTGCGTTGGTCATAAATGAGCTGAAATGGCGGAGAGTTATCCAAGAGTGTGTGAAGTGTAGGGGGAAGGTCGGCTGTGACAAAGATTACGAGTTAGAGATAATGCCGCAAGGTTTACACTTTTTAAAAACTATTTTTATTGTTCGAATGATGAGTACATGGTTCAGTAGCTATTTGCATTAGATGTGTGTCTGTGAAGCGTTTGACCAAATGGGGCTAGCACACAACATTAGAAGTCTAATTATTGTCTTGTATGGGGTTGCGGCATTGTTTGGAGAGAGACTGCTTTTGTGATTTACTAGTGGTTTTAGCTGAATTAATTTAATTTTGGTTTCTTGAATTTTCATTGCTATGTGAGACTTCCAGGTTAATTTTGTATCAAAGTTTAGTCCCAAATATTTAACAGTTTGGTTGAATGGGGTCCAGGGGATTATGTTGTTATTAATTTGGAGTGGGATGGGGGTGGCGAATGTTCTGAGAGGGAATATTTTGGCTGTTGATATTGACGGATTGGGCTTGATTTTCCATTTTAAGGACCAATCATCTGTTTTCCAAGTGTAGTTGGATTTTATTGCAAGTGTGATTTAATGAATGGTTGGACATGAAGGTGGCAGTATCGTCAGCAAATTGTGCGATATGTGTGTAGGGACAGGTTAGTATAGAGATGTGTAAAGGTAGAAAAGGGCGGGTGAAATGGGTGATCCTTGTGGAAGTCCTGCTTTTATTTTGTGGGGATTGGAAACGTGCTTATCGACTGTTACTGTAAATGTTCTGTCTGTTATAAAACTTTTAATGATTTTAGTAGGTAATTCTGAGACACTATGGTTTTATATAGTATATTAGGCCTGGGTGCAAAACTTTATCGATAGCCTGGAAAATATCTAGGACGGTGGCTTTTGTGGTTTGTTCTGGAAGGCAGTATGGATGTGTTCGGATATTCGAAGTAGCTGGAGTGATGTGGATAATTTATTGATTAAGCCAAACTGGTGTTTCGATATGGTCTGTGTATTGTTTAGACGTTATTAAATCTGTTTAGTATTTTTTCTAGAATACTTGATAGAGGTGGGTGGACACTGATAGATCTGTAACTTTCTGTATAGTTACGATTTCTGGGGGCTTGGATACGGAGATTAGGTTGAGAGTTTTCCACATTATTGGGGAGCATCCTGCTCTGAGAATTGAATTTGATATATTATTAATAAAGGCTATTGAGGGGCGAGGCACGTTTTTTAATATATTACTTATTTTATCGTGGCCAGGAGCTTTTTCAAAAGGGAGTTTTTTTATTAAGTTTTTAATTCTATTTGGTGAACTGTATTTTATTCTATACCGAATGTTAGTAATAATGTAATATTTTGTAATATTCTATACCGAATGAAATTAGGTGCTGATGTCACTTGTGATAAATCCATGTAAACACAATGTGTGGGACTGCTGTTCTCAGTAAACGATTGTGCAAAGTAATCTGCCAAGGCTTCTATTTTCTCTTTTGGTGTATATTTTCTACTTGATAGTGTGCTTAAAATGGTATAGTTGTTTTCCTTTTCAGGATATATTTGGTGAACTGCCCAAGCAAATTGTTATGATCCTTGGGGGGTGTTTGCTCGGAAATCAAATATTTGCCCGATTGACCTGATTTTCTTTTTCTTTTATTTTTTTGCATGTAAGGTTTAATTTGTTAGAATGTAAGATTAGTCGTACGTTTCTCAGAATTTGGGTTTTAATTAAAATTTAAAATATACACAAAAAATCAATAAAATAATTAAAAATATAACAAAAATGTTATTGAGTTATTTAGAGGTATGTTTAGTTTCCTTGTTTTGTTGATGCCAACATTAAGTGCAGGGTGAAGTGTGCGATTATGTGCGCCAGGCTGTCCACAGGTTACGGCTGACCAACGAAATTACTGGGTTTTGTTGTTGAGAAGAATTGTTACATAATGTTATCCGTTGGTGTGCTATGGCTTCGTATACAATTGATGTTTTTACTGATATTATTGTTTGAAATTGAAATATGAATAAAATGAAAATTGTATCGCAACATGCTTTTGGACGTTTGAAGCTATGAGATTTTTCGTTTCGCAAAATGAAATGCTAATGACCGGCATTTCCCTGGCGAAAATCCGTGTTGTGAGGGTCTGTATAGCAGCTGTGTTGTATGTGTTTTTCATTTCGTGCCTTGTTCCTGTAGTGTAGCTTACTGTGTGCCTACTGTGCACCGTCCCTGCTCTGCAGTAGTCCCAATCTCTTGTACGCTTAGTTTGAAACCGTTTGTATAATGTGTACACAAACCGTATAAGGCGTACCGTTTGTATACAAAATAAGGTGTGCACAAACAAAGTTGGTTAGTATTGGTTATAGGTTTGGTTAGTATTTGGTGAGTTCGCGCCCTTTTAGAAGATTGCAGTTTAGATATATATTAATCAGTGGTCAGTGTGCGGATTTCGTGAAGTAAGTGGCAATTTTCTGTGGAAATCGCATAATTTCATTTCTAATTTATTTGTGGATGTGTGTCCCATCGAATGTCTGCTCTTGAAATTACCAAACACCAGTATGTTTACTTATGGTAAACAAACTCTCTTCGTATCGTCATCGATGGCCCGTAAAGAGTTAACGCATGAAATAATCCTAACACAATCATGTTTAATGGTAAGCAAATACGTTTCTTTAATTGTGACTAAATTTAATATACACATAATAATAGTATATTTATTGTTTCAGAAATAACCCCTAAAAAAATTAGGGTTACCTTCACCAACGTGTCGAGTGGTCATAATCTGATTATTGATGAGGTAGAAAAGAAAACTAAATACAATGTATGATCTAGGATATTCAAATGCTGGCTGTTTATAAATTGACCACACTATGAAGATTAAGTTCCACCAGCTCATAGGCAGTGATTTGGTCAATTTCGAAAATTGCGTGTGTATTTCAATGAAACAACAACACATATATTGACACAGAGAAAATATGGTTTCATTCGTGTGATAAATTTTTTTTTAACTTATAGCAGATAAAATAATTTTGTTAGAAAGTGAAATAACTTGTTTGATTTTCAAGTGGTGTAGCAAAGTGTGCAAATTAGTGCTATAAAGTATAATATATTGTGTTGCTCCATAGCATTTATTTTTTTAAACTAATGATTTTCTTAAAAATTAAACTTTAGAATAATTTCCCTTGACTCTATCAATAAACCAAGACATATCTGAGTTATTATGACTAGTGTAAGCCTACATGTTAATTGAATTGTGCTACATGCAATACGTTACGACAGGTTTCCAATTGGATGTTTTTGATATTTTTTTAACTGAAGTATTTTACTTCACATTAGCTAATTTTTCATAATGAATGCCCAAAAATACTACACTACTAGTTAACATTCTTGCAATATGTAAATAAAATGTGCTATCATGTGCTAATTTTTACACCAATTTGGTTAATGTTGTATATTGTGTATAATTGAATGAATATAATTTCTTTCGATAGTTTTCAATATCTTATGTTTGAAGACAATCAGTAGTACTGCTTTATATGCAATCAGTATTTGATGTTATTCCAATTATAGAAATATCTTTGTTTTCATTGGAAGCCCAATAAAAATAAGATATTTCTAACTATTTTCTAAAAACAAGATTTTCTTCAGGTACATACATGTATGTACCTGAAGTAGTGAACAATTAGTTTGTGAAATGTGCTTCCAATAAAAACAAATAAATTTCAATCATTGGAATTGCATCAAATACAATTTACTGATTGCGTATTAAACAGTACTTTCTTTTTAACCTATTAAGCAGTAAGCCTCTTTATAGTTTTCAATATCTTATGTTTTAATACAATCAGTAGTACTGTTTAACATGCAATCAGTAAATTGTATTTGATGTAATACATGTACGTACCTGAAGTTTCAAACAATTAGTTTGTGAAACGTTGTGCTTCCAATCAAAACAAGAATACAATTCACTGATTGCGTAATAAACAGTACTACTGATTGTATTAAAACATAAAATTCTGAAAACTATAAAAATAAATTATCTTCAGGCATAAGTTCTGTAAATACTGCAAAATCATTTTAAAAATAACAATTATATTTATTAATGATAAAACTACCAGCAACACATGCAACTACAAAATACAATTATGGAGAGAGACTCATCTTAAGATGTTTTCAAAAAAAATTTGTGATTTATTTTATTTAAAGTAGTAAGTGGAATAGGAAGTGGTAAGAAGATTACTCTCTTGATTTGAATTTATTATTTTATTAATTTTGATAAATAACGTTTGGGAAATTAACCTGGCATATATTCTTGGATTTTGTCTAAAATTGATAGATTTTCTAAATCAAATTTAAGTGGATGCTGAATTCTGTGCTTTGAAATTGTTTTTAATGAATTTCTCTAAGTTATTTTTATGCTCATGTATTCTTTGTTTTATTCTTCGTTTTGTTTGGCCAATACATGATTTGTTGCAATCTTGGCAACGGATACAGTTTCCTTTTTTCACTTCAGAAGCTGGAATTACATTTTTAACATTTCTAATAAGATTGTTTGTTCGTTAATATATGTCTAGATATTATATTTTGTATTTTTTATTATTTTGTTAGTAATTTTAGGTATATATGGCAAAACTATAGTTTTGTTAACAGCTAATGTTTCAGAATAGGGTTGATCAGGTATGATATTAAACATTCCACATAGCATTGCTCTCTTCTTCTCTATGTGCTTTTTTATATACTCAACAGGATTTTTTAAAAATAAATATATCATGTACTATTTTTATATGACATTCCTGGTGTATGGGATGGGATCATTTTATTGCTCTATTTACGAGGCCATAAACAATGCCTCTCTTAGCTGTATGGGATGTTTAGGTAAATAATTAAGGATACGATTAGCAGCATTACCTTTTCTGTACCAATTTGTTGATATTTTTCCGTTGTCATGTTTGATATAGATATCTAGGAAGTTTATAGATTGATTATTTTTTTTCTAAAGTGAACTGGATTCATCACAAGAATTAAACATATTGAGCAAATTTAATGTCATTTTCATCAACTATAATTAATAGGTCATCCACATATCTTTTGTACAAAACAATTTAACAGGCCAGGTAGGATTGATTCTTCAAGTCTATGCTTAACAATTTCTGGAAACACTGTACTAAGTTAACCACCAATTGGATTTCCAGTCAATCATTGATAAATTACCTCATTAAATGAAAATTCTATGTTCATTAGAATACTTCTTACCACAAGAATTATTTCATGAATTGGAACTCAAGGTTTAAGTTGATTATGATGTTAAATGTTCCAAAATTCTCTTTATTTTTTTCCTGTATTCTCAGGTAAAAAGAATATAATATCACCAGAGTGAGTATTCATCTCTTCCTATTCCCAACTACCTTTAAAACAAGCAAATTTTAAGAGAACTATTACTGAGATTAAGGCCAGATACAGTAATTCATTCATCCCTGTGTTATAGGTAAACTTTTCCTAGCCCAAGAACAGCAGACGAGGTTGTGAATTGCGATAAGAGTTAATAAAGGAAGTTTTTGTTTAAATTTAATTTTGGTTTTGTTTGATTCTTTCCATGCACCCCACCTGCGAGAAGCAATGTTTGATACGAGGGCTGTAGTTAATTCAAGGTAATCCATTTACGAGCAAAACATTCTTCTGTTCCCAGCTACCACCAGTAATACAATCAATTTGTAAGAATGAGGTTACGAGATATTAAAATTCATTCATAGAAATGTGTTTATTTCTATTGTGTGACTGCTATTTTCGTAAGTATCAAACGTGTTCTGAAACATCTTCCATGATATATCACATTTGAATGTACTTGATGCAACATCAAACTAGTGAGTCCTTTACGCGGACAGTTTCAGTAGTGAATCGCACAATTCTGTTTGGATATTTTCTTTTTGTGGAACCTTCAGTATAAAATGTATCTCTGAGAAACATTCGGTTCTCATGAGAATTTTTCCGGAAGAAAATCTAAGCAGAATCGTGAAAGATTTTCTACTGGAACGCATTCCACTGTAAATATGTTAGGTTAGATTAGTTTTCGTAACCTAGGTGCACGCATCGATTAGTAATGGTACACGTACATCGTCTGTACATCGTGTACACGTGACGTCGTGTACGTTCCAATTCAGCTCAAGCGTACATTCATTTGGGCCAAACTACACGTTTGGTACACAAAAACGCATACCGTGACAAGCTCTTGTTCACATCCGTATATTGCAGATGCGCATTCCGTGTACGTTTGCCCTACATTGGCGTACGTTTAGCGTACACACTGATTTTCGCCAGGGTTACTGTAAATTGCATGTGTGGTCATGCCAGTGCTGACACATTGCTACGTTTTCTGGCTACCAGTATAGGCTGGTGGTGGTGTGATGGTGTTGTAAGAGCAATGCTCTTATTGTCTCTCTGAAAAAAGGTGTGTTTGAGGAAACTAATTCTTAATTTTTTTAGATGTAATCTGGCAGTTTTACATTCGACGATTGCTAGCTATTATTCTAATGGAATTTCGTACTTCATCCCAGAATGGCTTAGTGTTCCCCTGATGGAAAATGTTTCAACTGATTTTCAGCCTCAACTATGACAGCGCAGATGCTAGTTTCTTTAGCCGTCCACCCTGCAGATCTGATCTCTTGAAGCGTGTCACACTTTGTCCATGGCAGCTCACGGTTATGGTAGCAACATCCTATATTATAGTGTGATATCAAATATTGGCCTGATTTTCTTTTATTATTATTATTATTATTATTATATATTTAGCATACAAGGTTTAATTTGTTAGTATGTAAGTACGATGTACAAATTTAATTTAATTATGTTTTTATAAATCAATAAATTTTGTGTTCAGCCATTTCATGCAAACAGCTGTTTTTGTGTTTATTAATACATATTAGTATGGTAAAAAGCTTTGCGATATTCATTTCCAATCTTTCATCACATTTCATTATGAATAATTAATTATTTCTTTATCCTTGTTCTCACTTCAGAGACTTTTCAGAAGACTAATTACTCACAGCTTGAACTTGCTTAGCGTTTCATGTATGACCTCTGAAAGTTTGCGTCTAACTGCCTAGTTATTTTTACTGTGTCTTGAGATTCTACATTGATGTTGCCGAGCTAATATCTTGTAAGGATACTGTAAAAATTGAACCAGTAATGTGTATAAGCATATGACAAAAGCAATAAATTCTGATGTGGAATGATTCATGTGAAGTTCAATTAATGGTGTTACATTAATAACATAAAGTATTTGTTGGATTGTTGTGTGAATTGTTTTATTATAATCGGAAGTCATTCAATTCACATTGATGGCTTTTGGAAATCAATTTCACCAACTGGGATGTCACAGTATGTATTTGGAAAAAAATTACAAAAATTTTCATTTTGTTAAAATTTCAATAGTGGTGGATTAAATGACATAATGGATTAACTGTGAAGAAAATTTATTTTTGGAAAAACGTCTTCAGTGTACTCAGTACTATTTCTGCAAATAAACACCACTGTCATATATTGTTTCTTTAAATTGTTTGTTTCGCTGTCAACCTATTTAAATTCTTTACACAGGTTTTTAAAAGTTAAATATATTATGTTCAGATTGTCCCACTTTTCCAGCTCTCATAAATTATGATTCAGAAACCTCTTGGTACCTATTCCAAAAATTTTAATACCTCGTATTAAGAAAAGAAAACATAAACGACTTATCAAACACAATATGAACCAGTTAAGTACGATTAAGAGTTGAGTAAAAGAAGTAAATTTTCAATAGGGTTTTTAAGGAAAAATAATTTAATTTTGAACTCCCTCTTCAAAGTTCACAGTAAGCGCAATAGGCACAAATAAAGTGGACGAAGGAGAACAGGACTGAGGAACCGTTTAATAAATAAACGTGAATAGAGTGTCCTTGTAGAGCTTAAGGTCTCATTTACAACAATTGACAAATGGTAAAAAAATAGTGTGGGTGTTACTGTGGTTCGCCGGTAAGTATTTATTCTTTGATTTTTTAATTTTTTTCTGCGGAACGCCATTTGGTGCAAAAGGTCGGCCCATTTCAGAGTATTTTAGGCATAGTAATTAATTTAAACAAATTGTGATTAATTCATTAGATATCTAGTAATGAGCACTGGGCAGTTATTTTTATATTCCGTCGAATAGTTTTTTTCTGAGGATATTTGTTTAAAGATGAACTTGAGAAAGTCCTTGTGATGGTTCAGGGCTCATTATAAACAATTGAATGCAGCAATTAATTCGCGAGTCATTTAGTTATTAAATCTGAAATATATTAAACAAATTAGTGTTAATAAATCTGTGATCCACCCGTAGGATTATATTTTATGATTTTTTGAACTTTGTGACGCTAAGCGGGATTTTTTTTCAAAACTCTGTGAGATTTTTTAACTGTCCGGAGTAATTAATTTACACAATGTTTGTTAAAAACAAATGATATGTTGTGAAGGAATCAGTAGAAACAATTTAGTATTTCGCCGGTAAGGAAATTTTTTACGATTTTTTTCATTTTTGTATGTTTTGGTACATATTTTCAAATTGTTTAAACAATTTGTAATTGCAATGATGTTAGAATGGAGTAGTTAAATAGTAATTAATTAATACTATATTGTTATTTTTTCAAGTTTTTTTTGGCTGTACTTTGTTGCGTGGCTAGCCTGCTTCAGACTGAAGCTAGCTGACCCTCGATTTTTTAGAAAATGTCTGGCGTAATTAATTTAAAATTATGATAATTTAAGAGAAATTAATTAGTAGTAAATGATGGCATATGGATTATTGTGGTCCGTTATTGGGGGATGGCCAGCTTCAGAGAGGTCCTGAACCCAGCAGTTGTCAGAGGCGTTCTGATTGCAAATATTGTTCCGCGCTCATTTTTCAACACCTTTGCAGATGAACAGGCGGAAGGGCGAAGTAACATTTAGGATAGTATTGTATCACGTCTGAGTGTCACGTGCGGTGATTCCCCGCCTCGCGTCCTTTTGGGAGACTCGATCCTGTGAGTGCGCGTGCAGTTATACTCGTATTTCAGGCAAAAGACAGTGTTGCGAAGGACAAAAATGTAAATATTAGATACATCGACATAAATAGTTTGTTAGTTTTTGGTCTTAACGGTGAGATCATCTAAACAATTTAGGATTTTCTGCACATTTAACAATATTATATTTTCGTTCACCCAATTTTGAAGGCGAATACGATACAGATAAGATTATCTTCCCCATTACAAAAATATTTTCACGTTTAAGACTACTGCAGAATATTTGCACGATGAAAACTTAATGAAAGCCGTGGTGGATTTCGGAATATTTCCGAAATGTCCTCGATGGCCAATAATATCCTGTCAAATTATGTGCTACTTGCTTAGGGTAAATTAATTAACGGCGATTAATGCTAAAAGGAGTCGATATCATCAATCTCGTTCAGACTATTCAAATTAACTCGAACTCTATTAATTTTTTTTATTGAAACAATGGTTTTATGGTCTTCCTTAGGACCACAAGAGACAATTGTTCAATCTGAGGCTACAACCAGGGCACTTGATCACACCTTTGAGGTTCCAACGCCCTTAGGAAACTGTCTACAAAGTAATTCAAGATTAGATATTGTATAATATTTACTTAATTTATTTTATTTAAAAAAGTAATAATTGAAATATATTTGTAGGACCTCAAGACTCAACAGACTCTTCTGTGGAAAACGTTATGCCGGGAAATACTTCTCAGAGTTTGAAAAATCCTGCATTGAGGTCTTTTCTTGTGACTGAAGAGGTCACAAAGGCTTGTGGTGTTTGTGGATATTTGGTGCTTGTGTAGGATTAAAACTTACTTGTCTATTGGAAGTTATGCAAGTTGTGTTGTAATCTTTCGCCTCATGTTTACTGACAACAAAATAGCTGAAAAAATTGCTCATAGTATAGTTTATGGTATTGCTCCATATTTTCATTTACAGCTACTAAATATACTCGGGACTTGTGATAATACTGTATTAGAATTCGATGAAAGTTTGAATCCGGTATCACAGAATGCAAATGGACATTTATTTACGATTTTGGGATTCAAAAAATTCATTGGTTCCTACTACCCGATATTTTGACAGTTTTCCTTCAAAATACCCGCGCCAGAAATATTATGCAAATACAAGAAGCGTTTGGATCTGACAAACTTAAACACATACTGCAATTGTCTCTGGATGGACCAAATGTTAATTTATGGGTTTTAAAGGATTTAAACAATGAACTTAAAGAATCATATGGATTGGAACTTTTAAATATAGGTACCTGCGGTATTCATGTCGTACATGGGGCACTCAAAACGGGAATATCTTGCACTAAATGGGAAATACACTCATTTCTAAGATCATTGTATTATCTATTCCATGATTCCCCAGCACGAAGAGCTCTATACATGGAATACACAAAATCAAGTGTATTTCCCAAACGATTTTGTGGAATTAGATGGGTGGAAAATGTGGAAATAGCCAATTGAGCGAATGAAATCCTGTTCCGTTTAAGGACGTACGTCAACCAAGCAATTGAAAACAAGACAGCTCCAAAATAACAAAGTTTTAAAATTGTTCCCAATGCTGTTAAGGATAATTCTCGGTCCAAAACTTGCTTTTTTTAGTGCTACAGCATCTCAGTTGGAGTCCTTTGTGCGAGAATTCCAAAATGAGCTGCCAGTGGCTCCAATGTTGTATAATGAATTGTATTCTCTCGTTTATACCTTGATGAAACGAATTGTGAAGTCAGAAATTCTAAATAACACTAGATCAATTTGTAAAATAGTTCTAACTGACAGAAATAATCTAATAAATGCTAAATATTTTGAACCAGACTTTACAACTAAAGAAGCTTTAAGAAAAGTAAAAGTAACTTCAAAATTAGATATTCTAAGTTTTAAACGGGACATGTGTACCTGCATCATCAGAATGGTTCAAAACCTTAATGAAAGATCACCATTGAAATTCAATTTTACCCACGCCATCACATGTTTAGACCCTAGTACAGCTTCAGATCTTAAATCTGCTCAACTTAAATTGACATCTTGCCTTGAAATTCTTGTGTTTTGTGGAAGGATGTCTGGCACAAAAGCAGATCGAGTGAGACAAGAATAAATTTTGAAATCTTTTAAAAGAAGTGAAAGTCGACTTGACAAATGTTGGATGGATCTTGCAAATCAGTATTCAAAGAAATGTGATAACTTTGCTAAATTTGGGCAATTGATTTTGTGCAAACTTCGCATGGTAACGACAGTGTTTAACGTGGTTTTCTGTAAATGCAGAATGTTTGGTGGAAAACCAACATGAGAAGAGCCTCATTGCGCACAGACGTATTCATGATACCATTGTAAATGCAGGAGGTGTAGAGAATGTCAGAATTAATAAAAGCCTCGTACATTCTATGCGTATTGCACATTCGAGGTAAAAAGAAGACATGATTAAGAAGCGTTCCCAAGACGAAGAGATGTCTGCCAAAGAGTCATACAAAAGACTTAAACAAATGGAAATAAAAGAATTGGAGATTAAAAAAATAAATGCTTAGCAGAAGCAGCAAAATATATGCGGACACTGACTAAAAATTGCAAGTTTGAATTCTTGAAAAATCAACGAAGATTTTTAAATTGTATGCTTTCGTTCTTTCCTTTTGGGTAGCCATAAAGCATTATACCATATGTAGTGATACCGAATCCATTACGGCTGCGAGCCTGAGAATTGCGCCGTGTTGCGCGACAGAGGGGTCGACGGCGGCGCCAGGCCACCCGCTGGACCCGCCCACTAACGATTCGTCGCACCCCAAGTGTCCCGCAGCCTGGGAGGTCTTCCCGTGCACGTGCACGCCAGTACTTTTCCGCGGCGCTCCTCGCCTTCCCCATCCTCCCTTGAGATTTTCGTCCCCCCCCCCAGTCATTAATTTCTGTCCCTATTTGACAGAAAATTGAAGCGAGAGAGAACGAGTCCGGGTCTCTCTCTCATTTCTCGGCCCCAAAAACTTCCGATGATTGGGCGGAATTATTCTACGACGCAATACCCTTTCACCAATAGCCGTCGGACGTGGACAAAGCTCTAGAATGTTCTAGAACATTCTGAGGGAATTTGGTGGGGGAAGGGAGGCTCGAAAGTGAAGAGGTGAGGCCACCACAGGGAGAGGGTGTGAGGCCGTCACAGAGAGAGGACGTAAGAGGCGGTCAGGGGGACGAGACGTTATAATGGAGGCGCCCGGCGCCAGAGATAAAGTTTTGTTTATTAGTTGGACTTATAAGAAAGCGTTGAGTTTTCGAGAAGAATTTGTGCGCGGTTCTTAAATAAGTGTAGACCGCGGATTGTGAAAAGTTTTATTGACATGCTAATAGTTCAGAGAAAGTATCTGACCTGTGCTCGTGTTTGGAACATTATCGTGGAACTATTTGATCGTTCACGAACTTGCTACGAACTCTAAAGTACCGTGCGGTGAACCGAAAGTGACAAGGTCGTTCAGCTGTGCAGACATTATCTGAGTATTAGCGACAGTAAGTGAGCGGCGCTGTGTGTTGGGTCAACACCCCTGCGACCCCGCCTACTACCTGACTCGGCCCTGCGCGATCCTTTGTGCGGCGCCCCAAGACGTCCCACGCCGCCCCTGCCAAACAGCTGGTGGCTCGAGGTCGTTCAACTCTGGTTTGTTGTACTCGCCGCCCCGCTGAGACGGTATTTTTTTTGTTCTTTTGGCGCGCCCGTGGTCGAAAGGCATAAACAGTTTGGTGAACAATTTTTAATTACCTTTGACCGGGCGACGAAGAGAAGATTCCCGGCCGCGCTTGGCTGTCAAGAGGGAATCAGCGTAGAGGAAAATATCGTTTGTTTTACTGTAGTAATTTTCACTTTTTTATAATTTTAAGTGTGCATGCCATATTTTGGAATTGGGAAAGGGGAGCATGCTCGCCGTAATGAGTGGCAAAATCTTGCAATTCCTTTTTTTAAAATAAAAGCCACCTATTTGTTAACATGAGTAAAAGTCTCTTATTTTACACCGGCCACCAACTTCCTCCATCTTCATCAGTTTAGGCAAGCCTTTCTATCGACTGAGCGAGCCGGCTACGTCTACGGCGCCCAACCGACAGACGGGTAGTCGCACATGATATCTCCGTTTTTTTCTAAATAGACAAAGCAATCAATCCATTATCATTTGATTCATTTGTAATTGCAGCAATAATTCAAATATATTTTGAATTTTATATATTGTACCGATAAGGAGCTTATATAGATTCGTAGGCTTCCGCGGCCGGAGTCATGTTCTTGGCTGTCCGGGATGAGCCAGATGTCTATCCTGTTCATTTTTCTATCCTCTTCCCATTCCAACCCTCCCTCCCCCCACATTATCAGGTCTCCCAGTGTCGCTCCATTCCCTCTCCGCCAATCGTGGGCCACCTGCCCTCCTCCCATTGGTCACCGCTGCGACCTATCAGCTCCTGCACCCCGTCCTATATCTATGCGACACGCTAGCCTCTCGGCAGCAGTATAGCTCTGAAGAAGGCCACAGCAAGATGGCCGAAACGTCAGCAAAACCGACTGAGACGCGGCTCATCCCGGACAGCCAAGAACATAACGATAAGGAGCTTATCGGCGACAACAGACGTTCAAATCGCGCGCGGTGGCGCGAGAGACCTGAGAACCGGGCCGAGAACCGTTGGGAACGGGTCAGGAGCGGCCAGCCGGGAGAGTTACGTGGCCGGTGGAGAGTAATGGCGGAATCTTGGATGCGGAATGCACGCTATGCGCGGTGCGGGCGAACGAAATCGGAAATCGAGTTGCATCTGGGACGAAAACGGGAGTGTAAGGGATGGAGGGGTTGGAATGAAGACCCAAGTGAACAGTGAGGATAAGACACTGTGATTAGTGCGCACCGAGACAGCGAAATTGATACAAGTGTAGGGCACGTGGGAATACACCATGGTAAAACAAAACGGCGGTCCCTACAAGGATGGACTGAGGTGTCAAAGCGCGGAAAATACTTGAAGGTATGCCACTACAATAACATTGTGGCCATGCGCAGTCGGGATTCTACATCCAATAGGAGAATCAGTGACAGTCCGACCGAATGTGTATCTGGGAGGAGCGCTAAAGAGGAATCACACTGACGGCTGCGGAAACTAAACTTGTCGGTGTTTTCCGACAAGGGCTCCATCCTAGCGGCCGGGCGGCGAGCAACACGGAAAGCGAACGGTTACTTGCAGGTAGTACTCACTAGCTAGTGGAGAAGTGGGAAGGGAAATAAGGGGGGGAATATCCCCATGGGATGGGAATTAGCATAGAGGGAGCAATAACGGGGCTACTGATTATAGAATAGGTATACGCACCATTACATTAAACGGAATCAACCAACAAATGGCAGTTGAACAGTTGATGAAGATAGCGAATGCATCGTAGGTTAACATAAGACTAGTGTAATACAGTGTCAAGTATAAGAAGTGAATAGCAGAGTCAATTTTCGTGATTAATAAATGTATGGCTGATTTGTGTTTGTTAAAATTAGATACATGTGTTTTTTTCGTTCAGTTAGTAAGTACCCCGAGCCCATTTACGGGAAGGACTCTTGTCCCTTAGCAATCTTTATTTTATAATTTGTGAGGTACTATACTTACGGTAAGTTATTGGGGGAACAAGAGACTTCATTTCTAATATATATATATATATATATATATATAAATAAAATGAAATGAAGTCTCTTGTTCCCCCAATATTATTATACCTCTATTTCACAATGACGATTTTTTTATTATTTTGTTCTATAATATTTAGTAATATAATATTATTTGCATTTACATAGATAAGTTAGTTTATTGATGAATTCAAGATAGTATTAAATCTCTTGTTTTTCACCAAACCAAAGAATTTCCCCGAACAAAAGTGGTAGTCTGCATTAAGACCAAGACCAGTTTTTACTTTTTAAATTCTAGTGTATTAGTATACAATAAAATTTATTTCCAGCCTTGTTCCTTACATACTTTTGACTATATCTAAATAAATATCAATTTACATTCCTTTATTACGTCTTATCACTATTTACATAAGTTTTTAATCCCTTTAATAGTATGCCTGGTTACAACAATCACTTATCAATGTAATTGCTTTTGAAGATATTGTTTTCTATATTTGGGAAGCATGCACCTGTGGACGTTTTTTTTCACAATAATAATGATAACACTTCGAAATAAATGTTCCTCCTACTGCGCATGTGGAGATAATTTGTCAATTAATAAATACAAATAATGTGGAGTTGCAAAACTATAGAAGATTTTTGCAGTTTGCGGTATTGTGGCACCTTCAAGTCTTGTAGAGGCCATTTTGGTGTCAATCTGATTGGTTATTTACGTAATCAAATCATTGTAAATAAAATGGTATATTCAGTCTCGATGATATTTTGAGATTATCGATAATTTATGGACTGCGATAGGTTTGGATAATTATTATCAAAGATAGCTAGAAGAATAGCATGACTCATTAGACAATTAGTGGACACACGAGTAATTTATTTGTATTAAAAAACGTGAATTTAATTTGTAAACTAATTCTTAAAACAGTTCAAATGATGGAAATCAAGGTCGATTTGGGCGTTAATACAAATAATGTATCCATGTTCTGTATTTTGATAGAGATAAAAGTTACACATTACTAGGGATCACACTGGTCAAGATGAGAATCAGGACCTGGAAAATGAACTATCTTAAACCTAGAAAACAGAAAAAAAAAAACAACTTGAATTTCGAAAACCCAGAACGCTGGTCACTCTGTTCTTGATTTCTGCAATTAGAGAGACTGGGTGGATAATTGTGCCTCGTAGATACTTACAACAGCTGTCCTCAGCTTTCAATGTGTCGCCTACGTCACAGAGTGCAAATAATAATTTCTTCAAATTATCTGTGGGACAGTCTAGTTCGAGTCACCGAGGTGTTCACCTCGAGACCGAGGTAGCTCTTATCGCGACTTGACTTTGCCCACGGGCGATATGCGAACGTAGTACGAAAACTACAAGTGCAAAAGTTCTGTGTTTATATTGTGCCGTTAAACACACAAAAGTCATTAACTATAGTTTTTTCTACAAACAGTGAAGTGAACAAAATATTTGTGAGTGAATGTTAACAAACAGGCAATTGATAAAAGACGCCTGGGACGTCTTAAAAGACCCAGAATCACACCTGGTGAGCCACAACGAAGAAACAATGGAAAATGAAGCAGCATTGCATATGCAACAAATTCAACACTTGCAAATGCAACTGCAATTGCAGCAGCAACAAATACAGCGGATGGAACATCATTATCAACAACAACTTCAACAATTACAACTCCAGCTCTCATCGCAACCGCCGCAACTGCAAAGCCACAAATGGCAGCCTCCACAAGAACAACGCGAAGGACAACAGCTACAATCACAGCCGCCAGTTCAACAAACAGGAACTACGCCTCAAGACCTCTTACATTTCCATCAACCACAACCGCAGCAACAATCTGCGCAACAATCCCCAGCAACAGAAGCGTCCGCTGCAAACATCAACCAACCGGGCAGTAATAACTTTACAAATAATCCTGGGGCCATAACCAAGGGCTCGTGGCAAAGTTATCCATCAACCCGTTTGAAGAAACACAACTCAGAAGACCTCGATGCTGAAGATAACAGAAGAGAAAGGCAAGAAACAGCGTATTGCGAGACTGATCTCAAAACTTTAGTGCACAAATTTAGTATGGAAAGTGTGGTGGTCGCCAGCGCACACTTGAAAGGGCCGCCAAAGGAACGTGGCAGCGAGGCGGAGAGGTCCCCGCATGGTACCTTTGCTGCCCAGGAGAGCGCGCGCGGCTTAGAGCCGCAGGAGCCGTCACGCACCAGTCAGCGCAGCAGAACTCGCACCCGCCCTTATGGGCGGGTTGGCCGGCGATCCTTCAGCCCCGAGGGGGTATAAATCACCCCCCGTCGGGAGAGGCCGGCAGTTCGAGTCTTCCCGGCGAGTTGCGAGTATCGGCTACTGTATTGTGACTTCGAAGACGGCTACGCTACACGACACGGATTTTTCTACTGGACCTCGTTGGACTGCGGCAACAATCCCGGCACATCTTCAGGACTTCGCATCGACCATTGCTGTTTCTGGTACATCTCCTGGACTTTGGATATTTTGGATACGACACAGACTATTCTACTTGGATTCTGGAACTTTGCCTGTACATAAATTTCTCTTTGTTAATAAATCAATTTTACCTAAGTTTTCTGGTTTATTTTGGTCACAACAGAAAGCATACCCGATACTTAGGAAGAACCCAAAATGTCAGTAGTTCCTCCTATTTTTGTTCCAAATGTCACAAATGTACCAGATACGAACAAGTTTATCGAAAAACTGGTTGACGCCATCTTTTGAGACTGACGCATCTGGTTGTGCTCTTGATTTTTTGAGATTTATCTACTATTTTTAGCGATCTGACTGCATTTTGTGTGTTTAAGTGCTTTCATTACTTGTTGCAGGTGAGCTGGAAAAATAATTTTGGCTGGTATTTTGCTCTAACCAAGACGAACCAACAACCAACGAATTTTAAACATTACTGAACCCTAACGAACTTCAGAATTACGAGTTGGTGATCAAGTGTCAAAAAGTGGTTGAAGGGCAGGAATATCAAATAAAAGCATTGTCAAATAATGTAGTTCAAATATTACCCGCTGAATTGTCAGTATTACCCGCATTGTCAAATGATAAAGTTAAAATATTACCCGCTTCCGTATGTCTCATGAAACATACAGAACAACTGTGAGACACTTATCAAGTAACAATCGTATTTACTATACTTATCAGTTAAAACAAGAACAAGCCTACAGAGTTGTAAGAAATATACACCACTCTGCAAGTATAAATGATGTTAAAGCTGCACTTATGTCAATAGGTCATACTGTCAGAAATATAATAAATGTTCGTCATAAAGTAACAAAACAACCCCTTTCGTTATTCTTTGATCTGGAGTCAGAAAGTAACAACAAAGACATATTCAATATTCGTAGGCTTCTAAATACTGTTGTTAAATTTGTGCCACCGCATATGAAAAGAGAAATAGTACAATGTAAACGCCGTAAAAGGTATGAACATACCACAGCATACTGTAATTATCCTCCTCGTTGTGTTAAATGCAATAAGAATCATTCTACTGAAGAATGTAAGAAAAACACGCTAACACCAACAACATGTGTTCTATGTGAGGGAAAGCACCCTGCGAACTACAAGGGTTGCACTGTCTATCAAGAACTACTAAAAAGAAAAAAAAACACTACAAACAAAATAACTACCTTAGAAATTCCCAAAATGAAATGACATCACAAATCTCAATATCGTGAACATATTTACTCATTCCAAAAGACGTATGCAGATGTCACGCCATGGAAGAAGTTTTCAAGAAGTTTCTGGAATGTCAACAGCAACAACAGCAGATGCAGCACCGGGAATTAATGGAAATTTTGATAGCAATACAAGGAGTTCAATCGACGCAGCGACCGGCCAGATCAGCACCGAGCTTTCCCAAGTTCGACCCGGAGAAAGAAAGTTGGAGCTCTTATTATGCTAGGTTGAAGCAACATTTCTTGTACCATGGGTAACAGAAGGTGAGCAGAAACGGGCTTTCTTTTTAAGCATTTCGGGAAGAGCATTGTTGCAGAGATTGTTTCCTTTGAAAAGAAGTAGATTTTGAAGAGCTTATGAAAAACTTGGCGGCACATTTTGAGAGAAAGCCTTACGTTGTGTCGACCAGGTATAACTTTTTCCGCTGCAGAATGAACCAGAGCAGTTCACATAAAGACTGGGTGACAGAGTTAACGGGTCTGTCAAGAGACTGTAATTTTAAGTGTGAGTGTGGGCTGTCACGCTGAAACACTAATCCGGGGCATGGTAGTGCAGCACACACCAGAACGGGTATTCTTCAACAATTTAATACGCTGGACATAATAAACAAAGAAGCCAAATTGTACAGACTCCATGTGAAATTAATATCACTGAATTATGCAAATAATTATTTTTGGAATTTGTACATATCACAGAAGAATCCCTTTGTACCGAAAATAGTGCAAACCGAGTGCACTTCAATTATCTGGGATCAATCAGTTTACTAGACAATGACATTTAACATCCCAATGCATACAATATAATAGCCGAAAAATTCAAACTACACGGCCTAAGAAATTGTACGAGTCCTAATTGTACTGGCAAAAAGGACAGTGAAATTATGTGAATTAGGTACCAATATGATTCGTTATCCAGTTTCCGTCTCACTCTCTTTATCTCCTTGTCTCATTCTCTTTTCTTGTCTGTCCCTCTCTTTTTTTCGATTTCATCACGCATACACATATGCGTGGATCTTTGTACTTCTGTTTTAGGAAAATTGAATTGAAACTATTGTACGCCTAAAATAAATGTACTTTCTGTCAATGTTACAGGGGATATTACCATCTTGGAAATAGGTAGTGAAGATGTCACCCGTATGAGTAGGCCAATTCAGCTACAAAATATCCCAACGAAAATTTTTAATCCGCTGGGAAAAGGCGAGCTGTTCCTTCTTGGGGCAGTAAAGTATATTGGACCGAATGAAATTACCCGACGCACCAATATTAATACTGTAACACATTACACAGCCGTATGTCTTCGGGGAGACAAATGGCATGAGTATGACGTTCTGGTAACAAAAGCACAAAAAAGAAAAGGTAGCAACACAGTAATTCCAGTAATGTTAATGTACACGAAGCATTAATCATATTCTCTAAAACATGTGAATATAGACTACGTTCACAATATTGTGTTTAACAATTACTTACTTGGCTTACGTATGCTTACGAGGCGCATCAAGAAGGAAAGTTTCCCTAGGCATCAACAAGGTGATCAAACCCCTAGGTGATGATTCCCTAGGTAATCAAACACTGGTAACTGCCCACGTGACAGACTTCTTAACACAGTATTACTATTGAAGAATGATATGGTAATGGGCTGTTTATGTAGATTAGAGGATTTAATTGCAGTAGTTTTATTTTAGTTTGTTTAACTTTTTCGTCTATGTGCTGTTTCCAATTCAGTTTAGTATCCTAGTTTAATCCCAGGTATTTAATAGGTTTGTTGGGGGTGGTATCAGTTTATTGTATTGCTATTGTAACAGTACGACCCGACGCGAACGAAGTATGAAAGGAATATTATTTAATTTCTTATAAATTTCGAGTCGATCGGGCGTGTAACGAGAATTGGGTGCGGCTCTGCTCGCGTTCCGGCGAGCTGGGCACTTACAAAGCAAGGGGCGGTTGGGGTTTATGACCGACCTTTCCTTTCCGTGGCCCCGCCCGTCAGGACAGCGCCACCGCCGCAACCCAAGGAAGGGGGGGAGAAGGGCAGGCTTTGTCATGTTTGGCGGCGCTATCAACAAGCACCGACCCGAAGCCAAACACCCACTCCCTGTTAACAACTAAACGGACTCTTAACACGTGCCGCTCTTGGAAACTAGGGCAGAACGAATTTTCGAAGTTCGAGAGGAGAGAGATTGCTCTCCGGTTCTCATGAGGAACTTGCTCTCGCCTAGTTAGCGGGGAATAATCAGAAGGAGACGTAAATGCAGGTTTCCCGCATCAGTCGTTGCGCGGACCGAGTCTCCAAGTCGTGACGTGAGCCCTAGCCGAACTTGATCTGCCACCCGTGCAAATGACCGGTCGTAATCGTGATCGCACGCCATACGCGTTTGCGCCATTCGCATGAACTATTCGCGAGTCGCAAATACGGAGAGGAAGGGAACCCGCCGCGGCCGTCGCTCATGACGTCATCCCGAGGTGCCTGGAAGGTGATTATCGCTGGGTAAGCGACCTGGCGACGGAAACCGACCGGACTGCTGACAGAGCGGTCGACCTTGGAGACAGTGGGGGGGGGGCGAGGTGCTCCTTCCCCCCGTCTGCTCGAAGCCGACGCCAGCTGAGGGGCATTCCTCTCGAAGACATCAGACATGGTAATGTAATTGTTACCGCAATAATGCGGAAGGACTACAACTAGAGGGAGGAGTTCATACGCCATCAGCGTAATCATGAGTAATCAGCTGCCTAAATTAAAATTACATTGTATCATTTTGGTTCATTATGCCAGTCATTAATTGTCAATTAAATTTGATTGAGCCGCAAGGTACTATTTCCATGTAATTCGATGTAAAATCATCCATCACCAAAGCGGAGGTTCAGATTGAAAAAATGGGGGGGGTTGATTACACTATTTTTAGGGGGTGGGAGAGGTATAGGGTCTTAACGTAAATATTTTTGCCACAGTTTTGGCTGGACTTAGTTGGATTTTGAGTTTGGATGCCCAGCTAGCAAATTGAGGTATAATTGTATTCTATTTCTGATTTCAATGATAGTTGCCACAAGAGAATATTGCTGTGTCATCCGCAAATTGGACTATGTGTTCAATAATTTAGGAAGAACTGCAAAGTACAAGTTCAATAGTGTGGGTGAAAGTGGTGAGCCTTCGGGGAGTCCTGCGTTAAGTAGTCTAGGGTTGAAATGGTGATTATTGACGTCAACGGAAAAAGTTCTGTTGTTGAGAAAGCTATTGATAATTGATTTTATGTAGTATGGGGTGCCAATTTGTTTAATCTTGTACATTAAGGCTTGGTGCCATGTCAGGTCAAATGCCTGAGTAATGTCTATGAATACGCCTATTGTGCGATTTTTTTTGAAATGCTATGTACATATGTTCCAATATTCTTACTATCTGGTGCTGTGTAGACCTTTTTCGGTAAATCCAAACTGTTCTTAAGGGATTGTTTTCATTATGGGTATGAGACAGTTTAATCTTTTTAGAATAATCTTCTCGAATATTTTTGATGGAGATGGTAATAAACTGATCGGGCGATAGCTGTCAGTGTTTGCAGGATTTTTATTTGGTTTACAAATGGGAATATTAATAGCATGTTTCTAGGTATGCGGAAAGTGATTTGTTCTGAAACACGAATTATTTATGTTGGCAAGGGTAGCTATTGCTGGTGCAGGTAAATGTTTTAATATGACATTATTTATATTGTCGTGTCCGGGTGATTATTTGAGTGGCAATTTATGATTTTTTTTTAATTTCGGAGGGAGATTTGTAAAGATTTTTTTGATACGGTCCATGTTCTTGTTCTAATGTTGATCTGGTTATAGTGATATGTCCAGGGTGAAAATTAATGTTATTAACAGTAAAACTTGAGGCGAAATAGTTCGCTAGTTCTTCTGATTTTTGGTAGTATGTGTAAGCTTTATCTGTTTTGATAGGAGGAATTGTATTTTTCTTCTTCAGAATTTTTCTTGTGAATTGCCACAGTTATTATTTGCACTGAGCGATTGGATTAAGTTATGGTAGTGTTGGTAATATTTCTTTGGATAATATTAGTCAGGGTGACCACATTCTGGAAAACACAGGGAATTTGAATCGCAGGAAAAAATCAGGGAAAACACAGGGAAAAAACTTTTCACATTGAAAAAAAAATTTTTTTTTCCTCAGATTGCTGCTACCGGTTGTACTAAATTAACATTAATTATGTATGCATGTGCATTAATCAAATAATCTTTAACTAATTATTTGAAGTTTGTTACAAATGTGTCATTTAAAGTCATAAAAAAACATACAATCATTAACATTGTCAACGTGGTGTAGTTATATTATTTGAAAATTCGCACCCTGTCATCCTTCTGGAAGGAATAGTCCAGAACTAAATATATACGCAAATTATATAGTACGAGAAGAAAATGATATGGCAGGATCTCTCTGTGGAATATAGAATGTCTTTAGATAGTTATTCTGTATTAGCTATGTTGAAATATTTATTCATTGTCGACAAATATCATTCGGCGTATCGTTGTAATTCCAAGACGGATGAACTGACCGACTTATTTGTTGAAGGGTGTAATTCGTAATTATTTTACATGTAATTTATTTAGAATATAATGACAAATATTTGGTATGGTTTGAACTTACTACCGGTTTTATTTCTGGAGTGATTTCACATATTCTTGTTTTGTAATTTACGTTTATTTTTAGATATCCTTCTGGAAGGATGCCAGGGTAATGTACCATGTTTTGTTTTCAGGAAGCGCGTTACTTTTTGGAATTATTAGACATTCTTGAAAGTAATGACAAACTACTTCCTGACAACGGGACTGACGTGGCAGTGTTGCCGCCGCTCAATGCAAACGACGATGTTACTGACGAAGATTCAGGAAGTGAAGGTAATCCTTGTGTTGACAATTTGCCTGCGAGTCAACTAAATTCAACAGCTTTTGTAAGTTCAGAAATTATTGAATTAACTACATCATCGGGAAACAAAGCTCTGTGTCACAGAACACCTTAGCCCCGAGCATTGAACCTACTGCGAGTTCATCACGGTGATGCGGCAACAGTGTGCCAAAAGGGAAAAGACATGTTTCGAAACCCGTGCATCACTGGGAAAAAACTGAATTACACAAGAAATATCAGAGGAGTGGAAGGCAATGAATACTGTACAAACAGAGAAAAGATCTCCACTGCAATATTTTAGATCGTTTATTGACGATGAAGTTTTAGAATTGATGACCGAGTTTACAAATCAGTATGCTGCCAAAAAGAATAAATTAGGAGACTGTTCGACTGATGAAATGTTAGTTTTATTGGCATTCTACTTTTGAGTTGGTATATTGTACTTCCTCGAAGAAAAATGTCCTGGCAGACAAAGATACAATGATCTTGTATCACAAGCCATGTCAAGAGATCGTTTTGACTTCATGTGGATTGACTGATTAATTGACTAGGGTTTAGAGAGCGCTTCGACTGCTGTGGTCATTTGCGCCCATGCCAGAGTATTTGGAGGAAAGAATATTCAGTGTTGCAAATGTAACTTACTCACTGTTTAAAAGCATGTACATTGGCTAAAAACAAGGCTCGAATTCTGCTTCAAGCATACATGTAGTAATGGCAGAAGGAAAATAGAAAAAGGGCGCGTAAAATTTATCTTAAAACGTAAAATTGGCTGTAAAGGGGCCAAAAAACAACATAAAACATTGTTATCTTTCAAATAAAATTATATATTCTGCTTTCTCTCAAAAAACAAAAAAGTTTTGACAGCGCAGAATCGTCATCCCCGAGCACCACTTGTAGCGAGTTGCCCAGGTCATGTCCTCGTCGACTGCCAACAAATTTCCTACAGTACAGCAGGACGTGTTCCACGGAAAGAACAGTCTTGCACGAGTCACAGATGGGGTGAGTTTCATTCCGAAGAATGAAACCGTGAGAGAAATGGCAGTGTCCGATACGAAGACGGGTTAAAATAACTTCCTCGCGCCTACAGGACCGTGATGAGGAGCGCCAGGGATACACAGAATTCTTTATCGCACTTAGTTTGAAAGTGCTATTGTGCCACTCTGTTTGCCACGCTCTAAGCACGGATCGTTTCAAGAAAGCCTGAACATCGGACAATGGCACAGAAGGGATGTCGATACGAGTTTTACGAGTCGCTGATTTCGCCGCCTGGTCGGCCAGTTCGTTCCCTCTGATACTTACGTGGCCTGGGACCCAACTAAGAACCAGGTCATAGCGGCGGGACAGAAGACGATGAATCAGGCTTTGAACGGATAACGTCAGATAGTCTGACGAAGGACGGGAGACAGCTTGAAGAGAGCTGAGAGAATCGGAACAGATAACTACTCGCCGCAACGTCGCTGATTCAATGTATTTTAGGGCCTCAAAGATTGCATACATTTCGGCAGTGAAAATACTGCATTTGGAGTGAAGCCGAAATGATTTGGTGGCCCTGATACAGTAAAAACCACATGCCACCGCGTCGCTGCACGATGAACCATCCGTGTATAAGAATAAATGATCCGGATAGGATTCTCTCATATCCAGAAACTTCTTCTGGTAAACCAGAGGACTAGTAGTTTGTTTGGGCAGATGGGAGAGTCTGAAGTCAATACTGGGAAGGAGGAGTTTCCAAGGGGCAATCCCGTCACTTGTGGGTTTCACAGGGGTGGGAAGTTCGACATTTAATTCCCGGAGAAGATTTCGTAATCTAATACCTGGGGGATGGGGTAACGATGTTCGAAGAATGTACGAGGACTCATACTTTGGGTAGATGATTATACGACAAGGGTGGTCAACCAGACCCGACACTTTAGCCCCATAAGAGGCTAATAAAATATCTCGCCTTCGGCTCAGAGATGGTTCTCCAGCTTCGGCCAAGAGGCATTCGATGCGACTCGTGCGGTAGGCGCCTGTACTAATCCTTATGCCGGCGTTGTGAATGGTATTTATTGACCGGAGGGTTGATGGTGACGCTGACCCATATACAATACATCCATAATCCAAAATAGAGCGGATGAGGGTTCTATACAAACGCAAGAGACACACAAAGTCTGCTCCCCAAGAGCTGCCTGTAAGGGTGCGGAGGAGGTTTCAGAGGTGACACACATCGGCTTTTCAGTTTTCGTATACGATTTCGCCAAGTTAGGCTCTTATCGAAAGTAAGCCCAAGGAAAGTTGCAGAGACCACAAAAGGGAGAAGATGGCTTCCAAGAAAAAGATCGGGGTGGTTATGGAGATGATGAATCCTGCAGAAGTGCATACAGTTTTTGATGCGGAGAATTTGAAACCTGTAGCATCATTCCTGCAATTTGTTGAGGACAAGTTGTAATTGTCTCTCTACCACTTAAATACTCTTGGAAGAGCAGAAAATGGCAAAGTCGTCAACGAAGAGCGATGCTTTCACCGGCTCTCGGATTATCGACGCTATACTATTGATAGCGATGGCAAACAGAGTGACACTCGGAATTGAGCCCTGAGAGACTCCGTTTTCTAAATGGTGACCTGTCACCAAGGCGAACGCGGAAGTATCTTGAGGAAAGAAAGGCTACTAAAAAAAAGGGGGAGCCGGCCCCTAAGACCCCAAGAATGGATGGTGCGAAGAATGCCGTACCTCCAGGTAGTATCATAAGCTTTCTCTATATCAAAGAAAATTGCTACCAGGTGTTGACGTAGCACGAAAGCAGTGGAGATCTGTGTGGTAAGGGTGACAAGGTGGTCCATGGTTGACCTGTTCTTCCTGAAACCACATTGGATGGGGGTAAGTAGGTTTCTCTGCTCCAGGTGCCAGACCAAACGCGTATTCACCATTCGCTCCAGAAGTTTGCATATACAGCTTGTGAGCGAGATTGGACGGTAGGTTGACGGCTTTGTCCTGTCCTTTCCTTCTTTAGGAATAGGAATAATAATCGCTTCGCGCCAGGTTCTAGAGAAGGTATGTTCCATCCAAATCTTGTTGAAGATACGGAGGAGAAAGATACGTGCCTCTTCCGGCAGGTGTTTTAACATTTGGTTGTGTATCTGGTCTGGTCCTGGAGCAGAATTTTTCCCACGGGTGAGCGCACAGGAAAATTCATCCATGGAGAAAGGGGCGTTATAATCTTCCTCCAGGCAGGTAGAGAAGTCCAATCTGCATTTCTCCATTCTACTCTTAGTTTTCAAGAAGCTAGGGGAGTAGTGTAAGGAACTGGAGGAATTTTCATAATGACAGGCCAATTCCTCAACTACTTTTTCTGGAGAAGTAATAAGATTTCCATTAATAAGAAGTCCTGGGACAGATGATGGGGAAAATCTTCCTCCGATCTGTCGGATCTTTCGCCATACTACTTTAGGCGGGGTATGGCAAGAAAGAGAAGAGATAAAGGCTCTCCAGGAAGCGGTCTTACTTTCCCGTATTACTAATCTGGCTCTGGCCCGCTTTCTTTTGAAATCGATCAGGTTTGATGCGGTGGGGAACCTATTGAGCCTAGCGAGTGCTTGCTTTCGGTCTCGCACCGCGGTGGCACAGTCAGCATTCCACCAAGGCACAGGGACGCGTCGTGGCCGACACGTAGACTTCGGGATTGCAATGGTGGCTGCGCGAAGAACGGCGTCGGTGAATTGGGCCACCAAGGTGTCAATATTATTTGAGAAGTGGTCTGGCATTATAATTTTCTCGCTGAATGTATCCCAGTCGGCTCGATGGAATAGCCAGCGAGGAGGGTAGATGACGTCTAAATCAGGGACATTAAAGTGGACCAAAGTGGGAAAATGGTCACTCCCATGTAGATCATCGAGTACGGTCCACTCTACCATGGTAGATAGGGATGGACTGCAGAGTGCCAGATCGATTGACGAGAAGGTGTTTGACGCCATGGAGAAATGAGTGTGATTCCCGGAGTTCAGAAGAATTAAGTTTTGCTGGTCAATAATATTTTCGAGGATAGAACCTCTCGGGCAGGTCCTCGTGCCACCCCAGAGGGGATTGTGGGCATTAAAATCCCCCGCAATAAAAAAAGGGGCGGGCAACTGAGAAAAAACATCTTCGAGTTCCTCTTGTGACACGACTTGGCCAGGGGGAATGTATATACTACACACCGTAAAAGAGAACGATGGTAGGTGTACCCGTACGCAAACTGTTTGGAGGTCGGTTCGAACGTTGTGTTCCTCCGAGAACAGGGAGTCGCGGATGAGTACCGCAACGCCGCCGTGAGCACGAAGTCCGTCGTCTTGATCAAACCGATAGATGTTAAATCCGCGAAGAGACAGGGGATGATGAGGGAGAAGATGAGTTTCCTGAAGACAGACTATAAATGGTTTGTGGCGAGAAATTATTAATCTTAATTCTTCTGAGTGAGCACGAAGACCATTTAAGTTCCATGAGAGAGCCATTATGAGAAATTATTTCTTTGGTTGCTTTTTTTTCTTTCTCACCTTCTGAATGGTTGTAGAGGAACTCTCGTGGGGTTCCTCATCAACAGCAGAGTCATCCTGACTGCTGGTGGATATGGTCGGGGGGTTTTCCCGACTTTTGGCCACGGGTGACCGAGATCTATAGGGGCTGGAGGATCGTCCGATGTGATTCTCAGAGACAGAAAGAGGTGGACGGGATTTGGATAACGTATTTTTCCTGGGAGGCGGTGTCTGTTTAAGATCGATTTCAGTAGAAGTCTCAGTGGTCGATTTCTGGTGGTGTTTTTGCACAGGTTTTTTGTACTTTGTGGGAATTATAATTTTCCCACCTTGGATACATGCCGAATCTTCGGGGAAGTCTGTCGGCGACACCTGACAATTAAAGTGCGAAACTACCGCTGGGGTACAGTGAGTTTGACAACTCGCTGTTACCCCCGGGGACTTAGGTTTTGCAGCACTGGAAAAGGATCGAGATAGGTCCACTGGATTCCTGATTTGGAACCTACGCTTCGCCTCAGGGAAGGAAACCTTTTCGGTTACCCTTATTTTTTGGATTTCCCTTTCCCGGAGAAACGTGGGGCACTGGTTGTCGTTGGCTGGGTGATCGCCTTCGCAATTCACACAGTGCGGTGGTTTGTCGCAGGGTTGTGGGTCGTGAACTGACGATCCACACTTCCCGCAAACCGCGTTAACGGACATACATCGCTGTTGGGTATGCCCAAACCTTTGACACTTGAAGCAGCGCAAAGGGTTCGGCACATACTGCCGCACACGGAGGTTGTAGAAAGCGGTAACGATCCTTTCCGGGAGGGATGGTCGGTCAAAAGTAAGGATCAGGGTAGAAGTAGGGATCACTTTCCCCTGCTCCTTCCTTCCGATCCTGTACACCTCAGTCACGCCATGGGTCTTAAAAAAGTTTAGAAGATCTTCCTCCGTTTCAGTAGCAAAGTCCTCGTGGTTGACTACGCCTTTGCTCAGGTTCAAGGTGGGATGAACCGTGACTACTACCTGGAGGCCGGCAATCTGCTTCGTATTTTGAATTTTTACAATCTGCTCGTCGGTACGCGCTTCAAAAAGAATGGTTCCATTCCTTTGTCGCACGACCGCTTGGAGCTTCCCGTAGGCTTCTTCGATAGCTCGCGCCAGACGGACAGCACTCACAGTTTTGAAAGTCTTACCTTCCTCGGCACATGCCATGAGGAGGAAACGAGGCTTCTTGGGTCGATCTTCTTCTCTAGAAAAGAAACTATTCAAATCAATAGTTCTTTCTGCAAATCTCCTCTTCCTTGCGGAAGAGGGCGGGGGGAAAGGTGAAGTATCCATGTAGATGGAATAGGTTCATCCTCGTGGTCCCCACCCACCACGGAGCCCAACAAGGGGACACTCCATCGGAGTGCCAGGGTTGCCACGAGGATATAGTGGGGGAATAACACAGCGCTGCACCGCCGTGGATTCCCCCGCTCACCCTGGAGTTCAGTACAAGACCTAGTCCGAGCCGATTGATCGGGAGTGGGTTAGCTCCCGACCGCCCGTCTAGAAGAGTCCGGGGCCAAAGCGAGTGTGTTGGAACCTACAGGGAATGTTCCCCAAAATACGTAATCAACGTACTCCTTAGTGCAAGGCGAACAGTAGCACTAGGACTAGATAGGGAAACAAACAGGTCCCTCAACTGCCAGGACACACATTCCCTCCGACACGGGTCGCCATGCACGGCAAACACATGGGTGGGCGTTCAGCATACAGAGAAGGCCAGTGAGGAAGAAAAAGGAGTGAAAAGAACGTACATGACATGAAATGAGAAGCAAGAAGATGAAAAAAAATGGAGAAAGGAACACTTGAGAGCCTTCTCTGCATCCCCCCGTCAGGACGTGGACCAACCCACCTCGACGGGAGGATGTTTGAGAACACACACCTCATTCACTACGCCGACTTTGGAAGACGCATGTTTCTGCAAGCGGATGCGAGTCAGTACGGGATAGGAGCTACACTATACCAGTTGGGCGATGGAGAATTTCAACAAATTATTGCCTTGGAAAGTAGAACCCTTTCTCCAGCGGAAGCGCGATATTCCGTGTCTGAACGAGAGGCGCTAGCTATCATTTGGGCGGTCAGTTTTTGATAGGGCGGTCATTTACGATCATCACGGATCATAAATCTTTGTTGTTTGTCATGAACTGCACATTTGACAACGATAGAATATATCGATGGACGCTGTGGCTTCAGCAGTTTGACTTCACGATAGAATACTGTCCGGGGAAGAACAATGTGTTACCGGATTATCTGAGCAGAGCGGAGGAGCCTAGGAGCAAGAGCTAGATCTAGAGAGGATAATGGCCGCGGTTCAACTAGGCGCCATTTCACCCAAGTTAACGCGCCATGAGCTAAAGAAAGTGTAAAGGGAAGAAGCATTATTACGTGAGGTCTATGATGTGTGGTCGGGAAGTCCATGTCAAAATGATGACTTGATAAGGTTGAAACGAGAAGACCCTGAGGCATGGGCGATTGTCAACGGGATCGTCTTGAAGAGGCCAAGATCAGATCTGAAGCAGTATCGCATTGTCATGCCGCGACACTGCGTGGACACATTTGTAAAATCAGTGCACGAGCATTACGCGCATTTCGGCAGCGCTAAGATTATAAGAATACTTGAAGGCCATGTGTATTGGAGAAATATGTCCCGAGAAATCAGGAAGATTATATCAAAGTGCAAACTATGTCAGAAGACGAAGTACGGGAATGTCACGATGGCAGGGAAATTACAACCGATTATTCCGGACGGTACTAGGGGCCTGTACGCAGTGGACATATACGGGCCGGTTCCTAAGTCCAAGTTCGGGAATCAGTACCTATTTGTCATTATGGATGTATATACCAAGTTTGTACAGGTATATCCTATGACGGTAGCAACTACTAGATCATGCGTAAAGAAAGTGCAGCGGTTTATAACATTGTGCGGGAAACCCCGACGCATACTGGCTGACAATGGTACCCAATTTACAAATTCACAGTGGAAGGATACGTTCCGCAAACTAGGCGTCGAAACGGTCACTACTGCGATTCGACATCCCCAGTCGAACCCTAGTGAGCGGGTAATGCGGGAACTATCTCGTTTATTTCGGGCATACCTGCGCGAGAAACATTAATCATGGTACAAGATAGTGGACTTGATCAATACTATATTGAACGTGGTTCCTCATGCCAGGACGGGCTTGACGCCTCATGAGGCGCATTTTGGGACTACAACAGACACCATTTTCAAGAAGTTGAAGATCCCTGAAGATGTGTTTGGGACTCCGGACCAAAGGAGTAAAGAGGTGACCATCTTGGATAATTTGAATAAAGCAGCTGAAAGGAGAATCCGTCATAGCAAGACTGTTGATAAGAAATTTGAAATGGAGATGCAGTATGGTTGAGGGTACCGAAATCGTCAGATCCGGCACGCAAGCTGTTTAAGAAGTTCTTTCCACTTTTTAAAGGATCATATACGGTGACCCGGGTGTTGGCACCTAACGCGTATGAAATAACAGATGAACATGGAATTTCGCGAGGCATTCACAACGCCTACAACCTGAAGGCGGTGCTGTGAAGATAGTCCAGAGTAGAAAGGACAGGCGTGAGACTGTAGGAAATGTTTAGATGCTATTCGGTTTCTGTTTTCTTTATTATCATCTAGCGATAGCATTTAGGTTTAGTTATTTTGCAGTAAATATTTGTTTTGTTTGTCAGCATACACAGTGTCATTTCGCAGTGGGAGTACCATTTATGTACGAAAAGAAAGTGGGTTATTGTATTGGAACATTGTTTTCGATATGTTTAGTTGTAAGTTTTTGATATTGCTTTTTTTTACTATGAATGTATATTTAAAAACAGGAAGTTAAGTGTAAATGATTTGCATGCTCAAGAAGATGAACTGTACGTGATGTGTGGTATGATATCGGAAGAACGTGGACTCTTCCCTGTGTCAGACTCCACGTTTTCCTCTTGTGGTGGGGCGATGTGGTATACGGGGTATACCACAGGTGGGGACAATGTACTGGATCGGAGTTGTGGAGTGTTCGAGAGGGTGGGCGGACAGGTGGCCGAGTTAGGGGAGCTGGCGCTGGTCGTTTGGAGCGAGAGAGAGGGGGGAGTGCAAAGTGGAGGGGTCGGCGAGTGTCGTCGGAGCTGTGAAGAGACGGTGAACAGAGGCCACAGAGGCAGGACGTCTGACAGAGCAGAAAGGAAAAGTGAGCTAGTGGATCTATGACCAGTGTGCTGAGTGTGTGGATGGAGCAGTCATCGGAGTTAGCGTCCGAGGCAGCCTTGTGGACGGAGTCATCACGAAGGTGGTAGATGGACCCTGGGAGGAGCCAGCCGTGTAGCAACGGCTACAACCTTACAGACAGCTAAGTGAACAGAGGGGGAGGGAACAATAATCGTCTGTGTGTACAAAGGCCTAAACAGTTCATTTTTCATTCAGACATCTGAGGGGGACGTAGATTATGTTATGGTTTAACATAGCGCAATGCCAACCGCAGGGAGTTCAAATTGAGTGTATGTTCTCTGACAGAGCATGATTACTATCCGTTCTATTTTGTTTGTATGTTTTTTTGTCCAGAATATAGTGTTTTTTTTCTTTCAGTGTGTGTTTTTGTTGTCTTTGTGTTTATGATTATGTGTTGAAGATCCGCCAGTGTAGAACAACCCCCAGGTGGTCCCAACTTGGGAGAGAGAGGAAGAGAGGGGGGAGGAACGTATTGGCGATTGTTTATGAATGAATAGGTGGGCGTGATTAACCCTGATGGTGGTGCGGCGTGTAGGAACGGGCATTCACCCACAGATCCCGTACGGGGGTGGCTCGGCAGCCTCAATCTTTGGTAAAATAAATAATAACGTCGCGGACATTATCTGTCTGCGGCGAGGACCCATCTCGCTCGCCGGTAGGTACCGTTACACATGTAGACATATTATACAATCAATTACAACGCCTTACTAGTGATCTTCTTTCTATAAAACAAAGCATAACATTTTGAAAAAGAAATTACAAAAATAAGAGTTTTTGATCAAATTGCTACAGGTGGAGGTCCAGAAGGTAGTCGAGAAAGGAAGACGAGAAGACCAACGTTCATCGACATCCATTGCAGCGAAGGAAGTCTGTGATGTAATTGTGAACCATTCTGAAGAAAGATTTGAAATTTGCAACCATTTCATATCTTCTATGTTATTTGATAATGTACAATTTCCGTCATTCAGAAAAACATTTCCAGAGAAATATATTTCCGCACTTATGGAAACATTCATTTTTCAACAAGCATCAGTTAAAAACAGAATTACAGGTTATTTACTCGATGGTTGATTTTGAGGAACACGCTAATGTGACTGCCCTTCTTGGATTCTTGATTGAAAATAATCTCGGTGAGTTATTCAGTGAAGTGATTCATTTACTTAAATTAGTTGCTACAATTCCCATGACATCGGAAGCAGAAAGATGTTTCTCAACTCTGAAGCGAATCAAGACTTTCCTCAAAGTACAATGAATGAAAGAAGACTGACTGCTCTTGCCATGTTGTCCCTTCAAAAGGACATATAAATGAAATTAGAGACTTTAATGAAAAAGTAATTGATATATTCGCGGACAAGAAAGAAAGAAGAATGGACTTCCAGTATAAGCAAAACTGTTGTTGATTTATCTGCATCTTTAACAAGAGTTTTATTGAGTTATGTACAACAGCTATTATTTGTCTTCCAAACATAATTGATTTCTATTATTAGTATATATTTTATAATCTATACCATTCCTATTTTTGTTGTTGCGTATATTATCATAATCGATTACCGTCCCTGAGTTTTGAGATTCTAATACTTGTGAACCCCCTGTGAATAAGAGCACGCGCCGCCACTGCCATGGACACAATTACCATGGATAACACAGTAAATGCACTGTTTCCAACGCATCCGACAAAAACAAGCAGAGAGTTCAACATAAACAAGAACATCCTCCTCTTCACGAAGAAGAGCTACAAACAGCGGCAAACTCTCTGCAACACCGAAAGGCACCCGGGCCAGACGGAATACGTGCGCAGGCGCTGATAAACACTTGCAACCTCCCACCCACACCTCCTGCTGATTATGTACAATGCGTGCCTAAGGGAGGGCATGTTCTGCCCCAGGTGGAAAAAGGCAAGGCTCGTACTAATCAGCAAGGGCGAAGGACAAGACCATCATCCCTCATCCTACAGACCCCTGTGTATGCTTGAGACAACGGGCAAACTCTTCGAGAAACTCTTGAAACCCCGTATCCGAACCGCAATTGACAATTCAGGAGGCCTATCAGAGGCTCAGTACGGTTTCTCGAAAGGGAAATCAACGTTAGATGCCATAAGAAAATAACAGGCGCAGCAGCCAAAACGGAAGAGGGCAATCACTAGTCCAGACCGCTGTGCATGGTCGTCACCCTGGATGTGCGCAATGCCTTCAACTCAGTGCGTTGGGATGATATTATGCAAGCCCTAGAAAACTTCGATGTACCGATGTACTTATTGCGCATCCTGAGCAGCAACCTGACAGATTTCTTGTCTATGACACCGAGGACGGACAGAAAAACAAGCTCAACTGACGGCAGGACCGGCACAAGGATCTATCCTGGGGCCAGACCTCTGGAATGCAAACTTTGATGCCATCCTCAAGATGGAAATGCCCGAAGGCATCTTTCTGGTAGGATACGCTGATGACCTTGCAGCAATCATCACTGCACGCACACTACAGGGCCTACAAATAAAACTGAATCAGACGATGAGACGGATACAGACATGGATGACAGAGCACAAAACAGAACTGGCCGTAAACAAAACAGATAACCCTGTTGACAAAACGCCGACTGGACCCTGTGATGAGTATAGAAATACAAGAGCACCATATCCAAGCGGCAAAAAGTGTCAAATACCTTGGGTTGACACTTGACCGCAAACTCACTGGGAACACATAAAAAACGCAGCATAAAAGGCAGCAAACGTAGTAACAGCCCTAGAGAGACTGATGGCCAACACAAAGAGTCCGAAGCCCAACAAACGGCGAATCCTACTATCCGTAGCGCAATCCATCATGCTATACGGAGCAGAGATCTGGGCCAACGCGCTTAGGTGCGAAAGGTACTCCAGACAAATGACATCGGTACAGAGACGAGGAGCGCTGAGAATTGCAAGTGCTTACAGAACGGTTTCAGACGCCGCTAGTTTTGTGGTTGCGGGAGTAATCCCAATCGACCTACTGCCTCAAGAGCGAAAGGAACTATACGACAAGAAACCTCTGAAAAACCCGAGAGACGCCCAAAAAGGGCAAGAAAACGCACCCTTCGTCACTGGCAAAGAAGATGGGATGACGAAGACAAAGGCAGGTGGACAGCCAGACGCATCCCTAAAGTTGAGCCTTGGATAACGAGCAAACACGGAGAGACAAACTTCCATCTCACTCAATTCCTGACGAGACGTGGCTTAAGTGGACAGCCCAGACTGTACGTGCTGCAGCCACGCTAAAGATGACGCCCAGCACACATTCTTTGAATGCAACAGATGGCACATACTCAAGCACGCAATTCAAACAAAACTAGGAGACATCAACCCAGACCACGTAGTTGACAAGATTCTAACCAGCCGTGAAAACTGGATTACGATTGCAGACTACGTGGCACGAATCTTAAGACAGAAGAAAAACGACGAGAAAAACAACACACAGCACGACTAACCGACAAACCAGACACACAAAACAAGACCGACGACACAAGACAAAACACGCTTAACAAACTATAAAAGACAGAAGAGAGGCCTACAGGTCAAGAACACGGCCCCACTCTGATGAAATGCGGAAGAAGCGATACCGGAGTGGAACAAGGCCAAGAAGAAACGGGGTTTGTGTTTTTTAGTGGGAGCGAGCCTCACACTACCTAGGGAAATGACCACTTGGCTCCATAGGTGTCTGGTAGAGATTTTTCGTATCATTCCCAGGCCACAAAACAAAATATTATTATTATTGTACATATTGCTTGCTGATCTTCGCTCTTCGCTGACGATTCTGTTGGTCGAAAGTTCTGGAAAGGAAACAGTTCGTGATTGTTTGCTGAGTGAACACTTACGCTTGAATTGCCAGGTTATTGAATATGCCTAAAAAATCTAGACCAGGAAAAGGTCAAGGTGGACTAACTACCAACCACCAAAAAGAACCCAGAAAGAAAAGAAGACAATACAGAATTAAAGAAAAATGCCAGCATCTTCTTGTGGAATTTGGAACGAAGAAATGAAGAACGACGAATTATACTGCGCACTCTGTCGGAGTGGCTGCAGAACTAATGTCTCGGTGGCTGTTGAAGCTCTCTGGCGTGCATACGTCACATCCGGCTACTTCGAGCGAGGCAGCTGCGTTGGTCTCTCCCCCACCTCTCTCTCATTCTTTGTTTGGCCGTGTTGAAGGCACGTTGGTGTGGCGCCCCGGCTCGGCGCTATGTGCATTTTATTGAAAATGCAGTGGTATTGAAAATGCATGGTTTGCATGCATTCATGATGCAGTAGCCAGGTTTGGGTGACTTGCACAGATTTGCGATGCAATTGTGGAGCATTGTGCATGGATGGGCACATAAATTTCGTTTCCTGTGCACGGCCAGCCAATACCACGTGGGTGGCCCCCATACGATGTCGGTAACCGATGCTAAGGCAAATTTGATTTGATCATTATTGTAATTATAATCAATGCTTTGAAGGCATATGTTATTTTATGTTTGTTGTTTCTTTATAATTAATTTCTTTATAATTTTAAGGAAATATTGATTAAAGTTAATTAACTGGTAACATTGTATCATTGGTTTATTTCGTATGTGTGTGTGTGTGAAAGTGCGAGCTACCAGAGAAAACAGTCGCCATGGCAAGGAAACTAACAACTTTTGTTAAATGTTCCATGGCCGGTGAGAGGGCAGGCTGCTGTGGTGAACATGGTTTTTTGGTCGTCCGGGCCGCGATGCAAACCAGCCACTACCTGGTGAAACATCAAGGCTCATGGTCCTCCGATGCTGCCTAGCTGTGATGCCCGCCTGATATTCCTGCTGGACTGCTCCGAGACCTGCTGCGTCGGGAGCTTCATGTGGCTGCATCTAGCTACATCACAACAATCTTTGTGGCGAGTCCACGTGATGCAGGTGGTGTTCTTTCCTTTACGCTTGACCTTGAGACAGCCTAGGACAGTATGCAGTGTGGGCGATCTCGGTCAAGCTGCACGTGTTTGTGCACTAAAGTGAAAGTTCAATTGTTGAAAATTAGGCAGGGTTGTTAAGCACAGCTAAGGTCAAGTCTATGTAATTTGGTTTAATATGTTTAGGTTAAGTTCAATCTGTGTTTGTAGTTTGTAAAGTTTAAACTCCTCTGATAGTATTTTCGTAGTGGTGCTTGTCTGTTTCAATATCTCAGTTCAACTCGTTCATAATGCCACCCAAACGGAAATTTATTAATGTTTCCAAGGTGGCTGGACAGCGTATTGATGAAGCAAAGGTAGTAGTTGATAATTTTGATGAGGATAATGGCTCGCTTGAAGAATTAAAGTTACTAAAGTCTTCAATCACTAAAATCTTTGAAAGATTGGAGGAGGAGTTATTTGACATTGAGGCTGATGCAGAGGACCTTGCAGTGATTGCTGACCTTGAACGGAAGTTCAGGCCACTGATGGTCAGTATCGAGTCGTTAGTCAAGGCTCATACTCCTACCACTCCTAGTCATACTAATGATCTGCCAGCCAATCCTGTGATATCAAGTCAACTTTCGCCTTCATCAGCTAAATTCCTGAATTTAATTAAATTAGGAAAATCGCTTCTGGACAAACATAAGCGTTGTTTAGATAGCTTCAGTGATCATGGGTCACTCAGAAAGTTGAAGGAGATAAAGGCAGACTTGATAGACACTCGCCACAGGGCAAAAAATTTAATTTATGACATCATAATTGAGGACGAGTATGTTGCTGAGTATGAAGAACTTGATGAGCATCTTCAAGAACTTATTATTAAAATAGACTCATTAGTAGAAGCAAATGTTCCATTGAATGAACATCGTGATATCCCAGTTAGTAGTCGGGGTATTGCGTTAAAGTTACCTGATCTTTCATTGCCACACTTGACTGGCATCTGTACAGAATGGCCCAGATTTCGTGACCTATTTAAATCAGTCATAATAAATAATCATGGCCTAGCAGGCATCAATAAGTTTTGTTATTTAAATTCATGTCTATCAGGGGAGGCTAAACTAGTTGTTGAGAATATTGAAATGTGTGAGGAGAATTTTGAAACAGCATGGAAGCTGTTAGTTGAAAGGTATGATGATCCTAGATCAATAGTGAAGGAACATCTTTCAAAAATTTTAGAGCCACCTACTTTGATATCAAATTCAGCTGTGTCATTGAGGAAATTTCTAGATTTTTACGTGTCCCATGTAAATGCTCTGTTAGCGCTAGAGAATGGGGTAAAGCTCCAAGACCTACTATTGGTGGCATTAATCTCTAAGAACCTTACTAGTGAACTATTAAAGGATTGGGAGCTGCACTTAAGTCAAGATAATGATCCTACATATGAGGAACTCATAAAATTTTTAACTAAGCAACAAAGAGCGTTAGCTTCTATGGGAGAGGCCAACAATATTGTTGACGTTGCTGCAAAGACCACTCCCTCAGCCAAGTCGATTTGCTACATTTGCAAAGATCATCATGGGTTTATTAAGTGCCCAAAATTTTTGCAATGGACCCCACAAAAGAGATATGAATTTGTCAAATCAAAAAACCATTGCCTTAGATGCTTAAGAATTAAGGGTGGAAATCATTCTTGCCTCATTACGTGCACCTCTTGCCAAAGGCCACATAATGAATTGCTGCATTTTAGTAATGCTCAGCCTAACTCTTCTAAGACGGTTTTATCTGCCATGACAACCAGGTCACTTAGCACTGGTGCGTTTCAACCAACTTTGTTGCCAACTGCTGTTGTTAAACTCTTTACAGGTAAGGGCAAGGAGTTCTTCGCCAATGCCTTGTTAGATTCGGGATCCGAGATTTCCCTCATCTCTGAAATTGCAGCAAAGGGTCTAGGTTTGCCTCGTTCTAGGACTCGAACAGTCATTTCGAGTGATGTGAAGGGTGAGCTCGTAGCTGACGAGTGTGTGACCGTAGTCAGTCTGTGGATGACCGTCGTGGTGTAAGCATCGTCCCTTGGCGCTCCGAGCTAGGCAGCAGGTAGTTTCTTTCGCAGGTAGCCACCGTTACAGCTTTTGCACCCAACGACCCCCTGACGCTGCAGAAGCCAGCAAAGATAAGTATATTTTGTCTTGCTCTGTTTTTCAGTGAAACTATATTCATCTCTTACTTCTAGAACTCATTTGGGTTCTTTCTATCAATATCTGCTCTAGTGCTCTATTAGTTTTGTACTCCAATCTTCTCTCCTTGTGGCTTTTCCTCATTTTCTGATTTTATCTAATTCTTTCTCTTAAGATGACGAAGAGCAATAGAAACGCATCTAGTGCCAGCAATGATCTTGAGACCAAAATCACGGTGCAAGTTAACGAGGCACTAGATAAGGCTGTAACATCGCCTACTTTCTTACGCTCAACTCGAAGAATCGATGAACTTCAATTCTGATCTTGTGGCAGGGTTAGAAAAGAAATTGGCAGAACGTGACCGTGAGATTTCAAACCTGAAATCTCAGTTAGAGGAAAAGACTGACCAGCTCGAGATGTACTCACGCCGAAACTGCTTGCGGATATTCGGCGTGGAAGAAACCGAGAATGAAGACACCGACAGGCTGGTCATCGAGAAAGTTGCAAACAAGATAAGTGTAAACTTAAGCCTACAAGACATAGATAGGAGCCACCGAGTAGGTCGGCAAGTAACTGGTAAAAACAGACCCATTATTGTTAAATTTGTAAGTTACAGAAAACGCAACGAAATGTTCCGCTCGAAACGGCTGCTGAAGCAAACGGGGATGACGATTCGTGAGGACCTCACGAAATCGCGCCTGGTTTTACTGCAAGCTGCCATCGACCGCTTTAGCCTCCGCAACGTATGGACAGAAGACGGCACCATTGTTATCAAACACGGTAACGGTCGTTCCCGGGTGCAAACCAGGGCTCAGCTCGAGGCAATTTCATGCCTAGCGTAGGAGCGCCCCCACCTTTCCACCTCTCACTCTACTCCTCTCTGCCACGGTCATTTTCGGATTTTTTCCGGGAATTCTCCTTCCTTTGTTCTTCTCTCAACTTTCCTTCTGCAAACCCTCTGTAAATGCCACCTACCTCCTCCCCCTCACATCCTGTAAACCTTTTACCTGTGGGTGCCCGGAACCTTTCCCCGACCGTCCATGAGTCTGGCTCCACAAATAAACCTAATCCTCGCTCCCCCTGCCTGCATGTCGCACATTTAAATGCCCAGTCTCTTCCTTGTCATTTCGACGAAATAACAGAAATAATATCTAAACACCGTTTTCATGCACTTCTCATAAGCGAAACCTGGTTGAAGCGTTCTCTCAATTCCGCGCTAGTAGCAATTTCAGGGTACCGTCTGATAAGAGCTGATCGGAAGGCCAGCGTCGCTGCACATGGTGGAGGTGTCGGTATATACCTTCGCGAAGATCTTAGGCACAAACTTGTACTATCTTCAACAAACACGGACTGCCTACGTAGTGAATATCTTTTTATCGAAGTTGTAGTTTTAGGAAAAAAATGTCTCTTGGCTGTCATATATTTACCTCCTAAGACTGACAGCATAGATATGTTGGATGAAACCTTTGCATCAGCGATCAGTCCTTATGAGCATGTCATTGTAATGGGTGACTTTAATCATAATTTATTAAAAGCCTCCCCCTCTGCAGAGCAGTTTAAGCGTTTTTTTCACAGCATGTGCCTCGAAATATTACCTCTAGCACCAACACACCATTCAAAGAGCACGGAAACTTGGATTGATCATATTATAGTGTCTAATATAAACAAGGTTCGAAATCACGGTCAATTTCCGGTTCCTGGGATTTCAAAACACGATCTAATTTATCTTGTTTACAACCTGAAGTGCCCTAAATACTCACCTCACATAATCGAATACCGCGATTTTTCAGAATTCGATAAACAAGCATTTAATATAGATGGATTGACACTTCCTTGGTACCTTGTGCACGAAGAAGAATCACTGGATGCTAAAGTTGCGATTTTCACTAACTTAGTAACACAGCTCTACGATCGGCACGCGCCTTTAAAAATATCGCGCGTAACTCGTCCACCTGCACCATGGTTAACCGATGAAATTCGAAATTTAATGAAAGATAGAGATGCAGTGCATGCTATTTTCCGGAAAACTAAATGCGAACTACTTAAAAAACAATACAAAATGCTCAGAAATTTAGTCACGCAGAAATGTCGCAACGCTAAAATTAAATATTACCACACCACTTTCGGCAGAACCCGCGACTCGAGAACGATTTGGAAAAGTCTGAAATGTCTAGGAATAGGCAAATCTCATCCACAAATTGACACGTATATCTCCTTAGAATCACTAAATCATAGTTTTATAAATAACGTTCCTTCATTTGACAGTAATTTGAAAAAGCAATCTCTCGCGTTTCTCCAAAACTCAGAAACAATATACAAAGACGAATTTTTCTTTTCGTCCGTTGAACATGAGGATGTAATCAAGATCGTTCAAAGTCTCAAATCAAATGCTTCAGGTTCCGATGGTATCAATGCCAAACTGCTAAAAAATAGCCTAAATGTGATTTACCCAATCATTACCGAAATAATAAATTTCTCACTAATGAGCGGACAATACCCTTCATCTTGGAAGACTGCACTCGTGCATCCTATTCCCAAAACAACTTCAAACAAAAACACTATTGAATACCGCCCAATAAGCATACTCCCAACTATCTCTAAAGTACTCGAAAAAGTCGTCCGGAAGCAAACTGAACAGTATCTCCAAAACAAATCACTTTTAAATGATCAGCAATCAGGTTTCCGTTCCGGCAGGAATACTGGAACCGCGCTACTAAACGTTATTGAAGACGCCAGAAAAGCAATAGATGACAGTAAGATAACTATTTTGATACTTTTGGATTTCAGCAAAGCGTTCGATTCCGTAGATCATGACATCCTGCTCGCAAAACTAAAAATCATGGGATTTGCACAGCAGACACGTACATGGTTTCTCAATTACTTAACTTCAAGAACCCAAAGAGTGGTATCCGGTAGCCGCAGCTCAAGTGACTTGGTACTAAACCGCGGAGTTGCTCAAGGTACTGTGTTAGGGCCACTAGCCTTCTTAATCTATGTAAATGACGTAGGTAATGCGCTTAAATATTGCAGTCATCAAATGTATGCGGATGATCTTCAGATATACCTAAGCGGTCACCCATCTCACCTTTTCTCACTCGCACAAAAAATTAATGAAGATTTGATAACACTGAGCAACTGGGCAGCATCCCTAGGCTTACAGTTAAACCCAAATAAGTCACAGTGCATGATTATCAGTTCGAAAAGCACTATGAATAAAATCTCATCTGTTGCTCTGCCTAAAATTTATATTAATGGCACCGCTCTACCTTGGTGTTCAGAAGTCAAAAACCTAGGTGTGCTTATCGACAACACCCTCAGCTGGAACTCGCATGTAGATTCAACCTGCCGTAAAGTTTTTGCCTCAATGCATTCCCTGAAACGCCTACGAACACTTTTACCAATTATCACACGTGAGATTCTCATCAAATCTCTTATTATGCCACATTTCGACTATTGTGACTTTCTTCTGACCAACATGGCATTTAAATTACAACGTAAACTTCAAGTAACTCAGAACGCATGCGTACGGTTTATTTTTGATTTAAGGAAATACGACCATGTATCAGATTTTTTCGACAAACTTCAAATGCTTACTCTAGACAAAAGGCGGTTATTTCATTCTCTACTTCTTCTTTATAAAATTTTAAACGGTACACATGTAACACGCCTTATAAGTAACTTCAATCTTCTGAAATTAAATCGAGCTCGTGATTCAGCACTGCTTTGTGTACCACGTCACAACACTACTTCGTTCAGTAGATCATTCACCATTACAGTTATCCGAGCCTGGAATAAACTACCAGCAAGCCTAAAACATTCAAATACCTTCCGTAAATTCAAAAATGAATTAACCACATGGGTAAGGAATAATGACATGCAGAATGGCTGTTAACATCTCCTTCAATCTCCAGACTTTTCCCACCTCCAAGCACCCGGTCACCGCACCCTCTAAATGCTGTACTTTCCGCACTCTCTAAATTCAAAATTCTATCCCATACCTCATGACTCTCTTCACTTTCCATTCTGTATCAACGCCTGTAAATTATTTAATACAATCATATAATTTTCAGTGTATCTTAATGGAATTGTTTAAATAAAATATACATAAAGTGACTAGCGACATTCCAGATAAACGTACTTATACTCGTAGCTATTTTTGTATTATCATCATAATCTTTACTGCAACATGTTGGTATAAATACAATTTGATGTTAAGATCCTACTATACTTTTATATTGTTCCTGAATACTGTCAATATTGTATTTTAAATTATTGTTACTATTAGCCTATAATGTATTGTACTCCTCTGGTGTTAAAAATGATTTTATACTTATGTAAAGTGCTCATGTAAACCGAAGGTACCTTGATGTAACGTCTCTGGAATAACTTCACGTCTTCCGCCTACTTTTTCTTCCTCCTTTTCTTCGCTTCTTCTCCCTTCCCTTTGCTCACAAACTTCCCCATTTTTTCATTATGACTCGCCCCCCTCCGAACATCTTTCTCTTCTCTTTCTCTACTGTGTATATATTCTGCTCTATTAATGTTCGGCCCTAAGCCGCCATCCTGATTGAGATTTTTCTGGGTTTACTCAATCGCTTAAGGCGTACGCCGGGATGGTCCCTTGTATTGCACTCCCAGTCATAAATGTACAGTTGTCCCCCCTTTTAGTCTCTCTCCTTTCTTCTTTCTCTTTCGACCTTTCTTCTTCATTTCCATCTGCATTTCCACTCTCTTTCACTTCTCTCTTTGTTCTTAAAATGTTCGGCCTTTAGCCGCCATCCTGATTGAGGTTTTCTGGGTTTACTCAATCGCTTAAGGCGTATGCCGGGGTGGTCCCTAGTTTTGCTCTCCCAGATGTAAATGTACAGCTGGCCCTCCCCCTCTTAAAATATTATTTCTCTGTATTAATGTAGATTGAGTGGTTAGGCGGAAGAGCAGGCTCTATGGCCTGAGCCTCGCCATTAATAAAGGCATTTTTATTATTATTATTATTAGTTATAAGGTCATGTTGTAGTGATTGGCAAAAGGAGGTCACATTTATTGTGATTCCCTCCCTTTCTAATGCCTTTTCGGAGGCATTTCTGATTGATGACTGGGGTATTCCCAATGACATCTGTTTAGCAGATTCTAATTTCAATAAACCCAAGGACATTCATCTTTTGTTAGGGGCTGACGTGTTTTTTGAAGTACTGTCCGAAGGTAAATACTCTCCTCAATATGGGACTTATCCCTTTCTAATGGAATCACATTTAGGTTGGATTGTCGCAGGCCCATTGCCTGGCAATGCCCATTCGCAAATAAACAGATCATGCAACTATACCAAAATCCGTTTTGACCTTCCGTCACAGTTGCAGCGATTCTGGGAAATAGAAGATTGTGGTTCATCAGTTGTGGTTGACGAGGATGACTTTTGTGTGCGGCATTACAACGCAGGCGTAACTAGGGGTGATGAAGGCAGGTACTGTGTCCGACTTCCGGTTTTGCCTGATGCCCCTCCGTTAGGCTCGTCTAGATGGCAAGCTGAGCGGAGATTGTTAGCGTTGGAAAGGAGATTTGAACGTGATCCTACTCTTGCTCAGGATTACAGGAAATTTATGTGTGAATACAGGGAACTTGGTCACATGGTGGCATCACCCCCAAGTCAATCAGATGACAAAGTGTTCATTGCTCATCATCCGGTGATCAAGCAAGATTCATCTAGCACCAAGGTCAGAGGAGTTTTTGATGCCTCTGCTCGCACGTCAAATGGAATCTCGTTAAACGACATCTTAGCCAAGGGGCCCGTGGTCCAAGACGACTTATTCTCTGTGCTGCTCAGATTTAGAATGCACCCCATTGCACTAACTGCTGACATTGAGAAAATGTATAGGCAAGTAGGTGTGCATCCTTCTGATCGCCATCTACAACATATTTTGTGGAGGGATTCCCCCGATGCCCCCATTCAGGAGTGGGCATTAGCCACAGTGACCTATGGGACAGCTCCGGCTTCCTTTCTGGCAACTCAGACATTAGTTCGTCTGGCTGCAGATGAAGGTCACAATTTTCCAGTGGGCCAAGCGGCACTTCTTACTGACTTTTATGTGGATGACTTCATTAAATCATGTGAGAACGAATCACAAGCTAGGGAGGTGTACGGTGAGCTAACAAAATTGTTGGAGTTAGGTGGTTTCAAGCTGCGAAAATGGAGCACCAATTGTACTAGTTTGCTGAAAATTATTCCTGAGGCCCTTAGAGAAATAAAAAATGCCACCTCTTTTGATGATCCCCTTGCCCAACATGTTAAAACATTAGGTCTATTATGGTTTCCGGAAACAGACTCTTTCAAAATTGTAATCTCGTCATCCCTAAGGAATGTGAAACCTAACCATGTCTTCACCAAAAGGAGACTTCTTTCAGCCATAGCCAGCATCTATGATCCATTGGGGCTTATCTCTCCCATCGTCATCTTGTGCAAAATGTTGTTTCAACAGCTATGGGAATTCCCCTTGAAGTGGGATGATCCATTGCCTGATAAAATTCAACATGATTGGAAGGGAATTTATACATGTCTTCCGTCTATCTCAGACATAAGTATTCCAAGACTGGCATTTTGTTCAACTGGTGAAGCTATTGAAATCCATGGATTCTCTGATAGCAGTCAGCTTGCTTACGGGGCCTGCATTTATGCAAGGTCAGTTGATTTATATGGCAATGTTCAATCTCACCTAATGTGTGCCAAGTCTAGAGTAGCTCCCCGGGCCCTACTGAAGCCCCGAATGGGGGAGAAATCTCTAACAATCCCTAAGCTTGAGCTTTGTGGAGCATTGTTGCTTGCAAATTTGTTGCACAAGTTCATGCTGGCCTCTAAGCCTAAAGGTGAGAAAAATGTGGTATTGTGGTGTGACTCGGAGGCAGTGCTAGCATGGTTAAAGGCCCCACCAATCAAGGGAAATGTCTTTGTGCGCAATCGTGCAGAGAAAATCTTGCAACTGACGCAGGGTTGTTATTGGAGGTACGTTCCATCTGAACACAATCCTGCAGACTTAATATCCCGAGGAGTTCTACCAAAGATCCTTGCCACACAAGATTTGTGGTGGCATGGGCCCAAATTCCTTTTATCAGACTCTAGTGTTTGGCCTGGTAATTCAGACTTTATGGTATCTAATCCTCTTCAAGTAAGCAACATAAAGGTTGTCAAGGAGATATATTTGGAAACCAAGCTGTGATAAATTGAAAGGTTTTCTTGTGTGATGGTTGTTAGAGTTATGGCCTATGTAATTAGATTTATTGCCCTGTGCAAGCAAAAATGCCTTTGCTTGCCAAATACAAATTGTTCATGTCGTGATCACCTTCATGGGCCCTTGAGCGCAAGGGAAATTGATCATGCTCGCCTTAACTATTGCAAATTGATTCAGGAAGTTTCCTTTTCGACTGAACTCTCTTCCCTTAGACAGGGACATCAACTTCCAGCACGTAGCAATTTAAGTTCTCTTTCTCCATTCATTCTGATGGTTTACTGCGTGTGTTAGGGAGATTAGAAGGGGCCATTATGTCATTTGATGCCCAACACCCCATCATGTTACCCCGTGATCATAAATTTACTAAGTTTTTAATCAGTTGGACTCATGTTAGATTGTGTCATGCTAGCACCTCAACTGTTATTGCTTATATCCGACAAAGCTATTGGGTTGTATCTCTTAGGAGATTAGTGAAAAGTGTCCTGCACAAATGCTTAAAGTGTTTTCGACAAAATCCAAAACCTTTACAGCAGTTAATGGGCCAGTTGCCCCAAGTAAGGGTTCGGCCTGCACCCCCATTTTCAAGTGTAGGGGTAGATTACACTGGTTTCTTTAATTTAAGGCAGGGTGGGGTCAGATCTAAAACTATAATTAAGGCATATGTGGCCCTGTTTATTTGTATGGTTACCCGGGCTGTTCATGTGGAAATTGTTACTTCATTAACTGCCAAAGCATTCATTGCTGCCTTTCAGAGATTTGTAAGTAGACGTGGCCTTCCCTGCCGAGTGTTTTCAGATAATGCTACGACTTTCAAGCGTGCAAACAAAGAGATAAACACAATGTGCGCTTTATTTGATCCTCTGATTTTCAGGAAACAATTACTAATGAGTTCTCCTCCTTAAATGTAGAGTGGCATTGGATTCCAGCCCGGTCACCAATGTGTGGTGGTCTCTGGGAGTCAAACTTAAAATCCTTAAAATATCATTTGAAAAGGGTGATGGGATCCGATCCGTACTCTTATGAGGAATTTCTAACCATAACTTCTCAAGTTGAAGCTATTCTCAATTCCCGTCCAATTTCTAGACTACATGATGATACTGACGATCCCAGTTTCTTGACTCCTGGTCATTTCCTAATTGGACGCCCGATAGTTGCAGTACCAAGTTTGCCCTACCAGAATACCCCATCAAGTCGATTAACTAGGTGGCATGAACTTCAAAAACGCACTGCTGCGATATGGAAACAGTGGTCAAGAGACTACCTTCATACCCTGCAACAGCGCCAAAAGTGGCGTGAAACATGCGATAATGTCACGGTCGGTACACCTGTGTTGTTAGTAGATGACAATGTCCCTACAGGTCTATGGAAGTTAGCAGTTGTTTCTGAATTGCATCCTGGCAAGGATGGCAAGGTGCGTGTTGTACCGGTTCGTACCAAGGCGGGTGTAGTTAAGAGGCATGTTAATAAACTATGTCCTCTCCCCATTGATTCTGACAAGCTATTCAACTAGTTGGTTGTTTTGGTTTGGTTGTCGCATTCAACTATTGTATGTACATATCTCTGAGTGTTTCATGTATTAGGTTAGATAACTTATTATGATTATTATCCTCTTTCATGCAGATTGTCTCTTGTTTATAACTACTCATTTGTGCAAAGCGTTTGAAGACCCCAATTTCTATGCATTAGTTGCATGTGTTATGTATTCCATTTTATTGTATTGTCCTATATAGCAGCCTGGTTACGGCACTTTCATGTGTAAAATTTATATATTTGGCCTTGTACCGCTGTATCCTGTATCAAAAATTTTGGTATGACGTAAGTGCAGTAGTGAAGTTGTGTTGATCGTGAAGTTGGTCAGGGATTGTGAGTGTGATCGTGATTCAAGACTGTCCTAGTCTCTTGGTGTTCATACAGTGTCTGAAATGTCATTTCACTTTCAATTTGTAAACTGTTCCTCCAAGCATTGTGAGTTTTATGCCTAAGTTTTATAAATATAACAGGTCGTGTACCTGGCTCCCTTTGTATGATAGTTTAGTTCATATTGTTTAGTTATAAACGTACTCATGGCATTTAAAACTTTAGTGTGAAGATCCTCACATGCAAATAATTCATTTGCCTGCAACTACTGAAAGGCATCCTAGTATTTGCATGATGCAGATTTGATACTTAACGTTGTGCAAGTTCATCACCAACGATCGAAGCTCAAATTGGGTTTGTTTTGACTGCACTTCATGGCAGTTCTGTTCTAAGTTTGGTGACATCTTGAATCCCAGTAGCAATATTAATGCAGACATGCGATTTGCAATTAATGGCAAACGTCACCATATGTGAATGACTTAAGTTTTCCTTTGTGAATTAGTGATTGCCTATGCCTAATGTCACTATTGTTCTGAAATAATTTGCATGATTTGCATTGCGCAATCATGATCTTGTGCAATTTTATGCATAACAATGAAATTTCTGCCTATACAGAAATTTCAGGGGGAGTATGCACATGCCCATGTGCATTTAAGAAATGTGGTCAGCAACTGCGCACTCTGTCGGAGTGGCTGCCGAACTAATGTCTCGGTGGCTGTTCAAGCTCTCTGGCGTGCATACGTCACATCCGGCTACTTCGAGCGAGGCAGCTGCGTTGGTCTCTCCCCCACCTCTCTCTCATTCTTTGTTTGGCCGTGTTGAAGGCACGTTGGTGTGGCGCCCCGGCTCGGCGCTATGTGCATTTTATTGAAAATGCAGTGGTATTGAAAATGCATGGTTTGCATGCATTCATGATGCAGTAGCCAGGTTTGGGTAACTTGCACAGATTTGCGATGCAATTGTGGAGCATTGTGCATGGATGGGCACATAAATTTCGTTTCCTGTGCACGGCCAGCCAATACCACGTGGGTGGCCCCCATACGATGTCGGTAACCGATGCTAAGGCAAATTTGATTTGATCATTATTGTAATTATAATCAATGCTTTGAAGGCATATGTTATTTTATGTTTGTTGTTTCTTTATAATTAATTTCTTTATAATTTTAAGGAAATATTGATTAAAGTTAATTAACTGGTAACATTGTATCATTGGTTTATTTCGTATGTGTGTGTGTGTGTGTGAAAGTGCGAGCTACCAGAGAAAACAGTCGCCATGGCAAGGAAACTAACAACTTTTGTTAAATGTTCCATGGCCGGTGAGAGGGCAGGCTGCTGTGGTGAACAGGGAATATTGGGCAATTTGCAAATAAATGAGAAAAACAATAAAGTAAGTCTATTAGCAGTATACAGACCTCCTAACAAAAGTAAAACACTCTTTCTAGAAAAACTCGACAAAATATTAAACATAGATAATAATGTAAACAAAATTATAATAGGAGACTGTAATACAGACATCAGTAATGACGATAAAATCACAATTGACTACCTAGACACCTTACTAAATCATAAATTAGTACATTGCATTAAAAAAGAAACCAGGGTAGAAATAAGAAATGGTAAAGTATTTAGCTCACACAGCTATAAGTGGAAATTCACTAAGTATAATCTCATTCATTTTAGAAACAAGATTACAGATCATTACCTGATTGGGATCTCGTGCAACCTTGCAAATAAGATCAACAAAGAATCTCCTGATACAACTGTTAAAAAATATGAAATCATAGATAAACGTAGAATTCAAAAAGAATTGGTGAAGTTAAATACATCTAGTATTCAAAAGTTAACAGCAAATGAATTATGCAACCAAAGTAAAAATACTTTTGACAGATCATTGATTTCAAAAGAATCGAGTTATAGTAGAAAAAATGCAATACTAAAATCGTGGATTAACCTTGAAATTAATGAATTAAAAAAAGATATAAGTGTTTTAAAAGGTGGAAAAGAACCTCATTAAAAAACGTTGTACTAAAAGACATACTCAGGATAGAATATAAAAAAATCAGAAATGAAGTAAACAAAAAAATATATAAATCTAAGAAAGATTATTTTGACAAACGATTTGAAAATAGCATATATGATATGAAAAACACATGGAAAACCATTAATTAACTACTAGGAGTGCCAGAAAAAAAATCGGACGAAGTGATAATGGAAAGCTTGGGAAAGGGGAATCAAATTGATAAGGTATTAGATAAATTTGCTACCACTTTTCAAAAGCAAATCAGCAAAGATCCAACATAAATGTTAAAACCATCGATTTTTTTGCCATCCCTAGACACCCTAACACATAATAAAAAATCGGATTTTAAGAAAAAATTCTTTAAACCATAAAAACCCGGCGGGCCGTATAAATGTCCTCGTCGGGCCGCATGTGGCCCGCGGGCCGTAGTTTGAGGACCTCTGATCTAGAGGATGGTTCTTATTACATATATACTGATGACAAGATGCTGATATCAATTAATAAAGATCAAAAGGCAGAAACAGAGTTACAAGAAAAAATTGGTATATTTCAGAAATGGTGCCATGATAAAGGTTTAATAATTAATGAGAAGAAAAAAAATTACATATCACAGCACCTAAAATAAAAAGAGAACCAGTTAAAATACTTTCATGGAGCTGCTTGCATACATAAAAATTTTAAGACCTGTCAACGTAACAGTAAGATAAATTCAGTAAGCAAACTTAAATATCTTGGCATACTTTTTGACCAGCATCTGAGCTGGAGAGAGCATATTTTGGAATTGAGTAAAAAGATGAGAACATGTGCCTGGAAACTTTTGAGAATTAAAGACTTTGTATCCTACAAAATGTTTAAATTAATATACTTCACCTTAATATAGTCTCTGTTTAAATGTGGAATTGGAGTCTGGGGAGTTACATCCAATACTCACATAAACATCATACAAAATTTACAGAACAAATGTATCAAAAGACTAGATGAAAAAATTAATAAGACAAAGCCCCGGAAGAAAGGGTAGCACTTCATGGAATCATGAGTGTTACAAATTTGTATGAATTTGAAATATTACATGCAATTTTTTTTAATGAAGAATACAGGAAAATAAATGGGCATAAGTATAAAACAAGAAAGAAATACAATTTCATAGTAGGAAATACCATTAATAGATTTGGAAAAAGAATGCTAAAAACAACAATTCCAAGATTGCTCAACTCACTGCTGGATGAAATAATAGAAATTACTTCTAAAAGAGAGATAAAAAAGGAACTAAAAGACTGGTACACTGAACACAACACAAAAAGGGAAAATACATTATAGAGCGACATGAAACAAAATAATTGTTTGATAAATTGTTAAAAAAGATATAAACAAGACTGAAACAAACCTCATAAGTGTAATACTATTTCATAACTGCAGATAAATGCAACAGCTTTCTCTGTTGTATATTTGACTGATTTGCATATTGTACATTTGCATGTTGTATTTTTGTATAAACTTGTTAATGATAATATTGTATTTTTTGTTACCTATAAATCAGCATTACTTGCTAATTGAAAACTTTTTGATACACCATATTATAATAAGCTAAATTTCTTTTTATTTGTTACAAGCTTTAAAGGATTGAGTAGTTTTTGGTTAGAAACATTAAATTATTTATTCACTAATAAATTATTTGTCATTTAGGAATTAAGACCTTGTTACAATGTTTTTAGTAATTAAGAGCTTGTTACAATGAAAGTACTTTTTGCTAGTGTTCTATTTGGAATATTTAGTTGCCACTGTACACATAATATCTTCGTGTGAATTGTGGACAACAAGAGCACACCAAACAAAATGTGGAGTGTCCGGACTTGGCCTGAGAGCCGGACGCCGCTAAAGGACGCTGTCGTTATCGCATCAGGGCGGCGCTTCTTCGCTTCCGCTTCCGCCGCCGCCGCCGTCGCCAGCCGCCCGTCCGACCCGGTAGACGGGGAACACCAACCGCGCGCCAGCCCCCGCGCACCGCCCTACATCGCTGCTGTTTTCCGCCACCCGACTCACGGGCCGATGCCGCGCCTGGAGAGGCGGAACGCCCGGACAATGACCCGGAAGGGTCGGACTTTAAGCTAAGTTACTTGTAAGTTAGGTTAAGATATTGTAATTAATTGTAGGAGGCTTCACCCCTTTAATTCCTTTAATTAAATCCAGAAAGTCAGAAAAAGTATTTCAATGCCTAATGCATGAAAATGCTCAGTCACGCATGCGTCCTTCCCAAATTTCAGCCGGGCGTATGAGGCAACATATGAGCGCCGACAGAAATCTACAGGTGAGTCGGGTCACACCCTGAGGTCCATCCCGCCGAACTCGATGGGAGAGTGTGCGGGGTGTTACATTACATATTTTACACAAATGAACATATTTTTACATATTACTGAATTATTCCATTATCCTACATTTAAAAAAAAATAATGCTTTATTTTTCCTGTTTTTGATAAGAAAGCATCCAAGCAAACAATTCAGCATTTTCAAACTTTTTTCTGTAGCCTCGTCTCTAAAATGAAGCTATTATTACGCGCTGAAATGAGTATATCCATAAATGCCAACGGTATTGGAAGTATAAGGGGAAGGCGACGATGCAATCTATAGCTTCTGTTCTGTTAGTTTTCAGCGCGAGTATCGCGGAGAACACAAAGGAAGTTTGATTTGTGAAAATGATATGTTTAGCAGGCGATATCGCGCACCAACTTCGCATATTTTAGATGTCTCCTTTGACCTTGATACCTTACACCAGAAACTACACGCACCAGCTCAAGAAAGGCCGTTGATATTTTTCTTTCCCTGTTTTTACATGCGACCCTCTACCCAGGGTTGCCATGCCATGCTCTTTTTGGAGGACATGTCCTCCATTTTTAACACTGTCGGCCTGTCCTCCCTCCTTTTTTAAATTTATATGAAATGTCCTTTTTTCTTGTAGAATTGAAAATAATACTTGCAAAATTATAAAGTAATTTAATTCATAAAAGGGACGTCATATCTTGAATATCTACATTTTTAATCCAATAAATGGTCTGCAAAATAGATCATTAGGCTTATTATGATATAAAACTTATTTATGTCCACTATTTGGTGGATAACGAGGGAGGGGATGAAGTTATCCAATCGGAAGGATACTGCGATTTTTCCAAAGCTGAGTGTGACGTAAATCAGCGGTTTCGGTGTCATCCAATCGGATGGTTGAACGCCACCAAAGTGACGCCACTGTAGTGACGTGTAAAGTCCCGATTGGATGGCACCGTAACAGCTGATGACCTGCCAGAGGCAGAGTTGAATAAATCTTTGCTATAACAGCATATTTTTGTATGAAGTGACCACGTGTGATAGATGTTCTTGCTCTCGCTTAGTTTTCGTCATTGTTATGAAGCATAATGTCGGCAACACAGAAGAGAAAATGTAAATTCAATGAATCATTGGTAAAAGCAAAGTATACCTGTTTTTCTACAGGAAAGAGTGAATATGAAGTAAAATGTGAAGTCTGTGACTGCTATGTAAACGTCGGCAACAAAGGTATTTTGGATTTAGAACGTCATGTTAATACTGCGAAACACAAGCAAGGTGTTGTAAAAGTAGCTGGTTGTACAAAGGTCAGTTCTTTTTTTTCTTCCAAATTTACCCAGTTGGATGATAAAATAAACGCAGCAGAAGGTACCCAAGCATATCATACAGTCTATCATCACATGAGTTATAAATCAAATGACTGCTGTTTTCAGTTATATGGGCTAATGTTTAACGATTCTGACATAGCTGTGAAATTTCAGTGTCAAAGAACTAAAACGCAAGCTACAATAAATAATGTGATTGTTCCACACGCCACTGACATAGTTATTGAAGCTTTAAATGGTATACCTTACTTTGGATTGTCAACGGATGGAAGCAATAATGTGTCAATGAATATTCCCTATATTAGTACAGTACTTTGATTGGAAAAGCAATGGAATCCAAACTAAAGTCATTGAAATTAAGACTGTGCCTAATGAAACTCATGACACTATAAGTAATTTAATTTGTAGTTCTCTGAGAAAATTCAGTCTCACTTCCAAGTGCATAGCATTCAGTAGCGACAACGCAAATGTTAATTTTGGAGGATTGTCAAGGAAACCCGGAAGAAATGTTTTTACATCTCTGAAAACTGAATTAGGCAATAAGCATTTGATAGGAATTGGTTGTCCTGCCCACATCCTCAACAATTGTTTGCATCATGGGTGTGACTTATTAAATTATGACATTGAAATGACGGTAATAAAATTTTTCAAATTCTTTTCAATATACACTGTGCGCACTGAGACACTCAAAGAATTAACGGTACACATTTTAATAATGTTAATATAAAAAATTGTGCATCCTCCTAAGATTTCAAACAACACTTCGAGCCCCAACTATCCACAATCGAATGTAATGGTGGAAAGGCACATTGCTACAATTAAAAACATGTCTAAAAAAATTGAACATAGTCCTTGTGATCCAGCTCTTGCCTATTTGGAATACGAAATACTCCGGTGACAAATGAAATAAAATCACCATTGTTATTTGGTCGCAAAGTGCGTGGGATCTTACCCATAACTGTTGACAATAAGTATTTAGAAAATAATGAAAACATTAGACAGATGTTAATTAAGAGGCAAATTGAACAAAAAAATAATTATGATAAAAGCAGTCATGATTTGAAGCCTCTAAATTTGAATGAAAATGTTTATGTTCGGAAAGATAAAGGTAAACAGTCAGAACCAGCTATTGTGTCGAAAATTTGTGATAGACCTAGATCATATGAGGTTCAAATGGCAAATGGTAAAAAACTTGAAAGAAATCGTATTCATCTTTATAAATCATTAGTAAAAGATGAAAACTCTGATAATATTGTGTATAAGAATGATACTACACTGTGAACAATACTTCTGCCGACTTGACAGCCAGGAGTGGGGGAGAGCGATGTTGCCACTTACTCGGGCGGCAGACACGTGGTCGTTCTTGTGTCACATCAGCTGTTGAGGCATAGACGTCCAACTTATTGTATTTTTGATAGAATTGTAATAATGACACTATTTGATAAAGCACTGTTACGCACATTTATCGCAGTCCCTTACACTAATTTCGCCAGTGCAAGAAATTACACGCGCAAAGCATATGAAAAGTAAGTACAGCGAGACGCGTTTTAAAAAGGCTTAGTATTTATTATAAAGGTTTTAAAAGAGAGAAGTACCTAAACACAAGACATTCTTGGTTTGAGTACATACTTTTTACAGAACGTTCACAATTTGAAAAAAAATTGAAAGACTTTTCGAAGTTACTGACTTTACATGTTATTTACAAGGTTTTCAAGGTGACGTCCTATTTAATGCATTGGAATACAGATAAACATTATAAATGCCCTTTAAGGTGGATGCGCATAGTGTCTTAAGTATATCAGCCTTAGCTTATAAGTAAGCCTTTAACATTAGACGACACTAGGGATGTGTCGATCGCGAACGAACTAGTTCAATTGAACTATTCTTGAAAAGGAACGATACGATACGGAACGACCATTTAGTGAACTATAGTTCATCTGTCACGGGTCAGCGTTCTTAGTTCGCCGGTCACCGTTCCTAGTTCTTTTAGTTCAGTTAGTTCATTTAGTTCAGTAGTTCATTTAGTTCAGTAGTTCATTTAGTTCTCTTAGTTCGCCGGTCATCGTTCATTAGTTCAGTAGTTCAATTAGTTCTCTTCCGTAGTTCAGCGGTCACATATGAGAGATACAGCTAGGGTGCGCATAAGCTCACTACGCAGGTTTCAGCATGCGGTGTTCGGAAATCAAGTGACTTTGGGGATACCGGCTGCTTGTATTATATGTAATGTACCTTTGCGTGCTGTTTGTGTGTATTGCTGGAATTCCATTTTGATAACTTGCTGTATAAAAATATCACTGATCTTGATTATCAATGGCAGAATGCCTAGCATAGAATAATAACAGCAACTTTGATTAATGATTCCCATGGAGTTATTTCTTTTACAAATAAGAATATTCTTTATTTGTAGTCCAATGTAATTGTACTTATAAAAGGGTTTAGTGAAGTGCAGAGTTGAGTGTGACAAGATAGACAAAAATATGAATTTTCATGAACTACCAAAGAGTAGAATTCACTTTTCTGTAAGCAACATTTTTAGGATTGTTTAATAAATTAGAAAATTGGGCTAGAATGAAGCATGTTAAATACTTATCAAAAGAAATCATTTAATACGAGACGGGTGTTCTTGTAGATGCCTCCTAGCCGTCCCTAAGTCATGCGACACGGGCACGAGAGAACCTACAAAAAGAGGTTACTTTTGAGGTAAGCAAAGCGTGCTGAGTGTGAGAGTTAAATTTTTAGCACTAGCACTAAAAGTGGCATTTCATTAGTGACATTATATTCAGATAAAACCGTGAATATAACCAAGACCTTCTTCAATTCTCAGACCTTAATACATATATCGATAGTAGCCAAGATGGCGCCGGTCGGAGGCCAAGCATGATTTTCTCCCCCCGTTGTGCAGGTGTTGTGTTCGTAGTGTATTACTAGTAACAGTTTTAGATAATCTATACAGATATCTAAAATGGGTCGATCATGTTGTGTTCCCGGGTGTAAGTCAAATTATGGCTCTGTGACTGATACATCGGTTTTTCGATTTCCAAAGAATCCTGTATTACGACAGAAGTGGGTTAACTTAATTCATCGTGAAAAATTTTAAGTTAAAGAAGATAGTGTTGTTTGTGCCAAACATTTTGAATCGAAATTTATTATTGTTGAAGATGTTTACCCTATTGAAGGTGGGAATCCAGTTCGTGTTCCTCGCAAAAATCCTAAACTGCGAGAAGATGCCTTTCCTTCAGTTTTTCCAAACCAGCCGTCGTATAACACAATCAAAGTGCCTTCAGACAGGAAGGACCCAGGCGATCGTGTGCAACGGCAGTTGAGAAGAGACGAAGAAAACTATCAAAGATGGCTTGAAGACGATAAAATAAAGGACTTTAATATGTTTAAGGAAAAGGTGATGAGGAAGAATGTGGAACCATTTGTGGTCGTGATAAAACCAGAGACAGTGGTATTTCTCAAGTTGGCAGACAATGGGGATAGACCACCATATATAACTATATGTTTTCAAGTTAAATCCGTTTTAGAAGTGCAAATATTTTATAAAGACATGTGTGTTCCAAAAGAACATTTTAAGTGGTTGTTGTGCTGTGATAGCAATAAAATGAAGTGTGATAGGTGGTCGAAATGTGACAGCTTGCTGAGCCACTTAAACAGCTGGCATCATGAAAGTTTTGGGTTTGCAGAAAAATTATCTTGTTTAATTAGTAGTGTGAAAGAAGAGATGAATTCTGAGAGTACTTTTGACTCTGAAAAAGTTGACAAAGTTAAGTTTGCTTTAGAACAATTGGAATTGTGTCTGATGAATCAGATTAGATATTCACCAGAACTTGTAGTGTGGGCTGCGACAATGTCCTACACCTTTCCAGGGGCATATCGGGCCATGAGAGACACAAAATTATTAACTCCTCCTCATCCTATTTATTTAAAACAATTTATTAGTAAAGTAGGATCAACAGATCCAGGAATGAATCCTGAACACATTAGTTATTTAAAAGAAAAATGTAAATTGTTGGATGAGAGAGAAAAGTTGATTTCAGTAATGTTAGATGAGATGTATTTAAATCCTAAAATATCTTATAAGTCAGGAAAAGTACTTGGGATTGCCGAAAATTGTGAAAATAGGACTGTGGCAACTAGAATTCAAGTGTTCATGTCAATGTCCTTACAGGGCAAAAATAAAGATGTAGTAGGGCTTTTTCCTGTAAAAAGACAGTGTGGTGAAACCCTTTCTAAGTTGACACTAGAAGTGTTAAAAATTCTTAAAGAAGTTGGCTTTACGGTCTTATGTTTGATAGCTGATAACCATAGTGAAAACAGAAGAATGTTTGAACTCTTGGGTGGAGGATGTCTGAAATATTCAATTCCTAATCCTATGGACCCAACCCATTCAGTGTTTTTATTATTTGATAGTGTACATATTTTAAAGTGTATTAGAAATGTATTTTTAAATAAGCAGGTTTTTCGAATTCCAAATCCACAACAGATTTTTGACAGTCTTTCATGCACTAGAGACCTTCCAAAAAGAAATGTTATGTATACCTTTAATGTTTGTGAAGCAAAATTTTCAGATCTTGTTAATTTGCACAATTCTGAAAAAGCATCAGTTGTAAAATTAGCACCTGCTTTGTCAAAGAAGTCTGTGTACCCAACAACAATTGAGAGGCAGAATGTGTCATTGGCCTTAGCTGTGTTTGATGGAAAAACTGTGGCTGCTCTGGAAACACAGAAACAGCAAGGAGTTGATGTCAGTGAGGGGACTATACAGTTTTTAAAATTAATTAGTAAATGGTGGTCAATAATTAATGTTAAACATACCATGAAAGGTAAATACACTCGAAATGAATTTGCTGAACCGATCACTAGTTGTAATGATTCTAAACTTGTGTTTTTAGAAAATCTAAAAACGTATCTTGATATTTGGAATATGTCAGCACAGAACAATGGAAAATTAACTCGTGAGACATATATATCATTCACCCACACATTGATATCTTTTGTACAATTGTGCAAGTATATTTTTAACAAGTATCAATGGAAATATATTCTATCTGGTAAGTTCCAAACTGATGCTTTAGAAGGAAGGTTTGGAGCTTATCGTAGACTTAGTGGGTGCAGCTACAATGTCAGTGTGGAACAGGTAATGAAATCTGAAAGGAAATTGAAGGTTCTAAGTTTTTTAAAGTTAACAAGTGCAAAATTTGGTGAATTTAGAATAAAAGACTTGGTGCTGACAATGCAAAACAATCCTGATGCAACAATGCCTGATTTGTTAGATAATTTGGAGCCTGCAATTGATGCAATGTGGGAGGTAGAAATTTCATCTGAAACTCAGCAGGTTTTAGTTTGCATTTCCAGTTATGTGAGTAAAAATGTAATTGAAGCTTTGAAGTGTGGTGATTGTGAAAAAATGTTAGTTTTGGACAGAGATTTAGAAATTGATTGGACGTCCCAGAAAAATTTTTATTTTAATACATTAAATCGACGGGGATTGAAGTGTCCATCAGAGTTTGTTATTTCATTATGTTCAAATACATTCAGGTTATTTAGTGTCCTCATCAGTGACAATTATGAAAAAGAATTTTTAAAACTACATAGTCAGAGAAATGCATTAATGACATTAGGCATTAACGCTGCTGAAATCAGTATTCATAATATGTACGACTCGTGTAGCTGTGGTGTCATTATTAAAGACGTAGTCAAGAAATGTATGAAAATTCTTGCCAATATCTTCTTAAATAACTATTCAAAAATTATGAACGAAGAAAATGTAATAGCACAGGGGAAACAGAAATATAATGAAAGCATATGTACACAAGTTAAAAAGAGAAAGATTGTAAAATTTTGCCAGCAGTAGCAGTCACCAGGAGAGTCATTGGTGTTCCTATATTTTCTTGATTGGCTGATTTATGTATATTATCACGAAATAAACATACATAAAATGATGATCAATAAATACATTTGAATTATTAATTGTGTTTTGTTTTTTTAATTATTAGAAACATTTTTATCATTTCAGGATAAGTCGTGCAAAATCTGAGAGAGAATAATTATGATCATGTGTTACGCATTATTATTTACCACGAAGTAAACTTCGTGTTATTTACGGTAGGCCTCCGATGGCGGCCATGTTGTTTCTGGGCTTAGGTCTGAGTATTGAAGAAGGTCTTGATATAACAATGAAAACAAAATACTTTCGGCTGATCGCATGAGCTACTGCTGACCTTAATACAACGTAGATTTGATTTATGTTTGAATCAAAATATAATGAAACTCAAAAAGGCTGTCTACAAATAGTGTATGACATACGTGGTAAAAGTGATTTTATTTATTTCATAGGATTGCGTCACTCGGCTTATCGGCCTCATGTTGCAACATTTCACGCAAAATAAAATGAAACATTTACCACTAGTATCATAAAAATCTAATTCTATATTTCTGTCTACAATAAAGGCAGATACTGTGCATTGTTAACAGGACATGAAATAGGCCATTTTTTAAAAAAGACGTTTTCCAAGACAACTGTCTAGTTACCGTGAAAAAAGTACTTCATTCCTTGGAATTTAACGAAGTATCCCTTGGTAATCCTCTCTAACCTCTCGCAATTCCCCGAGATATCAAACACCTTATTGCAATATAAAATAACGAACTTTTCCACATAATTGTATATTATAATTTTTATACAGATGTAGAACCATGTTCTTATTTCGTGAGCGAAGTGTGTGTGTTTTTTTCATAGTCTCGGTTGATTTTTTCGCTTTGACCTACGGTGTCGGCAAAAAGGTCAACTTCAACGCTGAAAAAACACCTACGTCCAGGGTTGCCAGATCCCTTCTGGGAAAAATCCGCCAAATAACGTCGTGGGGAAGAAAGGTAACCGGTGAATAAAGCTTGACACTGACACTGGGGCTGATCATTTCAAAATAGCTGCACGTTCACAAGAAGTTTAAAAATAAATACTCTTGTGGATAAAGCCTACCTATTAAGCCAAGCTTTATGACTTAAATACTTGTTCAATTTCTAGAAAAAGGGGCAAAATGTATGTCTAAAAAGAAAGGGCTCAGACATTTTCATAATAGCTGCATGGTGTTCAAAACTCAAACATTTGTGCATAGGCCATTTCTCTCAGAAGCCATAAATACTTGTACTTTTTGTGGGAAAATGTGAGCAAAATCATACCGTCCACAGCCCTTCTAGGATACAAAGAATTCCGCCCAATGGACGGAATCCCCCAAAATACATTTTCTTCCTGCAAGTAGATGCTTGCTTTTCGCCCAATTGGCGGTATTTTGGCCAATATGGCATTCCTGTGTACGTGGCAAAAATAAATGAACTATTTCGTTCTTTTGAACTAGTTCAACGAACTAGTTCACTAAAAAGAACGATCGTATAAAGAACTATTCACATAAATGAAAGACTTTGCCCATCCCTAGACGACACAACCGCACACACGATGCATAACCAAATAACCTCGGCGCTCTTTAAATTTCAATTGCTTCGCGCTATTATTAGATTTCATTTGTTTCTTAGTAAACGTCGGCAACTCTGTAGTGACATCACAATTTGAAGCCTCTGAATGGATAACGGAACCCCCTTCTCCCCTGTCACCCGGGAGCTGTCAAGTCGGCAGAAATATTATTCGCAGTATCAGCCTGTACGTGTACATGATGCAGATACGCAAAATAATCAACATCAAACTTATGTTACTAGATCAGGTAGAGTATCTAAACCGCCGTCATACTTGCAAATATATTCTAAGTAATCAACCTAAAGTAAAGAAGAGAGAGGTCATGATAAATACCAAATACTATAGAGACAATACAGGACAGTTCCCCGTTCTTCCACGCAACAGATGGAAACAAGTTCCACTAGCGATCCTAGTGTCAGAACCTGGTAATGTAGCGCCAAATAGAAATGTCAATGTGATTCTTACGGAAGAAACAAATATTTTTTAATCTACCTAACGAAATAAGACTTATTTTTACCTACTCTCGCTGTGATTTAATTATATTGAAGGGCTCAAATTACGGCAAATTATAATGTACGATGTGTTATAATGGACATGAGAACATTGAACATATAATGAAAATTATTTTCACGAATAAAGTTGTTACAAATGCAAGATTTTTCTTGCCTAAACACTTCCACTGATACATTTGGCTTTTTTTCCATTTGCTTCCTTTAAAAAGCATTGTATCAATACTTTGATACCTCTGCTTTCATACAGATCATTACACCCCTTACATAAAATATTCTGCAAGTGAATATTAATGATTTGCATTAATTGTTTTTTACGTCAAGTTTACTTTGACGTAAACAATTTAAAAAGTGTTTATTGAAAACATATTCAGTCTTAGAAAACTAATAGCGAATTCATTGGGTAGAAAAGCGTGGTATTCACATACTGTTTAATCAGAATATGCGAGTTTCTTAATTTATACTTTTCATCCAAATTCTGTTAAGCATTTCTACAACCATCACGTGGCATGGTACTACACAACCAGCCACATGCATAGGACTCAGCATGTTCCTGTACGAAACTTGTACGAATATCTTCAGTGTTATCCATTTCTGCAATGTTCGTTACAAACGGCATTTGGAATGGCAATGTGCAAGCAGTCTCCCAATTAAGTAATGTTATAGTTTTTAATGCATTCTATTACAAAGAGAAGTCAAATTGTATTAAACTAGCTTCATTCACGTTGAAGATTCTTTCAATTTTTACCTATTTTTATCATGAGGAAATGTGAAGAACGAACGCGAGTTCTGCTGTATTTTATAATAAAGCCAAAAACTACAGAATTGTTTCCTGCCATACATAGAATGATGTAAAGAACAGTATTGTAAAATATGTTTTCCAGAAATCGACCAGAAAGACAATCAAATGAAAAGAAATCAAGCAGACAACAAACACAAAAAGAGCAGAGGGAAACAGAAAGAACCGAGGTTAGGGTGTATGAGTTATTACCAGGTTCTGCCACCAGATGGATGTTTCTCGATATATCGCGAAGTGTCCTGTATTGTCTTTATAGTATTTGTAAATACTAGTGTCGCCATCTATGTGGGAGAGACAAGAACATGTTGGTATGCTTGGCGGTAAGTTGGTAGTGGAACTATGCATGTACAGCAAGACACATGTAGTGTTTATGTACCTCTGTGACATAAAGACATATTAAATATTAAATCGTTATGACTACAAATCAAGACCATCTTCAATTCTCAGACCTTCATGTAGGTATCGATACCAGGCAAAATGGCGCCGGTACCGGTTGGGTGATAGTGACTGTGTTTCACGTGCGTTCCATGTGGTTAGGTGGAGAGAGTATATGATTACGTGTGTTATAAGTAGATTGTGTGCTTATTTATGAAAGTGAAGGTTGAGTCTTAATCGTGAGTAGTTGCTTAGTATATTTTCTGCGATCTTCAGAAAAGTGACCTTCACAAAACTGAAATATGGGTCGCTCGTGTTGTGTGCCGGGATGTAGATCGAACTACTAGGCTTCAGACACTTCTACGTTTCAGTTTCCCAAAGATTCTTGTCTATATTGCCAGCTATACAAGTACGAAAGTTCTTTTAGTGTTAGATAAAAAAGAATCTGTGATGAATGTTACCACATGCTGCAATCTCATGAGGAAATGCATTTGGATTGTGAAAAAGAAATGTACGAGTCTTTTAAAGAACTGAATAGATGTGGGTTGAAATGTCCTTCATCTTTCATGATTACATTAGCTGCAACAATTTATGCTTTATTCCAGACCTTAATAAGCCACACTTTTGAAAAAGAATTTTTAAAATTAAAAACCCAGCAAAATGCAGTAATAACATTAAGTACTCAAATATAAGAGAGTAGTGTCAATGATATTGATAAAGAGTGCACATGTGGTGTTACCCTGATGAAAATAGTAAAGAAATCTGTAAAAGTATTGAGTAATATTTTTATTAATAATTATCATAAAGTTTTAAATGAGAGGCATACTTCAAAGGAATTAGCTAAAAAGCTTGGAGCAAAAAGAAAAAAAATCTTACAATTCTAATCTTGGCGATAAAGGAGACAAACTGAAGCTACAGAAATTCACCAGTTAAACTGTCCCTTGCTCTTGTGTGAGGAAAATTACAATACAAATTAGGCCTCTTTTCAGTATCGTTCCACCGCTCCTGTGTGTTTCCACATCCCTTCACCTTGGAGTGTAAGACGTGGCCTTTGGATATCGGATATCATTCATTTTATCAACATTTTCTTGGGAGTATGTTCTATATAGTTCATTATTGCAATGAGAAAATGTTAAATTCTTTCCTGATGTGCATGTATCCTTTTTTATCTTTTCACCTACATTTCTTCACTCTTGTTAGAATCTGCATTTCAGCAGCCTAAAACTGACCCCAATCCTTTTTCTTAAGGGTTTGTAACTCACTTCCATATTTAGAGGTGGGACATACTTTTGTAATTTTTAGGTACATGTTCTTCCTTGTTTTATAACTAACGTAGAATACTAACCTCTTGTATATTTTTATGTAAAGGTAATTATACTGGTATTGCTCCATGTATTAAGTTGTAATGGTGAATTTCTATTTATGAAACTGGTTAGACAATATTTTGAACATTTTTTATAAGTATATGTATATGCACTTACTACTCCATATAAATCTCAGCTCTGATAGTAAAAGAAAGTGAATTTATAAGGATTTCTGTTGCTATTTAACACAAATGAAATTTTATTTTGGATGATACCATTTATTATTTTTATTGCTGTAAAGAAATATATTTTGTATTCTCTGATCTATATTATTATCTGTGATTATTTCTAAATGAATATTGAGGTTAAATATGTACAGTATAACTGATGTGGAAGTCAGGTGTTTGCATATCCTTTGATTGTTCTTATAAACCACAGAAAAAATGTTGCGTAATGTTGCATTATGTTTTATTCTGACTCAATACTTTTTCAAATGCTTCTGATTCATTTTGTGCAATTGAAGGCAAGTCATTGACGATTTCTTAGGCTGTGTACTCCTAAAGCAAATGTAATGTGTTATGGGAATAAAATGAATTCCTAAAATGTTGCTGTAAATGTAGTGATCTTCAATAAAAATGCCGAAGAAAAATTAGTTTTCTGTTAGCCAAATTATTGCTATGTGCTGTCCCAAATAATAAAGGCCAATCATTTTCTGGGTATAAAAGTATGATTGAACTTGCACTAAATTTCTACTGTACAAATGTATTATTATTATTATTATTATTATTATTATTATTACGAATTTCTATTATGAGCTCATACAAAGTGTAAATTGCTACATCTAAAGATTTTTGAAAATACAAAGGAACGCTTCAGATATATCCACTTGTTTTATTTCAGAATGCCCATCCTTATTCAATAGATATTGAGGAAAAAATATTATCCACAGGTGCGTCTAAATTTTGTATATTTTTTTGCTTTGCTCACAAGCTTATTTCCTTTAAAATGCAGTGTCCAGTCTGCAATGTATTTCTTCTTAAATTCAACCTCTCTTGATATTTCCAGACTACAATGTAAACCGCACTGTCTCTGTAAGTATAATAGCTTCATAAGTAACTTAGTAATTAAATCCAGTTAATGTAAACATTGAATGAAATTATCACGAGTAAATTCTAACTTTTGAGTGCTATACACATTCAAATTTCCCGCGTGTGCTTACTTGGTGAGCGAAGTACGCCCAGTGAGCTCTAGAGTAGAGATCACTAATGTTGAGATCACTGAGTACGCCCAACCTATACGGCGGCCATGTTTTTTCTACATAAAGGTCTGAGAATTGAAGATGGTCTTGCTACAAATACTGTAAGTAGTACGTAACACTGGGGAAAAAAGTCTGGTAACCCTGCCTCTACCGTTGTTCGTAAATTATTTCTTTGGACCAAACATCTGAAGTAAAATCTCGCCGTGGAACTGATGTGCAAGGATATCATATTGGTAAGGTTGTGATAGGTTTAATGAACGTTTAAAAGTGTAAGTCTTATTTTGTTAACTTGCGAAGTGTTACCCAAATGCAACCATCAAACTATTACAAAACATTTTAACGATACAACGGCATTTTTGTGTCCTAATGAAGTTAAACATAATGTCTTCCTTCCGGCACATGTGCAAGGCAGCAGAAGCCCTGCAGGTATTGTTCCAAAATTACTACTTCTAACCTATCTTGTGCGTGCATTGTGTTTGCAGAACTGATTAGATCTCAGTTTGATAAAGTTGACGCATTGATTTCCAATACAAAAAAGGATTAACGAGATGGGGCACCTGGATTGACGCTATGAGCTACAAACTCAAAATTTTGATTTTGTAATACAAGTTATACATCTGAAGCTGCAGCATCTATAGGTACATCGAAGCAATTGTTTGATACTCAAAAGCTGAACAACTATGTTGCCCCCTTTTTCAGTAAGCACTACAATTAAGTATTTGTAAACATCTTCCCTGAAACTTTCTGGTAGCTTTGAAATTACCCAATCAGCAGTCGCTTCTTTAAAAACTGTTAATGTATCATTCGAGGGTCAATAGAGGGATCTAGTGAAGAAAAAGAGGTCTTCCGTTCTGGAGAAAAAAAGCAGGATTCGAAACAATTTATTATATATTAGTGCTATGAGGGGACAATTCCGTCACACTGGATCCAGAAAACACGGAAAAGAATAGAAAGTATTTGACATGAATATTTAGATGCGTTTTTAAACAAATCCTTCATATTTTTAAAGTCAAAATGCAATTCGTCACGTCTCCGTGAAATCCTCTTTCTTTAGAGACCTCATTTATAAAGACTGGTTGCGGTTTAGATCCCCAAAGGGAAGGTATACTACTGAAATAATATCGGAGACGATATATGTTTCTTTTTGATACGGAGATCGTTGTAAATAATAGAATTATGAGAACTATAATGTTTAATTCTGGTCTTTATATTACGTACACAGAACAATATATACTAACATAAAGATATTTTAATAAAAAATAATTGATATAATGATACTTAACGTTACATATTTCATACTTTTGAGTACATATTTCTGTATTTTATAATACATATGTACATATATACATTATGTACATATTTTCCCAATTTTTAGTACATAATTATCCGGGCCCTAGTAATTACACTTAGAGAGGGTAAAGAGCGTACACTAGAAAGAAAAGATTTTGGATTTTGTTAAATTTGTATTTGTATTTTAATAATATTTGAAGGTGATGGCATTGTAGAAAAACTGTTGTACACTGTACTGTGTGTATGTTTTTGAAGAAATAAATTATTATTACTGTGAATACCGATAGTGTAATTTACAAATCGGCAAACTATTGGTATTTGTTTTCTTTCGTGTACTTCCACCAATATGAAGTGCACCCAGTGCGGAGAAAAGATGAATGAGGAGGAAATAAAGTGCCACGGATATATGGGGAGTTACCAATGTAACTGCTCTACATCCGAAGCAACCTACAAATCCAAATCTAAGTGAGATAAGCTTTCTTGGAGGTTTGTAAACTGCCGAGAAACGAGGGAAAAAAATCAAACAACAAAGGTGAGTCTGCAGAACGTGCCCCGCCAATAAATCTTCTGCATTTCAGTGGGAAATATAGTTATTCAAATTATCGTCTTCCATATTATCGTGGCAAAAAGTATTATTCTTTCATGAAGAACATGGAGGGTTAGGAGCAGAAATTTATAGCTAATTTACCTTTGAAAATATATATTATAAAGGAGTGAATATTTTGTCAACAAAATTTGAAAAAAAACCGCTATTTTTCTGTATTCAAAATTCGACTAGAATATGGTTTAGGATGGAGTTCACAGAATTATGAAAACGTGTACAAATTTCACTTCTCCCCATAGCTCGTCACACACAGTTTTTAACTGTTTTGGCGTAAATAAATAAAAATAAATGATCTAGACAGTGATACAAGTGAATAGGAGGAGGAGCTTACACCGTCTGTGAAAGCACTCCTCAAAAAACTCATAAAATCCGTACAATTCATGTCAGATAAGTTCGACGAACAATCGACAAAATTTGAAGAGAACATTAGAGAAAATAGATATTTAAAAGAAGAAGTAAGGAACTTGAGACTACACCTGGATAAGAAGGATGAAAAAATAGATTTATTGAATGATAAAATCAACAAATTGCAACAACATAAAAAACGAAAATTTGTAGAAATTCACGGAGTAGCCAATGAAGACAAACCCCCATGAACAGTTCACCCAGATAGCAGAGAAAATAGGATTGCCTGCTCTTGAAGTTAATAATGTTCAATGTATTAACATTAAGAAATCCACATTCTTGATGAAGTGCGAGGATGAAGGCCAACACAGTGAGGTGATTGCGAAAGGGAAAAAGTGGTGGAACTCCAAAACCTTTGAAGAAAAAAGGGTATGCAGCAGACAGTTTTTTAATGAATCGCTCATTCCTGGGCTTAGAAACATGGTGAGGGAAGTGCGAATCAAAGGAAAACTGCTTAATTTCAAGTGTGTGTGGGTAAGAAATGGGCGTATTCTAGTACGAAAAGAAGACAATGGTAGAACATATATCTCTTCAATTAAGGACTTTGAAAAACTCGTATAATTTATATTTCTTGCTAAATTTGTGTTTCTGTGCTTGTGCGTTAACCATAAAATCCCAAAATCATGGACTCGATAAACTACCAATTAACAAACCAACATGTACATTTTAAAATCTGTGACAGTGTTAAAACAGTGGAACCAGGACGTAAATGCTAAAACAATTTCTTCCAATTCAAGATTGAAATTCCTACACAAACATTCATTCCATTAGAAACGAGTGGGATGAACTACAAATTCTGTTAAGACATTGTAATATCGATGTAATCTATCTATCGGAAGTGTTTATAACAGAAAATGAGGTTGGATCGTATAATTTAAAGAATTACAAGAGAATACACAAATTAAGATCAAACAAGGCAGGAGGTGATATAATTATATTCCACAAGAAAACATTAAATTTGCAAGCCAATTTACTACAGAAACAATAATTTTGAAAGTGTAATTGGTACATTTCAACATTTTAAGTCGAAAATGACCCTATTAGTATAATATTTATTTACAGGCCTCCAAACGTAAATGTATTAGAATTTTTAAGGAATTTAAATGTGTTAATTGAAAGTATAACTGAAGGGACAGCAGTCTTGACAGTAGGCATTAACATAAATATGTTGGACAGTAAAAATTCAGCTGTTGAGGAATATGAAACAGTTATATACAGTAGAGGCTATATAAGTGTTATTGAAAGTGCAACTAGAGAGGAAATGAGAAATGGTGAATTATGTAGCTCACAAATTGACCACATATTTGTTAGAACTAAATCAAATGATATGCAACGGTAATCCATACAAAAATATCAGATCACTACCCTTTAGCGATGTCACGAGACAATATACAAATGGAAAGCAAATATCCACAGGTACATTACAAATATAACAAAGGGATCGATGAAATTATTAAAGGCTTAAACTGGTCACAATGCGACAACTCAGATGTTAACATATTCGTAGATAATATTGTAGACAATTTCAATCTAGCATACAAAAGGTACATTAGCACATATGTGCTGAAAAATACAAAGATTCATCAGTAGGGAGAAACAAAGGCTGGATAAACAATGAATTGTTTACAAAAATTAAAGAAAGAGATCGTCTGTTTAAGAAATGGAAATCAAATAAAAAAACAGCTCTTATAAGCTTCAGTATACAAAATATAGGAATAAGTTAAACAATGAAATTAGAAGAGTTAAGAAATTGTTTTATGAAACGAAGTTCGAAAACAACAGATCAAATAAAAAAAATGGCACGAAGTAAATAACATCTTAAATAGAAAGAAAAATAAGTGTACTGATGAACAACTACTCCACACATTCCCAAATGTAGTTGAGATGCTTTGGCTGAAAACTTTGCCTCAAATTTTGTAACAAATAGATTATATAGTAAAGGAAAATGTAACAAATAGCATGCCCTTGGAAATATCGCGACACGAAAAAATAGTTAACTTCTACCTGCGTTACTCTTCAGCAGATAACATAAGAAATATTATCACCAAAGACATTGATGTAAATAAAGCACAAGGCTACGATGGTATTCGAGCAACAGATATCACAAGAAATGTAGATATACTCAGTGAAGTCATTTCTAGGTTAATAAATAAGATGATCAGAAGTGGACAATTCCCAAATGCTCTCAAAATATCCATAGTAAAAACCCATCTTTAAAGCAGGAGTTTCAACTGATGTTGCTAACTATAGACCGATCTCCATTTTATCAGTTATGGAAAAAATTATAGAAAAATATATTGTTAGCAAATTAAATATCTATCTGACAATATCATAAACGAAAATCGATATGGTTTCCAAAAAGGAAAACGTCCCAAAAAGCTGATGGTTGAAGTCGCAGACTATTATAACCTAATAGTTATCAGACGACCGAATGATAAGGAAAAAAGATTAAGCATTCAAAAAGGGTGCGCGACAAGGGGAGACTCTCGTAGCGCGCAGGGAGACTCGTTCGCAAGGTGGGCAACACAGAACGAGGACGTCAGTCAGGGCAGAGAAATGGCGGCGGACAGGTGGAGGTAACGAAAAGTTCCTCCAGCTACGACGACGGTAATTCTGGCGTTCATAACAGTCAAGAGAGATCAGAAGCCTCGATCGAGGGTATCGCATTGGGGTGGCGAGCCCGAACGTGCCGATGGGTGTTATTCCAGGGGCGTTTTTTAGGCAGTTTCCTGTCCTCGAGTCCCTCCGTTCCAAGGGCATGAGTGCGCGCTGAGTGAGTCCACGAGATTCGCCATCGCTCCAACAGCGTTATCCACACACACAAAATTGACACTAGCGCTCCTGTGTGCCACAAAAGGCAACATCTCGATCTACCAGTTTCACTCAATTTTCATCTGACGGAGAACAAGGACTCTTGGGGCGACCTCCGTGGAGGTTAGATCTGTTTTGTATGTGGTGCAAAATCTAATTTGCCTACCGCCATCGGTTGCAAGACGCGGCTCTCCAGCATTTATTTTAAATGTGCGGTGCAACACCGAATTGCCTACCGCAATCTGCTGGAAATGCTGCTCTGCAACATTTTAATTTGGGGTCACAACTCTGGCGCCACCCCTGTCAACAATTTTAGTGTTGCTCCAACGCCTTCCCGCCGTCATCAACCGCTACAAGAGAAAACCACCAGAGCTCCAACGGATAAATGACCGATAATTTATTTTAAACTTCTTTCTGATGCATCAGAATTAATTCTACTTGAGTGCACCCTTTGATCTAATTTAATCCGTCACAAGAAAAGACTATCGTACACTTTAAGATTTAATACATACTGTTTTCAATCATTTTTGTTTGTTCATTACCTTTTTTCATATTAATTTTTATCTTACTGTTTTTAATATTTTTTGTTTGTTTATTAATTTTTTCACCTTCATTTTTTAGTGATTAAATATTTTGTTCTTTATTACAACAAATGTTGTTCTTTTTTGCCCTGTCATATTCCATCCATGTATGCAATACCATACATCTCCATTAATTTTATGTGTATCATTTAATTTACAGTGTGCTGATCCTCCAAGTATAAAGCTATCAGGGATTCCTCCATTTTCTGCTTTTCCATATATTATAATTTAATCCTCCATTGTGTTCTTCTTTTTTTATACCGCCAATTCACATTTGCAGACGATACACGTAAAGTATTTGGCCCTCCGTGGCGCGGATATTTATTTCCAGTGCTTAGAAAACACGTTGTATTGTATTGCATTTCGATGTGTTCGTAAGGCAAACAAATTATATTTGTGTTTAGTAATCAGTGTTCATTTTAACTTGATTGTTATTACGCATCGTAGCAATGAATTGTGTCTGCAAGTCCCCCATAACGTGCAGGGCTATCGGGACACATTATTTTTTGGGGGGTGATAGAAAGGTTTATTTTAACCTCTAAAATTTGTGTTGTGAATTTTAATAAATCAAAATGGGTCCAAAGAAAAATAGGCAGTTAGAACCCCCAATAGGCCACGAAACCACTCAACAAGAGTATAAAAGAAATAATTTCAAAAAATTATTAATTTCCTCTATGGACGCAGTGGGTAATTATGAAATTAAAGATAGGCTATCCTATAACGTATTAATAGAAAAACAGGCTCGGCTCACTGATCTTTATAAACGATTTGTTCAAGTATCTATGCAATTTGAATTTTCTGATTCTGACTTCAAGGAATACGAAAATATTGAGGACGAGTACGTCACTCTCTTAGCTCGGATTAAAATTATTCTCAGTGAGAACAATCACTACTCTGATCAAATTCTAATCTAATGCTAACGTGTGTTCAGACATGAACACCACTAGTTCCGCGCCCACAGCTAGAATCCCGGAACACATTGAAGCATAGGTAGAGTCGCAGGATTCTTCTAAGATACCATTTTGCACTTTGCCTGCACTTCATACTTCACGATGCCTTCTCGCCACCGCGGCAGTTCTCATAAAGAAAAAAGACGGATCTAACGTGTAGTGCACAGCAATTACGGACTCCGGTTCCAATTGCAATTTAATTATTAAACTTTAGTTGAACGACTTCAACTCAATACTTTTGATGCCTCTATAAATATCTGCGGCACAGCAGCCTCTCAGACGCGAGCCACTCGCGGAGTATCACTTGAAGTTGGCGCCAGCGCGACGAATTGGCGCACCAACTTAGGTGCTTACATTATCCCACAAATAAGTTCTCAACTACCAACGGTAGATTTAGATCCAACTTCTTGGAATATTCCAAGTAACATGACTCTGGCAGACCCGCATTTCGCTAATGCTAAGTCTATCTATTCACTGTTAGGTTCAGAAATATTTTACTGGCTACGGGAAATGTTTCCTTAGGACCTGACAAACCCGTCATGCAGAAAAACTTGTTAGGCTGGTTAATAGCTGGTCGTCTACCGTGTTTGCAGGAGTCAAAACCATCTACGAGTTATTACTCGGCATTTCAATCTTCTAATCACGAAAATTTAGAAGCAACTTAGTTTGAATTAAGCACGTTTCGGCAATTAGAAGAACTGCCCGCGGCTAAACATTCCTCCCCAGAAAATGAACATTGTGAAGATTTCTTTCGCGAATCTACCGCTCGCCTTCAGGCCATCATGGACCGCTGCAAGAGGAAACCACCATAGCTCCAACGGATAAGTGACCGATCATTTATTTTAAACTTCTTTTTGATGCATCAGAATTAATTCTACTTGAGTGCACCCTTTGATCTTTCTAATTTAATCTGTCACAAGAAAAGACTTCAAGTTTTAATACGAACTGTTTTCATTTTTTGTTTGTTCATTACCTTTTTTCACATTAATTTTTATCTTACTGTTTTTAATATTTTTGTTTTTTATTATTAATTGTTTCACCTTCATTTTTTAGTGATTAAATATTTTGTTCTTTTTTATTACAGCAAATGTTCTTTTTTTGCCCCGTCATATTCCATCCATGTATGCAATACCACACAGCTCCATTAATTTTGTGTTATGTGTATTATTTAATTTACAGTCTGCTGGTCCTCCAAGTATAAAGCTATCAGAGATTCCTCCATTTTCTGTATTTCCATGTATTATAATTTAATCCCCCTTGTGTTCTTTTTCTTTTTAAATACAGCCAATTCACAATTGCAGAAGATAAACGTTACGTGATTTTTGATATACAAAAAAATTTCTTCACAATGATGCTTTAAGCCAAGGCCAATTTCCCCTCAAAAGCGCTGTATTCCTGTTCGTCATCCAGTTCAAACATATGTTAAGAGATGGCACAGATCTTAACTCCAGCCCCCATTGTCATTTGAAAGTGTTTTCTGGTACATTCATTACTGTTGGCTGTACTCATTTCAGTGAGGTGAGAGTGTGGTTCACGTTACATTAGCACCAAAGTACATACGTCTGTTTTAAGTGAAAATATATTTTGTTTTCATCATGCCTTGTAATGAAAAATCTAAAGAGAAAAAACATTGAATCACAGTAAATTGGTTCCCGTCTACAGAACGTATTTCTAACTCTTAACAGAAAACTGCTTATAGTGACGCATGTTGTGATCAAAATAGAAACATTAACATTAACGATGAAGAAAGTAACGCAAGACCATAGAACTGTGGAAACAATTGATCTGACGTTTCTAGAGTCAGGACTTCGGTGTCACTGACAGAACATTAAAGAAAAAAGAATATCTGTATTCACCGCAAGATATTTATGAAGTAATTAGAGCCGGTGATAGAGCTAGCTCGACTTTCAAATGATGTATAAGGAAACATTAAATTAACAAATTGTTCTATACCGTCAACTTCCAGCCAGCCAATAGAAGAGGAAGACAAAGATCAAAAACAAATATTCCACTTTTCCACAGCAGAGGAAAGTTAATGAGAAGAAACAGGATATGCGTGATTTATTTCCATTCATTCCAGCGGTACATCAACGATATTTTACTGCCCTCCAGATAGGATCTGAACAACTTGAAGATGAAGACTGAATTTGTCTGCAGAGACAGGAATGTATGTAAAATATTGACATTAAAATTCGTATGTAAATGACAAAATTGAAATTCTAAAAACAAAGTTGACACTGGTATTAAAATAACCAAAGAAGACAGATTAATGATTTTATTATACGCCGATGATGCCATCATTATTCAGGAGACAGAATGCTATCTGCAAAGAGCTGTACACCACCTTAGTAAAATTTACAACAAATATGATATGAGTGTTCCAAAAGAGAAAAAAACGACGTTGATAGCATTTTGGAGAAAATATCATACAAGGTCAAAAATTGTCATTGAAAACAAAATTCTAAAGTTCTCTCCTTCGATTACTTAGGGTGCAAAATTAGTGGAGAAATGGATAAAGATATTGTCAGAAAATGAAATATCAAACAATACGTGGCACTGTACATTTATTTATTTATTTACTTACCCTTTGCACTTTCAGTTCTGCAGGATTATCCTGCTAAAGGATGTTAGGAATCCTCTTAATTAAGCCTTTTTCTCGATTTCTCCCCACTTCCATGGCCCTCTGTACATAAAATGTAACGGGTATCTCAGTTGATCATGTATCTAGAAGTGAAGTGAAGATGGTGTGGCAAGCGTCACGCTTCAACCGGACACCTTTTTACCCAATATTTACTAAATAGTAAGTAAATATTGGTACTCATTTGGAAAGAAGGCTGAGTGAGCCTTAGGATCACCCTGAATAGGTTATCACTAGGGCCCGGATAATTATGTACTAAAAAATAAGAAAATATGTACATATATATGTACTATAATATTCAAAAATATGTACTAAAAAGTCAGAAATATGTAACAAATTAATTATCATTATATCAATTCCGTTTTATTAAAATATTTTTATCTAATGTATTTTTCTGTAGACAATACAAATAAAAAATAAATATAATATTGGTAACAATTTTGTTACTTACAGTGATCTCCGTAACAATAACAAACAAATATTTGTTTCAAATTCTCAGAAACGAAACTTCTCCTGTTCTCTCGTAAGAGGGTCTTGTACTGACTAAATGTGCGTTCCATATCGCACGAAGTCACTGGTGCATATTTAAACTTGCACATATCTTCTGGCGTGTAGTCAATATCCAGTGTGACAGAATTGTCTCCACATAGCACAGCACTAATATCACAAATTGTTTCATATCCTGGGTTTTTCTCCAAAACCGAAGTCATCTTTTTCTTTACTAGGTCTCCAGTTAATCCTCGAACAGTTTTTAAAGAATCGACTGCTGATTGGACAATTTGAAGGCTGTCGGAAAGCTCCATGGAAGACGTCTCCAAAGATTTAATTGTAGTGCTTAGAAGTGAAAAATTTGACTTAATGTAGGCAATATCATTTTTCATCTTTTCATTAGCAAACAATTGCTTTGATATATCAATGGATGCTGCAGCTTCAGAATCAAATTGATCAATAACTTGCTTCACAAAATCAAAGTTTTGCGCGTAGTAATTCACAGCATCAATTCAGGTGCCCCATCTCGTTGAAATAGGTTGAGGAGGCAGAGGCACTCCCGGAAGAAACTCTTTAAATTTATCCACTCTTCTGTGAGCCTTCAGGAACAGTTTTTTTGTATTGGATATCAGTGCATCAAACTGAGATCTAATCAGTTCTGCAACGCGATGAAATGCATGCACAAGAAAGGTTAGATGTAATATTTTGGGATACAACACCTGTAGAGGTTCTGCTGCCTTGCACATGTACGGCGCTGCATCAGTTACCAGAAGGAAGACATTACTATGCTTAACTCCATCAGGCCACAGACGTCCCATTGCATCGTTAAACAGGTTTGCAATCGTTTTATGATTGCATTTGGGTAACACTTCAAGTTAATAGAATGGACTTACACTTGTCACCGTTCATTAATCCTATTACAACGTTCCCAATATGACTTCCTTGTACATCCGTTGTTTCGTCAATTGATAACCAGATGGGACCATCACCAATTTCCAAGCGAATGGAATTTATTGTTTCCACATATAAATCAGGGACATAGTTCTTTCTTATTGTAGATTCGTTTGGAATTGTTTCACGTGCGTATTTTTCTAGAAATTCACGTAGAACTGGATTGCTTAGTTTTCAAAAAGGTATATCTGCACAAACCATAGCACGACACAAATCAATTGAAAACTGAGGTTTCTGAGGCCCTGGACTATGGCGAGCATGAGATTCTGTCAATAACAACTGTTTTTGAGTTTGAATATTTATTTTCGAAATTCGTGTTTGATGTCGCGATGTGGCTATATGTTGCAATACTTGAAAGCGCTGAGCACATGCCACACTTTTTTCACATACCTGGCAAAAAAGTACTTTTCCATCTCTAGAAAGATGTTCAAATTCTTCTGTGAAGTGCTTCAGTCTTACACTCAGAGGAGTTTTGTCCTTCTGCATTTTTTATGTGTAGTAAATATAAACTAATTCCACAATGTCACTGTTCAATGTTCTTCAAGGATTACAGAATAAAAACAATGCTGATTCAGATTTAGCCAATTGACTCTTAGATTGTACAAATTCCACTTTCTTTAAAGATGATCTTACCCGAAGCGCTTTTGCAGGACTGCTCTGAAAAGATTTTGCCTGTGCCAAATTCTCATACTCGGGGTTTACCCCCGCTCTACAACGTTTAATCAAATCGCCGTGAATTATTTTCTGTCCTTTTCTTGTCGAAAAGCTACAGTGCCACATCGTGATTTTACATCAGATTTTCTTCCTAAAGAGATAATTTACAAAGAATGGTGAAGGTTCGGGTATGACAAACAGGGCAAGAAAAATTACAACAGCGCATCCTGAGCTGCATTCGCGCGTATAGTTGCTGGCGAAGGGTATCAAGGTCAAGGGAGAGCTTTGAAAGATGTGAGGAGGGCGCGCGATATCGCCTGCTGGACGTATCATTTTCACACCCCAACTTCCTTAGTGAGCTTTAATTTGTTCTCTGGAATACTCGTGCAGAGAACTAACACAGGAAGCTTTCGATTTCACCGACGCCTTTGCCTTTTGTTTTGCAATACCATCCGTATTTCGACAGACACATTTTATCGCCATGCAATGGCCCTGTTAAGAGGAGGCTACAGAAAAATGTCACACAGCGCAGAATTGTTCGTCTGGGAGAAACCTATAAGATCAATGAAGAATATTACAAAAAAATTGCAGGAAAATGGAAATATTCAGAAATGGAAATATGTAAAAATATGTAGTTTTGAGTATAATATGTAAATATATGTACTCTCGGGTAAAATATGTAAATATATGTGCTAAAAAGTCAACGTTTATTGGCACTAACCGATACGAAACGTGAATATCTCGTTGATTTGACTTGCTAGAGTTAAATTAATAAAATATGTAATTACATAATTATCCGGGCCCTAGTTATCACTATACATAATGTCTTAAAAAATAAAACAAGGCCGGAAACAATAATAAAACTGTACAATACAATGGTAGTCCTACATTATTCTATGGGTGTGAAACATGGGTACACAAGAATACGAAGAACAAAACAAGAACTTACACAAAGAACTTAAACAAATCCTTAAATAAATCATATTTAAACTTCTCTTTGCACAAATCATTGTACATATCGATTCGATCGATAAATTTGGGTGAGTTGCTAACCTGAGTATGTATTGTTAAAGAGTTCATATTTTACGAAGAATATTAAATTGTGCAGTTATGATTCAAGATTTTCGAGACGTTATTTTAATGCTGTCCTCACATGAGGACGGGACTTTGATACATAATTCTTTCGTGAAGAACTCGTAAAAGAGTTGAAATTTCCATTTCGAGGTATTTTTCCGAGGAATGATGTTGGGAAACATCTGAAACAAGGAAAAACGAGAAATATTTTTTAGAACAAATTTTTATTTTATTGATCCTACTGCAAAAGTTCAAAGATTCTGCAGAAAGAAAGGAAAAGGATTCAGCTCAGTCAACTAGCTGCTCTCCACACTTACAATAAATACGTGGGAGGAGAAAATCAACATGATTGGTTCCTACACAAACAATAGCCATTAGGAAAAAAAGGGTTTTGGACTTATTTACTAGAATAGTTGACATCACTGTTGTGATTACGTATGGTTTATATAATTTGATTCGTGAAAAACATTATATTCCTATGAAAGAAAGCAGGCGACTAATTACTGTTCCCTATTTGAAGAAAAACGTTGGCGAAAGTTTCGAGAGGAAGACCTTCAGTATCTGTTTTGTCTTCTCAAGCCAGCGTGCTACTTGACCTAAGATTCGATAGAAAAGGACACATTATCAGTAAGAGGGATAAACAAAGAAAATGTGAGCAGTCACTATGCATAAGTAAGCCTCGCACATATTGTGCTAAATACTATGTTACTCTCTGTATGGAATTTTTTGATCCATTCCACTACAGAAAGTAAAGAAGAATTTTTTTCTGAAAAAAATTTATAGTATAACCTTAGCTGAGTACGAGTTCTTTTTCGAAAATATGTTTGTAGCGTAAGCCTGCCTCTTCAGTTCAATGTTACCATCAAGTTATTTTTGAAAATATTTTTGTAGAGTAATCTTCTATGCTTTGTTGATAAATTACTATTTTATTTTTAATTTGAAAAAGGAGTTACTAAAATCCAAATCCACTGAGCAAAAACATTTGTCATAAAGCATTATTTTCTGAAATTATTATTTTATTACATTATTGCTGAAAACTTCATACCAAGTCCCAGCGTTCTCATGTCCTCAGCCTCAGCCCGTTGATAAAAATAATTAACTAGCACTTAATTATGAGTTGTTTTTTTAATTCCATTAAAAAACTCCAGTAAAAATAATTTGGGACTTAATGGGTTAACATTACATTCAATAGGTCGTTTGTTTACGGAATGTAAATAAAATTCATGCGTTTGTGAACCCACCTGTTGTAGTCTAGCAACTCGACTAGGTCTCAAGCTGCCGAATATTGTGTTGCCGGTTCGCTTAATGCGGCCTTGTACTAATGTTGGCCGGGCGTAGGCCCACAGCCGACTCTAGCAGAAGGCCACAATATGCTCTAGTAGAAGGAACCTAGCAGAAAGCCGTACCGAAGATGGCCATGGTAGGCCCTTAGGGTCCTCTGTATGCATCAGGCCTGAGCAGCGGCGGATTTACATATAGTCTGAACGGGCTATAGTCCGGGGCGGAACGTTTTTATAGGAGGCAAATTTTCCAAAAAAATTAATAATTTGAATTTTAATCACGTTCCTTTAAAACAAAAACCGAAATTAACCCATATTCTATCGTTTTCTTTCTTAGACATATTGTGATGTTTCACAGGTACAGAGCATATAATAAAAATTGTAATGTTGTTGGAAAGAAAATTTTTATATTGATGATTTATTCTATCATGTGAAAATGTCCAAAAGGCAACAGCCGTCATTGAACAGCTCACTTCAGTTCTCACTAGTGCTGGATTTGCCCTTCACAAATGGGCTTCGAACTCAAGCTCAATTCTTTTCAATGTCCCTGATGACTTACTAGCTCAAACAGAAAAAAAAAATTTTAGGGAATGAAGACACTAAATGTCTGAAAACATTAGGCTTATTATGGAACATGAGTAATGATGTATTAGGCGTAGCCTTGCCAAATCATTTCAACCCAAACACAACGTTCAATGTTGAGTTGCATTGCTCAAATTTTTGATCCCATAGGAATATTGTCACCCTGTACTATTCTATGCAAATTATTGTTTCAACGGTCTTGGACCGACAATTTAAAGTGGGATGACCCCCTTCCATGCAATATTTTGACAGATTGGATTTCTGTATATTCCAAATTGCCTGCCATAAGCAATGTTTTTGTGCCTCGATATGTGAACACAAAACCTAATGAACCTTTCGAATTGCATGGTTTTGCAGACAGTAGTCTTTCTGCATATGGTTGCTGTATATATATTAAAACTTTAAACAAAACCCAACCTCCATCTATTAATTTGCTCTGTGCCAAAACCAAAGTGGTTCCCCCTCATATGAAAGCCAAGGAAGATGGTTCTAAATTAACCATACCACGCCTTGAATTGTGTGCAGCAGTTTTACTCTGCAAGCTGATGTCTAGAATTATTGAGATTTTTAAAGTGCATACCTCCTTAACAGATGTGTTTTAATGGACAGATTCCATAACAGTGCTGGATTGGATAAATTCTCCCCCCCTTAAGAGCAATGTTTTTGCAAAAAATGGCACAATTTATAAGGGAACTCACCCCAGGGAAAACATGGTATCATGTGTCCTCTAACGACAATCCAGCTGATGTTCTCACCAAAGGCATACTACCTTCTGAACTAGCTAATTGTCCTATCTGGTGGAATGGACCCACCTTCCTAGAACGTGACTACAGTTTTTGGAATGTTCTCCAAAGTGTCACTGTACCAAAGTCACTGAATGTATTGGCATGTTTTAAACCTTCCACTTATTTGGAAGAAAGATTAACTAAACATTTCAGCTGCTACCTAAAAGCAGTACGCGCAGCCTCTTATGTTTTAAGGGCTGCCAGTTTTTTCTTGCCTTATTGAAGAAACCAAATACTCCAGTGGTTTTAGGTAAAACTTTAACTGTGAAGGAATTCAACCTTGGAAATCTGCTTTGTATCAAACTCGTGCAATCAGTGGCCTTTCCCAATGAATACAGGACCCTCCTGGAAGGAAAAGAAATAGCTCACAACAGCAAATTAATATCTCTAAACCCATTCATCCACTCGGATAAAACCCTCACAGTAGGTGGTAGATTAGCTCATTCGAATCTCACCTTTAATGCTGTGCACCCTCTCATTTTACCCAGTAAACACCACTTCACTTCATTGTTAATTAAGCATACTCATGTTTTGCTTTGTCACGCAGGAACTCAACAGACAATCTCACATTTGAGGCAAAATTACTGGATATTATCCATGCGAAGAGCTGTCAAATGTGTGATACGCAGTTGCTTAACTTGTTTTGAGCATAAACCAGTACCTGCTGAACAATTAATGGCTAATTTGCCCTCCTTTCGGGTTCAACCTGCTCCTACTTTCTCTACAGTTGGTGTAGATTATATAGGTCATTTTTTGATTAGAGTAGGAGGACCCAGATCCAAAACTTCTTGCAAGGCCTATTTAGCCTTGTTTATTTGTACTTGTACTCGTGCAGTACACATAGAGATTGTCTCATCATTGACAACTGAAGCTTTCATGATGGCTTTCAAAAGATTTATTGCCAGAAGAGGCTTGCCCTCCTTAATCATATCTGATAATGCTACCACATTTCATGGTGCTAAGTCACACTTGCAAGCTTTGCATAATTTGATTAAATCACCTGCATTTCAGCAGCAATTTCAAGGATTTTCAACATCTTTGCAAATCGATTGGAAATTCATTCCTCCTAGATCTCCTCATTGTGGAGGTTTACACGAAGCAAATATTCGTTGCTTAAAATATCATTTAAAAAGAGTAATGAGAGATGTAATTCTTTCTTATGAAGAGCTTTTAACTATTTCTTGCCAGGTGAAAGCTGTGCTCAATTCAAGACCACTCTTCAAAATATCAGATGATTTGTCAGAGTTTGATTATCTGACACCTGGTCATTTTCTAATGGGAAAAACACCCACTTCTTTACCAGACCCCGTTTCAGTTCATTCACACAAAACTAGACTATCTCACTGGCAAGAATGCCAAAAAAGGCTAGCATCTCTATGGAAGCGATGGTCAACAGAGTACTTACATACACTACAACAAAGATCCAAGTGGACATCCGCCTCTCCAAAAATAAAGCCAGGAACGCCAGTGTTCCTAATAAATGATTGTTTGCCTTCTCCAAATTGGCAACTAGGTGTCATAATGGAAACTTTCCCAGATCGTGATGGACGTATTCGTACAGTCAATGTAAAAACCGCATCTGGCGTTTATTCAAGACACATAAATAAATTGTGCCCTCTTCCACAGGACACTCAACTTGATTGATAATTATTCCTGTTCTCTTCTAGGCGTGACTTGACAACCTACTTGTCACACCACCCTCACGAGGGGTGCTCAATTTGTAAATATACCCACATTTTTCTAGCTTAAGTTCTTTGTCATGATTTAGTTATTGTGTTTTTCCTTTTCTCTCCCTTTCTTTGCCCAATTAAAGTTACTTGTAACACCACCCTCACGAGGGGTGCTCAATTTCTGAACATTTTCATGAATTCCCTAGGTTATGTCATTATTTATTATTCAAGTCACTACACTAGTGTATGGCCATGCCATTTCCTTTTACGCTCTATCCAACGTTTAGGTAAAAACGTTCCGTTTTTAGAGGGGTGTATGTTGGATATAGCGGAGATGCCCCTCTGCCCCTTCAACCTCCTTGCCCCGCGCCGAGTGTGACATCTTCCACCGGACGGGCCAGGAGCCTTACAACCGCCAACCGGAAGCGTGGGTAATTCAGTCTCGTGCAGTCGTGGCAGGCAGAAGCATGTGCTGTGTGAAAAATGGCGACGTGGCGAGTTAGTCAATGTGCTCCCTCTTATCCCAAGGCATCTGGGGTATTTTGCTCTGTGCGACGCTAACCATATGTTTATTAATGTGTCGCAAACTTTTAAGTACGGAGACAATATTTAGTTTTGCTCCTCCCTTTGAAAACGTTAAAAACGTGTAAAGTGGTTTCGCACGTGTGCGCCACATGGCCAGGAGGCATCTCTCCTCTTGCCGCTTACAATTAACTCTCTCTCGACACTCACATTTGTGCGGATTTGTAATTTGATGTTTCCGCTCTGTGTGGCATCTTCTGGTCCAGGATGGACTGGCTATAGAAGACGACTGCGAGATTTACAGCCTGCGTATATACAACTGGCAACCTCACAGTCACAACTGGCAACCTCAGGAGTTACACAGCCTGCACAAAGTTGTAATCTTTAACCTAATTATTTGTATCGATGTTTCCTGTGAACTAATTATTTGTATCAACAAGTTTACCACCTCACATGGTGTCAATGCTTTGCATAGCATATATGTTTTCTGTGAACTAATTATTCGTATTAACGAGTTTACCACTCACATGGTGTCAATACTTTGCATAGCATATATGTTTTCAGTCAACTAATTATTTGTATTACAAGTTTAACACCTCACATAATGAGAATGCTGATCATACAGCAGATTGTTTGTATAATCTGACCACTTTGGTACAATTAAACTAGATGAAAGGTTCCAGATTATTTATTTGCACTCTGAGAAACCGAGGAGTGTGAGATTAGCTGCCCCAAACCCAACAATTTCCTACAGTCCACTGCTGGAGCAGCATCATTCTCACAAATGTAAAAAAGAGGTATTCTCGTAGTCTTTAAGCAGCTTACACTTCTCTTTCAAGTACTTAATGGAGCTATAATTCAAGCCAGATTGGTTGAGACAATTTTTTGAGATAATTTTTTCAGATACTTAGGGTGGGGTACAGTTGAAATCTGAATCTGTCACAGTATGATGGGTTATCTACATAAATGGAGAAGGCCCAAATCATAGTTTCTGTAGAGTACATATGTCTTTTCTGTGAGGAGCCACAGTTGTACATGTAGAATTGCCAGCCTCTTCGCTGCATTCTCCCCCTTCTCACCACATTTACAAACCCTGCACTTCACTTTGTTAAACCTGTTTGTATTGGTGGTACAACCAATCAACAAGAATTTCAGGAAATTAATGGAGAAGATTTTGATTTAAATTTTAATACATATTCGTGTAATATAGTATCTGGGTATGTGGTCTTCAAGTTGGTGGAGATTATATGTAACTTTTGTGTTAAGATATAGGAAAGTGAGTGTGCAGATGATCAAACATTCACCGAAATATAGGTGGTTTGACCGTACCCTCGAGTCAATGTCCGCGGTACTATGTACCAGGTGATGCCGCATTTAGTATCAGCGATTTGAACGCGAAGTGCGAGGAACACCACAAACAGCAACGAAAACTTGCAAGTTTCCTGCTGTCACACAACACTGTGACATCCCGCCCCCTACACCCACCCGCTTCCCCACTGACCTCCGCCTCTGACCCGAAATCTTAGAAGTGGCACTCACATCCGGGAATGTTCGAATCACTAGTCTCAAAGTCATTCATTTCTCCATTTCTGACCACATCCCCATAACCTTCGCAGTTGGTAGCATCCACTCCTTCTGCGGCCATAGGCAGTGGGTCTCACAACCCATTGACTGGGATGAGTTTCGCAATCAACTCGCATCACTACACTCCCAAACACAAACCTCGCTGACAATGGATACATTAGAATCTATAGATGCGAGCTTACGCACACTAACAAAACACATACAAACAGACCAAAGAAAGGCGACGCCGGTTTTTTGGCGCCCGTCCGAAGGAGGTTCACATACACTTCCTCGAGTTGTCGAGGAGCTTTTGCGCGAAAACACAAAGCTAGGCCACTTTGGCAGCAGTTTAGGGGCCCTGCGCTTAGAACACAGCTGCGGGAATGCGAAAAACAACCGCGGTAGCGGCGAGGTACTTATTATTTTAGACGCAGGCGCAAGTGTATAGCTGATTTAACGGGAAGGGCTAAGGAATGTTAATTCAAATGCCGTGCAGAGAGTTGTGGTGAATCATATTGTGACACGCTCATCAGGGACATGGTGATACTGCAGCGAGCACGTCAGGTTGGAAGCCATTAAGGAGAGCGACCCGTCTCCTTGGATGAAGTTAGGAAGATCGCGGCAGTACATGAAATGACACAGCGTACAGCGGGTAAGGCACGGGTGCCTGAGGTGGTTAAGAAGGAAAATCGGACAGAGAGGAAAAACGAGGATCAGATTAGAAGGGACGAGTAGAGTGGAATCAGTCGCAGTAGTGACAAGTCAGAAAATTATGTGCGCAGGGAAAATACTAGGTAATGCAAAGACTGTAACAAAAATTATGGTAGAAAGAACAGCAGATTTCGCCGTGCGGTGTGTTTTATGTGTGGGAAGACTGGACACATAAAAGAAGTAGGCATGAGTAGGCAAGGAAGGTCGCGTTCGAAAGTAGAAAAGAGGAGATGATGGACGTCGACATGTTGTATGAGGTATGGAAGTGGGCGGCTCATGGCCACTATTCAATTGGATAACATATCAGTGAACTTCTTAGTGGACTCAGGTGCAGCGGTGACCCTGAGAAACGTGCGCATCTACGAGAAATTGGAGTCACCGGCGTGTGTGCGAGACAATAAACGGTTAACTTCGTTCGGGAGAGACCAGACTCACATGCGGGGTAAAATCGTTGTGGAGGTCGTATACAAGCAAAAGAGGGAGTTTTTGGAAATTTTTGTGGTGTACAGAAGGAAAGTTTCAAACATTTTAGGCCTGGATGCCTTCAAGAAGTTAGGTTTTCGGGTGCTGGATGAGGTCAACAGTCTGACATGTAACCAAAACAGGGAAATCCGTGAACTGCAATACTGATGAAATCAGGAAATTTTGGGGTGTAAGCGTGATAGCAGCATTCTAGGTTTTCTAAGGCTTAGAATGTGTTGGGAAAGAAGAACCAGATACCCGATTATTGCTGATAATATTACCAGGGACAGATTTTTCCTTCTCAGAAACAATCTCAAGGTTGTGGATAATAATTTGGTCAGTTCACAGCAGAAGACATCAAACTTTTGAAAGATTCAGCCTATACTCACAAGAATCAGAAATGTTTATTTGTAAAATGACAGGTCAAAAGAGGTATCAATAGAAGTACAAATAATACCGCATCATGGTCAAGTTAGAATGAAGCAATATGTCAAGGGAAAGCCGCATCCTGAAGGTTTAAACAAGTTTGTAATGGCGAAACCAAATGGTATTCCGCTGGATTTTTACATTCATGAAGGGAAAGGTAACGAAATTAAATCGGGAAAAATTCTTTCTCCGGAGAAAATGGACGTAGTTGGCAGAGTAACTCTTAAACTAGGCCGCCACCAGTATCATCTGTAGCCAATCTCAGCCGACGGCATACAAACTCAAACGTCTGATCTGGGTTGGTGCTTGCTATACACTTTCATCAATCTGTAAGTAAAGGTGAACTTCAAGAAAGAAGAATCTTAAACTGCATAAATATTCATTGCTCCTCCGGCTTACTGCTAAATTACTAATTTGTGCAACTATCTATTTTCAAAGATTAAACTTAAACTCATTCACAAGTGTACATTGCCTTTCATTTGCCTCAAAAGAAACAATCCCCTGAAACCCGTACTGATCCTGTATGTAGTTGCATTCGCAACACGGAACCACCCACCATGTTGCATCTACTACATATAATGGTCAGTCTTCGGACCGGATTAAACCACTGCCATTTCTAATGCTATACAGCCACTCTATCAATTAATACGTCAGACCGGAATTGTTTCAACAGGAACTTTGTAACTATTTCAATCAATTTTTTCGCCATGTCACCAGTGTCGTGGAACGTTATAATTTGAATCACTGAATCATTTAATTCAATCAACGCCTATCTAGTGATTCTTTGCTTACTCACAGCTTATTCATTATTGCACTATTTAGTGTTTTACTTACTATTGCATTCTTCAGTGCTCATTTACTATTGCACTATTCAGTGTTTTTATTTGATAGTGTATTACTTAGTGTTTCTATTATCATTGCACTATTCAGAATTTTTATTCGCTATTGTATTATTCAGTGTTTTCTATTATTATCAGCTCAATTCAGAGTCTATTTTGCTCAGTGTTTTATCAATTTTTATTGTATTGTTCAGTATGCATGTTTGTTAAGGTCAACATCAGCCACATCAACGGCTGAGTGTGTTCCCCCCTTACCGCAATTTGCAAGTGCATTAATATTTGCAATTTTTCAAAATCCGTTACATCCCAATTCGGGCACTTACTAATTTCTAACGTAAATTCAAAATGCCGCCGGACAATACTCTGCGGAAACATCTCGCGGCTCGAGATGCCATTCTCAAACGATTCCGAGCCCGGGGAGATGTAATTCGAAATCTAGAAATCGAAGACAAGCAATCCTATCAGAAATTACTTTCTTATCAAACTCTTTTACAAAAAATTTGGAGCGACTACACAGCAATTCAAAATGAGCTAGTCGAAGATGAAGACGCCAAATCACCCTTATACATGGACTTTCAAAATGACTACTTTGACTTAATGAGCGAAATAACAGTTAAAATTGACAACAACTCTCAATTTTCACCAAATGACGCTAGACTGACCTCTCCATGTCCATCCGCGGCATCAGGTCACAGCTGTACTTCAGTCAGCTCCCGCTTTACGCCTCCCTGAAGTGCCGCTGCCAACTTTCAGCGGTAACCACACCGAGTGGCTATCATATCGTGATATTTTCCAGGCCCTCGTCATCGACAATTTGCAGCTAGCAGATATTAGTCGATTTTACTACCTCAATCAATTATTGACCGGTGAGGCTAAAGGCGTAATAGCCAACATACTACTCACAGGTGACAACTTTTCGACCGCCTGGAGTACCCTTTGCTCTCGCTAATCAAATCCACGTTTCATAGCGTTCTCACATTTATCCGGGCTGGACACCCCTTTGCATCTAGTACCCATCTGCGCTAAATCGTGAAGTGTATTCATCGATCACTGCCAATCCAACATCAACGCTCTATCAAATCTCTTAGAATTCTAGTAGAATTACGCGAACTACTCTTTGTACACAAGGTTGTCAACCATCTTGACAGAGCCACTAAGTGTTGTGGGAAAACTGAATACCTGCTGACCGCATTCCAAATTTGCACGACTTATGGGAATTTCTGCAATGGCGGTGCAAAATTCTGCAAATTACTGAAACCGCCGTCCCGAGCGCTCCCGTGCAGCTCCATCCACGTGCGCAAGCTTTTGCACGTCGCACGGTGGTCTGAACAGGGCCGAAACGCGCGCATAAGCAAAAAAAAATTGTGAAGAACAATTTTTTATTGATCGATATGAATTCCAAATACTTCAAATTACTAGAAAATAAAAGAATTATTACTTTATAATAATTACTGCATCCATAAGACATCCTCAAAGTCCAGCGACTCAGCCGAGGAAAAATTCATTCACTTTTGTAGTGAAAATATTCCCACATTTCATTGCCAATAACGTCTTTCCTAATTAACTTTTCAAATTCCGTAAATTATATGTGATTACAAACACCTTTCTAAATACATTACACGTTTTGAAATGTCACTTATTTTTCTTTTTCACGTAATTACGCCATATTGAATGAAAGTATGCAAAAACTTAATATTGTTTAAACTACGTAAACTTTCAATAGAAATTACAAAAAACACATCCTCAATATTGATATATGTTATAAAATGAACATTATTAATCGTTTTCCCGTTGAGATCAGCCGCCCCTGCCTGCCCTTTTCAAAATGGTGACCGTTTAAAGTTACAAAGATCGTTTGAAAAGAGAGTACCTTACCACGCGACTTAACACCTAGCAGGTTTATTCGTAGAAAACGTGTTATCTGCTTAACATTTGCAATTATAATTCATTGCATATAACTTTTAATATTTTTATAAATGATATTTATGATTCTTTATGACATATTCAATTGTTTATCAGAAAATTCATAGATATAAAATGGCGATTTGCAGAATTGAAACTTGCATTAAGTACTCTTTAACCCTTAACTGGACGCTGTAACAGATGTGTCACATTTTCTTCGGAGGCCCTTAATAATCACTGGGAGACTGGTAGAGCTATCTGTTGACAGTTTTCTATACTCAATAGCCTGATCAACTAATAGATGTCGCTAGGTACCATTCAACACTTCGATCTCGGCTACGATAAGCCTTTGAATTCATACGTTAGCGATTTCCCGCCTTTTGCAGTCAGCGTGCCAATGCTGTGTGTTTATTTGTTATACTTTTTAATTTGGCTGCATTTTATATCTTGAAATTGAGGTAAATAGTTATTTAAAGTATCTCTTAGCAATTTTTAAATTGTTTCAGTAGCTAGAAGATGTATGTACGTATTTTTCGGGCTCTAAACATTTGTAACACATGTGTCACATTGCCAAATGCACTGCAATATATGTGAGAAATCTATTTACATTGTACCACTCATTATTTATATTTGTACATATCTACGTAAGGTCTCTTGATTTTTTTCAGTGCGAATATGTATATGTCAAGGGCTGAGAAGATAATGTCTCTGCTCCCAAAACCGGGAGCAGATTCTGAAGAAGAGGAAAATTATGATCCTGAAGAGGAGCTGTTATCAAGAATTTTGAAAGAAAATCATCTCCGGGAGATTATTGATCTGCCTCCTTCAGATAATTTTGAATTAGCTTTACCAAATTTGGAGGAATTTTTGACAATGCCTAGCATTGATGATTTGCCGGACAACCCTCAGATTGAGACGCTTCCTGACGCTTCGGAAAACAGTGAACAAGAAAGAGTGGTTCATGCACCTGTTGTTACGTCGCCAGCTAAAACTCCAAAGCCGAAACAAATAAATGAAAGGGCGAAAATTAAAATATTTAAAAAAGTTATGAATGGAAGAAGGAGCCGTTTTTATATGATGTGGATATCCCTACGGACATTTTGACTGATTGTATAGATGTGAAGACTCCTTATGAATATTTTAGTATGTTTTTCTCCAATGAACTTTTTGAAATTATTGTAAATATGTCAAACTTGTACTCTGCTCAAAAAACTGGCAGCTCTGTAAATTTTACTATCAATGATATTAGAGACTTTATTGCTATTGAACTGAAAATGGGTATAATGATTGCATCTGCCTACACAGATTATTGGTCTTCTGACTACCGATATGAGGCAATAGCCTCAATCATGCCTTTGAAAAAATACCAAAGTATTAGAAAATTTCTTCATTTCACGGACAATTCCGCCTGTGACGCAACAGATCGTTATTACAAAGTAAGACAAATTTTAGAGATTGTGAGAAAAAATGCTTGGCTATTGAGGAGGAGAGGGAGCAAAGTATTGACGAAATGATGATTCCATACAAAGGTAATCGGGCAGGTACTAGAAGACAGTATATCCAGAACAAGCCTAGAAAATGGGGGTTCAAAATGTTTGCTCGATGTGGTGTATCTGGATTTGTGTATGATTTTATTATGTATGGGGGAGAAGATACATTTAGAGGACGAGAACTCAGTAGAAGTGAGCAAGCTCTTGGCCTTGGAGGATCGATTGTTGTGTGTCTGTGCAAAACGATCAAAGATAAGCCATGTTCTGCTGTGTACTTCGATAATTTTTTTTGCAGTTTCGAACTCATAGAGTATCTGAGAAAAGAATTTGGTATTCTCTCAATGGGCACAATCCGTTCAGATCGCATCAGAAATTGTCCTTTCAAGAGTGATAAAGATCTGAAGAAGGAGGGAAGGGGATCGTTTGAAGTGTACACGTGCAACAGCGAGAGATTGGCTACAGTCAAATGGTTTGACAATAAGGCTGTGGCATTGGCAAGCTCCTTTGTTGCTGATGAGCCAGTAGGGAAAATAAAAGAGATTCAGCAAAGAGGCAAAAGGAAAGGTTGATGTGCCTTGCCCAGCTGTAATAAAGCAGTACAACTCTCACATGGGAGGTGTAGATTTGGCAAACATGCTGATTGCCCTCCACAGAACTGAATTCCGTACACACAGATGGTACATGGCAATTTTCTCGCACGTGTTAGACTTGTGTGTAACCAACGCTTGGATAATTTATAGAAGAGAACATAAATTATCAAAAAGCACCTCCAAACTTATGCTTCTAAAAGCCTTCAGAAATTCAATTGCTAGTAGCCTATTGCTTCTAGATCGGGGAACCCCTAAAAGAAATCGAAGCGTGGATGATTGGCCATCATCACAAAAACAAAGAAAGTATGCATCCAAAGTGATGCAAGATGACATTAGGACTGATGGCGTTGGCCATTTGCCATTTTATACATCACGGGGAAGATGTCGCTATTGCCCTGGCGGTACGTCATTCATTGAGTGCATGAAATGCAAGGTCAGACTTTGCCTCAATGAAAAGAGAAACTGCTTTTTTTCTTTTCATTCAAAATAGTTCTTTTGTATTTTCACTCTTTGGTTTATAATGTATGCGTATTGTTTTGTATTTTTTCTTTTCATTTAATATAGTTGTTTTAAGTGTTTACCCTTTTTTGAATCATAAATTGTACAATTTCTGATTCATTGTGATATCAAAATAAATTTGTTTCTGGCCACATCTTTAGTTGATTCATATTATTTCTGTCTTCCTATTTCTACATAAACTTGTCAATGTACCATATCTGTTACGAATTTAGATTTCACCGGATTTGGCAATGTAACATTTATGTTACAAATTCAGATCTCGCAATTGGTAACAGTTGGAAACATCCATATTCTTTCAAAAATCTTATAAAAATTCTAAAGAATCTTAGAGATTATAAAACATTATTATTTTTAAGTTTTTTCAATCTTGCCAAGTTAAGGGTTAACAAGCGATAATATTAAAAAACAAATAATCATACATCTGTAAAATCAATGCTTTTTATTAAGTAAACATTTTTTAACAATTCTTCGTTGACAACATCCGCCTCGGACCGAATATTTCCAAAAGCGATCGCTCCAAGTAAACACGGTGAAAGAAACAGAAAGAACCTGCCATTTTCGTAAGCTACGTGATAATCGGAAGCAATACCTAATAACAACTAACAATCACTCCGTGAAATTAATATACTTCATTAAGTGGAGGTGTATAAATAGTGTTTTGTTTGAATCATCCGCCCCCAATGGCCTATTTCAATACGGCAAGCGTTTATATTTTCAATGGCGAGTTGGAAAGAACGCGCCATTTTTGATTGGTATTTACAAAAATACTAGACTTGCTACCAGAGGTCTGCAACGGCTCCTGTGCCGGCACGAACACGCAACAATGGGCGAGCGCTATGCGAACAGAATCATTCTGGGTAGTAATGGGTAATGGGCAGTGGGTATTTTTTCAAAATATTGACATGCATTAATGAACCATCTACCAATATAGTCTTGGCAGTCAACGTGTTAAATTATTTGCTTTAATTCGTTTGGAACGAATTGAGTATTTTCATATATTCTTTTCCAATTTTTCCCAAACATCTTCTCTAATACTAAGGTACGGTGCTTGAGAGGATGGATAAGTACCTTTGGGCAGTTATACAGCAACCATACTTAAATAACCTGTGACTTGTGCGAGGGAACATTATCCTGATAAAAATAAAATCTCTCAAGAATACGAAGATTTTCAGCACTTTGTTTTAAATTTTGTTTAAGAATGTTAAGATAGTAGGAAATGGTGTGGGATTTACGATGCTATCATCGAAATCAATATTAGATGTAGGCTCCCCATCGTAACAGTTTATTGTGGCATAAAGCTTTTTCGGCCGCATTGCGGCCATCTTCAGTGCTATCAGAGGCGGCTACGATGGGGAGCCTACATCTAATATTGATTTCAATGTTAAGATAGTGAATCCTGTTCATCGTTTGCTCTGCGAACACACGTTCACAGCCACCGTTGATTGATATTAAGACCCACACCATTACATTTCCTCCTCTGTGCTTCACGGCTGCTTACATGTTTTCTCCTTTTAGCTCTTAATTTAGTCTCCTCCACATCCGAATTCTTCAATCGGATACACAGATGTTCATTTTCGATTTTTCAACAAAGATTACTCTATTCCACCAATCTTCATCTTTTTCTGCGTGTTATTTAGCAAACCCTTGCCTTCTTCGTCGGTTCGCTTTACTTACTATACGTGGCTTCCTTCTGTCAACACGGCTATGGATATAAGGCCTCCTTAGTACCCTTCGCTCGTTTTGGGGATTTACATTCTTGCCAATGCCAATTTATAACTGTGGAGTAATTTTTGGTGCATTAACACGAGGATCCTTCTCTATTATTCTCACTACGATATTCTCTTCTCGATCAGAAAATGTCTTCGGGCGTTCTCTTCCGGTTTGCAATTCAATCCCCTATTCATTGATGTACCGTGAGATTATAACACTCACTGTGATTTCTTCATTAATAGCATTTTGCGAAATTTTCGGCATGATTAGCCCTTTGCATGATGGTAAATAACCAGCTGACGCAGCTCAAAATTGTTGTTCTTTCCTCAGCAGTTCATTTCGCTTAAATGTTTAGGTTCCCACGGATCTGGTTCATCGGCTGACAGGTGACCTTGAATTTGCAGCAAGGGTTGAAGGTTTCAATGTACTTTTCGGAGATCAAACGATCCGTTACCTCGTTGCCCCAACGGCTGTCCGAATTGTTTTGTTCAAGCGATGTCTCTGCATTGCCGATTCATTTTCCTTTTAATCAAGCAAATATCTATTTTGGAAAGTCTTTTTACAGCTTAGGTACAGTCAAAGGCTCTCCCAAAAGCAGCATTGCATTTCTTTCACTTTCTGTCAGTGCCTCGAAGAGATGGTTGCGTTCGCATACTGATCACCCAGTGTCTTGCAAATAACATGTTAAATTAGTGTGTGGTGTATGCTTTTTGAATTTTCCAATTTTATGAAATTGTGATTTTATAAAATAATGGAGTCGTCAGGTGAGTTAAATTACAATTTTTGGCCAAAAACATTTTAAATTGAGTTACATAAATATTTTTTTAAATTAAGTACTCATTGAATATGCATTATTTTAGATTTCAGCAAAAGATTTTTTTTAAACATTTTATTAAAAATCGAAATGTATGACAATGTCAAATAATAAAGGAAATAGAAATGTTCGCTGAAAAAATAACGTTTTTCAACCAAATGAAGCAAAATGGTTTGTTTTTAAAGCCATAAAATCTTGGGAAAAGTGTAACAAAACTGAGCCGGTTCGAATCACATTTTTCTACATTTGTAAATGAAAATTTGTACGTGGCCCATACCAATGATCCAGTTAATTCACAGAATTTGACGACTTATCAGAATCTCAAAAAAGACGCCGAACATTTGACTTAAGGAAGGAAGATAGTATCGCGTTGTTATTTGCAGCCTCTTCTGCCTTAAAGACAGAAGGAAATTACGCAGCTGCAAAAGTAATTGATATTATGCTAGAAAATATGGATATTGCCGCTGAAATGCTGAATGTTTATAATAAATGTTCAAAAATTCCTAAAGAGAAAAGTCCTGAAGCGGCTTTAGCAATCTCTCTGGATTGCAAATTGTCCAAGAAAGGTTACACAAACTTGCGACTTAATTCGAAAGAGCTATGTATACAATTAAAATGAAATAATTAAAAATGCTTTTTAACATTTCAAAACAATGTGCATGACATTTGTTCTGTTTTATATCACATTTTATTAGGTTTCCGAGTTATGAGAAATTATTGGAAGCCAAGAAGAAATGTTATCCCGATAACATTATAGTGGAAGAAAATGTGGCTTCAGTTAAGTTGCAAAGTCTAGTGAACCACACTGTAACACGCCTTATGCAAACGACAGACAGTCTCGAAGACGACAAATTAATTATGTATTACAAGTGGGGTTTTGATGGAAGTTCGGGACATGAGGCTTGTAAGCAAAGGTTTGAAACGTGTTCTTTTTCTGATGCTTCGGTATTCATTACGACATTAGTACCTGTGCGATTAGTGGACACAACTAATATTTCCACTGTATGGGAAAACAAAGTTCCATCTTCTACAAGGTACAGTTTAAAATTATTTTAACTTTAAAATTTCATTTTTCCAGTAATTTAGAAATATTTTTAAACTATTAAAATATAAATAATTTTCGCAGATACTGTCGCCCAATACGAATTGCTTATGAGAAAGAGACGGCTTCAACTATATTATGTGAACACAATCGCGTGCAAAATGAAATTTCAGCCCTCGCACCCACAAAATTAGATTTTCAAAACAAGCAAATTGAAATTGAGCATCAGCTATTTCTAACTATGATAGACAAATCAGTGAATGCAATTGAAGGAAACAAAAGTTCTTCGACATGCTATATTTGTGGTTGTGGCCCAAAAGACATGAGTAATCTGTCGTATGAGGGTTTGAAATCAAATGCTACAAACTTGCAGCGGATGAAATATGGGCTCTCCCCTTTACACGCACGAATACATTCGAAAGAATGTTTCGAATGTATTTTAAAAATGGCGTACCGAATGGTGTTGCCAGAAAATCGACGTGCGAAGGGTACACGCCTGACTCCAGAAGAGAGCAATTCACTTCAAAAAAGGAAAGAAGATATCCAATCAAAATTTCGGAGTCAGATGGGACTAATTGTGGATACCCCAAAGGCTGGATTCGGTTCATCAAATGATGGTAACACAGCCAGAAGGTTCTTTAAAGAACCTGAAATTGCTGCGGCAATTTTAGGAATAAGTAAAAATATTATATTTAGATTTGGGGTAATTTTGACATCAATTAATATTTCACAAGATCTGGATGCAAATAAATTCGGTAAATATACATTAGAAACCGCTAAAATTTTGAAGAAAGAATATGCTTTTTGGCCGTTGACTCCCACTGTCCACAAAATTTTAGTCCATGGAAGAGAAATAATTTCTCAAACTCTTTTACCAATAGGTAATGATTTTTTGTATAAATAAAACAGTATAGTTTTTTTCAAGCTTACTTCATTTGCTATTTGCGCGTACAAGGTTACACATAAATACCATATGTACTCTTTTTAACTTCAGAATTTTTGCAAAAATATTTTTAAGTATCATTGAAAAATAATATTAAAGTTGCAAATTAATTTTCTTCAATTAAGCTTGTTTTATGTAAATTTTACAGAATATTACATTTGAATTACTCTGTAGCGTGTGTGATGATAATTCAGTATCTACATTACCTTTTCAAACTTCTGCATTAGGGACACTTACTTATATATTAAAGATTTTTACAAATTACAATTTTTTTAAAGAAAATTATATGTTATCATTTCAATTTTATTGGCACACTATCAGAAGAAGCTTCAGAGCACAGGAACAAAGATTTCAAACATTTTCGAAGTCAGAATTCGCGGCAATGTTCTAAAAAAAAATTATGTGATGTATTCAATAGATTCCTATTTACTTCTGACCCATTCATCACCAGTCTGTGGACTCCTACAAATATTACAGAAATTAAAAAGGACTTGCCTGAGGACGGAAAGGTCTTTTAAAATATTAAAAAGAACTGACAAATTACATGTATTAGTTGTTATGATTTTCTTGTTTTGCCGGTGGCAAAAAAATATTGAGGTGTGGTAGAGATTATTCACTGCATCGTTTTCGGGCACACTGTTATATGCCAACTATGACCTTCAACTGTAAACAAGTTGAAACGAGAAAAAAATTGAGTTCCTCATTGATCTAAAAGAAAGTTGAAACATATTTTCCATTTTGTTGGCAGAATGAAATGATAAACATTGCTGAATGTTAACAAATTCTCAAATACAAAGAAATCACAAGTGAATTCTAAGGTTAAGACATGAAGTAATACAATGTGTTTCATTTCAGTGTTTTACTTTAGTTTACCACCGTATTATCACAAAGAAAGTGGCGAAACTTCCATTGTGTATCTTGCATGATTTTGTTTAAAAGGTAATAACAGTTCTTGATTTTTATATTCTCAGTAACAAAACTAGAATTTGTGATAAGTCACCTTTAAATTTAAATTAATACGTGTCATTTCTTTTCAGTGTATTCGAATGCAATTCCTGTTAATCAAGAACATTTGTTTAGTCCACTTCTGCAGTTTTCGATGAAAATTATTTACACAATGTTTACAACATAATTTGAAAGCTTATTCTCTACCAATCGAATTACATTATCTAGGAATCGAACAACTATTTAAATCTCAGTTTGAGTAAAATTTGGCGACATTGCGTTTTACAGAACTGTCAAATATCTGAATTTCTGTGAAACTGGACATCAAGTACCTGAAGGATTTTGCTACATTGATAATATACTTCTTGTGTAACTCATTTACTCAAGATATAACTGGAAAAAAATTTTCTCTCACAACTGGAAGAAACCTTTCTCTCATAATATTCATTTTCGTCACTGTTTCTATGAAACGTTCAACTTCAATGCCACATTGTCAATACTGATAGAAAAAATCTATCAGGCGGACGTGCTATAAGGACAGCGCAATATTGTGAGCTAAAAAAATAAGGTATTCCTAAAATGTTCAAACAAGGAAGAGAACGCTTAGTTTTGAGAAAGTCTGTGATAGAGTATAACGTCTCAGGCTTTTCAAAGTGATCTGTATATATTTTAACATTGGATTATGTTTGTATTATTTCTATAAATGTGTTCAGGCAGCATACAACGCAGTACATTGTTGACATTGTAAGAGAAAGAACAGGATAAGATTATTGAATAAGAACGAGAAGACGCAAGAAGAAAATAAGATCACATTAATATACAGGAGGGACTGGTTGCATCCACTACTGTTGGTGCAGCATTCAAAATAGGCAGATCCCACTCATTTGAAGCAAACATTGACGAATTTCTTTTGGGCACTATAAATATTATATGCAAATATTGCAGAGCAAAATATTTTGCCCAAGTGTTTTGAAAAACAGTTATGCAAATTTGAGTTCGACCTGATTTCTTGATTCCATTACGTACATACGTAGTAAAGAGGAAGTATTTTAATGTTACAATGAAAACGGCGATTTTCAAAAAAATCGTATTGTAAATCCTTCAAACTGAGGATATGGTTAATTCTTTCTCCTATATGTAATAATCTAGGAAAACCCGGCAGACCTTGTTCTGCCCTTCATCTCCCTCTTTCCCCTTTCTCACTATCTCCCTCCCACCCTCATCTTGTCTCTATATGTCTCTGCCGCTCTCTGTCCCTCTCCCTCACATTTAGTTGAAGATTCTGCAGATCTCTGAGCAGGTGAGGTAATATCGGGAAGCACCGGACCAGCAAAAATGTAATAGAATATTCAAGAAGATTTCATCCTATAGATTACAGTGTGAGAAACGTTTCTTTGAGGCCTTTGGTCTCAAAATTTTAGTTTTTAAGGCCATACAACGTATTGTTTAGGAGTTATTTAACGATATAGATTCAAATTCCTGCCGAATGTGTTGCGGGTTGCATTGTACGTAAATATTTAGTTTTGTTTTACATCGCCATGTAGTGGAGTTACAACAGATTTTATATATATATATATATATATATATATATATATATATATATATATATCAACATCCATTCCATTTTTACATATGTAGAAGAGAGAAGAGAAGATTACTTCTAATGCGTTATGTAGTAACAATCCACCATTTGTGGATTGGTGGTCCCCAAACATCTTTTTACGGCAAACTTGTTTATTCTTCTGCCTATCTGCCTGTGAATCTATGGATTCATAGGGAGGAGTTTCACCCAAATTGATATTCCTCAATCGATCTAACGGATGTCTCAGTCACTTCAATTTTAAACTGGTATTTTAAGTATGGGGGGTACTTTAGACGTTGCTTCAAGGACATTTTCAAAATTTCCTCAGAAATATCTTCAAATTTTGTTTCTTTTTCTCCTGTAGAAAACAAAGTACTTTCATAAAAAGGGCGCAGGTACTACTTTCGTTGAACTCTCTCAATTTCGAAAATTCTGAATCTTTCTTAATGAAATCTGTTTCTTAAAATTATCTTTAAATAATGTCATGTAAATTAGTTTAAAACGTAAATAAACGTCGAGTAATTTTGAGTGATCGTCATACATAAATCGAGAACGTAGTATATGCTGTGGTGAACCACTAGATTACAGTTACCACTAATTTCAAAATTATATAAAAGTTAATGCCCTTAATTTCTTATTGTGTTCCTGGTTTCGATCCTTAGCCAAACCGAATGCAAATTGTTTTGAAGGGTTCAAGCAAGTTTTCTTTGATTTCCACTCGTTTCCCCTGCCTCTCAGTTCACCATTTCTCCACTCATTATCTCTTCCATCTATTCATTAATCACCCACGGGTCTCAATGAACTTGTAGTTGAAGGGCCTCTAAACTCTATAAATAAATTTTTAATTGTTCTCATTTGTAATGTGTGGTAATATTACATTGGTTAGTTGTTGGTAAAATTACTTTCCAATTGGCTAAGTACTGCTTCAAAAAATCGAAGTCAAAATTTTGAGGCAAAAGGGGGTCCCTTATACAGGGAAAATGTTAATTTGAAAAATGTCCGCCTAACCGTCCACGAAGACCTAACACCTAAATACGATTGTCACAAAATCAATATTCCCCGATCGATCTCGCTGCTATCCCCCTCGATTTTGAAAAGGAAATTTTCATTTTGGGGGGTAATTTTTATAATCCTCCTTTCGACATTTTCTCAAACATTACTCCAGAACACTGGCACCAATTTTTGCATTCTCTTTTTGGCTCAAAAGTGCGAACTAGCATTATAAGTGTAAAAATGGCGCGGTTAAGATAAAAGAATGTATTATCATTGTTCGATTACAGACAGAATCTTTCAAGATTTTGAATAATAAATATAACTAATACAAGTTATAACCAATTAATAAATGGTTAGGAGACAATTTAACTAATGTACGTAAATTTTGAGGGATGTCCTCACAGGGATCTCTAACACCTTGTTTTTATTGATTAAATATACCGTTTTTTATTTGTTCAAACAAAACAAAGATATGTACGTGCTATTTTTATACATAGTAGTCAAATTAAGGACATTGTAGTAGATCTATTGAAAATTTAATTATTTTAAGGGTCGCTTTTCAACATCTCGGCCTGATAGCGACCATTGTGACTTTTAAACTACAGGGGGAACACGTAAATACAAAACGCACACCCATGTCCGAGGTGGGACTGGAACCCGCGATCCTCCGGTCCGTGAATACTACTGCACTTTGGCTTAGCAATCCCGGCCATTGGGCCGACAAATTTTAATTTTATTCTTGAATTTATTTATCTGGTTTATATCTTTTATAACCTGGACTAGAGTATAAGGCTGAATAGAAATTTTTGGAGATTTGTAGCATCCACGTTTTTATGTATTGTGTTAATAATTCTTGGTGTAATTTTGTATTTTATTATAAACCAGAAGGCATTGACTGACCAATGTAGAAATTTATTTTGTCTAATTTGCAGTTTCTGAATGTGTATTGGAGCAGCACCTCCCTAAATGAGGCAAGCATGTGTTAATGAAGGTCGTATAATATATCTGAAAAGTGATATGGGTGTTTCAATATTCAATTGTTTAATAAACGCAAACAAATGAGGTCTCTAAAGAATGTCTCTAAATATCTCAAATATAAATTATGTCTCTAAATATCTCAAATATAAATTATGTCTCTAAATATCTCAAATATAAATTATGTCTCTAAATATCTCAAATATAAATTATGTCTCTAAATATCTCAAATATAAATTATGTCTCTAAATATCTCAAATATAAATTATGTCTCTAAAGAAAGTAATTTCACAGAAACTTGACGAATTGCACTTTGACTTTAAATCAATGAAGAATTTGTTAAAAACGCATCTATATATATATTTATATCAAATATACTTTCTGGAGCTTCACGAGTTATTTAATTGATTTTGTCGTCATACGCGTCACTGAAACTTGCCATGTTATTACTATTGAAAATAACTGAAAGCGATGTTAAAATCAAAAAGGTTTTATTATACATACGTAGTTTATTGCATACCGGTTGATTCGTACATACCTACTCCTAAGATAGGTGAGTCGGAGCTTATGAGTGGCCTGTAGGTAGCAGAGGTAATCGGATGGAAAAAGTGATAAAGTTCTTGCGACACACCGCCCTGATTGGGGCATATTATATGTATAGTTAAACATTATTGGTTTTAATTTCCCGTGTGGAATAGCCATTGATATCATTGTGTGCAGTTCATTACTTGTAAGCCGATATTGATTTATGAATTTATTTTGTAGTATTAAGAATGATGGAGTTCTGTAGAATCTTATGTAAAATAAAATAGGAGGTAAAATGTTTGTTATCTGAGGGTCTCGTGTTTTAGTTCATTAGTATAATTAGATTGTCCACGTGTTGTGATAAATAGTTGTACAAATTTGAGCAACCTGAAAAATTATTGTTATAATTGATAACTATGCGATGTGAGAATAAAAGAATCTACTTTCTCGTTGTGTTGATCTGTAATTTTTCTTTACAATCCTGAAACTGTAATTGCCCTTGCAACCAGTCCAAAAATGATATTCTCCGATCGATTTGAATGAACTCGAGGCCTTCTGAGTTTGAAACGGATATTGCAGCTTTTGGGAGTACTTTCCTTGAAGCCTCAACAACAATCCAATTTTTTTCAAAAATGGCTCCAATTTTTTTTAATAAACTCTGTTCTCGGATAGCGTAAATAAATCTTAAGAGAATGGTGCAGGTCTCCTATTCGTTGAAATCTTGAATCATCGTTGAAGGAATCTTAAGAGAATAGTGCAGGTCTCCTATTCGTTGAAATGCCTGATATTTAAAAAATTGCCAAAATTCAATTTTTTCGGCGCCTTAATACAACTTCAATATTGAAGATATGAATAATTTCTGTTATTTAATATCTATGTCTAATCTGTTTCTTATCTGTCTCTAATATGTTCTTTAAAGACATCTTACAATAACTCGTGAACAATTTTTTTTATAAAATGAGCAGTATTTATTTACTAAATTTTGTGAGAAATGTAGGATATTTTAATATTTTTAAACAATTTTTTCTCAAAAAAGATTTCCTCCATTTTTTCTTTACAATTTCTCCTATGCATCAAAGGAAGATAAAAGATTGGGGCTAGTCTCATTTTCGGCGAACTCTGTGTTGTCGAAAATATCAAAATTTTAACACTTAAAAAATTCTGAATTGAAGATGAATAGGTTTTCCTTAAAAAAAAGTCTTTTCTAAGAAATCAGCTCTTTAAAATAGGTCATGCACTTTTTTAAAGTATGTTTTGCTCAATTTGCGCTTAAAATTCATGCAATTTATTAAACATTATTCTCAAAAACCGCTCAAAATCTTGTTTTTAAGTTTCTTTTCAATAATAGTAACTCTACAAACAATGGCACTGACCTCACTTTCGTTGAGCTTGCTGAATTTTCGAAAATAATAAATTTAAAAATAATGCGAGAAAGTGTGTGCTGTTGTAGCACCACTAGTTAACCTAGTAACCTGTCAAGATGCTTATACGATCCTTTTCTTTGTTTGTGAACAAGTAAATAAAGCTTTTATTCACCTTTATTAATTTAGATACAAACCAGAATTGTTAGCAATATAAATAAATAAATAAATAAACAATAAAAATGAAATGGGGTATTATTATTTTGTACCTAGAACATGCTTCTTTAGTTTCGCACCCCCAAAACAGTTTTAAAATCGCTAATTAAATAGTTATTTAACTTAATATCCTATGCGCGCATATCGGCCCCGTTCAGACCACCGTGCGTCGCTACCTTCCGACAACTGCCTTAAATGTCGCAAAAAGCACATGCTTCATCAATGTGCTAGTTTTCGCACCCTCAGCACCGACGCGAAACGAAGTTTCGTTAAAAAACACAAACTTTGCAACAACTGCTTGCGGATATTTGTAGCTGATGACAAATGTAGCGACCGAAAATGTTTCCATTGCGGAAACAAGCATCATAGTCTTCTACATGCATCATTTTCTGTACCTCAGCCATCAAACATTTCTCGCATTATCACGCGGCAGCCACCCTGGCCCATGTGTCTAGTACCAGCATGCAATCAGATTCGCCGCAAAATTCTCAATTGAACGCGCATTCCCCTGAATGGCAAAATTCAATGCATTAAGGGGACGACATTACCTCGTCGCCCGAAAACACTGCTCGCGTGCAGCGCCAAGTGTACGCGAATGCTTGCTCAACTCTAGCCACACACGGCTGTATTCTTCCTACTCCCATTGTAAACGCTGTCACTGCTCGAGGCTACTTTCACCCGGCCACCTGTCTTCTCGATTCAGGCTCCAATTGGAATCTAATATCAGAAAGCTTTCTAAAATCGCTGGAAATCAACCCCACAAAGTCTTTCATCACTATTCAAAGTGTTTGTCGCGCCTCATCTTCCGCCTCGAAGATCGCGAAAAAAAAGTTAAATTCTCTTTGCAAGTTTTGGAGCGCTACTCAGGAATTCACTGTCGTAGACGCCATTTCCCATCCGCTTCCAGCAGTCGAAGCAGAAATTTCTAAGTGGCACTTACCCGCCAAATACGAGCTAGTGGACCCAAATTTCTACTCCGAGAAACAGCTAGATTTATTATTAGGCGCCTCAGTTGCCGCCGAAATCAACGAAGGCAATATCCGCAGCATCGAGAACGGGCCTACGCTCACACAAACAAAACTAGGTTGGGTCGCCAGCGGTTCATATGCCCCTTCTCTATTATGCAATCGTGATTTCAGTGTCATATCAAATTTTGTAAATACAAGAGGTGCGCTACGAGCATTTCAAAACTAGTTCTAAGCTAGAAAGGCTACCTGACGAACCTCCTTTGCCACCTAAAGATCAATTAGACAGGGACAGTCTCCTAACTGGTACCTCACGTATCAAACATGGGCCTTATCACATGCCTTCACAAACGAAAACGTTGCCGAAATCGGTTAGCAACTCGAAAGCACAATCCTTTCGCAAATCCTTCAACTCGCAAGCTACGCATCCAACTCCCGTCGGGAAGTCAGAACCAATTCAAATCTCGCGAAATTCAAATCCAACTAAATGGTGCAAACGCACATTCAATGTGCCTCATCAAACTCCAACTTTCAGTCGCACATTATCTCAACATGATCTTGTCAATTCGACAAATCAATCTGCCAGGCCACAGTCAAATCAATCAATCAATTATCATCCTCACTATTGTGAATATCAAAATCCTTACTTTAGAGGTACTACAAATATTCGCTACTAAATGTGAAACCTCACTCCCTTTGCGCATATTCAGCGCTATTTCTGATTGCAACAAGCTTTCAGTTATTTATCCAGATCACTTGTTAATACAAAGCAGCAATTCATAACTTACTTCCCCTGTTCATTACGTCAGATCAACTTCTACAATGTCGCTAAATTGAACGACTAGACATTAGTTTAATTAAAATAGCAATATTTTCTTTTCGCGATTTTCCACTTGTCAGTGAAATCGCGCGCGGGTACTTTTGTTCAATCTCGCTAACAATCTCACGAGGAACTTCGCTACAAGGGCTACTAATTGTTCCGCGCGGTCAACATTCTTCGGCTGCCCCCGCCCTCAAAGCCTCTCACGACAGTCCAGTGCGCGCATCTCCTTATTGAATGCGCAGATGTACAGGCAATAAAGGACTTGGTCCTCCGGCTTCCTGCTAAATTACTAATTTGTACAATTAACTATCTATTTTCAAAGATTAAAAGATTCTACTACAGATAGGGTAGTTGGTAAGTATGGAATGAGGGGGAGGACACTAAAGTGGACAGAGAGTAATTCATAATTTTTTTGATTTTGTTGCTGTTGCCTCATGGCTGGAGTAGAGAGAGGCCGCACTTCCCAGTGGTGTATCTAAAAAGCATCTTACGCCATACTATAAATTTAAAGTAGATATTGCCGAAAAATTAATTTACTTTAGTAAACGATCAAGAGAGGATGATGATGTGGCAAATGAAGATAGTTCTCCAGGAAAAAAGCCAAGAGCTCCAACACCACCACCCTCACAAGAAAAGACGACAGAGCAAGCAGCATATTTGCCTCAGATGACAAATAAAGACCAGAAAAACATTAAAATGTCGAGCTCCAGGATGCAAAGATCTACCGTTTGTTCCGTGTCAGGCATGTAAAATGTTTTTATGCTTCATATCTAATAGGAATTGCTTCATGGAATTCCACAAAAAGTAGAGTAGCATTAGTAGTAAATTGAGTACCAAGAAGTAAAGAAAGAAAATAGCCAGATTGTTCTCAGATTGAACATGTTATAGTTTTGTAGTTTGTAACAGTTAATTGGTATTTTTTCTAAGACACTAAATTTGTTGTCAAAATAATTCTAAAATTGTGTTATAAATTATTTTTCAATTGTTTTAAACACTGCATGCATTAAAAGTCCCAATATTCTTTATTTCTGTACTTAAAGTGATAGAATAGAAATAAATTTTAAAAAATAGGATTACAAAATAGTCGCCTAAGAGTCCTGAGGCATCATATATGATACCACCTGTAACAACAATGCTATCGAAAAAAATATAATACGAGTAATTTTGTCTGACTCGACCCCAAAACAACCCATTACTGAAAACGGTTAATACAGCAATATAAAATCCATCTCAAAAACTTCAAGTAACACAAAATTAAACTCTCAAAACCTTTCCAACCTTCAATAAACAACCTTTCGGTCCCTTTCCATCTAAATTTAAATACATTTCCCTAACCAAAATAACCGTCATTACCAAAACCACCTGTTCTTTGCCAATCCCAGTTCTTCTGGGGAGGTGGAAAGACAACAACCATCAAAAGAAAAACCTCGACAAAAACACCAAGAGAGAAGAGGCAAAGGTCCAAGATGTCAAATGAACTTCACTGTTACACAGTGTGTGTGAGTATGTGTACAATGTAGTAGTTTTACCTAGTTTTTAATATAGTTTTAATTAGTATATTTAAGATAAACCCGTCCTCCGCTGCGCAAGCCTAATCGGATGCAGCTCATGTACTCCGAATTAAATGAATAAACTGGAGAAGGGAAAAAGAAAAAAATCTCCGTGTATTCGAAGCGTCGTGAGCGTCGAGGTTTGACGCACGACCCGCTCCCTCCGTCCTCGCGTAGTTCTTTTAATGGCGCGCCGAGAGGTTGCAGCCGCGCGGCTGCGCCCACCGTGCCAGCTTACGGCTCTGGCGATAGCTTCGCTCCGGCGTCCCACGCCTATGCCCCCGCGGCGATCACCGCACCACATCTCCCTGTGCGCTTGCGAAGGAAATCGAATCACTATGTATGCACTTCAGGAAGGCAAGAAGGGGTTTCGGTGCACTGATACTTCGGAAATTCAAAAATTGTTTGCACTTCACATTGTAGGTTGTCTGAATAAATTTTCTAGAATAAGAATGTATTGGGATCATTCACTTGGCATACACATTTTTCTCGATAATATGTCTCGTGACATTTTTTTGAATTGAGAACTTGTCTTAGCAACCATCTAAACAACGCTTTAAGAACGCGTCCATAGCAACGGCCATTAAAATGCTCGGAGCCCATTAAAAATATTTTAGCGGACTCTCGGGTTTAGATTTTATCAGTGCTCGTAAATCTTGGAATAAATATGACTTTGACACAAAACACATTTTTTGGGAATAAATGTAAACAATTGTCAGAGGAATATGTACCCCTTTCTCTTGTATACTGTTCACGGTCAAGTCTGCAAGTTCGTATCCCTGGCAAGCACCAAATATTCCAAAAACAAGAATGACCTTCGAAAGCAGGTTATGTTCAATTGCTAATTTATAATAACTCTTATTTTGACAGTGGCAATAGCTGATTCTGTTTTTGGGTTTTCAGGTAACTTCGAAATTGATTCTGGCGATTTACGAGGAGAAAGACAGCCTACTGTATGCAAAAAAATCAAAAGAGTATCCATGTTAATTGCCCAAATAAGAGCATGGTTTGTGTCGTTCCCAAGTGATGTTGCTCGAAAATGTCGCGAAAATGCACGTCATGTGTATGAAAAATCTCTATTCCCTGGGATAGTTGGAGCTATAGATGGATCCCATGTTCCAATACTGAATCCAGGTGGCGATTATGCTGAAGTTTTTCGCAATAGAGAGGGAATTTTCATTTTCAATTGCCAGGGTATAGTCAATCATGAGATGAAGTTTATTGATTTTGTAACAGGTTAGCCTGGTTCTACACATGACAACAGAATTTTCAACAACAGTAGAATTTTGAAATGGGATAACAGCATGTTGGTGGGAGATAGTGGTTATGCGGTTATGCTTTTAGACCGTTTTTGATGACACCTCTTCTTCTTCTTCATCAAACTCCAGCTGAGGCAGGATACAATGCTTCACATGCCTTGGCCATGAAATGTCATAGAAAGGTCATTTGGAAGCTGGAAGAGAAAATTTCCAGTGTTTGTCACGGAACTTTACTCTGACAGTAAATAATATAGCAGCTGTCATTGTGGCCACAGTGGTGCTCGATAATATTGCAGCAGATAGAGGTCCATTAGAAGAACCAGATGAAATAAATGATCATGATCATTCATGACGATCGACTTGCACCACAAAAGTTGGGAGCTATTGCCAGACGCCAACTCATTGAAAGACATTTTAGTTAAGAGTAATGATTTAAATGTATACCTTTGTACTGTGCCAGTGATGTAAATAATAATGTTTTAATAAATATTGTTTCTACTATACAAATTTTGTTTGTATTATACTGCTACACGATTTTTACAAACTTTCATTCTTAGTGAACAGATAATTTCACAATATTTTCTATGAATGCTAAGATTTTTCTCCCCCAGAGCAAACATATTGCAGTAAAAAGAAAATAAACTAATGGGGCTTCCAACGCACAGACTTTCTCGCACTGCTTCTACATGGTCCTAAATGCTATTTCACTACTACATAAACCAGCAAAAGTGTTTTCTACTAGCAAATTTTTCGGTTGGTAGACCCGAAATCCTATCCTCAAAGTTACGGAGGCACTAGCACCGTGTGGATCGAACAGAGCCATAAAACGAATCGAACCGATCTATAAAATGGTAAATGCATGATAAAGAAACAATTGATATGATGATACATAGGCTTTACAAATCCAAGAGATGTGAAAAATTGGTAAAAGTTAAAATTTCGAAAAATTATGTACAGACACTTTCATTTCATATCGTAATTATCAATATTTGTGATTCGAATGGCTTCACATGGTTTTCTATCAAGTTTCTAAAATTCTCAAATGTTTCCTGTGACCACAGAGAATTTTGACAAATAATATTCCCCGACCAGGACTGGAACCAGCGAAGCTTCCCTCGGAAGAGCAGTACCAATTCGCGCTGATTAACGATTGCGACCATCTTCGCTATGCATGGCAACTGCTTATATAATAGTAATAAGTGTATGGTAGTTTCATTTCAAGCATTAGGAAGGCGAAAAATCCAGAGAATGTGAACCAAAATGTCCTTTGGGCACCCAAAGAAGGTATTTGGGGAGATCATCATTCATAACAGTAAAACTAGTCCAAATTATAGAGATTAGAAAACTAAGTTCTGCGAGAAAGTCTGTGCTATTCTATAACACCACTAGTTTGTTTATCTAATTGCCGTCCCTTATTACACATGTGGAGAAAATTTAAAGAAAAATCTGGAGCTGTTTTTGAGAAAATTGTTTTTCGCAAATTTCAAGGGCCAGTTACGCAAACTCTACTCCATCGGAGCTGTACAGATACAAGAGATGTTTGGGATAAGCTGTGTGCCGGATAGATTTCAAAGAATTTTGAAGTCTATTCTGTCTGGTTTGGAAAGAGTACAAAATTTTATTGATGATATTGTTGTATTTGCAGAAACAGAAGAAGAGCATGATCGTCCATTGAAATTGGTTTTCAAGCGTCTTGAACAACACGGCTTAACCATCAGTCCATGAAAATGTAAACTTAAGCGACAGGACATTGTTTTTCTGGATTTTGCAATTTCTGGTTCAGGCTTTAGACCCTTGCAATCGAACATAGAAGCAATTGACAAATGTAGATCGCCTCAAACTCAAGAGAAAACGCGCAGTTTTTAGGGCTTGTAAACTTCTGTGGATCTTTTATACCCAATTTGTCAACCATTAGCGCTTCATTGAGGCGGCTAACGAAACAAGGCGTTCAGTTTGAGTGGGGTCAAATTGAAAATGATGCATTTACCAAATTAAAATTGGAACTAATGCAAACGAAATGTTTAGGAATTTATAATCAGAATTCACCTACAAGAGTAATTGCAGTGCGAGTCCTTGGCGCCGTTTTAGTACAAAAGGACGAAAATGGATGGAGATATTTCATATGCGAGTAGAAGTCTATCTGATTGTGAAAAACTTTATTCTCAAACGGAAATGGAGGCATTAGCTCTGGTATATGCCTGTGAAAGGTTTCATTTAATGATATATGGCTTAGAGTTTAAACTCATAACAGATCATCGCGCGTTGAATTTTATGTTTTCGCCGCGTTCGAAACCTAGCGCGAGAATCGAGAGATCGATTTTAAGGTTACAAGTATAAGGTGGTAAACAAAAGCGGGAAGTCTAATATTGCGGATCCATTATCAAGACTACCTGAACGTAAATTACAGACAGAAGGGAATTCGTCAAATGAAGATGAACTTTATATCAACTCTGTGTCCAGGGAATCAATCAGCCCTGAGGAGTTGGACGAATGTTCGAGGACTGATCCTGTTTTGATAGAAGTTCGCAAGGCGCTATTTTCTGGGAATTGGGACACGTTGCCTAGCTCAAGAATGAAGATTCTGAAAGAAGAGTTGTGCGTTCTCAATAATTTAGTACTGAGAGGCACTCGAATTGTTATTCCTGAAGCTCTTCGTCACAGAGTTCTGGAATTGGCACATGAGGGTCACCCAGGAAAAGTAGCCATGAAGAATAGTCTTCGTTCCAAGATTTGGTGGGATGGAGTTGATAAAGGATGCTGAGAAATTTGTCAAGACATGCAAAAGTTGTCACTTGGTTCAAAAATCCAATCAAACCACACCTATTTTCAGGAATCCACTTGCTGATAAGCCTTGGTACATCGTAGCCATGGATTTGATGGGTCCATTGCCATCAGGGGATCACATTTTGGTGGTAGTTGACTATAATTCACGATATTATGAAGTAGCGACGATGCGAAATAGTGGGTGGTATGAATAAAAATGAGCACTTTCTCAGGAGTACTTGCTCCGGAGCGAAGTGAGTCTACTGCGCGACACTGAGCAAAAGCTCCATTTCGTATGAATAAAAACTTCGTATGCCTCCGGAGAACTTGCTCATGTCTCGCGAGCATTTGCTCGTTGTGAACAAGCGATAATGTGGGCAAAGCGTTTTTAAAATGGAATTCCTGAGTAACAAAGAGGTTACATACGTTACGCGCGCCGCATATCATTTGTTTTTTTCCGTGGTTGATTTGTCAGGAAGCTCGAGTTTGCTTGTGTTGGAACACGTGAAGTTGTGAGGTCGTACTCTTGTTTCGCGAATATCTTTCATATTTTTAACTCTAAATGAGTAGCAGCAGTGACAAGGATCAGAAGGCGCCGGAGTCACAACTGATTTTCGCAGAGATGCTCAGCAAAAATCGAGTAGTGTTTGTGAAGAGCCAGCTTCCGGAGGTACGAAGACGCCGGAAAGAAGCTCTTCAGAATTTAAAAACTCAATACGCCGAAAAATTCCGAGTTCTTATAAGTGAGGAACAGTTAACCAAAAAAATATGCAACATAATATCCCGCTTAAAAGCAAAAACCGATAAAAATCGTACTGGTAACAAAACAATTAAATTGAAGGCCTGGGAAACTAGTGGTGCTACAACAGCACTTACTTTCCCGTATTAGAGGAAACAGCTAAGTAGTACTGTAATATTGCACTTTATGCGCTACTAACATCTTCGCTTGGAACTCACTATTTCCATTGCAGTGTTGTCAGAACTATGTGAATTCTACAACTTCACAAAAATAGAATGCAAAAGTTTTGTAACCCTGTATTGGAAAAAGAAGCCTGATACCCTGGAAATATAGAAATGCCTTCCATTGGGCCATGATTAGGGAAGAGTATTTTAAAACCATGCAACAAATTCTCTACTCACTACAAATGGTACAGCATTTGGTGCAAATATCAACATAAATTAGACAATTATAACTCCTTTTCATACAGCTCCATTAGGTCACAACAATGACACTAATTCACAGATATTCGCGAGCGCAAAGTGAATTCCATTGTTGCAGACCCTGCATTGTCGCTATTCTGAGAGCTATTAATTCTTTTTACTTATTTCAAATATTTCAAAATAAACAATTTCTAAAATATTAATGTGTAAGTCTATAACAAAGTTCGAATGTAAGAAACGAAGAAAGAAATAATATACAAAATTGCACATTCTAATTTACGACGCATCCAGCTGTCCGAAGCGCAGTAAATTTACAGCGGCCTATTACGTTTGTCACAAAATTAAAGAAAAACTACTCGTATTTGGAAAAAATTAAGCATGACCGTATTTATTTTATTTATTTATTTGTCAAAAAACAGAAACAGAATGGCACAGACTTTCCCGTATTAGTTTTCTATTTTCCTGGGTCTTCGCTAGCTATTCGGAATTGCCACATACTCTTTCTTGCCAGCTACCATCTATCATCGCCAAAAGTACATTTTTTTGTCATTTTCTTAATTTTTCGGTTTCATATTGGTAGAACAGAAACATTAATTTTAGAATATTAAAGAACACAAAAACCTAGCCGTAAATGGCAATTTTCTTTTAAAAATTATGTGCCGTTTAAGAGAAAATGGCGTTTTAGCACTACTAAAAATGCGAAATTTGAAGCTCATTTTCACAGAAAATTTTTGAGTTTTCAAACTACTTTATTTGAAGTTATTTGAAGCACTTACACTCACAAATATAATCATCTTTACAAATTGCGGATAATGTGCATATTAAAGATGTGAGAGATCTTTCAAAAAATTTACATTTATATAATTTTTGAAAAAAACAAAAAAAACTCAAGATAAACTTCACGCTATACTAATGAGTGTAATTAGCACTATCCGTTACAAAAGTTTCAAGAAAAAAATTGCAGCCATATACGAGAAAATGACGTTTGAGCATTTCTGAAAATGCCGAAATTTGAGCTACTTTTCACAGAAAACGGAAGTGTTTTCGAGAAACTTTACTTGACATTATTTAAAGCATATATACTCGTAAATATAAAAATGTAAAAAAATCGCCGATAACGTAAATATTAACGACGTGAGAGACAAGTAAAAAAATTTACATTTTGGTAATTTTTGAAAAAACCAACCGATAGACCAAAATGGCTTTTATGTCATTGATAGAGTACATTTACTACTATCCCTACCAAAAGTTTAAAGAAAAAATTTGGAGCCGTTTTTGAGAAAATTTTGTTTTTGTAATTTTTTAAAATTGCACATATTGCACGCAATATTGCACGAAAACTACCAAAATTGTGAAAAACATTTATATGACCTTTATTAAAGAACTCAATATGCAGAACAAATTTTATTTGAAGAAAAAATCTCTATCTTCAATTTTGTAGTTGGAGAAAGACGCCGAAAAAAATTCAAACTTTCACAATTTTCGAAAATTCAGAGCTGTACGTGAAAATCGGACCTATGCCATTTTAAAAAGTGTATTTTCCTCTATTCATACAAGAAATTTAAAGAAAAAATTTGGAGCCGTTTTTGAGAAAATGTTGAAAATCCCCGGGGGGCTTCATATAAAGTACCCCAAATTTTAAAGAATCTTTTTCAAAATCACAAAGCTTCGACTAGAATCAGATCGACTGGGGAATATCAATTTTGAAGAAAATCGACCGAACGGTTTAGGCGCTAGCGTTGACCACAGACGGACAGACGGACGGAATGCCGTCAATCGATTTTTAAGTATAAAGAAGCAACAAATCATGGATTTTGACCACACCACGAGATAGAGGATTTTTTTTTCTTAATTTAGCAACTGGTTTTATCCACTTATTCGTTTTCACGGCCCGGCAATTAATTTTTTTCCGCCGAAAATTGGCCATTTTTTCGCGCAGCATTACATAACTTTCCCTATATTACGTATATCACTCCGTGTATACGTACGTATACGGGAAAGTAAAAACAGTTTATGAATTGATGAACGGGGACAGTAATCCAACATCCGAAACTCGGAGCAAAGAGCAATTGCTCATTTTTATTCATACCACCCATTAATTCGGAAAATGTAATACATGCACTACGAGATATGTTCGCTCGACATGGTATCCCTCGAGTGGTGGTATGCGACAACGGAAGGCAGATGAGTAGCGTAAAAATTGAAGATTATGTAAAACAACAGGGGTTTAAGTTAGAACATTCTGCTCCACCGTGGCCGGCAGCTAATGGTGAAGTGAAGCTGGCTCGTGGCTCAGAGCGAAGTCGCTCGCCTTTCACCAAGGAGGTCCAGGTTCGATTCCTGATTCCACCTCATGTGAAATTAGTCGAAACAAATTTCAGACATAACGAGTTTGGCTGCTTCACAAGGGCTAGTCCAACCCCTGTGAAGTGTCCTAAACCCTACCCGTATCCTTCTTCCTTCCAAATTCTGGCCGCTGGGTAGTGACGCAGGAGCGCGTATTGCGTGTGTGTGTTGCGTCAATATAGACGCAACACACACACAAATTGATTTCTAGGCAAAAATTTGCATTTTAGAAGCATAGAATCACTCCAGGAACATATAAATTGTTTATTATTTACAAAATAAATTAATATATTTGCTCAGACAGAAAAATTAAGCGAGAAATAAGAAAGCACCCAATTTTCTGTCTGAATTGTTGGAACTGCTGATGTATAGGCTACTCCACACTACTGGCGTATCACCAGCAGAAATTATATTTGGGAGACGTCTTAGGACAAGGCTTCCTGAAGTTGTGACAGAAGATTTCGGATGAAGAGGTGAGAGAGCGAGATGCTTGGAAGAAGGAAAAAGGAAAGGAGTACAAAGATAAGAAAAAGAATGCCAAAGAATCCGAGATTAAACCAGGATATACGGTAATTATTGTCACCTTTCCCGTCACCTTGTTGGAAGCTATTACGCTCGGAGAATATGTTCCGCAGTCGTATAGAATCCAAATTCTGACCTTGTTACTAAGTAACAACGCGTTTTTTAATAATTAAATCTGTTTAAAGAATTGGTCGGCCCGACCGGGATTCGAACCTGCGCATTCTGATTTACGCCCAGCTGCTCTGATCACTAAGCTACCGAGTCAACCAACCCTTTGAACAGTTTTCAGGAGTGCCTTATCGCTCCTTGTATGTATATAATTGTCACCTTGTTGGAAGCTATTGTGTTCGGAGAATAAGTTCCGCAGTCATATAGAATCCAAATTGTGACCTTGTTACTAAGCAACAATGCGTTTTTAATAATTACATTTGTTCAAATTTGTAATTATTAAGCAACAAAAGACTAACAAACTCGAGTCTGAGTTCAGTCATGTGAAGTACAGAGTTACTGATAAACATAGGGACCGAATTACCATATGCTCACCTGTGGGAAACTTTTATCAAAGGAATGTCAATCATGCGAAGAAGTTCTTGGTAAAAGGAGAAGAACCTGCAATGGTGAAGATCGAGAGAAACAATGACTTTCCTGAAAACATAGATGCACCAGCACCTGAAGTACCGAAAGAATCAAATAGTGAAGAGCAGATAGGTAAAGGTAATAGAAGATTGGTTCCTGTGAGAAAAACGCCTAAATATTTGGAGAAGTACATTGTAACATAGGGATCAAAGCAGATTTTGTAATGGATATTTGATTTTCAATATTTTGTAATTTCACAATTGATATTTGAGTTTTTATACTTTGTAATTTTGTAGGTTTGTAAGTGTAAATCAGTCACACTTACATTTAACTGTTTGGAGATTTTGTAAACTTTTATTGAAGAAGGAAAAGAATGTGGTATCTAATGTCGTGGACAGATGGCACATGCAGCGCCTAGGTGCAGAAGCGAGGCAGGAGCTGGAGTTGAGTATTAGAAGCAGAGCAGATATGAAGTTGGTGGTTGAACTTGTGACATATTTAATAAAGTGTGTTATTGTCTTAAATGAGACACCAGTGTTATTATTATATCACCCTGGAACACTACGTTATAGAAACATTCCTACCACTTCCTGGTTTGCCCATGACAAATGTGCACTTTATTTCATGACTATCATTCACTCCTATATATTTGTTGTTGTGTAAGCACATATTGGCATCTAGTGTCGAGTCCTTAGTCAATCACACCTTTTATCCTTTTGGCCAAGGGCTCGTTGTCATTAGTTCCCAGGGTTTCCCATACCCATCAAGAAACCCTCTGTGTCACAAGTTGCTTAACCTCTGTAATTTCACAGAGAATAGTTTAGCACTTTGGCAAGCATCACATGCTTTTAACACCGTAACTAAATTAGCATGTAGCTCAAAAAAAAAAAAATGTTGTGCTCCATTATCTTAAAAATAATATTAACATTAAAACAGATATCCACACTTTACCTATCTGTATAGAAAAAAAATAAGTAGATGGACAAGTTCTATTCATAAAATATATCTTGCGTATAAAAAATAGGCAAGAAACTTAAAAATAGAATTCCGCTGCACAATTCAAACTCAAAACAAATTAACATGTTGCACACAATGCTTACATCTGCACCAAATTACTTTGTGCCAGGCAGGGGCTCCTTACTAGGGGCCCAAAAATTGCTAGCAGCACCACTCTTCAGATCATGTCATGTAGCAATGTCACCACTAAATATACAAGAAAACTTGAAAACAGTTTACAAGTGCAGAGAAAAAATTAAAATCTGACTGACTTGTTTTTTTTTTCACATTTTTAGACAAGGAACAAACAATGTTTACATCAAGCACAAGTCAATTTGGTGTAGATTGTTTTAAGATAACACTTCTGTTCTTGCTTACAGATTACAACATTAATTAATAAAACGAAAAACACAGCAAAAAGAACTCTCATAAAAAAACTAATCTTTAGTTTCCTTTTAATAAGTATCTACAATACTATCTTCTTGGCTTACCACTGGAACACTTGATATGGGCCTCCAGAAATTGAGAAATGTAACAGGACCCATGAACATTATACACAAACGCACAAGTTTGTATCTCCGCCAAGAACCAGCTTACCAAAAATCTGCAAAAGAAATGTAAGTTTATTTGGGAAGACATACCAAGTCACAAATGTCTGGAAAAAAACAAAGCTTACCAATATACTTTCTACTGAAGTTTCCCTTACATTAGGACCACTGATGATAGACTGAATGCTACCATGTTTTTAAGTACCATCATTACTTCAATTAGTGTGATGTTAGAAGTTCAAATGAATTGAACAACATGACAAAGAAAACATTTTATATTACATCCTTATGTGTGGCATGCGGTTTCCTACGCAATAAAAAAACAGTTACATGTCCATCTCCACCTCAAATTACTAATTATCCTCTTGGTACAATAACAGCACATACATTGCAAAAAGTCAATGAAGACACAAGATGGTGTCCTCAGTTCAGTGTCTCATATGGGCAGCTGTTCAAAATCATCTATTAGTTTCCTAAACAAAACAATTCTATTATTACAATACTGGTAAATTTCTCCACTATTTATAGTCACTCTCATTCATCATGTTTGCTACTGATATAATTTTTTCAGAGAAACAAAAAAGTGTTACTAACTACAGATGAATACTCACAAAGCTAAGACGGTTCACTCACTTCACTTCACAGAATTATAATAACTGCACAAGGTCAATTGTAAGTATATCAGCCAAATCCACCAATCACAATTCCTCAACTTCAGCTCCTGAAACATTAGGGTATTAAGAGAAGGATGCAGGAATGTTTTTAAGTACATCACCTTCATATTTTGGATGAAACACTTATAAAAAATCTTACCAAACCCCTTTCCCTTGCAATTATTTAGGCTACTGCACAACAAGCACTTTAATACCTTTGGTCTAAAGTGAATTCTTCCGTCCAGACATTCCCAAATACAGTAGTCGAAGCACACAAACCGATCATTACATTTCTCACGGCCTCTTAACAGAAATTCCCTACAAAAGAAAACAGGGATCAACTAACTGATCAATAGAATTAATGCATAAAAATCAGATACACTAAATACGAGTCGTTTCATTCAAAATTGATGTGAAACCCAATTACTCAAAATTATTCTTACAACAAACAATTTACAATTAATATATCTGGAATAACTACTGGTCATTGTCCCAGTTTCCTTTCCCTTGTTGTCTGACAAGTAACCCGGGACCTCATGACCACTCATCTTGGCCTCTTCTGACCCTCTCCCACGAGTTACATTGAAACTGAAGAGTTTTGAGTTTTTGACATGCGTAGCATGTGCACCGACGAGCACGTGCGTAAACATCGCAAACACTTCGGTGACCAAAGTGACCGAACCAGAGCCTTGGTCTTCTTCCGTGACCGAACAGCACTCCAATCCCATTGATTCATTGACTCCTATCTAGTAATCGTTCTTGAACGACGAGGTCTCATTTTAGAACAAATTAAAACCAGTACCAGAATTACTGCAACTTACGAGAAAATAAGACTCGCTTTGTGAACGTTCGTCTCACGGTCAGTAATCTCAACTATATAAACTGGATCCACCACTGCAATGCTGAAAATCCTTCAGGTGTGTGATGCCTGATTCTGGTGAGTTGGCAAACCTGATGCGTCTTCCTCTATATATCTCACGAAGTCTACATGATATATCTACTTGCAACGGCGTAAATCTTGGATGTGGAAACGGGGTAATGATTTCTGCGCCATCTATCCTATCCGGAAGTTCTCCGGAAAGAAAGTGTACTGACCGCTCTTCATATAAATGTTGATATTTTCTCCATTAATGTCTACTAATTTTACTGATGTGCAAACAGAATTCAAGTTTATGCACCAAGGTGTAAAAATTAATTGGAATTTAAATGTATTTGAAATATTTTAACATTCCAAAACTGTTCGATTCTTACGAACATTGCGTTGTCTGTATGCATGCTTATCACCACTATTTTATATAATCAAAATGGACCTTCGGTCTTTCTCTTATTCTCCTCTTACTATATTTCCCTAATCAATATGAGTAATAGACGGCAAATTGCAATTTGTGGGCTAGATAGCAATTTGAGTGGTAGATGGCACTTCTAAGAAGAGACAGTACTAGTTTGCACTCGAAATCAATACCATTTAGAGTAATTTCGGTTGTTAGAATGTAAATAATCCTTACTTTGCAGGATCTGTAACATATCAAAAACTCATTATGCTTCTCTATCATGTAATCATGCACAACTTTCGTTTTGAAATAATTTTTGGGGTTCGAAGCGAAGAATCTGATCCCCTTTTCTCTCAGTTGCCACAATTCTATTTGCATAAAAATCCGCGTCTGATAAAAGGTAGAAAATAATGTGATACATATAGAAGTTTGCCAAGAAACAGCAAGTGGTGTTTTTTTTTTAACAACTTTTGACAAATTGCAAATTACTTCATATAAGACTAAACATTTGTGCCTTCTTTGATATTCCACTATGAACATTAAATGGTTTCAAAAATATTTTTTAACCTGTCAATATGCATTACATCATGAAACTAAACCTCTTACAACTCACATATTTTAGCTAAATGTCGCCCCAAGTACGAAACTATCTGCTCATAAGTGCTAATAAGTTCTGGCTAAACGCTACGTATTGCAAATGTTTTTTATTCATTCACCAAAAAAAGGGCTCAGTTCAGCAGTTTTCTATTCTTTACCTAAGATTTTATTGACCGAAATATGTAGATATCTTTTTATTTCTTCAAATTTGTTTCAAAACTTCCTTTTTTTCATAAATAATATCTTTGAAAGTCCGCGCAAACTGTTTCGTACAGGAAGTCATAACTATGCCATGCCTTGTTTTAGAGCCAATAAAACTACAGAGATTATGTCCTTTGGCATATCCGTCAATGGAACAAACTAAGGATATTCTACCTAATATTACATCTTTTTCAAAATACTAAGCTCCCATGAACCGTTTGTCGCGGCACCATAGTGGAATTTGGCCGTTCCTAATTCTGCCGGGAAACTCTTAATGTTGCGTAAACGCAACGCAACATTTATTTGTTTATAAAAATCGTTTTGAAAATCACATTCTATTCAAACATTAACACATTTATTAGTACATATAATATCTTGCAATGCGATTACAAAAGTCCACATTAATCACCAATTTCAAGGTCAAAGGACAGATCTTGTAAAGGAGTCAAAATAGGGCACGCGTTTTGATGGAGAAAAAAATTAAAATGAATATTCATGTATTATATATTTATCAAATAAAAATAGTTTTAGAGACATTAAAGATTGTTTTTACTGTACAAAAAATTACAAATGCTTTCAAAGAATGGTATAAGTAAAATAAAATAGTAAACTTTGCGTTGCGTATAAGCAACGTTGGGAAGAAATGGATTAACGGGTGACGTCATGCAATTCAAAAAGCTGGCAATGTAGGCGGTGGTTTTGACTCGTTACATGAATACATGCTGCTCAGGTGCTGTTCTGTAGCCAAATTTTTCAGCATTTTGTTAGAATTTAGAATGTCATGGCTTTTAAGTAGAGTGAATCGTGCCGCGATACTTATTTGCCGTGTCTAAAACTTTATTTTCGGCCTTTTGAAAGATATTACGAAGGCTGGTAATAGACAATATATTGCTATACTTCGGTTTTTCTTTCTTGGCGCACGGGGATGTGTCAATAAAATGGAATATCTCATGGTATTTCGCGTCGTTCTCGGTTGTGTCGCTAGGATTCGCATGATCGCGACTGTATCGAGCAGTGCTCGCGATCATGCGGCACAATGAAGAACGACGCAAAATACCGTGAGATATTTCATTTTGATGAGACACCCCTGTGCGCCAAGAAAGAAAAACCGAAGTACAGGATATTCGCCCAACCAGCAATAGATGTATATATAATTCATTTTGAAATCTTATTGCATTGTTGTAATTGATTATTTCATTTGTGAGCATTTCTACCGTACAAAATAGTCTTGAAAATCCTTAAATCCGTATTGTATAATCTAACCTAAGTACATGTGTCACTTATTCTGTACTACCATATTGGTTTAAAACTGTTTTAATTATATTATTTCCAACTGATCACTTCGTATGGTATTGGACAAGTTTTGTATTAAACCATTGTTTACAATTCCCAGTTATTTAAAATGTCTAATTTTCAAATGTACATAAATCATTATTGTTTGCATTTCTAGAATAGGTACTCTCTCTTTAGTTTACGACAAAAAGGAATTAATTTAATTTGCTTAGGTGTGCGAGTTACGTTTCCATTCTGGAGATGATATTCGAGTTGCAGTATGATGTGAAGAGATGCACTGGCAAGATATAAGAACATTTGACTTCACCAACACTATTTCCTACAGGCCCAGCCCTCTTGTCTTCTTAAAGAACATTCAAAGAAAATCCTATTACTAAGGGTGCCATTGTGAATTTTTTTCCCTTGAAGTTGCAAGTGCTGCTAGTCTGAATGATATAGACAATTATATCATTTTGGTAACATGTAAATCAAATAATATTTGCCTTGTTTAGAAAAACTTGCTTAAGCACTAGAAATTTATTAATTTAATAATGAAACCAATTTGGAATGTGTGAACAATTAAAAAAAATCTAGGTTTCGGAATGTGTAATAAAAGAGCTAAGTGTAATAAATAATATACTCTCAATATCTAAAGTTTGTTTTGCAAATTTATAAATATTAAGGGCACTGTCCAAATTAGGGAAAATATTTTTGTATATTTCACATACTTCAGTGCTACAAGAGTTTGATATATTTACGATGATTTTTTATTTAAATGTAGACAAATTTGAACTGGTAAATGAACAATAAATCCTGTATTAATAATATTAATAGTTACAGTAAAAATCTAATCCAATTTTACTGAGTATAAGGTAACGGGGGGTAACATTGCCACATCTGTTTCATTTAAAGTTTTACTTTGTTGCATATATTTTTCATAATAATAATATTGACAATTTAATCCGTCACAAAAGTACAATGTTTTTTCAAAATATTGAAGACATATCTTCCATAATTTGGAAGATTTTATTACTTTTTTAAAAGCAAGGAAAGTGGCAATGTTACCGCACAGGGGTCAAATATTTCCACCTCTATTTATTTCAAAGTCTATGGCAATGTTTAAATATGTGAGAGTTGGATAGGAAACAGAAATGCACAAATATTCTTCAGAAAATTTATAGTCTTTGGTTTTTGACAGTTTAAGTACTTAAACAGGGATAAATACTCCTTTGAGAACTTAGTCTACAAAAGTTTTATTAACAGTTTTACACTGTGATGAAGTGTGCTAGGGAAAACGCGTTTTCTCCTTTTTTTATTTAGTCTGGGAAGTTCAGCGGCAATACTGCATGTTAGCATATCACACTCATCCGCGTCATGTAAAGTAGATCTGCTAATTCCATACAGTGAAGTAGCTTTTTCCTATTTAATTTTCCACTATTTACGTTTTCCATTGCTTAGTGCATTTTAACTTCATCATTGGTTTGTGAACTTTAGATATTGGATTTTTTATTTGTCTACGTGGCAAAGTCACAAAGCATGGCGACAACAAAAAAGTAATTTTGTATCAAATATAAATTGTAAACATTGATTAATTACAAGTCATATGCTTTAGAAATGATATAAATAAACTCACAAATGTCAATTGTTTCAATGTAAGAATTTCTTCTGAAAGTATATGAATGTAGGGGCAAGATGGTTAGTATGGCAAGGTTACCCCGGAAGCTGTATATGCTTTTAATACATTTTCTCTTGTTTGTAATGAATAATTTTTAAGTCACGTCATAGCATGCCTAGAGCATAAGATATTTACTTATGTATGACTTTTATTTCAACTCAATCCAACATTAACGAAGTTTCGATTACGAAATTTGGCTGTATCACAAAACACCATTCATATGTACGGACATTTTAGGTTTCAACTATAACCCAATGCAACAAATGATTGTATATAATGTTTCTAAGAGATGTAGTTAACTATGGGAATTCAGCAAGCAAATAAATTTACGATACAGACTGTACTACTTACATTTTTTGAAGTTGTGGCAATGTTTCACCCTTGGCAATGTTACCCGTCGTTACTTTACTGTCAAAAGTCAGTCACCAGAAACAATTCAGTATCGTTCTGCTTATTTGCAAGTTTCAATGAAGATACTCGTAGTTTACGTGTGAACATGTTAAAAAATAGTCATAATGTGCTCAGATGTGCAATAACCAATCAGATTGCTATTGAAAATGAAAAATCTCATATTGTAACCTGAACAGAAGAAACTTGTGCCATTTTTTAAAAGAAAAGCGATATGAGTGGCTCTGCAGCTGATAAAAAGAACGAATTATAATAAAAATTTTTGAATGATTCTTTTCAAGTCTTGCAGTTAAATTTTCTTAAAAATTTCTTTGCCATAAAATCAGGTGAATAATTAATTGATTAAAAAAATGCTTCTTTTGGGGTTGGAATTTCAAGGATCATCTCAGGCGCCTCTACTTCGTATGTTCCTATTTCATTTATTTGTTCAGTTATTTGTTTTTTTCAGTTATTTGTTCAGTTTCATTTATCTGTTTTTTGAAAAGTAAACAGCAAGTTTCCTTCTGCTTCGTTACAATTCCCAATAATTTTGGGACAGTTCATGTTATTAAATAAGAATGTCCTGTATGAATTAAAAATTGTTGGTAGTGGGGTTCAAATTAGATCCATCGTAATTTCTGATAGAGCAAAAAAAAATCTTAGGAGTCCTAATTTATATTCATGGTTCTAAAGAGGCTGAATCCAAATTTGATTAATTTGTGGCTTAATGACAGGAAACAATCAATTGTGAAGATCCAATTTCATAAGGATGGAACTTTTTCCTCTCTGTTAGTGGTTGGGTTCACAAATCTCATATTTATTAATTTCTTCTTTTTTAGTTTCATCCAAAAAGATTTACGGGCTACCATTTGATGCAGTAGATGGTAAATTGAGACCTTCCACTATCCCATTGCATGAATCGAATAAATCATTAAAACAATTTAAAACCCCTGCTGTTGCCAGACCTTCTTTACTAGGAATTTTTAAAGTTCCAGATGAGATTCAAATTCTTCTACAGAAAAAAATATGATAATATACACACCCTAAAATGTTACTGCACATTTTTTATAAATGTGTATGTACCATGCAAATACAAGAACTTAAAAAATGTTGGACCCTCTATTCTTGAACTGATGAAATCGCATCTTAATGTTTGCTTGTAGCTCCATGTAACATTAAACTTCATTAAGTATTTACGGGATGTGATCCAATCAATTTAAGAGTAGAATTCAAGAATAATTAATAAATGTGATATCATGAAATGAATAAAAATACTGCATATAAAATTAAATTGAAATTGTGCAAGCAAATAAATATTTAAATTTATATTTACCATCTATTTGAGAAATAAATTTTTATTTAAAATTTTGTTGATTACAATATGTTCATCAGACAATTTCCTCTTTACCATATTAATCTTGTTTATATATCTATCAATGTTATCAATGTTAGACCTTTTCTATGATGTGCCATGAAGCAAATTTAGGTTCCTTCAAATTTCCCATATCTATTTCCAAATTTATTGTTAAAAGATTATTCCGAATTCCTTTCAGCAAATGAGGCACATCAAACGGGTGAATTATTTCTGTTTTGTCAATGAGGTAAGTTAATCTTAAAAATAATGTTTTCTTTATTTTCTGACAACTGTATATATATAAAATATAATCTTAAAAATTACGCTAGAAACAAAGTTCTATAATCATTTCCTATTCCTATAATCATTTATATACAATAAAAGGCATTATTATTTATATATATTTTAATATAATTATTTTAATAAATTTATTAATTAATAAACTATTATACTTCTTTCAGATAGTATTTAATATAATATTTAGAATAATACAGAGCAATTAAATTCGTGAATGAATTTTTCAGTTACCTCAGGTTCTGATACCTTTATGGGTATATTCTCTATTGCTAGTCTCAGTTTCCTGGAAATTTCAATGAGTCATAATAAATCCATTTCGACGCATAAGTTTGCATTGACCAGACTTTTGTTTCTTTTCTTCTCTCATTGAAGAATTGTCTCAGGTTATGGAGTTTACGCGACACTTAAGAAATTTCAGTAAAAAACTCCATGTCATTGAGGACTCACTTGATTTTTATATTCTTTGCGGTGAATATCCCACAAAATTGGGTTATTCTCGTATAATGAAATTAATTTTTCGAGCTCGTCTAGCTCTCGAGCTTTTTCGACTGGCCCCTGGTGCAAAAAGTAAAAATAATGCCCTGGTTACAAGAATATCGAGCCGTCTCGTTCTCGAGAATATGTTCTCGTTTTTTAGATTTTTAGATTTTCGTGGGCCCCATTCTCTTTCAGCAGTTCTCAGTTACGAGAACGAGAGAGAATATGCGGCAAATGACTACCTTTACACTCCGTTACATTGTAAAGGGTCAATCTCCACGATAAAATAAATATTTACTAAGACCTTTCGTGGCGGACTGTTACGAGTACATTTAAAATATCCGTTAAACCCTAGTCGCAAAAATCAAAATTACTCAGAAAAATCAGTATCTAACATATAACAAGATGTATATCATTGGATTCGTCTTTTTACGCTCATGATAGACTGAAAAATATGTATAGTTCCATTTCAAAAAACAAATTTACCTCAAATATCTCGTAAAATAGAAGTGATAAAACAGAAATAAATACACGTATTAATTAGCCCCATTCCCTCATGCATTTCTGTGAAAACCGCATTGCAATAACTGCAACCGTTCAAAAGTTACAGAAGGTGCTAAAGTTACGTGACTCATCCTGTATTTTTCATAAACGGCAACAGTAATACAATTCTGTTTGTGGTAATAAATTAGTATAAAATGTGTATTGAATGTGTTAAAATGTGTATTGAATTTGATCTTGGTTTTGTTCGATTGTGCTCGTTCGTTCTCTTTATAATCGTATTTGAATTCCTGGCATGGTTGAATGATTCAGTTTTTAACAATTTTTTCTTCATAAACGGCAACAGTAATAAATGTTTAGAGTAATAAATTAGTATGTAATGTGTATTTACTTATGATCTTGATTTGGTTTGATTGTGCTCGTTGATTTTCTCTATAATCGTATTTGAATTTCTGGGATGGATGAATAACTATGATTCAGATTTTAACAATATTCTTTATGTCAATAGTAATGAATGTCTGTTTAGAGTAATAAATTAGTATGTAATGTGTATTTAATTATGTTGTTGGTTTGGTTTTATTGTGGGCGTTGGTTCTCTCTATTTTTGAATTTCTGGAATGGTTGAATAACTATGATTCATTTTAACAATAGTTTTTTCATAAACGGCAACAGTATTAAGTTATTTTTTGTAGTAATAAAGGAGCATATAATGTGTATTTAATTGTTTTGGGTTTCGTTCGTTTGTGATCGTCGGTTCTTTCTATAATTTTATTTGCAATGTTGGCAGTGTGTCATGCGGGTTGCGTATCTAAGACGTGTTTAACAATTTAGTTTTCATAAACGGGGAGAGTAACTTAATTTTTGGGTAATAAATGTGTACTAAATATTTGTATTAGTTTGAATCGATTTTGCTATTTTTTAAAATTTGGTTGTGCTAGCTTGACAGTCACGCCAGCACATTTTTTCATAAATGGCAAGAGTAATAAATTTAATTTTGGGGTAATAAATTAGTAATAAATGAGTACTAAATATTCCATTTGGTTTGGTGCGATTGTGCTATAGTGGTTGTGCCAGCTTGACACAGCCCACTGTAAGACATGACATAATCACCTGACTTACCGTCCCCTTTTTTGGAGTTCGCTCGGCTGGTCTATGTAATTGGGAGGTAGCAAATTTACGAAGGACAACAGCGTACATAACGCATAAAAATCTTAGAATTTTAACACGAATTGAATACAAAAATGTGGTTTGAAATTATTACAAAAAGAGAAAAAATTACGTGTTTGCGTGTTTTTTCGGCTTAGCGGAAGGGTAGTGTGCTTATGTGTGTTTATAACTGTCAACATTCCCGTCACCTTGTTATTGTTAATGCACCTAACCACTTATGTGTATTAGTATTTCGCATGTTACTTCTAAGTGCAAGTGACTGGTGTAGGTTCGTGTCGGACCTTGGTCAGTAGCCAAATCGACTTTTGTATTTAGTCATGTTGGTGACTGCGGTTGTGGTATCGTGTGTGTTGCACTATGCCCTCAAAATATCCGAGGGAAGTGCTTGTCTTCTTTGTCCCATAGTAAGAACATGTCGAACCAGATGTTTAAGCGTTGCTGGTGCTTCGTTGGTTTGAAAGGCTTGATAGAGTTCGTTAAAGATAGCTTTCTCAAGCATTGAGTGAAGGACCCGATATCAAGTTCCTTCCTAAGAATTTTCAATCGTTTCCAAAACCGAGGGAGCGCTATGAGTCTAAGAACTCTCTTCTGAACTAGCTTAAGTGTATTCTTGTACTTCTATGCTGTAGTCCACCACATCGCAGCGGCGTAGGTAGCTAAAGGCCGGCAACATGTTTTATAGAGTGCCAGGTGAAGTCCCAAGGAGAGTAAGTTCCTTCAAAAGAGATTGTAAAGGTGCGTGTCCACTTGAGAGCTACGGTCTCTCGAGTTTGTGTCGAGAGCGTTTCTCGCCGATGGACACAGTTCTGAGAGTAGGCAACTGAGAGCAGTGCAATGCTCGCGGCGAGCGGTCGCCATCGGTACTACTCGCTATACTGCGATTTTTCTAGGAAGAGCTCTCAAGATAACTCAAATCCCATCTTCGCGATGGAATATGTCACGGCATTTCGCGTCTTTTCTCGGTCTTGCCGGTAGAAGTCGCATGATCGCAAGCACTGCTTCATACGGTCGCGATCGTGCGAAATCTAGCGGAACGACTGTGAATGATACGAAATGCCGTGACATATTCCATCGCGAAGATGGGATTTGAGTTATCTTGAGAGCTCTTCCTACAAAATCGCAGTATAATGGACAGGCCTGAGTGAGGACTCGCACCTCCTTGCTCTCAGTATTCGAAACGTGCTGGAAGTGCTTGCGAGTATTTGTGCGACATGGCCAAGCAGACCTGCAAGCAATGGTCGAGTGAGGAGACAATGCGACTAATTTCGATATATGAATGTGCCACTGTCCTCTGGGACACAAGTTGTCCAAATTTTAAGAATAGAGCATTAAAAAATCAAGAAATGATTATAATTTGCCAAGAATTTGGGTGTAGCGAAGACGAAGTGAAGAGGAAGATACATAATTTGCAGAACCAGGTAAGCAAAAAATTACTCTATTTATATTCTGGGATTTTACATTTCAAGAAAGTTATAGAGCTTATACTACATCCAAGAAAAATAATGGGAATTGGGTTTTTTTTCATCGTAGTAAAACCTCTAGAAATTTGGTAATTTAAATGTGAAACAACGTGTTTTATCTGCTAAAGTGACGAACATATTTATTCAAGTGCTACGCTTAAAAAATTAGCCTACTGAAAGAATTTGACTGTCTATAATAATTTATTATATACAAAATCCCATTAAATGTTCTAAAACTATTGTATGAGTTCTTCAGATGTTTAAGTTGAACAATGTGTGTTGCACATCGTATCTGCCAGTAATGTATTGTTGTATTTCTTTTCCAGGTTCCCCAAGAAATAAAAAAAATTAGGAAGAAAAAAGTGGAATGGGGGCAAATGAAACGTATTCCTCAAACTGGCAATATTTCAACGCCCTACAATTTTTATTACCAAGTCTGACTACCAGTTAGACGGAATCAAATGTAGTAAGTCATGAAGTGTTTCTTTTCACTCATTGCATATTCTTTTTTTCTTATCCTACTGACCTTTTATATGTATGGAACAGTTCGAATAAGCACTTTTCAAGCCATTTACAGGAAATCCACATGTACATTGAGATTTAAAGACAATACTATTAATGAAAACAATAGATACAAGTGCATACATAATCTTTATTCAAGTGCATACACACACATAATCATGTAGTAAAAATAAAATTTTACAAGTATTGAAACTACCTATGCTTACATGTACAATATTTACCTAACATAACCTAAATTATTGTATATTGATCTGTAATTATATATACTTGTATTGCCACTTTATTTCTCCAGTAGGAGTCGTGAAGTAATTGGCGAACTCCTCTCTAACCTCCTTTTGCTGTTGACTATAATTATGAAGTCTGCCTTGTTCTAAATTTAAAAAGGAATTTGACGGTGGCGGGTCATCACGCCAACTCCCTTGGATGGTCTCATGCACTTCGTTTTCCGTATCGATAAGTCCTGGAACCAAGTAATTTGTAGCATTGTCCTTCTGTCCTATGAGAAAATTGTGCAGGACACAAATTGCAAGCACAATTTTTTTTACTCTCTCAGGCTGAAGGTTAATGGGACTGCGGAGAACTCTGAATTTATTTGCTATTATGCCAAACGCATTTTCCACTATCCGTCTTGCTCGGGAGAGGCGATAATTAAATATTCTCTGTGGAGCAGGTTGGTTCCGGAAGGGATATGGTTTTAAAATGAATGACTTCATGGCAAAAGCATCGTCTGCCACAAAACAATAGGGTACTGCCATTGTTCTCCCGGGCAAAGCATCGGGAGTTGGTAATTGTATTGAACCGTCTTGCAGTTTTTCATTTAAACAACAGTTCTGAAAAACATCTCCATCAGACACTCTCCCATTACATCCAACATCTACATACAAAAATTTATAGTAGGCATCTACAACAGCTAATAAAACAATGCTATGAGAGCCTTTGTAATTGAAATAGTGACTGCCACTATGAATTGGAGCTTGCATGACAATGTGCTTGCCGTCCAGTGCTCCTATACAATGAGGGAAATTCCATCTTTTTTCAAATGCGTTGGCATGTTCTTTCCACTCATGACTTGACTCTGGGAACTGAAACAAAAAAAACGTACAATATTTGAGTGTCTTTATAAAATACTTTGCAACTAATACGTTAAGTTTTTTTACAGTTTTTCAAAACAATCCTAATAATTATTTTTGCTCTATTTTATAGGAAAACCACAGGCTCCTGAGCTTCAAGATGAGAATCCAGGGTCCAATCAGAATCCAGAATCTCAACCAGGGCCATCAAAAAAAACAACAAAAATTTGGAAAAGGCGTTGGCAAATGCCATTGAAATCATGGAGAAAGATAAAGACTCAAATTCTGAATTTGGAGAGTATGTAGCGATGGAATTAAGAAACGTGTATTTAGAGTCAAGTAGAAGAAAACTAAAGATGTTGATAAGACAGGCCGTACTTAAAGTCATAGAAGAAGATGAGAACGAATTCACCAATGTACCTGTTAGTGTAGAAGTAATTCAAGATGAATGAATAAATCTTGATTTTGAAATGTAGTTTGATATTTTTGTTATGTGTGTATTCCTTTAACAATTAAGCCAAAAAGGGATGGGTTTGTCTAAAATTTGACAATTTTGTGTCAAATTCTAGAATATCCTGAAGACAAATTATTCGATTAAAGAAGTGGCAACAATCCTGATCCATCTAATTTATTTTGATGAAACTTGTCTTTACATTCATTCCTCCTTTAGCTGTTTATTGGATCTATTTAGTAGCCATCAAGTTCATTTACAGTAAAACACCTACCTTCAAATACTGCTCCCTCAGTTGTTACTTGCAATACTATTCTTCCAATTGTACAGGTAGGGATACGGAATAAATTTTGCATGTAGCTATATGATGCACCTAGAATTAAAAGGAAATAGTACAAAATGTTTTCAACTGTAAATTTAGTAGAAGTATTTGCATTCACATTCACATGGAAATAAAAGAATTAGTTAATGCTGTACCTGTTGGCACATTGTTTAACTTATACACTTTTTTTTAGCAAGATACAAGAAAAATTAAAGCTATGTGAAAAGGGGGTTAGGTTAGGTAAAAAACAATCAAGTAGTTACCTGATGCGAGGAAACTAATCGTAACCATTATCCTACCTCGAGCACTAATTGCGTCTCTCATTTTAGTGTCTTTTTTGGCTACTGCTGGTCCAACACATTCGATAAGATACTGTAACTCCAAAGCAGTCATTCTGAAGAAGTTTCGGAATTGTTGGGCATCCTCAAGTTCCAATTCTTTCACGAGTGACGAGCAAGCACCCATCTGTGGTCGACGGGCAATCCACTTTCTCACCCATATACTTCTTTTTTTCTTTTGCAAAGAAGCGTATAAAATAATAAATGCCGCAGCCGCCCTCTTTTTTGCCTCCATCTTAAAATGAACTCAACAGAATTGCAGCTCGCGAGCTAGTGCACTGCTCTCTGGTGGACAGACAATTGAGAGGTAATCTTGAGAGTGCGCCGCGAGTTCACTCTCGAGAGGAAGGAATTTCTGCGAATCGCTCGCAGGTGGACAGGGCATTGAGAGCTTCTCTCGAGACTAACTCGCGCTAGTTACTCTCTAGTGGACACGCACCTTAAGAGACGAACTCTTTGCTGAAGTTTTGATCGAATTCGCCTGACATGTAAATGCCAGCGCATCCTTCGATCAAAAGTGACGCTTAGGTAAGTTGCCTTTGGCACTCACTTCAGTTTTTGAGTTTGTAGTGTAATTTGTTTTGGCAAAGTGAACCGCTTTGTGTATTTGTGTTTGCGACGAGTGTAACAGATTACCCGAGACTTTTCCGCTGAAAAACTCGGTTGGTTTTCTTCGAATGGTTTTCTTCCGCCCAGCATGAGGTTCATCTGCTGTTGAAGTATTTTGAGTTTGTGGTCTAGGTTAATCCCTCTTTCTATTACGGCTACGTCGTCAGCATAGAGGAATAGTCTTATTCGCGTTAAATGTAGAATGTCATTGACATACAGCGAGAACAGTAGCGCACAGTGAACGGAGCCCTGAGTGACCCCGGCTTCTATTCTTCGCTTTGAGGATCTCGTTTTTCCCACATTTACCAGGAATGTGCGGTTTGTGAGGAAAGACTTAATCATATCCGTTATGCCTTGTGGAAGGCAGCGCCGAAGTTTGGTGATAAGTAAGTTGTGTGGCACTTTGTCAAAGGCTTGCATCATGTCGAGATAAATGACAGCTACATCCTGTGTAACAGATCAGGGGAAATCTGCTGAGCCATACAAAGTGTTTGTAAAGAAGCGGAATGGCCCGGTCTGAAGGCAAACTGTTCATCTAGGATGAAATTCCGCGAGAGAACAGTTCGCTGGATTCGCGCGAGTAGAAAGCCTTTCAAATAATTTTCCCATAACAGGAAGAAGACTGATTGGCCTGTTGCTCGCTGCGATCGTGAGATCTTTATCAGGTTTCGGAAGGATGGAAATACTTGCGTATTTGTTTTCTGGAAAGTACCGCTTTGTAATGCAGCTGTTGTAGATTTGCGCGAGCTTCGTGCTTATGACCAATAAGACCTCCTTTAAAACGCGTGGACCTATTCGGGCAGGGCCTGGCGCCTTGCGGCTAGGCAAGCATTTAATTGCAGTGGAAACTTCTTCAACTGTGCAATATGTAAGTGTATTGGCTTTGTCGTCCGTTTCCTTATCTTCCACCTGTGCAGTGTTGTTAACAAACCTCTCTTCAAGCGTGTCGGCAAAGAATTCTGCCTTGGCTTGATCTGAAAAGAGATATGTTTGTTTACTCTCCGAGTTGTCTTGGCCACGTATGGCGGTTACGGTTTTAAATACTGACCTGGGCGCTATCTGGAGTTTGAAAAGGCTGGTACGAGTGATCGAAACCGATCTCTTTCATCCGCCTTTCCCACTCGGCTGCGTGGTGGTTTGCGAGCGCCGTATTCTGGCGTATTTGGCATTACCGCAGTTATTTTCTAAGCGCAGGGAATCTAAACTGCTGACAAAGTCGCTTAGCTTTGCGTTTTTCACACAGAAGATCTTCGACATCTGGAGGACGTGTACGTGAACCCTCTTTGGAAGAGCGCCAGGAAACCGGCGTCACTTTTCTGTGGGCTGTTTGTATGCGTTTTGAGAATGCATGTATGCTAGTGTCTGTATATACTGGTGACTCCATTGTTTGTAAGGTTTGTGTAGTGATGAAAGTGTTTTGCGAAACTCATCCTAGTTAGTTGGTTGTCGGACCCATCGCCTAGGGCTGCAGAAGGTGCGGATGCTACTAACTTCGAAGGTAATGGGTATGTGATCGGAAAGGGGGAAAGGAATGGGTTTGGGAGTGGTGACTCGAATATTCCCGGATGTGAGTGCCACATCTAGGATTTCGGGTCGGAGGCGGGGGTCAGAGGGGAAATGAGGTGTGGAGGGTGTTATGGTGTTGTGAGACAGCAGGAAACTTACCAGTAACCGTTACCGTTGCTGTTTGTAGTGTTGCATCCCTATTCCTCGCACTTGGCGTTCGGGTCGCCCACCATGACCGTGCGAGGTGTTTGAGAGAACATTGCAAAATCGTCTGCGATGAGAGGACGATTTGGAGATATGTGGACACCAGTGCAACTTAGCCTTCCGTCGTCTTTACCATAATCGCTTCCGCTTCTTACCTCGCAAGGCGAGGTAAAGCTGCCGGGCGATGAGGTATCGGGCGACGCACAAGCAACCGCTATACTGCCTCCGCGATTTCGAGCTTTGCAGTCTGCACGGTAGATAGCCATGCCATGGAACTCCAGGTCGTCAGCGCTTAAGAGTTTTGTTTCCTGCAATAAAAGAACATCAATATGATGTTTATTGCATCATAAATCGATAAGACGTCGATCTACAGCGTCCATATGACCGGAACGTCCATTGATGTTCCAGGAAGCTACCGCGAGAGGGCGGGTTCTGGTGCCTCACTGCGTTAGGGGTTCACCCATTGTGGGCTGTCACTTGAGCGCAGTGTTTGTAAAAGTGTAGTGAGGTTAGCAACCTGCTGTTTTAGTTCAGAGACGAATTGCTCCTTCTCTGACTTAGCAGCAGGCATGTTGTGTTTTTGCGCCTTTGGCGCGGCGGTGGCCGATCCTCTCCTGAATGCCCTTCCGGACTGAAGAGTTGGTCTGCACCCCCACCACGAGCGGTTTGCGAAGGATGTTGCTCTGATGAGTGCACCGATTTCGCAAAGGTAGTGCTCTCTTCTACCTTCCGTGCAGGCTGTGATTTTTGTGGCTTCGGTTCTAGTTTTGCTCTTGGCAAACCTTTGTGAGCTTTGAAGCCCGCGTGGTTAGCTTCGCAATTGCAGCAGACAGCAGGCTTGTTGTTGTTGCAGTCCTTTGTCAAATCGCCCTTACCACAATGCATGCAGCGTGAGCTCACCGGCAATAGGTGTGCGCGTGCGACCAACGGCAAGACAGCGTGGAGAATGACGCGCTGTCGGTGCGCTTCGCAACCTCGATGCGCGCCCGGCAGTAGCAGATTGCCGTAGTATAATGCAGTATACATCGTTGGTTTATGGGTGAGATGCTGGGTCGGATTTTCAAGTCTTGGGAATATTCTAATTGGTAAACATTTCCTACAACTGAATTGATCGTATCCACGTTTATAATTCAATTTTTTACTTAATTTAATAACAGAATATATTTGTTTTCCGTCTCTCACGAATTGAACTCTTGATGTTTTTTTGCTTGTATGCTGACGAGTTTTCCTCCCTTTATGTTTTTAGAGGTAATTCAAAATTACATACTCAATCTTAGCTTCTTCAAACTCTCTTAAACAATTAGTACTCATACACATTTCACTGATTTCAACAAGTTCCTTCAAATTCTCTTCTGTACCTAATTTACGAGACAAAATACTAATTTCTTTAAATTTAAGTAAAATCTCATAGCGTTCAATCCGATATATGTGATTAATTTTTAATACCTTCCTAACGTGAAATTAATAAACGTAATCACACACGTGCTGTGAGACTATTTCCTATTCTATCAACTTCTTTCTCTCACGCTTTCACTGTCTCCCACGTGAGAAACCCTTCATCTAAATTGCGTACTATTTCTCACTCTTTTTATCAGAAATGTAAATTGTAATGAACATTTTTAAAGAGGTCAGGCGGAAGAGCAGGCTAAATGGGCTGGGCCTCGCCACCAAAAAAGACATTTACGTATTGTCTTCAAGGCCACTTACCGTCGTCGCCCGGGGTGAGGTTCCCGAAGTAGGCGCCTAACGGTACTAATTACCCGTTTCGGCGCCTCTTAAGCTGGTGAACCATAGGCCTAGCATGGCCAGGACATTGCTCAGCAATGTCGTCGGCAACTTCGTCCGCCGACACTTGGGGAGGCGGGCCACTCACGTAGAGCTTAAGGCCCCGTTCCTCCTTGCGTGCGTGAAGTGCGACGCCCGGAGTTTCTTTAGCTCGACTGCGACCTTCACGTGGTCGGAGGCGTTCCGCGCTTCAAGCGAGAGAAATCTCCACAGTGCTTACTCGTGACCGGGTGTTCGGAGTCCTGGTTTTGAACAAGCGGCAAAACCGCTATCAGACGACACCGAGGCGTTCGCGGCCATGATGGGCGGGACGCGCTTGAAAGCCTTCTTAGGCAGCGGCTGTTTTCGCTCCGGCACTGCGGCGTGGGTGGAAGAGGCGACACGGCCGCGGGAGGTGCGAGCTCAACCGCAAGGGTCTTCGCTTCACCGTTTCCGGTTAGCGGGATCACGTTGGAGGTAGCTGCGGCGCTCCCGACAGGCGCATAAAATTGGCAAAAACTGGTAATTTACCAACTTCTCCCCCCTCTCCCCAAACCCGACGCTGAAAATGGTGTAACTTCTTACCAAACAATATGTACATTGTATTGAACAATTTGAAGTTGGGAGGGGGGCTTTTAATTTGGATGCTGAGGTTAGGCAGTTTTTTGGACTAGTTGCACCGTACTATTGGTGAACATCTTGGTTGAAGCTTTCACCTTACTCTTCACTTAGATCACTAAATGAAGGAAAGCAATCCAAGTGGCTATGTAAGAAACAAATAATTAAATGTATTTATTGGTGTTGAGGCTCTGGCCATTTAGCCTACTCTTCCACCTGACTACTTTCAAAATTTTCATTAAAATAGTGGATAATAAAAAAAGGAAGTCATTCAATGAATAATACGTATGCGATTTGGGTGAAGAGTTTCACACATAGAAGACAGGAGTAAAAGCGAGGGAGGAAGGAGTGCACAGAAAATGCACGCTCTCACAGCGTTTGTGTGATTAAATTTATTTCATGTATTAAAAATTAATCCCAAATATATCAGGTTGAACACAACGAGATTTTACTCACATTTAGAGAAATTTTATTTTTGTGATTCAGCAAGTTAGGTATAGAAGGGGGAAATTATTTACATCAGTATTAATAAGTACTACTATTTGGTTTAAGGAGGTTTTAAAGAAGCTAAAATTGCGTACGTATTTTTGAATTACCTCTAAAAACTCTAGGGAGGGAGGGAATCTCATCAGCATACTAGCGAAAACACATCAAGCCAATAGCTCAAGCCGTGAGAGAAAGTGAAAACATTGAAAGATAATGGTAATGATTTTACGTGCATTTCGTAATAAAAATAATAAAAGAATGTATTATCAATCTATTCGGTTATTAAATTAAGTAAAGAAAAGAACTGAAAAAAAAGGAAATCAATTCATTTTTAGAACATTTTTAAAATATTCCCCAGACATGAAAACCCGATCCAATATCTCTCACCCGTAAACTAACGACTTATACTACATTTATTCCTGGGATATGCAAGGATGCACGAAAGGGAGCATCCCTGCATGCGCCTTAAGCGATTCAGTAAACGCGAGCGAACGAGAGAGAAACAATAGGATTAGATAGAAGTATTTTTTCCAAAAACGGAGTGCAACGTTGTACGATTGGTAAAATTGGAATAAGTATGAGAGATGTCACAGTGCTGAAACAGTGCAGCGTCCACCTAGTCCTAATTTTTAGCAAACGAAGTGGGAATATCCCTAGTATTTCATGAATCCAGTTTGTGACTTCTTTTTAAACTTCTGAATGTACATTTTTCTAATAGAGGGGAGTTGTTCCAAGAACGGATGGCAGTGAAAGTGAATGATTGCAAAACATAGTGGTTTTGTGATGCGGAACATAAATAAGGCGTAACGCTCGGGCACGATGTAACTTCATAGTCTGAAATCGTTGCGTGTGTGATGTTTAAAATCTTGTAAATGTGGAGAAAGCAGAGAAGTAAACGCTTTTTATCGACGGTAAGAATTTTCGAGTGCGCATAAAAAGTTGAAATGTGGTCGTATTTTTCGAGGTCGAAAATAAAACTAATACATGCATTTTGAACCACTTTTATCTTACCTGTGTTTTAAATTTGTCAGTCGGTAGGAAAATGCCGTAATCAAAGTGAGACATAAAGAGGGATTGTACGAGGGCCTGACGACTTTTTGTAGGTACAAAAAGTACGCATGCATTTTAGAACATGTAGGGACGCGAACACTTTTTGCTAGATTTTATCAATTTGAACATCCCAGTTTAGAGTATTATCCATATGCACACCTAAATTTCCCAAGTCGCTACACCACAGTAGAGGAATTCCATGTATGCAAATAATAGGGAGAGTGGAAATTGATAACTTTTTTTAAGGAGTTTCTGGCGCCGATTACAAGACAGATTTATTGAGGTTTAGCAGTATTTGACGTAGCGGTCATTGATGATGACCAAGAGGAGAGACTGTGAAGGTCTTCGTTTTTTTAGCAGAAACGAGAAGAGGTGTTAGCACATTTTTCCCGGCCGCTTATAAACAACCTTCGTCCAGCTGGGCGCTCTTTGAGCATTCTTACCGCCTGTTATAGGAGTTCCATGGTGTTGGAGTGAATTATGGGGGTGCAAATATGAAATTCGCGCGTCCCACTTTACATATATAATTTGATTTTCCCGGTGTCTGCGCTCGACATGTCTTAATTTTGCCGCCAGGAGCCGGACTGTGTGTGGCCTGGTCTGGGCGGTGGAGCCCCCTACCGCCAGCACCAGAAGAAGCAGCAGGAGTCTGAGTCGCCGCCACCTCCCCCTGCCCTGGCCAACAGCTGCCCAACCCGGTGTTAATTACGGGGCTGTGGTGAGTGTGAGAGACTAGAGGGAGCGTGGGGCGGGACGATGATAACATGGCGTGTTTGGCGCAAAGGAGCTGCGGTTGTGAGACTGGCCACGTGCTGCGGCAGATCATAGAACGGCGTGACAACGCGTCGCGCGAGAATTTAATTCGGCAGTATAATTTCATATTTAAAAAACCCTTCTATAACCATGGCTGGAGTGTCGATTGATGTGAAAAGTTGGAAAGTGTAATTTGCTCTTTAATTTTGTCTTGAAGTGTTTTGAAAAGAATTCAGCCTTCGTCTTGTGTAATTTGCTATTCATGTTGCCTTTTAAGTAACGTTGCATGTAACTAAATGTGTTCCCTCTTCATTGTAAGAGTTTTAAAAATTATCAAAAGTTTTTCCTTTCCTTAACAAGAGGGCCCGTTAATTTACAATTGACCATCAGCGTTCACGTGATGACAATTTTTTACTGATTTGCCTATATCTAACATAAAATAGGAAGGCGAGGAGTTCTAAAACAGAGCCCTATGCGACGCCACAAGCTAGTGGCAAAATATACCACCGAATACAACTTTTTGTTGTCACTCTGACAGCTGGAGAACTATTTGAGTGTGGATGTGGCATATCCGATGTTTTTTAAACTTTAGTAATAAAATATTCCGGTCAACAGAATCCAGAAGTCTTGTTTAAATCCAGAAGAACGAGAGTTGTGATTTTACCGTTGTCCAATCTTTCTCTGGCGTATTCAATCACACTAAGCAGCGCAGTTCCTGTGCCTTTACCGAGCCTAAAACCTGTCTGGTTTTTATTCTAAATACTGAAATTTTGTAGATGTTCGATGTCTCCAGGCGATCTTTTTAACCTTTAACTTACTAATGGGAAAGAGTTTTCCCGGAGACTTTCAACCCAGCGCTACCAATGGGATGTTTCTCGCCTGACCTCCAGAGGCGTATGACAGTTCATATCTCTCGCTTACTGCGGATGACAAGCCGCGCGGCGGCGATTCCCACGTATAGGCGACGCGGCCTACGCAAGGTGATGTCCTGGAGCGCAATATCAGCGGTCGTGGGCCGCTATGATATTCCGCGCGTTTACAGTGTGCTGAGACTTCAATAGCAAATTAAGAGGACACAGAAGAATAAATCTAACAAGAATAAGGATAAGAAGAAGAGCCTTCCCCTACTGTCTGTGAAATACCAAAGATTTTCTTCAAATTTAAAAAAGTTTGAATGTAAACGAACATACATTTTTCACTGGAAAACAAGGAAAACATTACATTTTCTTAAGTTTTTGCAAACGTCACTTCATTTATCGGCGACAGGATTTTGTTTTTAAATTATTGAAAAACGAGTAACGGAGAAAAGTAAATTGGAATTTGAAGAAAAAGATTGTTATATTATTATTGACTTCCGTAAAAAAACTTAATACTGCTTGCAGTCAGAAACGGAATTTTAGAGTTTGCACTGCAATTAACTTAAAATTTGTTTAAATTGTATTATTTTAATTTAATTTAAAAACGTTTTTAATAATTAAGTGGTACCAGAAAGATATTTTTTCTCTTTCGTTTGAGCAGCCGCACGTCATTATGGTACTTTATCCAGAATGATAACAAAGCATTAGAAATAGTGTATTTAAATGTTTCAATCAATCAATTATTTTTACATTCCCGTATACTATCCGTACGTACGTATAGTATAGGGAAAGTTATGTAATGCTGCGCGAAAAAACGGCGCATTTTCGGCAGAAAAACTCTTATTACAGGGCCCTGGTAATGAAAAAGTGGATAAATCCAATTTCTAAATTAAGAAAAACAATCTAACACGTGGTGCAGCCAGAATCCCTATTTTGTGGGTCCTTGATGCCGAAAAATCAATTGAAAGCAAAACGTTTGTCTGTCCGTCTGTGAACAACGATACCGACTACACCGTTCAGCCGATTTTCTCCAAAACTGATACTCCCCGATCGATCTGAATGATCTCGCGGACCTTTGAATTTGAAATCGATATTTTAATTTTGGAGGGTACTTTACATGAAGCCCCTGGGACATTTTCAAAAAAAAAAACAAATTGTTGAATAGTGTGAAGGTCATTTAAGAGACTGGCGTAGGTCTCATGTTGGTTGAAAACTATAATTTTTCTGAAAAAAATTTAAAAAATTCGGTATCTTCCTACAACTACAATTATGAAGATACACTTTTTTCTTAATGAAATGTGTTCATAAAAAATAGGTCTTCAAATAAGGTCATTTTCAATTTTTCAAAAACGTAAGTATTTTTTTTTCAAAAAATTGTCAATCAATTTATTTCTTTAAACGATATTTTCTTAAAAATAGCACAAGGTTTTTTGATTAAATGGGGACCTGAGGTAGCATAAAGGAAGCTAAAGAGAATGGTGCAGGTTTCATATTCGTTGAAATGCCTGATTTTGCAAACATTTGAAAAAACTAAAAAAATGTCGGCATCTTTATACAACTAAAATTGTGAAGATACGATTGTTTTTCTTAATGAAATATGCTCATCAAAAACATCTTCAAATAAGGTAATGTTGAGTTTTTTGAAAATGAGTAGTTTTTCTATAATTTCCTGACAAACATAATAGCTCGCTCGAAATTGTCTGCGTTTCGTTTTCTTACAACTAGAATTTTAAAAATACAATTTTTAAAGTAGTTTTTAGTTAGCAATACGAGTTTGTTTTCTATAATTTTGTTACAAACAATAGCCCGCTGCAAATTTACTGCGCTTCAGACAGCTGGATGCGTCATAAATTCGAATTTGCAATTTTGTATATTATTTCTCTGTTCGTTTTTACATTCGACCGTTTGTTGTACATTTACACATTAATCTTTTAGAAATTTGAAATATTTGAATTAAAACTGCCAGCTCTTTAAGGGAGTATCGACAATGCAGGGAACGCAACAATTGAATTCCGTTCCGCTGTCGCGAAACTATGAATTACGTGTCTTTGTTGGGACTTGATATAGCTGTATGATATCAGGCTTCTTTTTCCAATACAAGTTTACAAAACTTGTGTATTATATTTTTACGCAGTTTTGGAATTCACATAGTTTTGACAACACTGCGATGGAAATGGTGAGTTGCTTGCTTCTTGGTTGAGTTGGACGTTTTCAAATAATAGCTAAGATGTTAGTAGCACAGAAATTGCAATTCTTCAATCCTACGTAGCCGTTTCCAATAACAAGGGAAAGTTCTGTGCTGTGGTAGCACCACTAGTTTATATTGTGATGAACCGACACTCAGACACAAAAAAGGGGGGAAGGCACAGTCACACCGATGTGTGTCGGTATTCAGATGACAGGTGTGCCCGTTAAATTTGTAAGTGAATGGGCGACAAACGAACACTTACCTGACATCCGGCACCAGCTTATGAGCACCTCAGGGGTGAGCACTCTGTTCGAATGAGGGCATGCACAGGGTTTGGCAGAAATAAGCTTTTTCGAATTTCCTTCAATGTGTTGTTCGCATGAAGGACGAAAACACGTTTATTGTTGCTTTTAAATTACAATATGCTTTCTTCTTGTTACTTAAACCACCTATTATTTAAATTTTAATCTAATTTGACACTTGCTCAAATTTCTGTTTGTTTCTTAAAAGTGTCTTTAACATTACTGGTGTGAATGACATAGTGGTAGATCCGTACCTCGAGTCGACGAATTGCACACCTGTTGTCGTTCCGGCTGGCGCTGTCCCAGGCAGGATAACGGTCAGGTGCCGCCATTCGAGATGTCGCTATCAGGACGGGCGTCGCAGGAACCACAGCTCGCGTACACGGGATTCCGCCTCTCGCCGACCGGAAGTTGTTGAGAAGAGCCACGGGCGTTGAAGAGCGGGTTAAAGCCGTCAAACGCCACTTTACCCGTATAAATGCAGCCACGACAGCTCGGCTGATTGATTAACTCCCTCTGGATTTCTGCTGTTGTCAACCACTCCTCGACGTGAAGTTTTTTTACAAGTTAAATTTTTCAAATGCTTTCTCCGAATATTTTTTAACTGAAGTTGGGCAGTAGTACGCAAATGTAGAAGTCTATTACAAAATTTATTTAACTGAATATCTGTATATTTAAATAGGGGCGTTGAAGCTTACTTACCTGTTTGCAACGCTTTACGATGTGATCATAAAACAAAGGATCAACCATTGCAGAAGAGATTAACTATTGTACCTTTTGAATGTAACTAACTGATTTCCCTTGAAAATTATTACATTATCGCCAATTGAATCACAGAGACTAGAGACCAGTGAACTTCAAAATCCTAAGGAGACAAGGAAAATTATTTTGTTAATTATTATTAAGAAGCTTCTACGACTATGTTTGGAGAGTTTCAACACAAATTACTAACAACATGCTTGGCAGCAAGTGTAATTAGAAAATTAAGCTATTCCTATTATCAATGTATTGAATAAAAACATGAAAATATTAATTTCAATTTTACTGTGAGGTTCGCAATAATACACATACATCAATAAAACAAACTTTATTATAAACAGAATATACAGAAAAAAGTTAACATTGATGTCCTTTGCAATATTTTATACATTTTTTCTTACGCAAGCAAGACATTTCATTTCCAAACAATACAATAGCAACAAACCACCGAATCGTTTACACATCACTTAGTCGAAAATGTGTCTTCCTCTTCGACTTTGTCGAACAGGTGGACGCACATCGCAATTGAAGAGCTCCGAAGTAGTGTCTCATGATATTTGAGACAAATTAAGGTAAATGACAAAACGGGTCTCTAAAATTACTTTAATTATAAAGAATCTATAAAAAACATAACTCTAAATCTTGCAATTTGTCCTGAAAATTCAAAAATACTTTAAGAGGACAAACGAAATCCGGTAACGGTATGTAAATGGTTACAACAAAAATCCTATTATTCCCACGCATACGACTGTGTAACACAAGCTCTTCAATTTCAACATTTTTTGTTCCTTGGCAATAAAAATTACAACACAAGATTTTTCCTCTCTTCTACAAAAATGTAGAAAACTGGCAAATGATCTTGCATGACTTATTTTCTTTTACATAAACTAAAAGAAAATATTTTCATAGAACTTGTCCATCAGCAACTTTACTTTTCTGTAATTGAAGACCTTGCAAAATAACATGCGTTACCAAATTTCTGCTGAAATTGAGGTATTAGTGCATTTCCACGCCCCATAGATGTATCTTGATGTTGGGTTTTTATTTTAAAGATTCGTCTCAAGATGGCAGTAATTCATAAATGTTCTTTATCCCTATATGTAGAATGCAATGCCAAAACCTTTACTTGCCTTTTTCTCAAAACTTACGTATTGTGGTATAGCATGTTATTCCCCCGAGGTCTTCATTTTAAACGCATTGAAAAATTGAACTTTGCAACAAGTTTGTTCCATATAATTTCATTTTTAATTACTACCGTATGATAATAATCATCCACAGAATATGACTAAATGATTCCTACTTATAATACATATGTTTCAGAACTAGGGCTGGAAAAAATCATGATTAAAAAAGATTTCATTTAAATCAGATATTTTAAAAATTGTATTAGATGTTTTTACTATCGAAATTGTTAAGTGATTATTTATCCTTAATTACTTTAAAAGTAGAAAAATGTTTACTAAAACAAGTTTTATATTGATTATAACTCATTATATATAATGAATTATACATATGTTGGGTTTTAATCAGTAATATATTGAAGTCGGGTTGGCCCCACTGCTGTTCGTTAGAAGAGCGTTGAAAAAAGGAACGTTTGCCTGTGTCAGTTGAGTCTGTTGGTCGTTGCATCTCGCAGAGTGTGAGTTGTATGTGTTGTGTAACGTGTGTTCGGGCTGTGTGCCGTAAAGTATATGTATCAACAAATGTTATATTCATTAGCAGTCGATTGAACACTGCGTTTACGGATTATTAAATCCCCAACTCCAATAAAATGGTTATGCGCCCAGGCAAGCAACAATCGGCCGAAAAGTGAAGTATTGAAGTAACCACGTGCACGCGATCGAGTAAGATGACGTCGGGTAAGAAGAATCCAGAGACATCGGCGCTTGCAAGAAAAACTACGTTGTGATTTTTTTGAATATTCAGAGAGTTACCTCAGGAACTTCAAACAAAAAGATGAGAAATTGCTGATCGAGTCTCCCAGAAAGACATTTGTCCTAGGATTTCTAGTACTGATTAATTCTGTTCGGGGTTTGTTTCGGGATTTTGTGGAAAGTGTAAAGTTAAAGTACTTGTTAATGTACAAGATGAGCCAGGACCATTTCGAAATGATTTTTGCTTCAGTGCGAGGTCGCCTGGGGTGGAATAATAACGCAAATGCAGTGCAATTCAAAGCTGCTTACAAACAGCTGCTTGTTAAAAATAATATTTCAATTCAGGGAAGGCAGACAAATTGCTCTTCTCAAGATGGATCAAAAATCCTTACTGTAAGCAAGAAAATTACTTTTCATTGGGACCCACTTATGTTTAAAAGCATCAGACGCACTGATCAGGATCCAGTAATGCTCATAGCATCAAATGAAGAGGATTCTTCTGTTTCAATTTTTGAAGAGCCATTATCATTGTACAAAAAAAATGTTATGTACATAGCGGGTTATGTTTAAAAAAATTGCAGAAACCTTTCCCTGTGATGTATGTGTAGGATCTCTGTTCAGTGATAACCCGGCTGCGGTCCTCAAATTTATTCCTTCTCAAGATCCTTGGGTCCAAATGGACCCATATAATTTCTCTCTCAGATTATTTACTTTTCCAATGATCATATTTAGTATTCTTAAGAGGAAGTTAAAGTTGGACACTGAAATGTTAATTATATACATTTATTTTTGTTTATCAAGTCGTTCAATAATGTAAAATAAGGGTCTCTGAACACGCGTGACAGCAAAATAATGAAATGCACGTACAGAAAAATCGCATTACACACATGTACAAATGTGATTGACATGATTTTTACCTGAAAAAGTTTTTATTTAGAGCAACGATAAGTAATTTTGTTATCAGTTTTACAACACACTCCATTTTCCCCTTTTTCGAATAGAATCTAAAGAAATTTAATTTTGATGACAGTGAATTTTGCATCGGAATTCTAGTTTTCTACTTCTATTGATGACGAAGTTTGCGGCAGGTGTGTTTTGCGTTCAATAACGGCTTTACAAAAGATTCCCCAAGTTTTCTATAAAAAGTGTTATTTTTTATAACATTTTTAATAGCAATCCGAATTTGCGTTTGTGAAAAAAACGTTTGAACTCATGTAAAATGTTCATTTTGTCAGAGAGAACCACAATAGGCCACAAAAATGTATTTTTTCTATGAATAAGAACTAATCGTATCAAAAGCTTCCCTTTGTAGAATTATAGGTTGTCATTATTTCTGGTTTCTTGTCTCCAGATTCGCAGCCTCTTGCATCATTGTAAAGGGAGATTTGAAGGACAACACACTTGTTCATTCGTGGCACATAGGATACTAATGTCGGGTAACTCGCAAAATCGAAAGTAGAAGGTGTTTGTTGTGCCCTTTGTGGGGAGAAATTTTGGCGGTATAGAAGATCTGTTTTTGTGCATAGTTCTACCGAGAGTGATGTCCCTTTTGAGAAGCTCCTGACTCAAATGGTATGATGTAAAGAAATTGTCAGGAGTTATATTGTTATCCTTCAGAAGTGAGGATATTTATAGCACAACTTTTATTCCCAAATTTTGTTCTTGTTCTCTAGAGTGCCCTTCTTGTTTGCCAGAGGTTGTGCATTGCACATGTAACGTGTTTCATTCAAAATTTCCCTCTCTATTTGCCAAGTCTTTGGCATGTGCTGCCGAAATGGACAATTGACTCGGAAAACGCCTAATTATTCATTGATTGTTACATACAACTGAAGATTGCACAATATCGGAAGAGGAAGAAACACATCAGAAAACTACGTTCAAGTTTTAGAAAAACCGTCTATCCGTAGTTTAGAGAGTTGAGATTGCTCCCAGCTGTTCGTAGAGTACTTCGATAGTGTTTTCGTAATTTGATAGTATTATAAGACAAAATATTGTCATTGTACACCTTATAAGATAAAGCCTCCAATGATAATACAATCCTTCCATAGTTGATTCCTACGAATTTACCGAGTTATTATATGAAATTTCTAACGAGAGTTCAACATGAGAAATGGCACGGGTGCAAATGGACCCGAAGAACTTATGTGTAAAAAAATTATAATTTCTTTCGTATTGAAAATAAATGAATGACATTTTATATTGTGGCGGCATATAGCGGTGCCTTAATAAATTTACAACAAAAACTTCTTTTTCATACTCTCAGGCATACGCACGTGCGCTTTCCCCGCTCGCCTCGGCCCAGCCGCGCTCCAACGCCCGTTGTCCTCTGCTGCCAGAGACCCACCCCTCCGACGGGACGCCGGCCTGGTAAGAATTTATGACCTCTTGTCGTCAAAGGCCACTTGACGAACCCACTTCACTGAATGCTCCTTTTGTGACCCACCCCCGCCCTCCTCGCTTCCACGCCTGTCGCGATAATTTAAGAAGTCCGAACCCTTTGCCATACAATAATTGCTCACCGGGGATGCCACCCCCCCCCCCGACGAACGCAGCTGCGTTTCGGTAGAGAGAGATACTTTAGAAAATTTTCCACGAATCCTCGGACCGCGATTCGTCAAAATTAATTCTGCGACGCAGTAAGGTGCGGCCAATGAGAGGTTTCACAAAGTAGGTCAGCGAGCCTAGGATGAACTTAGGAGGGGGAAGATCCGGAGAGGGACAGATTCTCAAAATCTTAAAAAAAAGTCAACACTAGGGAGGTAGTCGTGAGAGCGAACACACGAGAGCATCGGCCGCGAAAGAAACGCTTAGAAGTGAGTTATGAACGGGTAAACGCGAGGGCAGCGGCCGCGAAACAGACACTTAGAAGCGAGTTGCGAGTACCAGGATCCAGCCTCCGGTCCGCAACAGCAATTAAATGCTGTCGTATCGCTCGTCCGAGCCGTAGTGAGAAACGAATCCGGACTCGACCCGCATCTTGGTGGCGAGGCGCAAAGGAGACCTCGGGGCACGCAACGAGCCGCGAGAAGACGTCCAGCCTCCCGTTTCAACATTGCCGCTCATAAGACAACGCCCGTTGAAGACGCCGAGGCCATCGACCGCAACGTGGACACCCCAGCCCACGCCCATTCAACAGATAAGACTTAACGCACGCCCGCGCTTTGAGGCGTCCCGCCTCGAGACGAGACGAAAATGTCTCCCAAATTCTAAAGTGTTCTATCTTTCTGTTTTTTTGTTTTGTTTGTTTTTGTTAGAGTTAAGCGGTGCCGCGCAATGGCATATTTTTCTTTAAGACTGTAACAGAAGTGTAATTAACTATCTTTTCTCTTAATTTTCTTTTACTGGGCTCAATAGGTAGGGTGTAATCCCACCTCATGGGATTTTCTTTGTGTAACTTCCCCGGCCGTAGGTCGGGAATAAATGTATAATTTTATTTCACTGCCCAATTACGGCTCATCATTTACAAAGTAGTTTCCCGGCCCGCACCTCTCTTCCACCCGCTAGCCGATGGCGTTGCAATTTGGGCTCCCGCCGTGGGGCTCGATCATGATGTTGCAATATGCGAGTAGAAAACAGTCAAAACATAATTGTCATGGAGTATCAGAACAATCGCACTATTTTCTTAAGCGGTACAAGAAATTAAAATTTTATTTGGGTCGAAATGGACCCGAGGACCACAGCAGGGATAATCATGATATGAGCAGGGCCTTTTTGAGAAGGAAAGACAATGGAGGATTGCACTGGCCATCTCAGAGTGTAGCGTGTTTGTGAAACTACAGAATTGAATACAAGGACATTTGTTCTGCTTCACAACGATAGGCTTCCTCAAGGAAGAGTGAGGGACAAGATATTAATTGAAATATTAATGGATTGTAAATATGAATGCCTGTTTACAGAACTGAAAGAACACTTGCTTGACAATGTTTTTCCAGAAAATCATGTTGTAACAATGATAAAGAAAATAATTCTACTCTTTTTAAGGATTAGAATGTTTGACATTTCCAAGAAATTTAATGTAAAAGAGAAGATGCCAATCAGGCAAAAATTAAATAAAACAATTTTATTCAGTAATGAATAAAATGTGCAGTATATATTAAACCCTGTTTTATTTAAGATACTACCTCAAACTAAATCTGTCCAATACTTTTAAGCAATATATATTAATTTTTGTTGAGGGAAATAAGTTTTGATGACTAAAACGTTTTTTATAAAGTGCCTTGTTTCATTGCTCCAGTACTTTAATACTTTATTTCTCAATGATTTTGCATGTTTTCTAGGAATGAGTTGAAGGGTTCAGTGCAAGGTGTTAACTCAAAAGAATCAAAGGACATATTAAATTTTCAATAAACCATCCCGGAAAGTATTTTTTTAGATCCCTAAAATCTGATTATTTTTAGTATTCTTTCTTCCCATGGTCTAATTAAATTAATGTACCTTCTGAATTCTTATTTGTAACGTTTCTTGAAAATATTATCCTCCTTAATGGGAGGTGTTAATTCACTACGTTAATGTATAATATGCTAGTATGCAAGACTTGAGTGCAGTACAATGTGATTACTCAGGGAAAAATTTTTAATATTTCTTATAGAATTTAATCTGATTGCAATTATTGCCTTTCATTCGCTTAAAAATACCAATTTAATTGAATTTTCAAGATTAATTATTTTCTAATGAAATTAGCACTCCTATAAATTATACATTGGCATGGTTCATCAGAAATTCTCAAGGACGGGTGAGGAACAAGTTTTTTTTACTCGCAAGTTCAAGAACGTCTTGAAAATACATAGTACCATTCTTTGTTACAAGAGTTCAAAGTGAAACAATCTAAAACTTAGGTAATAATCGATAATACACCGTATTTGCGTCGGAGCACTACATGAATTAATACCCGTATAGGCGTAAGCATCTTTCTCGTCGTCTTGCCCCTAGTATGGCCGAGAGCGTATCTGTCAATTTGGGGTGCGACACTAGCGCAGTTGCTCCTTCTAGTGTATAACACTACAACTTCTTTGGCTGCCATCTATCAACCGAAGTACATTTTTTTTATATCTTCTTAAGTTTTCGGCTTCCTAATGGTCGAACGGAAATATTCATTTTAGAATATTAAAGAACACAAAAACTTAATCCTAAATGGCAATTTTCTTTTAGAAATTATGCGCCGTTAGCGCTACTAAATACGCGACATTTGAAGCTCTTTTTCACAGATAATTTTTGAGTTTTCAAAATACTTTATTTGAAGTTATTTTAAGCACTTACACTCGCAAATATAATAATCTTTACAAATTGCTGGTAATGTGTATATTAAAGATGTGAGAGATCTTAAAAAAAATACATTTGTATAATTTTTGAAAAAACAAAACAAAACAAAAAAACTCAAAATAAACTTTACGTCATATTAAAGAGTGCAATTAGCACCATCCGCTACAAAAGATTGAAGAAAAAATGTGCAGCTATATATGAGAAAAAGGCGTTTGAGCGTTTCTGAAAATGCGGAATTTTGACCTACTTTTCACAGAAAACGGTTGTTTTCGAGAAACTTTACATGACATTATGTAAAGCACATGTGCTCGAAAATATAATATGAAAAAATCGCCGCTAATGTAAATATTAACGTGTGAGACAAGTCAAACAAATTACATTTTTCTAATTTTTGAAAAAAACAAAAGAATAGAGCAATATGGCGCTTTTGTGTCATAAAATACATTAGGCACTATACCTACCAAAAGTTTAAAGAAACAATTTGGAGCAGTTTTTCAGAAAATCTAATTTCTGTAGTTTTTTTAAAATTACACATATTGCACGCAATATCGCGCGAAAACCACTAAAATTTTGAAAAAATGTACATGATCTTAAAGAAAAAACTCATTATGAAGAACACATTTTGTTTGAAAGAAAAATCTGTGTCTTCAATTTTGGTGTTGGAGAAAGACGAGTTGGAGAAAAAAATTCAAACTTTCACAATTTTCGAAAATTCAGAGTTATCCGTCAAAATCGGACATGTGCCATCTTAATAAGTGTATTTTACTCTATTCATACAAGAAATTTAAAGAAAAAATTTGGAGCCGTTTTTGATAAAATTTTGGAAATGTCCAGGGAGCTTCATGTAAAGTACCCCAAATTTTGAAGAATCTTTTTGAAAATCTCTGTTTACGCAGCAAAATATAGCTTCAGATTCAGATTGGCAGAGCTATGAATTGGGTTATGGCGAAACGAACGTTCTGAACAACGCTCGATCGATCGCTCGATCTCTGGAAAGACACAATACACCCATCTTATTAGAAGATAATAGGAAGAAATCAGCAATCATTGAATAAATCGTTCACCTTTTTACCTCCTTCTCACATGAAATCAATCTCCTTTTCTTAATTTGTATAGCACCAATTTTCACTGGTGACTTTCAGCTCGGTTCCGGCTTAAAGCGGTTATTCCTTAAAAAGAAACAGTGGACGGGGGGGCGGCACTAGTACCAACTTTGAGAGCTTAACCTGTTCTCATGGAACGTTAGTGCGCGCTCACTGAAGCTCGTTCCCTAGGCGGAGCAACTATTGTGAAGTGCCTGTTTCGGCGTTTGAATTTGGCGACAATGCTGTCATAGTTTAGAAACGGAGATCTAGTGTGTCTAAATAATCTTTTATGTACATGAGCGCTTGGCGGTTGAGCCCGGTAGGAGCTGCTCCCTGGCGAAGGGAGATGAACTAGTAGGCCCGCCAGTTCCAATGCAAGGACGTCGAAAGGCGAAGAAGACAAAGAAGTTGATATACCCGCTCTTTTCGCAGCTAGCACAGGGCTAGTCCGATGCAGTACGTTTAAAATGCAAATTCTGAGCTGGTAATAAAGGCCAAAGATTGTTATTAAAAACCAATCTCCCGCCACGGCGCCAAATTTGAATAATTTTTTGCTGCCAATGTGCCAACAATCTCAAAGCTTTGACTCAAACCAGATCGACCCCGGAATATGCATTTTGGAATAAATTGTACCTATGGTTCAGGCGCTAGCAGTGTTCATGGACGGATGGACGTTTTCCTTTCAATTGGTTTTTCGGTATCAAGGACCCACAAAAGAGGGTTTCTGGCTACACCACATGTTAGGGGATTTTTATTTCTTAATTTAGCAACTGGTTTTATCCACTTTTTCGTTATCGGCGCCCGGCAATTAATTTTTTCCCGCCGCAAATTCGCCATTTTTCGCGCATGACTTAGAGCGCGATAATCTCTAATTATACTGAACCAATACTGACCAAACTTTTGTGCTAACAACCTTTAAAGTTCTAGAGTACTATAGGCTATGATTTATAACCACAAACCTTAGTATATTTACAAAATAATTACTTTTCTGGACCTTTTTTGCCTAACTTTACATCACAAATTCAAGAATGCATCAATGTCAGTAGTTTAGCGGCGCGCCACCAGAGGATGACGTCTGATATCTACCAATGATTTGATCAATGACCAGAATTATTACGAAATTCATTGAAGTTTGAATAAGGATATATAATGTCCTTGTGTGAACGTTGGTTGAGCATTTGAAAGAAAGCCATAATCAAAGTGGTAAAGGACGTCAAGAAAATATTGTATTGTCCTTAGTTCGTGTTATGTCGACAAACAGTGGGAAGAAAACATTGTGAGCTTGAAAGTGTTTAAAAATTGAGGTAGGTTGAGAGAGAGAGAGAGAATAAAATACAATATACAATCCAGAATATACAGTAATGTACAATGTAGAATATGTAGGTATCGTCGGTATTCTTTCTAAACAACCTCTTCTTTTACAGAAATTTGTTAAAACTGAATTGTTTGAAACAATGCCGAAACGAAAGTCAGTTGTCGAAACACTATAAGTCTGGACAGTCTTTAATAATTGTGAAACAGCTACTCTGAGGCAAGAGCGACTTTAAGTTCACACTCGCACCATTGAAAATAATAGTGCATAGAGGGAAGCAAACGTGAATATTTCTCTAGGAAGTAGGTGTTGATGGTTTTGTTGTGAAAGGTTGTCTCTAGGAAGTAGAAAGTAGAATTAATTTATTGTTTTCAATTTGACTATTTACACAGCTCTCATGTTCAAGTTGGTAAAACGGAAAATATCAGTATAGTTTGGGTCACCCCTGCTGAACTTTTTTCTTCAATATGTGGAGGAGATTAGTGCAGTGGGATGTAATTTAGAAATTATCCTTTACATGTCAAGCCTAATCTATGCTGTTGTTTTGCATAGCAATTGCTCCCAATGAATTAATTCATCATCATCCTCAACGTCGACCCTTCCCCGCCCCCACCGCACCACTGTCCACGCCCCACTACAACGCCACACATTGGGCTGAAACGGCTCGAAATGCGCGCATTGAGAGAAAAAACAAAATTTGCAGAAATGGCAAATAATATGACTGTGTATGCTATTTATGAGTTCCTGAATCCAATTTCAAGTTTTATATCACCTTTTGATTGCGATATATATAAGAAAAAAGCATTCAAAATGAAGCATTTTTGTCAATGAAATTAATCTCCATGTTATTTAAATGGGAAAATAGGTCTCACTTTAAAAGGCCGTAACTTTTTTTCTCCTCCGTCCTCAATAAGATTTTTAGGAAAAGAAGTCTATTTATACAACTACATGTTACGATTAAATGCAGCTGCGTCCACCTGCGTCCGTGAAAATGACATCGTTTTGGAAAAAGTTGAACATACCAGAAAAGCCACGCGCCATGCTGGGAACCTGCGCATGCGCGTGAGCACGCGCGTCTTGTTACCACTGGCTATCATGCCAAATTGGAGCTCAAATATTTGAATTTTGTCACCTACATTATTTAATTCAGAAGACATTGATTGTAACAAGCTAGTGAGGGAAGTAACAATATCTAAAAATTACGACGAAAATATACATAAGAGCGTGAAAAAAGATGCACATATTAATTGTAATATCGTCAACATTAGGTTTATTTCTCCGCTAGAGTTGGTAATAAAAGTTACATCCTTTATTTCGCTCTGCAAGTTGCTTTTTAGAGTGTGCCTGTCATACAGGCTACTATTTTGTACATAATTCTTGTGACACGTTTTCCAAGAACTATTATTTGTTTCATTGTTTGTTTCAACTGCAATAATTGAAGGAAAGAGTGTATAGTTTATTTTCGAGTTAGTAGGACAAAATTAGATCAAGCTATTTAGTGTTTAATTGCGTTTTCACTTGTGTAAGATAATATATCACACCTACTTTTAGCAGAGTGTGTATTTTCGATCTTATTGTATTATGTTATACATTGCAGTTGCAGTTATATGATTTTGTAACTTAATTAATTGTGTATGTCTTTCACAACATAACCTATGAAAAGCAATCTAATGTTTTTCTGGAAATAACATTTGCCAAGTTGCTGTAAGCAAATGTAAATGAAAATAATCCATGGTGTCCGGAAAAATAAAAATATCTTATTAAATCAGCCTCTCACATTTGATCAAGTCAAATATATTACCCGTACGTGGACGTTTGTTTCTCAATGTTTTAAGGCTAAATGTACCGACACTAGTTCAATTTGTCGCCACCACGTGGCAGCACCAAGTTTAGTGAATTTTACTTTACCGATTACGTCTGAACAAATGGTCCGATTTTCGATCTGTAAACGGCATTTGACTACTGTTTATAATAGAATTTACGCTACGAAGCCCTTTTTCCAAAAAAACTAGCAGAAACTCGATTTTTAAAATTTTTCTCGTACTTCCGGGAACAATTTCAAAAATGTGGGCTTATAGCGCGATGGCGACACGCTTCCAGAATCCAACGCCGTGTCAAACATGCAAATCGGATAAATAGGAGCGACGGTAAGTCAAATTTCGAAAAACACCTCACCCCACTCCCCATTCCCCTTCCACGCCGCCGGGACATCCCGGCATTCATTGTTGGCCGGCGGCGCGGTCAAGCCGGCACAGGCGAGCCGGGCGGCGGCCGCCGCGGCGCGGCGACGGGCAAGAAGGCTGAACTTTCGGGGGCAGCAAACCAGACACCCCGTCACTTCGTTGATGCTTCCGTCACTTCGCATCTCAAGATATTTTTTCCCCACATATGAAACTAGTGATGCTGTAATAGGGGTAAACGGTCTCGTATCATCTTTAATAGTAGTATAAAACTATTACCTTATTCACATATTCCATCTTCCTTCGAATACCATCATAAGAATGTCTGAGGTATCACTGAAAACACCGATCCCGCTTTGGTGCTGATTTCAAAAAGAAAAAATCGAACTAATATCACCCATATTCCATCTCCTCACATCGTATTTTAGATATATTTTACTTCTAAGATCTTCCATTACCATTTCACTACCGGAAAAAACAAGCGGAGATAACGCAAGAGCTCTTTTATCCTACGATTCGATTTATCATTTCAAAACGGCGTTTGTCACCTTGATAGAATTCACCTGGTTAATCTTTTTCCCAGTAAAATAGCCGAATCGAATTTTTAAAATGTTTTTATACTTGCGGACATATTTGAAAAAGTGGTAAAATAGCGTGGTGGCGAGATGCACCCTGAATCTAACGCCATATCATACACTGAAATCGGATAAATAGACTTCTCTAGTCATGTAAAAAAATGATCTTCAGTAACGTCAAAATTCTGTTTCGCGGTACTGCTTGTCGATCTCATGGCTAAAGTCCGGGTCTAATGTAATTACATATGTTTTGTCTACTGTTCTCATTTTGTAATCTAGGCGAACTGTTGCAATCCTAACAAAATATTTAAATTTTTCGTTACAAAGTTTGTACTGTATTACGTATTTTACATATTTTGCTGATCACTTAATATCTGCTTAACAGTATATTTATTATTTGCTAATTATTAAGGTATTTTCACAAATTACCAAATTTCTTGAAATTATTTCCGGAAATATATTTAATTAATTTTGAAAAATAGTTTTTATTTAAATGTGTTTATATTTTTGCAATGAGCATATTTTGTCTAATACTAATTCAGAATTGCTGACATTCCTATGTGCTGAACGTAAAGATTTCGAACAGAGTGCTTCAAAGATTCTCTGTTCGTGTCTGCATTTTCTACGTGCATCTCTTTGTTTTCATTGCTGATAGAGAGAAATAAAAAAATAGTAGGCAGAAAAAGTAGTTACTTTTAAATTCGATATAATTAATATTTTATTAATGGAATTTCAAATTGTGAACATTTATTTCACTTTATCTCTCTTCTCAATCTTAATACGAAGAGAAAGTTATATCGTGCGCAGGAAAACTCTCAAAGCCGAGTCCTGATAATGAAAATGTGGATAAATAGTGTTGTTGTATAGTAAATTACTTCCTGTAACTCTTGGTGTAGCCAGAATCCATGTTTTGTGGGTCCTTAATACCGAAAAATTGATTGACGGAAAAGCGTCCATCAGTGTCTCTGGTGTATGTGAACAACACTAGCGTTTACACTGCGTACAAATTTTTCCAAACTGGAAAAAACAACAACAAAAAACAGCTGTCGATCTACTGTCATTCGAAGCTCTGCAATTTTCAAAAACGTGCATTACTTTTTGGAGATACATTACACGAACCCCCCCGGATATTTTAAAAATTTGCTCAAATATGGCTCCAAATTTTTTCTTTATATTTCTCGTAAAAATTGAATAAAATACACATGGCTTAGGTCCGATTTCACTGATAACTGAATTTTCGAAAATTGCAAAAGATTGAATTTTTTCGGCGTTTCCTACAACTACAATATTGACGATAGAGACTTTTCCTTTCTAAGAAATTTGTTGTACATAATTAGTTCTTTCATTAAGATCATGAATTTTTTTAAAACAATTTTTGTAGTTATGGCGCAATCTTGTGTGCAATATATGCAACTTTAAATGATAACAAAGCAAGATTTTTTCAAAATCGGCTCCATTTTTTCCTTTAAACTATTGGTAGGGATATTGCGAAATGTACTTTAAGAGATGACATAAACGCTATTTTGCTCTATTCTTTTGTTTTTGCGAAAATAACACAAATGAAACTTTTTGAATAGCCTGTCACGTCGTTTATATTTACATTATCGGCGATTTGTTCACATTATTAGATTTATGAGCACACGTACTTTAAATTATATCATTTAAAGTTTTTCGAAAACTAAAAATTTTTTTTGGAAATGAACTCGAAATTTCGCATTTTCAGAAACGCTCAAACGCCAATTTTTTCTGAAAAGGTTCCAAATTTTTTGTTCAAAGTTTTTGTACGTATAGTGTGAAATGGACTGTCTAAGGAAACAAAAAAGTTTTGTTGTATTATTTTGTTGTTTTTCTTCAAAATTTACACAAATGTATTTTTTAAATATTTCGCATGCCTTGTATGCACATTTGCAGCGATTTGTAAACATTATTGCATTTGTGAATGGAAGAGCTTAAAATATCTTAAAATAAATTTTAAAAAAACTCTCAAGTTTCCTGTGAAAAAGGGCTTCATATTTCACATTGCCACAGACGCTTAAACACCCTTTTCTTAAAAACGGTATCAAGTTTATGAATGAAAATTGTCGTAAAGGACAAGGTTTCAGTCTTCTTTAATATTCTAAAAGCAATATTTTGAATCTACCATTAGGAAACCGAATAATTGAGAAAACCTAAAAAATAAGTTGGGTGCATTAAATGGCAGGTGGCAAGATGGGGCAAGGCCATAAATCTAGCCCATGCCAACAAAATAGTAAATTTTACTACGACAAAGTCCGAATAGCTGGCTGAGACTATAGGAAATTGAAAACTAATACGGGAAAGTCTGTGCCATTCTGTAGCACCACCAGTTACTTTCTCGTGTTAGTTACTCAAAGTTATGTAATGCTGCGGAAAAATCTATTTCGAGATATTAACGGAAGTACTCGTTTTGGGGTCCCCTGATACCCAGGGCCATCTTTGGGTTTGAAAGTACCCGAGGCACTCAGATTTCGGGGCCCCTAATTCAAATTTTCGGAAACATGCGTATTTTTGCGATATTCTGTGTCAAACATGTGCAATTTTTATTTCCTTTAAACCATTTTTTCTTAGACACCTCAGAAATTTTGATTAAATTGGGACCTTAGCATAAAGGTAGCTTAAGAGAATGGTGCATGTCTCATGTTCGTTAAAATGCCTGGTTTTGCAAAAATTAAAACAAAAATGTCGGCCACTTCTTACAATACTCCGTATATACGTATGTATAAGGAAAATAAAAATAATTGATTTAAATATAATTTGTTATTGGAAATGCCAATATTAATTCAATTTTTGCTTCCTCACACTTTAACTTATCGACAATGCTACAAAGGAATTCCGCTTAGCGCTCGCAACTTAGCGACAACGAGTTTGTACATTGTAGGTTCCACGAGTTCGTACATTGCTGTGTGTCTTCTGGGAGCAAATAAAAAAACCTCACTCATGGAAAACATTGCCTTTGATATTAACCAGCCATTCAGCAATACTGAAATTTGATGGATATAATTATTTGTGCGATATGAATGAAAAACTCAATAGCTAAGATGTTAGTAGCGCAGAAAATGCAATATCTTAATATTGCGTAGCTGTTTTTTATAATTCGGTAAAGTACGTGCTGTTCTAACACCACTAGTTCAGTTTTGTTATATATTTTTTATTATCTGTGGGGGCCCTTTGATCATGGGGGGCCCTGAGGCACGAGCCTCGTCTGCCTGTGCCTAAAGATGGCCCTGCTGATACCGAAAGGGTGTATGTGTGTTTTGACTTTTTAACGTCCGTTCGTCCATCTGTCTGTGTCTGCCTGTCTGGGCATATGTGAACACCACTGGCGCCTAAACTATGTGTAGAATTTTTGCTCAACTGAATAAACCCCTGTCGATCTGGTCTGAGTCGAAGTTCTGCGATTTTTAAAAACATTCATTAATTTTTGGAGATACTTTTTATTAAGCCCCAGGGACATTTTCAACATTTTCTCAAAAATGTCAAACAGGATAGGTGGCTCAGTGTATCAACTGATGTCACTGCAATGCCTCTGACCGAGAGGTGCTAGGTTCGAGTCCCGACGGTGGCAGGATTTTTCAACACTAGCTTGTCAGTTAGATGTAGAATTCAACCGATGTCTGGAGGAAAATTCTAGCGACCGGCTGCTCTGATTGGAAGTTTTCCATAGTTTCTCCGATCAACATCAAACGAATGCCGGAGAAATACCCTAACAAACGGACCTCCCGCGATATTTCCTTCCCCTTCCTTGTCCTATCTTCACACACACACACACACACACACACACTAACTTGCACAACACTACCATATATGCTGGGAGACCAGTGGGAGGATTGGAACTTGTCCCGGCTGTGGGCCGTGCACTGCTGGTGGGAGATACCTTGTTAAGAAAGAACACGGCAAGCCGACAGGTAAATCGGTCGGTGATTTAGAGCTTGTTCCGGCTGGGGTGGTGCCCCGCTGGTGGCAGATACCTGGTTGGGAAGCCCCGCTAGTGGACGGAAGGTCGGCGCCGGATCTCGCCATCGGCACAGCGGGCAACATCTCTTCCACCTCACGATGAAATAAACATGCATTGCACTTACGGGACTAATGACCAAAGCAGTTGACGCGCCCAAAATCACTAACAATCAATCAAAAATTACTCCAAATGCTTTCCTTAAATTAATTGTAAGAATAAAGTAAAATACACTCAAGGTGGCATAGCTCTTATTTTCATTGCTGACTGATTTTGGGAAAATTGCGAAAGTTCGAATTTTTTTTCGGCGTCTTCCTACAACTACAAAATTGAAGATAGAGATTTTCCCTTAAAATTATATTTGTTCTTCATACTTAGTTCTTTCAATAAGGTCATGCACATTTTTTTGAAATTTTTAGTAGTTTTCGCGCAATATTGAGTGCAATTTGTGCAATTTTTAAAAATTACAAGAACAAGATTTTCTCAAAATCGACTTCAACTTTTTTCCTTAAACTTTTGGAAAGGATAGTACCTAATGTACTCTGAGATGACATAAACGCCATATTGCTCTATTCCCTTGTTTTTTCAAAAATTACAAAAATGTAATTCTTTGACTAGCCTTTCATTTAGTAAATATTTTCTTTAACGGCGATTTGTTCATATTAGGGAACTTTTGCCACCTCGAACGTTAAGTACTATCGATCTTTTGCGCATGCGCAGATGCACCAAAGTGATGCGAACGTGCACTGCGAATGAGCAGAAGATCGATAGTACGTAACGTTCGAGGGTGCAAAAACTCCCTACTATTACATTTACGAGTACATGTGCTTTACATTATGTCTTAAAAGTTCCTCGACAACTCTGATGTTTTCTGTGAAAATGAACTGAAACTTCCGAATTTGCACAAATGTTCAAACGCCATTTTCTCAAATTGCTTCTTCAAACTTTTCGTACGAATGCTATTTGCATTCTTTAAGTTAACATAAAATTAATTTGGCTGTATTTTTTTGATTTTTCAAAAAATTAATAAATGTATTTTTAAGTGTCTCTCACGCCATTAATATTCACATTTCCAGAAATTTTATACATTATTACATTTGTGAGTAGAAGTGCTTTAAATGTCACCAAATGAAGTTGTTCGAAAACTCGAAAGATTCTTGTGAAAATTCCGAAGCTTCCATTTTCGCATTTACAGTAACGCTTAAACGCCATTTTCTTAAGAGCGGCTCCAAATTTATCAATGAAAATTCCTATATAGGACGAAGTTTTACTCTTCTTTAATATCCTAAAAGTAATATTTCGTATCTACCATTAAGAAGCTGAAAAATGAGAAAAGTTCAAAAAATGTATTTTGGGCGGCGATAGATGTCAGCAAGATGTCAGAAGATGGGGAAAGATGGTAAAATTGGCCCAGACCAAAGATATTAGATTACTATGAGAAAGTATGTGCAATTTGTCCTAAAGTACGAAAACGTTTTAAAAATTCGTTACGGCTGTTTTACTTGGAAGAGGGGATTAACCAGGTGAATTCTATCAAGGTGACAAACGCCGTTTTGAAATGATGAATCGAGTCGTAGGATAAAAGAGCTCTTGCGTTATCTCCGCTTGTTTTTTCCGGTAGTGAAATGGTAATGGAAGATCTTAGAAGTAAAATATATCTAAAATACGATGTGAGGAGATGGAATATGGGTGATATTAGTTCGATTTTTTCTTTTTGAAATCAGCACCAAAGCGGGATCGGTGTTTTCAGTGATACCTCAGACATTCTTATGATGGTATTCGAAGGAAGATGGAATATGTGAATAAGGTAATAGTTTTATACTACTATTAAAGATGATACGAGACCGTTTACCCCTATTACAGCATCACTAGTTTCATATGTGGGGAAAAAATATCTTGAGATGCGAAGTGACGGAAGCATCAACGAAGTGACGGGGTGTCTGGCTTGCTGCCCCCGAAAGTTCAGCCTTCTTGCCCGTCGCCGCGCCGCGGCGGCCGCCGCCCGGCTCGCCTGCGCCGGCTTGACCGCGCCGCCGGCCAACAATGAATGCCGGGATGTCCCGGCGGCGTGGAAGGGGAATGGGGAGTGGGGTGAGGTGTTTTTCGAAATTTGACTTACCGTCGCTCCTATTTATCCGATTTGCATGTTTGACACGGCGTTGGATTCTGGAAGCGTGTCGCCATCGCGCTATAAGCCCACATTTTTGAAATTGTTCCCGGAAGTACGAGAAAAATTTTAAAAATCGAGTTTCTGCTAGTTTTTTTGGAAAAAGGGCTTCGTAGCGTAAATTCTATTATAAACAGGAGTCAAATGCCGTTTACAGATCGAAAATCGGACCATTTGTTCAGACGTTATCGGTAAAGTAAATTCCTGCTGATGGTGCTGCGATCTATTGAATTTTCCTACAAGTTTTTTTCGGTACATTTAGCCTTAAGAACCGTACAAAAGTAATGATAGCATTTCTTCAGAATTTTCCATGTTTATGATTCTTCAAGACAGTAACATTCTAGTTAAATTGAGGAAATTGTGGTAATTGTAAAAATTTTTGTAGGTTCCTCTCTAAATGAACAGAACCATTACGGAAAGAAGCAAGATCAGATGATCATCCCAAAGAAGTTTTGAAGAAATCTTATGTTCACACTGTGTGAATAGATGAAAAGAGTGTTTGCTTTAGTAATTTATGTCAAGCTATTTAATTTGTTTTCAGACCAATGTTGGGGCATGAAAAGAAGTTTAAAAAACTTTGTTAGAAATGTAGCAATATACTCTTCTTTGAGGTATGATTTTGAAACCATGCATTTTTGTTTATTCAAAACATGTTAAAAATTATATGCTGAAAAACAAAAACAGACATGGTCTCAAATTTAAGGTCATTCAATCAGTAAATCTACAAAATATATGGGAACATTCTGATTGCCTCTTTCTAAAAAAATTAACATTATTTATCTCTTGATAAAAATATAGTAATAGTAGACATAAATATAGTAATAAATATTGTGTATAGTTTGTTTTGTAGTAAATAAAATTACTATTAAATAAAATTTTGTTGCTGCATAATCATTGAAACTGTCTCCAAAACTTCTGTAATGATATTTTCGTGCTAAAAAATATAGCAAATCTCCCAAAAAATTTAATTGTGATTATAGAATTGATTTTTTTTGTTAGATGACTCTAGAAATTACTTATTTATTTATTTATTTATCAAAAAACAGTAAAAACTGTATATGACGTGTGGGGAAAGAAATTTATCTGCGCACATTTTCTTGAGGGCCAGAATAATAATAATAATAATAATAATAATAATAAAAAGTGCTACAACAGCACTTACTTTCCCGTATTAGAAGAAACAGCTAAGTAGTACTGTAAGATTGCACTTTATGCGCTACTAACATCTTCGCTTGGAACTCACTATTTCCATTGCAGTGTTGTCAGAACTATGTGAATTCTACAACTTCACAAAAATAGAATGCAAAAGTTTTGTAACCCTGTATTGGAAAAAGAAGCCTGATACCCTGGAAATATAGAAATGCCTTCCATTGGGCCATGATTAGGGAAGAGTATTTTAAAACCATGCAACAAATTCTCTACTCACTACAAATGGTACAGCATTTGGTGCAAATATCAACATAAATAAGACAATTATAACTCCTTTTCATACAGCTCCATTAGGTCACAACAATGACACTAATTCACAGATATTCGCGAGCGCAAAGTGAATTCCATTGTTGCAGACCCTGCATTGTCGCTATTCTGAGAGCTATTAATTCTTTTACTTATTTCAAATATTTCAAAATAAACAATTTCTAAAATATTAATGTGTAAGTCTATAACAAAGTTCGAATGTAAGAAACGAAGAAAGAAATAATATACAAAATTGCACATTCTAATTTACGACGCATCCAGCTGTCCGAAAGCGCAGTAAATTTACAGCGGCCTATTACGTTTGTCACAAAATTAAAGAAAAACTACTCGTATTTGGAAAAAATTAAGCATGACCGTATTTATTTTATTTATTTATTTGTCAAAAAACAGAAACAGAATGGCACAGACTTTCCCGTATTAGTTTTCTATTTTCCTGGGTCTTCGCTAGCTATTCGGAATTGCCACATACTCTTTCTTGCCAGCTACCATCTATCATCGCCAAAAGTACATTTTTTTGTCATTTTCTTAATTTTTCGGTTTCCTATTGGTAGAACAGAAACATTAATTTTAGAATATTAAAGAACACAAAAACCTAGCCGTAAATGGCAATTTTCTTTTAAAAATTATGTGCCGTTTAAGAGAAAATGGCGTTTTAGCACTACTAAAAATGCGAAATTTGAAGCTCATTTTCACAGAAAATTTTTGAGTTTTCAAAATACTTTATTTGAAGTTATTTGAAGCACTTACACTCACAAATATAATCATCTTTACGAATTGCGGATAATGTGCATATTAAAGATGTGAGAGATCTTTCAAAAAATTTACATTTATATAATTTTTGAAAAAAAACAAAAAAAACTCAAAATAAACTTCACGCTATACTAATGAGTGTAATTAGCACTATCCGTTACAAAAGTTTCAAGAAAAAAATTGCAGCCATATACGAGAAAATGACGTTTGAGCATTTCTGAAAATGCCGAAATTTGAGCTACTTTTCACAGAAAACGGAAGTGTTTTCGAGAAACTTTACTTGACATTATTTAAAGCATATATACTCGTAAATATAAAAATGTAAAAAAATCGCCGATAACGTAAATATTAACGACGTGAGAGACAAGTAAAAAAATTTACATTTTGGTAATTTTTGAAAAAACCAACCGATAGACCAAAATGGCTTTTATGTCATTGATAGAGTACATTTACTACTATCCCTACCAAAAGTTTAAAGAAAAAATTTGGAACCGTTTTTGAGAAAATTTTGTTTCGTAATTTTTTAAAATTGCACATATTGCACGCAATATTGCACGAAAACTACCAAAATTGTGAAAAACATTTACATGACCTTTATTAAAGAACTCAATATGCAGAACAAATTTTATTTGAAGAAAAAATCTCTATCTTCAATTTTGTAGTTGGATATAGACGCCGAAAAAAATTCAAACTTTCACAATTTTCGAAAATTCAGAGCTGTACGTGAAAATCGGACCTATGCCATGTTAAAAAGAGTATTTTCCTCTATTCATACAAGAAATTTAAAGAAAAAATTTGGAGCCGTTTTTGAGAAAATTTTGAAAACCCCCGGGGGGCTTCATATAAAGTACCCCCAAATTTTAAAGAATCTTTTTCAAAATCACATAGCTTTGACTAGAATCAGATCGACTGGGGAATATCAATTTTGAAGAAAATCGACCGAACGGTTTAGGCGCTAGCGTTGACCACACACGGACAGATGGACAGACGGACGGAGAGACGGACGGAATGCCGTCAATCGATTTTTAAGTATAAAGAAGCAACAAATCATGGATTTTGACCACACCACGAGATAGAGGATTTTTTTTTCTTAATTTAGCAACTGGTTTTATCCACTTATTCGTTTTCACGGCCCGGCAATTAATTTTTTTCCGCCGAAAATTGGCCATTTTTTCGCGCAGCATTACATAACTTTCCCTATACTACGTATATCACTCCGTGTATACGTACGTATACGGGAAAGTAAAAAAGATAAGAACTTTTGATAGGAACTTTAATAATTAATAGTAATTCTTTAATTTTTAAATTAAATTGTAAAGAACCAGGCTGTGTTGCTGGAGTTAGTTATCAAGATAGTGGTAAAACGTCTTATAAACTTGGATTTTTGAAAAAATAATGAGTTGCACCACTAAACACAATCTCTAAAATTAACTTCCATCATATAGTGTACTAAAGGGCATCAGAAGTACGTCTTCAACGTTTTCCAAGTTTCTCTTTCCTTTTATTAAATACTCAAGGAAAATGTTTGTTCAATTTTCTAAATATCTCCTCTAAAACTATTGGTGCTAAAATGCACATATTTTGTCGCAAGATTTGCAATTTGAAATTTCCAAAAATTCAGAGTCCAGTGAAAATAATATACATGACATTCTTTTAAAGTTTCACTTCTCTCCGAGGGAAAAATTGATAAAAACATTTTGAGTTTTTGAATTTTCTTTTAATTTCACAAATTTCAAGAGCAAATTACGCGAAAACGACTCGTTTTTCAGAAATTGTGCATTAACTTTTGAAACAGCTTTTGTTTTCGTTCAGATAGTTTGGGAATACCAATTATGGAGAAAATCAGCTGAACGTTTAGGCGCTAGCGTTGACCACAGAGACAAGCGGACTGACGTTTTGTCGTCAATCGATTTTTAGGTACCAATGACCCACAAAACATGGACTCTGGCTACATCACGTTTTGGGGGGAGTCATTCACTATCCATGATTTTCGTTACCGGGGACTGGCAATAATTGTTATTCTGCCGAAAATTCGCCATTTCTTACGCGCGATTACGTAACTTTCTCTTCTTACGAAGTACCTTCCTAAGGGCGAGGAAGTAAAAATGTAGTGTTTGCAATCGCAGCGATACGTTGATCATTTGGAACTTCTTAAATCTGGATTGGTTCGTAGTAAAGTAGGTTACTTCGACGAGTGCAAAGCGACTATATTTCATTCAGTTTGATCCGTTACATGATCACGACAGTTGAACCGCGAGAACAAATTGTTTTCCTGGAAGATTAAAACTTTTTTAAGTACATTGTATTGTATTGTATTGTAAATTATTAGAAGGATTGCTTCTATCAGGACAACGTTAAGAAGAAAGTGTTTGAATTTTCTTCTTTTCTAAATTCTCTGATTTCTTGAATTCTTTTATGTAACTTGAAAATCTCATCAGAGAGTGCGAAGTAGGGACCATGTTTCAAAAGTGGGCAATATAGTAGTTGCAAATCAATGTAATATTTTTTTAAAGTTCCATATTAACACTACTTTACAAAAATTAAGCTTTTAATTTATTCACAATTTTGCAATTTTGTAATTGACTCAAGAAGGTAGTTTTGTTAATAGTTTCAATCTAATCATGAAACTGAACAGGTTGAGTCAATATATTGCATTCAATGCGTATTGCAATAGATTGCACCATCAACCTGTAAAACTAGTGGCATACGTCCTAAATGTAGTCTATGAACAAATTTGGAACCATTTTTGAGAAAATCTTATTTTTAAAACACTTTATTTTACGCAAAACTATACGATTACTAAGAGTAATCTAAAAAAAATTGTACATGCTCTCATTTAAAGAACTAATTTTAAAGAATATATTTCATTCAGAAAAATTCGAGCCTGTCACCTTTATAAATGCATTTTATTCTATCCTTATACAAAATTTAAAGAAAAAAATTGGAGCCATTTTTGAGAAAATTTCGAAAATGTCGAGGGGCTTCATATAAAGTACCCCCAAATTTTGAAGAATATTTTTCAAAATTTTCGCCTGGAGTGGAACCAGATCGGCTGCGGAATATTCACTTTGGAAGAAATCGTACTTATGGTTTCGGCGCTACAGCTGTTCACAGACAGACGGACATTCGGACGGACGGACGTATCAGGGGATCCCAAAACGTATATTTCCGTTGATATCTCGAAATCAATTTTCCGCAGCATTACATAACTCTTCCTATACTACGTATATGTACGTATACGGGAAAGTAAAAATTTCTAATTTCAATGTTAAAGTTGTAGGAAGATGATAAAAACCTTTTTAATTACGACTACGATTTTTATTAATAATTCAAATTCCACTGACCGTGTATTTAAATTTAATGTCTTTAAAAGTACTTGAACGTGTTGTAATTACCAGTTACATCTTAATTTTCTTTTTTTTTGACATAAAATACATAACTCTTCCAAAAGCCTCAAAATACGTACTAATTTTGGGAAATTCGATGATTTTTCAAATTATGGTATTCAATATTTTACAATTTTTACAAATTCGCAATCAACACCCTCACAAATCCTGTAATATGTAGTTTAGGTAAAATTGAATTGAATTCCTAAAATTAGGATCGCCATTTTGTAGCTATCATTTTGAATTTTACAATCTGAGATCAAATTTGCAGTCAATTACCACACAATTCTCATGGTATGCTTATTTTTCTCAAAACTGAATTCCAATTTCAAAAATTGTCACCATTTTGGATTCGCCATTTTGAATTTGACTATTTTGATAGCAAATTCGAAATTAGCATTCTCTTCAACCCAATGGTACACATTCCTTTATTATATTTTCTAAATCTGTCTATTCTTGTCATGCTTGTGTGTTTTTCTAATCTCCGCCAAAACAGCATGAAAATCGTTATTGAAAATGAGGGTGGCACCATCTGTAATTTGCAATTGTTTACAAAATTTAGTTATTTTAGATATTATATTAAAGACCTGTAGCGCACAACAACATTTTGGACGCATTATTTTAAAATAATTATTCGTGAAACCCAATGCGCGCGTTTCAGTCCGTTTCAACCCACTAAGAAAACTTGGAAATATCAATTACCATAATTCCAAGAGTAATATCTACTATTAACTTAAATATAACATAAAAAGTAAAACATTGTTATTATTGGTAAGCTTTTATTATCAGTAGCACGAAAAACAATAGGGCGTAGTCGCAAAGGGTATGGGGTTCGGTCCGGGCTATGATGGGTATTCAGTCAAATCTGAGCGTCTTTTGAACGCGTAGCGATGGCTTTGGGAGGGGGTAGCACAAAGTTCGGTCGGGAATGGGCGCGCCGTCCCAGAGCCGAACTGACCCCGTCTCAGTTCAAACCAAACCTGACCCACCCCGGCCGAGCCTCGTCCAAACTCCGTCCTAACAGCCCAACCCTTCCCAAGACCGCCTCCAACCAGCCCTAAACTTGCCTAGAGACCCGTCCCAACCCCCGACTCAACTCCGTCCCAACACTGTTCCTAGTCGGTCGCAACCTCTTCCCACCGCCAACCCATTCCCGACCGAACTTTGTGCTACCCCCTCCCAAAGCCATCGCTACGCGTTCAAAAGACGCTCAGATCTGACTGAATACCCATCATAGCCCGGAGCGAACCCCATACCCTTTGCAACTACGCCCTATTGTTTTTCGTGCTACTGATAATAAAAGCTTACCAATAATAACAATGTTTTACTTTTTATGTTATATTTAAGTTAATTGTAGATATTACTCTTGGAATTATGGTAATTGATATTTCCAAGTTTTCTTAGGAGTTGAAATTGAAAGTTTGAATATTCAATATATCTTGTACTTATTAACCTTTGTTCGGAGCCATAGCAAAGCAGAAATACATTTATTTCATAATGCAAGGCAGGATGGTTGTACTGTAATCGACATAGCGCGCGGCCGTTTGGCCGGCGAAATCACGCCACCGGAAGCCTCTCGACTTTCCCACGAATTCTCGGAGCGCCAGACAGTTCGCACACGTGCAAGCTTCGCTATCCTCGCCCCCCCCCCTCCGTTCCCTGCGTAGAAGCAACGGACGACGCTTCTAGACTCTTCCAGGCGAAATCAAATGGCAATTAATGATTGGTTATTGCCATCCCCACCCTGGCGAGCGAGCGCTCGCAATCCTAACGTCTCCTTGTCACTTCAACCGAATTATTAGTCTAGTAAAAGACACTACGCGAGATGGGACGTGTGTCGGGCTCCGTGTGGCAAATACGCGTTATGTAATGTTCAATCGTGCATTTACGAGCTGTTTTCAGTTCGCACATATTCAATCATGACAGTAAGCGTGTAATATGCATCTGTCACTCCCGCGTACAGTCTACGCGCGTCATTATTACCTTAATTGTGCACCTTAGGCTGCTTCCGGGAGGCACGCGAAGGTATTTATTGCAGTGTGCAAAGTGCCTGCATTAATGTACTTGGACAAAGTGTCGGCTAGTGCGCTCCAAGTGAAAACTCTTGTGTTTAATGTACTGTGCTCCTGTAAGTGAGAACTTCACAAATGTGTTAATTAAATATATTTTGTGCAAGAATTTTTCTTTCTGTGAACCCTGTAACTCCTACGCCAGTCTCCCATATGAGCTATCAAAGGGTTTCGGGATTACTGTACTCCATTCTCGTCAATCATCCAGTCCACAAATAAAACAATCTAATAAGAGTTTAAATCTACCCCGAACAACCTTCTTTAATTATACTATCTACTTTAATTATACTCTACCACTATCTTAAATTTTATTCACAAATCTGTATTTCTTACTGTCGTGGCTGTCAAGGAGATTGAACTGACCGCCACGGCTGGTGAGGCTCGCAAACGGCGAGCTTACGTCAACCCGGCCACCGCGGTCTCCAGCGGGCGCGGTGGAGCGAAACCGCGGCGTCTACGTCAGCGAGGAGAGGGGCAGATCCGCCTCCCCTTCTTCCCCCGAGTTTTGGCACGGGAGAGGGGAGGAGGCCGAGTGACTGATAAGCGGCGCGCCGGACGCGCGCCGCCCCAGACAGCTAAGGCGATAGCAGCAGTGCGATAAGAATGGACTTTAAACTTTGGATAACGACACGGCAACCACTGGATAATGGAACACGGATATATTGGTTTGTGATTGTGGCATTCAACATTGGACGACTTCTGGGTTTACGGTCGGCCTGGCTTTGTATATGGCATTTCTTCGGACGTAGCAAGTGGCTACTGTAATAAAACTTGTTAATTTGTGTTTCTCTGATTTTTCCTTATTTTCCCGAGGCACAACAATTACGCACCACAAAGAGAAAAGCATTTTATAAATTTTACTCTCTGTATTTATAATCCAGTCAGGAAAAACCAACAGCGGCTCAACCAGTCAGGAAAACCAAAGCAGATGATACCTACCAGGAATGGAACACACGATTTACCCACAATGATGATATTATTATTATTATTAATATTATTAATAATAATGGCCTTAATGATATGCCGAGGCTCGGGGCATCAACTTCGCTCTTCTGTATAATCTCATGTCGTAAGATATATGAATCGGAAAAAAGGAATGTAGTGCAAAAAAGTATTCAACTACCAGTAGTCACATTACGTAAACGCTCCAAAATGTACAAATGAATGTGTGACAGGTAGAAACAGTTAAAGTTCAGCACCTATTTGTTAATAAGATACCGAAAACACGTTACAAGCTTTCACAGTCGGCGAGCAGTACGCGACCTTGGAAATGTCCGTTGATCATAACGTCAAATAAGTATTCAACTCTGAAGCAAAATGCATTGGCAGAAGAGCAACTGCTCGCCGTAGTGTGTGCTGTGGTTTCTGTGAGGCAGTGTTGAGCTGAGGTGGATTATTCGGGTGAATGGAGGTGTAGTATTCAGTAATGGGAAGAAATAGGAAGGAGATAACAGAAGAGAAAAATTGCTGGTTCCTACAAAAATTGAAAAACTTTTAAAGAAATACGGGAAAGAGTACACTTGTGGATACAATAAAGTGCATTATATACAGGTATAAGAAATCACACAGTAAAAATAAGGGAAGAAGTGGCTGCCCGAACCTCCTGACGCCAATGGAAAAAACGCAACGTGGTTCGAAAAGTGAAGAAAAACCCTCAACTGAGGGCCCCAAAAATCAGAGATGAAGTGGCACGAGAAATGCTGAATGTTGATATTGTATTCTCTTGTTTATTTAATAACTTATTACACAAAAGAAAATGAGTAAACATCTTAGACTTTGACTGTTGTAGAACGTTATGAGTATCGTGTACATATGTAAGCCTTGAATAAATTTGATGTTTACTTCAAAGAATCACGTGTTATTAAAAATATTCAAGTAGAAATAGGTAAACAAGTAAATGCACAGACAATAAGAAATATTCGACATGAAGCTGGGTACAATAGACGTACTGTCCGTCGCAAACCATATATCAACCGGACAAACGCAAGAGGTTGGCCTATGCCAAAGAACGCCGAAATGACACGTTTGAATTTTGGCACAAGGTTATATTTACAGATGAAAGTAAATGTAATGTATTTAAGTCAGATGGGCCTGTGATTGTCTGGCGACAAAATAACTGTGAACTAGAAGAGAGAAATAACACTGGTTCAGTAAAACATGATGGCGGTTCAATAATGGTGTCTGTGTGTGGGGTGTATGACTGCGAATGGTGTTGGGGATTTGTTTCATTGGTGGAATTATGGTCCACATATGTGACATCAACATTTTAAAGAGGCACATAGCTAACAGTGCGAATAATATGGGGCTTACTGGTGATTATGTGTTTCCCCAAGACAATGATCCGAAACACGGCCCTTAACAGCTGATCCACTTAGGGAGCCAGCCAAAGAGAGGCACTGGGCCAGCACACTTTTAAAGCACCTAAAAATCCAACTACGTGCTCCACCGAGGAACGTGCAGCCGAGCATCTCAAAGATAAGAGCACGGACACAATGTGTGTGTGCGAGCGATAATATGAATAACAAGAATCGAACTTGCAGAGCGGTATTTACCTAAAAACAGCTCAGAAATACGAGAGGTGGGGAATATATCACAATAGGTCTTTACGTCTCATCCCTTTGAGCACTGAGTATGGTACAGTATATTCTCTATTTGTATTTCACATTGTGATATACGTATTGGATGCCACATTGCAGACAATTACAGTTATTTCTTTTTACAAACTTTTCTGCAAATCATATCCTCCGTATCCCAGTCCTTAGGAAGTGTAATGACAGAAACAGACTCCTATGCAATTAGAATGGCTTTGGAGGAAGTGCGTTTATTATAGAATTGTCAGATAATATGGAATACCGAGCGTAAATCCTGAAAAAATCTTACTGGTATTGGTATAAATTATAATTTCAATGAACAAGTGAATTTTCTGGAGACTGAATTGTCAAAAAATAATGGTTGTTGCGTTAGAATTAGCGACGTTTCTAAGGAGACATCATGTGTGATTTCGAGGTGTAAGAAAAAATGGCAAGCAGCATCAAGAAATATTTTTTCTCAAAAATGAATAAAAATAAATAAATAAATGCCTATCGTTCCTGAAAACACCAAGTATTAGATTTCCAGTCTCCAAGGGCCAAATTCGTAGACAATCTCAAAATTTCTTTGCATCTAGTGAAAAGACAAACCACAGAAAAACAGAAGACATGAGAAAATTGTACTGGAGTGGTCTCCTCGTGGAGCTGACCTGAATTCAAAGACTGTACACATCACAGGATTTATCTTTACGAACTCAAACAAGTATAAAAAAATGAAGGAAAATTGGAAACTGCAACAGTTGTTAAAACACACTTTAACTACTCCTACACGAGTGTCAAAATACCCAAGAGCTTATACTGCAGAAAGAGAAACCACAATCACATAAGTGAAGGCTCTTTCTATCATGACATAAGCTAAATTAACCAGGTCTCAGTATAATGTTATTAGAGTGATCCAGGATATGTCCATTACTGTTTCTCAGTTATACCCACATGCAGAGTGCAAAAGATCAGCGTTATCCTCCACATTTTGCTATCACCATCAGTGAAAAAAGTGCCGAAGTGTAGCTCCAAGCATTACTAGACCACACGTGATCGAATTCTTTCAGTATAAGCTGAAGTTCTTCATTCCGCATTTAGGCAAAATGTTAATCAATTGTTCTTTACTTTCCCGTATACGTAGGTATATACGGAGTAATATAGGTAGTACAGAGTAAGTTCAGAATGCTCAGAAAATCGATTTCGATAATTTAACGGAAATACACGTTTTGGGTCCCCTGATACCGAAAAAGTGTTTTTTTTTCTTCAAAACGTCCGTCAGTCTGTCTGTACGTCCGCCTGTGTACAAAACAAGCACTTAAACCATACGTGCGATTTCTTCCAAAATGGGTATTCTCACAGTTATTTTTTCTTTAACCCGCCGTCGGTCGCGGGTGAGCGCGGCGCTCACTTTGGATTTCAAAAGTTTGTCACCGGCACACTGTTGAAGCTCCAGAGCTGAGCTTCTGCGTAGCTTGCTGAAAGAACCTCCTGTTCGATAAGATACCTCTATCGGAAATCTGGATCATCGTTTTCCGTCTGCCAAGCGCTTTGCTTCATTCGCGTGCATGACACTGAGCGCGGCGCTCACCCGCTGCCATCCGTGCGGCTACTTTTCTACTATCGGAGCAGTGCATTTTGTGTGAATTGCGAGTAGTTTACAGTGTTTTTAGTATCCAGAAAGATGGAAAAAGAGGCGCAGATTCGAAGTTGGCTGCTAGAAGAGTCTGACGAAGAACATAAGGACTGTACATTACAAGACAGTGATTGTGATTATTCTGACGTTGATGCCGCAAACAGTGACCATGACAGTGAAAGCGAGGTTTCGGCTGATGATAATGATAGCATCGAACCTGGTTATTATGGCGGTGGAACGCTTTATTTAGGAAAAGATTGTCACAGTGTGGAACGTCATCCTCCTCCATGAAACAGACGAAGGAGCAAGAAAAATATCGTCATCCATCATCCTTGCGTGAGGGCTACTGCCAGACATGCGGAAACAGTGCTTCAGTCGTGGGAAGTGTTTTTTCCCGATCAAGTTCTTGCAGAAATTTTGAACTTTACAAACGATCGTTTGAGAATTATGAGAGGAAAGTACTCACGTGAACAAGACGTTCGGGACACAACTTTGAATGAGATAAAGACCCTTATTGGACTTTTACATTTAGCTGGAGTGACACAATTCTCTCATCAAAATATACAGGACCTCAGGGTCACTGACATGACTGCACCAGAGTATTTTCGCTTAGTAATGCGATATAATAGATTCTACTTACTTCTCCGTGCTCTGCGATTTGATGATATCCGCACCAGAGATGAGCGGAAGGTTTTGGACAAATTAGCTCCAGTCGGAAGTATCTGATGACTCTCGCATTTGATTTGACCAAATCACATTTGAAAGAAAAGTTCAAATCTCCAGGCACTCACAGTGACCTTAAACTGAAAATAATGAAGGTTTTAGGCATAAAACCACAAATACCTGAAATGACACAACAGGGCAGGCAGAAGTGTTCCTACTGCCCCCGAAAGAAGAACAGGAAGACAACATCGCATTGTGTCCAGTGTTCTGCATCTACATGTTGCGAACATACTGTAACAGTATGCCAGCATTGTCATTATAATGTAGAAGAAAGTGAAAGTTCTGAGTAAATAAACAATAGAAACTCAAAAAAAACATGTTCCGAACTTGAAGACCAGACGTTCTTGTTTATTTTTCAATACAAGTGTTACCTTCATTAATTGTTTTTTACATATATAAAAATTATTTTATTCGTTTCTGTAATTAAACATATAGTTCAAAAGAAAGCGTAATTTGCATTCCTGTAAATTCCTTAAACAGTGGAGAGCTATCGATGCGTTTTGAACGGTTGTGGTTGAGCGGTCACTTGAATGGGGTTAGGTGAGCGCAGCGCTCACCCGCGACAAACCGCGTTACTATATCAACCGCGACCAATGCCGGGATAACATTCACAGTAGTGATGACTGTTCATATCTTCAAAAAAAAGGAGACTCTCAATTTTGAATTTGCCAGAATTGCAGGAAGACTAATATGGCTCTATCAACACCACCCTCACGTGAATATGAAGGGTGGAAAGTTCCCACGCAAACAAATAATGAGAGGGGATTATATTTAGGTGGCTACAGAGAAAAAATTAAAGATTGTTTATCATGGAAGAAACATAAGACATTGCCCATACTAAAAAATGGAAGTTCTCAAATACTCCATCCAATTTGTATTGATGGGAAATAGATATGTGTAACAAATACTTGTGCTTTCGATAGCTTAGCCCAGTTGATGCTTGCATCAGCTTTTGATCATGTTATTTTGAAAGAAAATGTTAGTATATTTACTTAATTTGAAATGATTTTAAAGTGTATTATTGTTCAATCTCGCGAACAATCACGAGGAAATTCGCCAACAGGGCGCACCCCCAAATTGTCTTTCGCCCGCGCGGCCAACATTCTTCGGCAGCCCCACCTTCAAAGCTTCTCATGGCACTAGCATTGTCTATACAAAAATATAAAAGTGAAACAGAGAAGGCCAGGCAACAAAACAATTCTCGTTGAGCCCTCTCGGCCACGAGCGCCGAACCGCCGGGTACCGCGTATTGTACTAGTCCGGGAAGGGGCGACAGGTCATTACCCAGGGCTTGGCCTCCGCCGGCGCGGCTGGGTTCAAAACGCCATTAACCGTCTACCTGCCCTCTACTCAGCTTTCGGCGGCCAGATGTGTTTACAAACTCTCCAAATATTGCTACGTGCCTCCCGCACCTACATTGGCGTTAGCATTCGCCGACCACGAACACATCTGCAAGGCAGCCGCGCCCGCGCCCGTTTTTCCGCCCCCGTCTCTCAACCGGCGCTCCGCGGTTCCCGTGAGAAACATTACTAATGAGATGCAGACATCGCTGTCACGTGACACACTTCAGAAAACAACAACAAATAGCGAGCTCTCGCGGCACACTGCGTCTCACTGCATGTCATAAGCTAGCTGCAAATGTCACGTGACTCCTCCCCCTCTGTACACGGAAACATACGTTTAAATAAATACGGCAACTTCGCTCCCACGCGCCACTACTAAGTCAAACTACTGCACCTCTTAGTCAAACTTCCAACCAACTACTTCAGTCAACTTCTATCAGTCATTTCTGCGCTGCTACTGAAACCTATTCAGTCACTACTACAAACTACTGCAACTTCTTCAGTCAGACTAGCCAGCCACTTCTTCAGTCAACTTCTACGAGACAATCGACTATCATTGACACATTTGTCAATACACCGGACAAGTGTCAATGCTCGCTCTACTCGTCAGACAGCCTGCGAACAAGTCAGCTCTCCTTGCTCTGCCTATCAAGGCTCCGGCAATCAATCAGCGCGGCCAGCAGGCCGCGATCTACATTAGGGCCACCCGTGAATCAGCCTTCACCTGGCCAAGTCAACAGTACGGGCCACTCCAGTAGTCGAGTACGCGCCCATGGTGACATCCAGCCTACCAGCCGTATCATCCGCAGCCCATTTCAACCGACGGCATACACACTCAGCCATCTGACCTGGGTTGGTGTTTGCTGTACTTTTATCAATCTTTGAGTAAATGTAAACTTCAAGGAAGAAGAAACTTAAACATTCATTGGTCCTCCGGCTTACTGCCAAATTACCTATTTGTGTAACTAACCAACTATTGTCAAGAAATGAACTTAAATTCATTCACGAGTGCATTGCCTTTCATTTGCCTCTAAAGAAACAATCCCTGAAATCCGTTCTGAACCTGTATATAGTTGCATTCGCAGCACGGACCTCACCGCGCTGCATCCACTACAATTATAATGTAAACATATATTTTTGTCCACCCAAAGTATTTAAAAATGTTATAATATTCAATAACAAGTAAATGTTTGTTTTCATTTTAGATTGAATCACACCAAAATGATAAGTTTTTCAAATTTATTAAAACAAGTTTAGACAAAGGATTACATAGTCATATTTATAAGGACAGAACGGGCAGTCTTCAACAATTTAATACGCCGGACATAGTAAAGAAGCCAAATTGTACAGACTCCAATGTGAAATTAATGTCATCTAATCATGCAAAATCATATTTTTGGAATTTGCATATATCACAGAAGAATCCCTTTGTACCGAAAATTGTGCAAACAGAGTGCACTTCAATTACCTGGGATCAATCAGTATACTAGACAATGACATTGAACATCCCAAAGCATACAATATAATAGCCGAAAAATTCAAACTACACGGCCTAAGAAATTGTACGAGTCCTAATTGTACTGGCAAAAGGACAGTGTAGTTATGTGAATTAGGTACCAATATGATTCGTTATCTTGTCTCCGTCTCACTCTCTTTATCTCCTTGTCTCATTCTCTTTTCCTCTGTCTGTCCCTATCTTTCTTTCGATTTCATCACGCATACACATATGCGTGGATCTTTGTACTTCTGTTTTATGAAAATTGAATTGAAACTATTGTATGCCTAAAATAAATGTACTTTCTGTCAATTTTACAAGGGATATTACCATCTTGGGAATAGGTAGTGAATATGTTACCCGTATGAGTAGGCCAATTCAGCTACAAAATATCCCGACGAAAATTTTTAATCCGCTGGGAAAAGGCGAGCTGTTCCTTCTTGGAGCAGTAAAGTATATTGGGCCGAATGAAATTACCACACGCACCAATATTAATACTGTAACACATTACAGAGCCGTATGTCTTCGAGGAGACAAATGGTATGAGTATGACGATCTAGTAACAAAAGCACAAAAAAGAAAAGGTAGCAACACAGCAATTCCAGTAATGTTAATGTACACGAAGCATTAATCATATTCTCTAAAACATGTGAATATAGACTACGTTCACAATATTGTGTTTAACAATTACTTACTTGGCTTAAGTATATGTCATGATTAAAATTAGTGTCGCCATCTATATGGGAGAGACTAGAACATGTTGGTATGCTTGGCGGTAAGTTGGTAGTGGAACATGTACAGCAAGACACATGTAGTGTGTATGTACCTCTGTGAAATAAAGACATATTAAATCGTTATTACTACAAATACTGTAAGTACTACGTAACATGGCGCATTCGGTTCACGAACAAATGTGTAAGTGTATAAAATATTGTCAGATTCGGAAGATATGTCAAGATTCTCCGCACGTGGGCTGAAGCAAAAGAATAAGCCGGCATTGTTGATCGATGAAAGGATTGATGGCAAATTGAATACAACACTTCAACGTCATCGTCGAACGCTCGAGCCAATCCAGGAAGACGAGGAACAAATTAAAGAGGACGAGATTCAGCAGGAGATCGAAATGGAGTCAGCAATGCGACCACCCCCTCCTCCAGGCCCGGCAGATATGTGGACACAGTGGGTAGTTGTACCCACTCGAGGCACTCCGAAACTCGGGACACTCCCCACTACATAATTTATCCGCAATGCACTTCAACAAAGAGATCGACGAAGCTTCCAAGAAACCTTCTATAATCTTCTTTTATAATACTACTAAAGGGGGAACAGACTTTTGATCAGTTATGTCCTTCTTACACGGTTTGTAGAAGATCTAACCGCAGGCCATTACGAATGTGGTATGGAATTTTGGATCAATGTGGTATAAATGCCCAGATTCTCTACAAGGCAAGAACGGAAAATCAAAAGATGAGAAGAATGAAGTTTTTAATGGAACTCTTTCAATGCTACGACCATTCTTACAACAGAAACTTCACGTACCAACCCTCAGACGCAGCATCCATACAACGATTTGTGAAAATTTGGATCTTCAAAATATTGAATCTGTGCAACAAGAAGAAAGAGAGAATACATTACAGAGACGTTGTAGCTTCTGCCCTCGTACTCGTAATAGAAAAACTAAAACTAGATGTACATCCTGTCGCAGACACATGTGTGATGAACATCGCATCAAAATTTGTCAAGAGTGTCAAGACTAAAAATGGTTACAAATGAGGGACCTAGATAAAAAAATGTATTTTTTATCAGTTTTGAATTGTTTCTATCAATACACATTATACTTAATATTTTCACTTACTACCAACCATTCATTATTAATTAAAACACTATTTTACATTTTAAAAAACTATACAAAAAGTTGAAAAAATATCTACATAATTTGCTAAGATATTAAAAAATATCTAAAACGAACATTAACTTATAGAAAACTAAACGAACATTTGGAAAAAAGTCTAAATTATAATATAATGTAGCTTTTATTATTTTTTGATATTAAATGATGGAATAATTTTTCTTTCTGTTGGGGTGAATTACATCCCAGTGTCTATTATGTTGTCACTTCTCTAGTGTGTCTCCCTAGGGTTAAGTATTTTCCAAGTATTCTACTTATTATGATTCATTTATTTTATCTTACTGTACTGTGTTTTTTCTATGGTTTTATCATTATTAAATATGTTGTACATGTCAATCTATAATTTCACCTCGTGTCACCTATCCAAACACTAGTGTTCTGAATCTAATTTCAGTGGTCATCCATATTATTATAAAATTTATTATCATTCTGAGCAATCAGGGTTTTATATGTGGGAAACGGTATATTCTTCAGTCCGCTAACATTGCTCATTTTCACCTGTTTCTCTCCAGTTGGTTTACTTACATTCAAACTTCGAATTCCTTCCTTCCACGATAGCTGTTTTGGAAGAACGTGGCTTATCTCTTGCAGATCAGGTAAGTGCAATCTACAATGCTTCAAATGAGGCAAATTTAAGCTGTGGAGTGATTTTGATATATACAGTGGCGTAGCCTGAGTTTTGGCTTAGGGTATGTAACTCGAGAAATGAGAAAATATTTCAAAACTTTAATTATAATTTAAATATTTCTCATTCACCAATACCATTTCTGTCACTTTAATCAATTAGAGCACACAAATAATTTGTATATTTAAAATAAAAACTGATCCAGTAAAACTAATAATGGTTCACGTACTTCATGTAGTTTACTGGTTGAAAGTTAGAAAAAGTTGACTTATGTTCACGACCTAGCAAAATATAAATGTGTGTCCTCATACTTTAATAAAAAGAGCACTATCAAACCCAATGATTTTCAAAATTGTCCAATTCATATCACTTCGAATCCAGTAGAATTAGCATAATTTATAAAATGGAAAACAATGATCTATAATAAAAATATAATAGGAAAGAGAAAATCAATCAATTTACAGTAATTTTACGTAATAAAAAGCAGTTCACAGTTGCCCTTCTTGCTGCTTACATCAAGAGTTTCATCCAGTATGGTGGAGACAAACGAGGCTTTAGAAATTTTATTTTTAATTTCATGGGACATTACCGTGCTTACACTTGAAATTCAATGAATCTGAATTTCTGGTGAAATTGCACGAAACACTGGGATTTTCATATCATCTTTGTCAGTTTTTTCATATTTCATTATTTCACTTATATATTACATGAAATTTTCTCTATTTGATGATCCCCTATTTTCATTATGGCTAGAAAATCCAAGCCCTTGTCTTCCAAAAAAGCATACAAGTCGAATGAAGTGTGACAGAATTTCCCTCTTTTCCCTTATACCACCGTTGTATTCCTCTACATAGCCTGTGTCGGCTATTTAAATAAAATTCTATCCTCTTATATTTTTTACAAATATTTTTAACTGTTTCTCATGTGCTATTATTTGTCCACAGCACAAAAATACGACTCCATAATTATGTACGCACTTTGGCTCGCGTGGTGCTCGCCATTCCAGGGCACAGATGTGTATTGCACAGTCACATACCCTTGTGCATTCAACCAGCACAATCCCTAACCTAAATTGGCTACAAATATATAGTTGCTAAATGCATTAAAATAAGGTAATAAAACTTAAATAAAGGGACAATGTTCCTTAATTAGCCTTGTTCTCTTACAAACACCGAAGAGAACAATGAAGTTTCGTAAAGTTTCTCTTTTTCGTAGGCACCACGGTAGGCACTCTGGATGTAACTGGTCACGGTACATCTGATTCACAGCGCAGGCTAGGCGGCATTTCAGAATGATTCGTTCTTCCTTGTAAAGAATCGAGTTCTGAATGGCGCAATGTTTGAAATAATAACCTCGCAGTTGATGCAACTATAAATAAATATATATATATATATATAAAAAAGGTTGAAATATAATGAAATATTTTGTAGTAGAAAAAGAAAATAACAAATTGACAATTTACAATAATTTTAAAATAAAATAGCTGATATTGTCAGGGTATGTAACACATCACCCACATCCATGGACGCTACGCCCCTGGATATATATATATATATATATATATATATATATATATATATACACACACACACACACACACACACAGTTATTTTTCGACTGTTCAGTTTCTGATGCTATTATGTTTAAAATCATAGATGGAGTTTGTTCGAGAAGCGGAGGAAAAACTGACGAATACACAGTGGCGAAGCGTGAGGTTAATTTTTGGATAAGCTGAGTCACGAACATATTGTAAAAACACTTATTTGTACTTAATTTATGAAATATAGAATATTTAGAAGATAGAGATCAAAAGACTACAAATTTAATAATAATAATAATAATAATAGTAATTATTATTATTATTATTTCAATCATGCAACAATACTCAGATCAAGAATAAGCCTACTGCAGAATTGAAAAAAAATTTTAAATGGTTATGCTTATTTATAATAGATGTGTACTCCTTGTTTGTACAGTTTTTTGTAAATTAATTCTAAATACCTAGTTTTCTTCAGAAAAAATTCAACTCTTTCTTTAAACATATCATCTTGCGAACACATACACGAAATTTTCTTTTCTATTAAAATAGTAGCCAAGTTGAAGAGTGTTATTTGACTTAGAATTACGTTAATGAGTTTTAATTGTTTCAGAGTGCTCATTGTCAATGAGATACAGCGACATGCAGTTGCAGGTCAACGACATTTCACTTGTAACCTACACACGAATACGCTATTCAGTCAACTTACGAAATGAAATTTCACTGATCAGATCCTGCTTGATCTTTCCAGAATACAATACTACTGGGGGATTCACACGTCGCGATACCAACCCATAAATGCTTGAAATCAACGCCTTTTTAAATGATCTTGTTTTATTAAAAGTTAAACCTATTTTAAATGATATGGGAGAAAAGAGTTAACATTCTCAATATTGTACTTAATGAATTAGCGACAGAGGAAAACTAATACTGAAATTTGGAATAAATAAATGTTTTTACTTTTGTTAGTAGTGATATTTGAAGTTGCTCAATGACCTCTAGTGGACATTTCCGGAAGTTCCACGCAAGCTTATGGTGAAGAGAGCGCCTGCCGGCAGGAGTTAAAATTACTTAGCCAGTTGTAAGGCCGGCCTACCCTTCTGGCCGAATAACCGGGCCAGCTTCTCAATGCGCATGCGCGCTCACTTCCCCGCGCCCCGTCCCTTGCCTACAAACTGTCTTCCAGTGGTAAGCGGAACGGCCTCAGCCTCACTCCCCAGCCTGCCCGATGCACCGGGCGGCGACAAAGACACTTCGCATTGAATGCGCATAAGAACAGAAAAATGAACTTGGTGCGCATACTTTACGGTATAAATTGGCTAAAATAACATTATAAATTGACAATTTTCTTTTTTTAGTGAAGATATATTTCCCGCCTTCAAGATTCTTAGGGATAGCTCAGCTTACTCTGCCTACCCTGACGCTTCGCCACTGAGAATACAGCTGATGAAATTGCGAAACACGCAGCGCAAAAACTTGAAAAGGTGCTGAAAAAAATGAAGGATTCCAGTCTAAGTTGCATCAACGATGTACTGAACAGAAATAACTTTTTTGTTGTGAATATGGAAGAAAATTTGCAGCCAAATGATCTGTGCTATTTCAAATATGCGCAAAAAAAAAAAAAAAAAAAAAAAAAAAAAAAAAAAAAAAAAAAAAAAACTTCCGTAGATGTTGAAAGATGCTTTTCCATGTTCAAGACTCTGTTGGCAGAAAATCGCCAGGCTTTTACGTTTGACAATATACGTATGGTATTTGTAACATACTGCAATGCAGCACTGTGTAAGTGAATTTGTGAGATTAAAATACATTGATGTTAAGCTATTTCTATTTTTTTCTTTTCTTATATTGCTATTGTTTCCTTTTCTATAAATGATAAAATATTTCTGCCTATGTAGGATATTTTTTGATACCGTATTATTTAACCCTTTATGTCCTCACGGTACTTGTAGGTACCACATGTTTAAGCGCCACAACAATGGGTACACTGCCTGGAATCGAAGAATCGAACCTATTCTGAGAATTGACAATGCCTGGGAATGTTATTAGTTGTTGCTAAACTTGATGCGAAACATTTAATTTTCTCTTTGCTTGAAACTAGAATATGTCGATAGGCATCATTGAAAAGTCGTGTACTCTGAACGTTGATTCAAGACTTTATTGAATCACCATTATCAGTTTTTAATTCTTATCGCAATTGCCTATTTTATTTTTTATTTTATTCTGTGTTCTCAGGTAATGTAATCTATAAAATAATTTACATTATTTTTTCATGGGTATTGTTTATTTTATAAATTTACTTTTTGGAACTAGAAAGTACCGTCAGGACTTTCAAATACTAACATTTTGCTAAACATAGCACGACTTTTTCTGGTGTAAATATTTACGGTTATATCTGTAGGAGTAAAATGCCGCTGTCTACATTGACAGAAGCAGAGTTGGGCAGTATCGAAAATACTTGTATTTAAAATACGTATTTTCGATACTTTTGTAATTTGTATTTTGTATCGAAAATACATATTTAAACATGTATTTTGTATTTGTATCGAAAATACTTTCTGATAGTATTTTGTATTTTCAAAATACAAAAATACTTTTTATTAATCCGTCACAAACATTCATTGGGCCAGTAAATGGAGAGGGTCCCACCACGTGGACGAGTGGAGCCGGACCTCCGATTACGTTTTCCCTCCGTCGTCGGTTCAACCGGAGATAACCGGAGGAGCGCTGTAATCACGGTGTAAGATATATTTCTTACACCGTGCCTGTAATCTCGAGCTGCGATTCAATTTCTCGGAGAGCAGGCTCCGCGTGCCAGAACGAGTGCTGCCCATGTGTGTGCCTCGTGGCCCTGTGGTTGTGCGCAGTGATTAAAAACGTGTGCTTGCGGTGCTTTTAAAAGCTGATATTTCGTTACGGTGTATTTAGGTAAAAATCTATTTTTTTCCTGGGTACCTTGTACTAAATGAAGCTTTATATGTACATTTTAGGTTTATTTGAATTAAAACCGTCAATTTTGTAGCGCCTAAAAGAGCCTAATTTAATATTAATGCTTTTTTGTGCCTATTCTACATTTAAGAACCTAAAATGAGACTAATTTGCCTAACTTCTTTTGTCTATGGCTCCTTTTACCTTTTCTTCTTTGTCGGCACAACAGACAAGGATGATATTAATTTTAAGTTACTTTTAACAACCTAAATTGCATTCGTTCTCTTTTACCTTTTTATCCCCTTGTCTCATTTTGTCGCCTGTAAGAGAGCGAGAATGAATATATCGGACAAGGAACTAGCGATAAAAGTCTACACGCCACTACTTCCTGACTTCGTGGAGAAGCTGCCTCCGTTTCTAAGATAAAGCGATTGAATTTCCCCGAAAGCAAAGTGATCTTGACCGATCAGAAACATTCATTTTCTCCTGAAAACTTGAAGAATGTATTAGTAATTTATTCTGAGGCAAAATACTGTAGGAATAATTCTAACTACTAAACTTGTTAAATAGTATTAACGCAAAATGTTCAATACCGATTCTACGTAATATTGATTTATGTTCTTATCTTTGAGAAATATAATAAATGGTCAAAAAGTGAGTTTTCTTGTATGTTACGAGTTTATTAGTGCCTATTCTACCATTTATAAAGCCTAACAGATGCTGAAAGAACCTGTTTTAGGTACCTAAAATGCATATTTTAAAACCTAAAAATCCGCGGTATTCATTAGATATCCATACCATTTGTGATGTATGTATGGTGTATGATGTTTGTATGTATGAAGTCTGAAAGGCACCTTAGTTAATTGTCTATAACCTGCAATATTTGTCCCAAACTATCACCTCCCAAGAACTCATGGTGATATCTTTACTCTCCAAGTATTCCTTCGCCTCTTAGCATGGACAATATGCCTTTCAGACTTACAATATGAACATACATCACAAATGATAGAGGCCGTCTTAATTACGGAACGCAAATTTCCAGTATTTTCATACCCCCTCCCCCCTTGTAACGCACTTCCCTATCTCTATGTAATGCAGCGTAACGCTGCCTCAGACCCCGTCCCCCCTTTATCTTCACGTAATTTATGGATGACCCGTTACTGATACATGAAATGGGTTGAAAATTTAATTTGAAGCATTTTTGTATAAAGAATGTTATATATTTATAATAATAAAATTTTAAATGTGATGTGATTTTAAATATGAATTTTGAACGTGAATGATTGTTTAAAAGAGAAAAAATAGGATAGAAGTTATGTGTAAAACATCGTTGGTTGTATTTTGTATTTTCAAAAGTATTTTAAAATACTATTTTGTATTTTGTATCTAAAATACTTTTATGAAAGTATTTTGTATTTGGTATCTAAAATACTTTCGGCGAAGTATTTTGTATTTTGTATCTGAAATACATTTTTCAAGTATTTTGCCCAACCCTGGACAGAAGATGAAATAACATTTGTTTTGGAAGAAATACCATCTGATGTAGACACCCCCGAGGAGTGCAGCTCTGATGATAATGATGAGACAAATGATACTTCTGCACTTTCGTCCGCATTATTTACAGAGACAGAAAGTCAAAAAAATGGTGGCACAGACTATTTTTTGCTCTGATTGAAATAGCATTTGTAAATTCATTCATTTACAAAGACATAAATGGGGAATTGTCCCTTTTAGATTTTAGAAGAAAATTAGTAATGCCTAATTGCGAATGGAAGCACTCCAAACAAAAGAGCGGTAGACCATCATCATCACCATCGTCTCATCAAATTCTCCATCTCCCGTGTCAAATCGCCGGAAGAAAGGAGGATTTTCGGTTTCTAAAGATATCAGAAAACAAAATACAGGTGCCCATTGACCTCTTTTTGTCTCCCAAAGAGGAAGATGTGAATTATGTGCAATTAAAAAAATTCAATCAAGACCTCATTCTAAATGTTCATTTTGCCAAGTTTTCCTTTGTTGCAACGCAAGTAAAAATTTGTTTGTTTTTCAGAATATCATCAAATATAAAAAATAAACAAATATTAAAATAAAAACTCTTTTTTATTTGCCTACCCACAGATCCTGACGGTACTTAGAAGTACCAAGGCCAAAATTATATATTCGAACTCGTTCCTTTTTCTTTCATTGCTTATTCAATATCATAATGTATCATATAAAACAAAAAAAAAAACTTTTTTTCTTTCCAAAATTAATTCAGGACTGAAAGGGTTAAGCCAGGCAAAAAAAAAAAAAAAAAATACAAAAATACACGGTACTCAATTATATCCCCCGAAAAGTAAGATAGATAATATTGTGTTTGCACAAATACATAACTTTTCATTCCAAGCACGCTTCTCCTGAAATTATATAAAGAAAGGTTTATAAAGGAGATTAAAAATTGTTAATTTTAATTGCATATTTAAGGATTTTTAGGTCATAATGCATATTTTAAGAGCATATTTCAAGATGTTTAGGGCATAAAAATCCGCTCCCTAATCATGAATATCTATTACAAAAACGTGTTTTAATACTCACGTCATGTCGAGTGTATCGGAGGACATTCGCAATATCCTCTCCATTCGTGTGGACATGGCTGAGAATTCTGAGGCGGAAGGTGATTCAAACGCCAACGACTGTCGCTATCGCGGCGCGCGACGACGAATTTGCTGACAGCAGCGCGTCAGATATCCGACCACGTGAATCACGTAATAACGAGCAGGAAGTGGTGACCGATTAAGATAAGAGAGGTGATGAATCTGATTCTAGAGATGTTTTTGTGTGGAATCGAATTGGGCGCGATCCGCAAGAGTTTTCGAACACAAGCTTCACGCAAGCGTTTGGAATTTAGCATAATGCTGCAGTAAATGTACAAACCCCTTTAGACCTTTCCATGTCAATTCTGACTTCTACATTCATGGAATTAATCGTTGAGCAATCAAATTTGTATACAACACAAAATAATACTACTCTCAATCTCTGTTGAGGAACTGAAAGCTTTTCTGGGAATTCTAATAATTATGGGTTTCAATTCTTTACCAAGCCTTTGCCTGTTTTGGAGTAATGATCCCAATTTTCATAATGAGAGAGAATCAAGTGTAATGCCTCTCAAAAGATTCGTCAAGATTTTACGCTACTTACATTTGAATGACAATGCTCATCCAGATAAAGGAGATCCAAATTACAAATCCTATAAAATAAAACCACTCATAGATCACGTGAATGAGAATTTTAGATTTCTATTCAATCCCTCCAGGTTCTTGGCAGTAGACGAATCAATGATAAAATTCAAAGGTCGTACTTCATTGAAGCAGTATATGCCCATGAAGCCAGTAAAACGTGGCTTCAAAATGCGGGTATTTGTTCTGTTACTGCTTAACTTTCCCTGTATGAAGGGAAAGAAGGAAGTACATGGAAGTCAGTCTCTAGGAGAAAGAGTAGTTGCCAAGCTCATGCAAGGTTTTGAAGGATTAGTATATTGCCGGTTTTTCGACAATATTTCCTCCAACATACCTATGCTGAAAAGGCTTCTCCAAAATAAATTTTTGCCTGTGGTACTATTAGACAAAAAATTTGCCGCAGAGGCAGCTTCGTTCGGATAAAGAACTACTTATGGGAGAAAATGATTTTCTACCATCAGGAGATATAGGAGTTGTTAAGTGGAAAGATCGCGGGAAGAAATGCGTATGTGTTGCAACAACAATGTGATAAGTTTCTGAAAGGGTACAAGTTCTCCGAACAAATAAAGTGGGAAAGCGAGAACCTGTCGCCTGTCCCACGAGCATAAAGAACTATAATTTATACATGGGTGGTGTAGATAATTTTCATCAAATGATTTCGGCATACCGTATTAGTTGGAGGTCCAGGAGATGGTGGATGATTTTTTTATTATTGTATTGATGCAATGATAGTGTACTCGTACATTTTGTACAAGACTACATTCCAGGCTGTTCATCCTCGCCATAAGTGTCTGCCCCACCTAAAATTTCGTTCTAAATTGGCATATGAACTAATAGGAAATTTCTGTTCTCGGGAAAGAAAAGGACCTACACCACAAAAAGGAAAAGGTCCAAAAACAAACCATCCCGATGGTCTTGCAACAATCCTAAACGTGAAAAGACTTAAACGTCAGGGAGTATCTTCCTCTGAAAGGAACTAGACGACGATGCCCATTTTGCAGCACTTCCAAAGAGCAAAAGCGTTTCAACATCCAATGCCAGACGTGCAACGCAGAGTTGTGTATGGACTGTTTTGTCCCTTTCTACAAATCATAAATTCATATATGACGCACAAAAATATAAAGAGAAAAAATGTTGTTCATATATGTACCAGTGAACATACAGTGTAACTTGTGCCAAAACTCCTCATTGGTACACACATGTACCACCATACATTTCTTATACGAGGCTTGTTTTTTAAGTAAGTACCGTTTTGCGATTCCGCCGCAGCAGCGCTACGTTCGGCGTTCCGCGCATGCGCACTGACGCCATTACAGTCTGATTCTTCATTGTATACGTTGTTTACTGAGTGTTTAAGATGCCTCCGACAATCGTGAGTCCCGCCGATTGTGAAGTACGGGATGTTATACGATTTCTTAGTGCTAAAAGCGTAAAACCGATCGATATTCATCGTGAGATCTGTGAAGTTTACGGACAAAACATTATGAGTGATGGAATGGTAAGGAAATGGGTGAGAGATGGCCGCACAAATGTGTATGATGAAGAACGGAGTGGGCGTCCTTCGGTCGTTAATGAAGATTTGGTGCAGAAAGTGGACGAAAAGGTGAGAGAAAACAGACGCTTTACAATTTCATCATTGTGCGACTACTTTCCTCAATGTTCTCGTAGTGTTTTGTATCGCATTGTGACAGAGATATTGAATTACCGGAAATTGTGTTCACGTTGGGTTCCGAAAATGTTGACGGATTTGCACAAAACCCAACGTTTAGGCAGTGCATTGACTTTCCTTCAGCGGTACCACAATGAAGGTGAAGATTTTTTAGACCAAATTGTTACTGGTGACGAAACATGCGTGGCCTACGTCACACCAGAATCGAAACAACAGTCCATGGAATGGCGACATTCATCATCACCCAAAAAAGTGAAGTTTAAGCAAACAATTTCTGCCCGGAAAATCATGTGCACAGTTTTTTGGGACAGGAAAGCAGTATTGCTAGTGGAGTTTCTGCCTCGTAATGAGACAATCAATGCAGCGTCTTATTGTGAGACATTGAACAATCTGCGCCGTGCAATCCAGAACAAAAGACGTGGCAAGTTGAGTAAGGGTGTCGTTTTGCTGCATGACAATGCCCGTCCACATGTGGCTAATCGGACCAAAGATCTCATCAAATCTTTTCAATGGGAAACTCTAGATCATCCTCCATACAGCCCTGATCTGGCGCCCAGCGACTACCATTTGTTCCTGCACTTGAAGAAACACCTGGGCGGTCAGCGTCTTCAAGTCGATAACGAAGTCAAAACATTGTGATACAGTGGTTAACAAGTCAGGCGGCAGAATTTTATGAGGAGGGTATTCTAAAACTGGTGCCACGTTATGACAAGTGCCTCAATATTCACGGAAATTATGTAGAGGTACAGGCTTTCATGTAAAAATAAAATTATTGCGATAGCTTTGCACGTCTTTTTTTAATCCCAAAACAGTACTTACTTAAAAAACATGTTTCGTATTTTGCATTTGAATGACGTAAAAAACAGCTATTATATATTATAATAGAAATTGATCAATTAACTGTAAAAATTCCGGAATTTTTAGGCACCAGAGTATTGACATATAAAAGGTTAAAGAGAATGGCACAAAAACTTGGAAGATATTTTTCAATGCCATGTGTCGCCTGATCCACTGATCACTCGTCGACGAAAGCTCCCTCAAAGGAAAATAAATGAATTCTCTCTCGACGTGCTATACCTTTTCACTTACCCGAACATTTCTTCGGCCCGGCGTCATAGCAGAGCAATATTAATGATGTAAGACTGAAATGTTCACTTCTAAAAACTTTCATGCATCAACAACCAGCGATGGGGAAAACTCTACTTCGAATCTTCCCACAGAAGAGACTGGACTTTTAAATTCAAGCATAAAACTCAACTGTCCCAATTTAACAATAAATTTCACGACAACGTGTAATGCTATTGCTTTTGTCATATGGGTAACGCACATATGAGCACAGCAGGACGAATTATAGGTTCTGGAGTGGCCTCCTGATGGAGCTGACCTGAATCCAGTTGAAATTATGTGGGCCAAGACGAAGCGTGTCGGGGCAGAAAATTGGCCAGATCCTCACCCTTCCATGACACGCATTATGTTCACTTTGCTTCACTTCTAACAACTTGTTTCATGCATCATCAACCAGCGATGGAAATGGGGAAAGCTCAAACTCGAATCTTCTCACAGAAGAGACTGCACTTTTGAATTCAAGCATAAAACACAACTGTCCCAATTGCACAATAATGTTCGTGATAACCTGTAATGTTACTGCTTTTTCATTTGGGTAATGCAGATGTGAGCACAGTAGGAGGAAGTATAGGTTCTGGAGTGGTCTCCTCGTGGGGCTGACCTGAATCCAATTGAAATTCTGTGGGCCAAGACGAAGAGTGTCGGCTTCGCTCCCATGCGACTCCCACGCAACGTCGCTACCATGCGACTACTACAGACACTTATAGTCACCACTTCTGTCTGTCACTACTACAGAGACATCTAGATCCGACTACAGACATTACTGTCAGTCACTACTACTACTACCATCAGACCAACTAGTACAACCACTTCCAAACTTCTACAAGCAATGCTTCTAACAGTCAACTTCGATAAGTGCTATAACTTCACTTCTGTTGCTCAGCATTATCATAAGCCTACGAAACTCACTTGCTAACTTCGGCATCAGCCTACAACTGTATGAGACTTAATCAACTATCATTGACGTATTAGTCAATAGGCCTGACGAGTGTCAATACTCGCTGCACTTGTCAAACAGCCTGCGAACGACTCTGCTGTTCTTGCTTTGGCTATCAAGGCTTCGGCAATTAGCGCGGCCAACAAGCCGCGAGCTCTAAATTCGGGTCACCCGAGCATCAGCCGTCACCTGGCCGAATCTACACACCGGGCCGCTCCAGTCACGCCGAGTACACGCCCAATGCGCTATCCAGGCCGCTAGACGAATCGTCTGGAGCTAACCTCAGCTGACGGCATTTACAAATTTAGCCGTCTGATGTGGGTTGGTGCTTCCATTAAACTCGCATCGAACTACTTTCTTGGCGTTCACCAAGAAAGAACTTCAAGGAATTGTATAAACATTCATGAGTCCTCCGGCTTACTACTAAATTACTTGTACAATTATCTATATATCAAAGAATTAATTTTAATTAATTCATAAGTGTATATTGCCTTTCATTTGCCTCAAAGGGAAACAATCCCCTGAAACCCGTACTGAGCCCGTGTGCAGTTGTATTCGCAGCACGGAACCTCCCACCTTGTTGCATCCATTACGTATAATTCTGGTTGAAAATTCAGTTTATCCTGTTCTGACTCCTTGAGAAGACCCCTTATTTCCCAGTCGCTTTATTGTCTGGTATGACCGTGACCACTAGTGAATAACTTCACGTTCCTTTTTTAGGACGATATTCACATTCCAACAGATCTGGATACTGCAGTGTTGAGAAATACAGATTTGATCAATTCTGGAAATTACATCGGCATTGGGCAGCATTTCTACAGATTAATAAGGAACCTCAAACTCCACCGAATGCATTATCTTAAGAGCAGCGAAGGGTTTATGCAATTAGTATCGTTGTCAATAAACGACAAGGTTTGGAAAATGACATTTCGAGGTTCCTACTGTCAACAAGCCATCCGCAGTCAACCAGATAAACCGAGATCAAAAAAGAAAAAACTTACTTTGACTCAAAAAACAGTTTTGGGTTTTAGATCAATTGAGTTGGGACACGAAAACGTGGAGGACGTTTTGAACAATACAGAAATTACATCAAACATCAAAACTTTCACGTACAGGTGGAATCCCTTCTCTATAAAATCAAAGAAAACTACACGTAATAATCCCGAAAGATTTGGAGTGTGATATTTGGAAGCATTATCGTTTTTGTTTCAGGTATGGTAAGATGTATGATTCCAAAAAATGAAAGAGGCTGGTAAAGAGAAAAATCTATCGATTCTGAAAGACGTAACAGATGATGGTACGTTTGTCACAGTTCTTGTGGACGGAGGTCGGTCACGTCGGGGCCACGGGATCGTTATACAGCAAACAGCTGTTTCTCGTGCGTAATTGGGATGAGACCAAACATTATTGGATTTAGGAATTAGAATTGAGTACAGCAGAGGTGCCAGTACTGTGAGGCCAACAATTAACCCTACAGATGAAAATTGCTGTAAAAATTGGTAAGGACCATCAGCTTCGATGGAAAAAGATATACTGGTAGAATGCTGCAAGCGCAGCAAACAACTGCATGGACTCTAGTACCACACAGTTGTAGGAGATGGAGACTCCTCCAGTCTTTTATAACCTGAAAACCTCTGCAAACGGACGATAAATAGAAAAAGTGGATTGTGTAAATCGTAGGGTAAGGAACTATACCACAAGAGTGGTGGCACTTCAAAAAAATCTACTACAGCAACTAAAAAATTGTCGAATGAAATCGTCAGACGGCTCAGCGCGGTTGCTCTAAGTGCAACAGCACACAATGCGGAGGAAGGAGACGTATATTCTTGGAAAAAGGATCTCAAAAATGGACCGCTCCATGCTTTCGGAATTCATGAGTACATCCGGCAAGCCATAATTTTGCACCAAAATAGGCGAGTCAATCGACCTGCCCGAAGAAAGCTACCAACAGCACTAGCTGTTATCAAATAGCGCAGTGTTTTAGTCGGTCATGAACTTTCAACCGGTGAGAGACGCGTGAGGCAGTGAGAGATCATGAACTTTGCCATTCGACATGTGCAGAAAGCACTAACTTTGATCTTAACTGAATCGAGACGCACGCACAAAGAAAAAATTTCTTTCGTGTTTTCTGGCAGCGAATTAAATCCGCGGCACTTGTTCATCTTAACATTGGCCGCCTGCAATACTGGCAACGCCAATGACCGGCCACATCCGCAATCGCGCGCTGTCATACGGCACAAGCTGTATTAGCCAGTGCTACTCGCGTGAGCCATCCGCGATCGACCGGGCCGAGAGTCGGAGTTAATCCGATTGGACTCCGCCGACGCCATTGTGGGTGCCTGCCGCGTGATCATCGCTGGGTCCGACCTACGCGGCCGAGACGGGCTGGGGCTACGCTGTGACGCGGCCTTGACCTTGGCCGCAGCTGCCTGGGCGAGGCGCCTATCCACCGGTCTGCCTACGACCGCAGCCAAGTGGGAGCGCTTCCCTGTCGGGACACCGCAACACAACAGTAATCTCCAACCTTGCTATCGCGAGAATGCGGAAAGACTTTTAGGGCTGTATTCATAGTCGTCACCTATAGCTTAAGAAATTCCTTAAGTATTTTCTTATTATAAGTAGTTACTTTTGATAAGGAAATACTTATGCACAATTGGTATTCATAGACGATACTTAACATAAGTACGATGCTAGCAATGTTTCGTTTGGCAACAGCGTTCTGGCTGTTTCACAGCCACTTGAAGCGTTCATTCAAGGTGGCCGTGAACGAGTCATGTTTGCGTCCGTGAGCAGCTGTGGGGTAACCTTACCTACACAGTCGTTGTCTGGTCGTTGTTCAGTGCAGTTCAGTTCGATTGAGTTCGGTGTTTACGGTTTTGAAAGTGCAAAAATGACGAAGGGAAAGTTGTTTTCGGACGTTGAAAAAAGTCTTCTCCGAGATTTGATTCTCAAAGACAAAATTGTAGTTGAGAACAAAACTACAAACATTTCTAGCAAAGAAAAAAACGATGTGTGAGATAAAATAGCCGAAGAATTTAACGCTGTATCCGAGAGCGTTAATGTAAGTATTATTTCAGAATATTTTACATTAGCTTGATTTTGTTATTAATGTTTTTAAGTTCAACAACTTTCTAACACTAATGTTTCATTCTAGAGAGAAGCAAAGAATTCAAAAAAGCTGTAGGATAATATTAAGTTTAGAAGGAAGGCAATGTATGCTGCTGAGAAGTGTAATGCTATGAAAACTGGAGTAGGCCCACCAACCCAAGTAACTGGAGTGTGATCGCGAATCGGATGCGTGTGGAATAGATATAGAATTAGAGGACACAATAGACTGATACTGTGCAGTTAGTGGAAATAGCAAATTCCAATTTAGAAGGTAGTGGAATTACCACTGATAATACAAATTTTGCTAGCTATTCATTTGTTGATAATATTCTTGTGCCCAAGAATGAGAATATAGTATTGAGTAGTGTTCCTTCGAAGGAAACATTAGAAAATAAATTTAAGAAATGGAAGGTAGGGAAAAGTGATGCTTTCTCGGAAGAGGCTGAAATAAGAATCAACAAAGCTAAACATTCCCTTGAGTTGGAAAAAGAATTGGGGGAATTGAGGAAAGGGGAGCAGAGATTAAAAATTGAGCTTCTCAAAGAACAAATATATTCGGAAAGGTCGCTCAAAGAAATAAGATGGTCTGAGCTAAATAGACTTAAGAAATAACTTAAATTGCTTTTCTTTTATTTTTGTAAAAGTACAATAAACATTTTATTTTGTATGAACATTATTCTTTATTGTTATATCACATTCTGAAGTGCTAGTCAGCAAAATTCTTTGTAATGAATCGTTACCTAATTTCATTTGCTCTAGCATTATCCGGTATGACTGTTGCAGGAACATCCACAATGCCTCTTCCTCCCTCCACTTCCTCTGCTTTCCAAACATCACGTGTCCAAAACAGGGATTGGATATATCACGCATGCTGCAACAACAGCAGGAGGAACTATAACAGCGGCAAGTACAGCAGGAGAAACATGCATGTACTATCGGCCATCGCCGTGCCCGCCGCGCAGCAGCAGCGGCGGCCGATACCGCTTTTTCCTAGCTTCGAGGAGACAAAAGAAAAATTGAATTCTTATGCGGCGAGGGTACGCCAACACCTCGCCTATTACAAGGTAACAGATAACGCCAGAAGGGAGCATTCTTTTTTAGCATATCCAGTAGTCAAATGTATGAATTAGTGCGAAATCTCCATCCGCATGAAGCAGTTGAGAACATGGCATTTAAGGAAATTATGGAAAAATTAGGTATTATAATCAAGAACCTCACGTCATAGCGGCTCGCTATCAGTTTTTCCAAAGTAGCTTTCAGCCTAACCAGATAAATATGGAGTGGATGGTTCAGTTGAAAGGCCTAGCAAGGGGGTGTGAATTTTAATGCGATTGTGGCAAATCATATGCGGAAAGCTTCCTTAGAGTAGTCACTGTCATACACCAGAAGTCACTGGTTCATACACCAGAAGATATTAGGTGCGAAGCATTGAAAAAAATCCAACACTAGAGGAAGTCAGTAAACTAGCCATGGTGCATGAGGTTACTACCAGCACAGCGTAGCAGATGAGAGCAGGACAAATGGAAATGCAGATTAGCCACATATAAAGGAGTAGTGAGGAAGCTCAAGATTTGGGTAGTCAACAGATACGGGACCAGGAGAATCTAGTGTCAGAAGTTCCGTTTGGTAAAATAGAGCACTTAACGGAAAAATATTCCGAGGTTTTTACATGAAAGCTAGGAAGAGCAACTACGTCTGAAGCCCATATACAGATGAAGCCAGATGCACGACAAAAGTTTTGCAAAGCGCGACCAGTACCGGTAGTTCTTCGCGAACAAGTGAATCAACAGCTGCTTAAAATTGTCTATGGAGTAGAGAAGAAGTCGAACTTCAGCGAATGGGCCACACCGTTGGTATTGGTAAAGAAGGCATATAGTAATATCCGCTTATGTGGGGATTTTATAGCCAATTACGTAAAACCTCATTGCAGATAGAGAAATATCCTATTCCAAAGCCGGAAGACCTATTCCGAAAGCTATCAGGGGAAAAATATTTTTCCAAAATCGACCTCAAAAAGGCATATCTTATTACCGCTAGATGACGAATAAAAAAAACTCACTATTAACACTACCGTTGGTTTGCTACAGTACCAGCGGCTGCCGTTCGGAGTGGCATCAGCGGCCGCTATCTTCCAGAGGTACATCGACCAGATCAGATTCTCGGTTCAGCAGCTATCTCGACATCGTGGTCACGGGCAAGAGTAATGAAGAACGCTTAGAAAACTTGGAGGTATTGTTGCAGAAACTACATGAAGGATTTCGAGCGAAATTGGAAAACTGAGTTTTTTAACCCGGGAAGCACAAGGCTGGGGTCACCTGTGACCCCAGAGTAAAATTATCTCGTTTAAATATTGGCAGCCTTGAAAAGCGGGTCCGTGCGGTCATTGTATCTTTCATTCCAGTCTTTCTGCTTATGTCAAGACAGTCGACTTGTTAATATTTTTTTTACATCATTTTATAACAGGTAATATAATAAAGTAATATGTAATTGGGGTTATATTTGACCCCAACTTGTATTTAACGTCACAGATTTTTCTAACTTGTGAGTAAGCTTTTGCTGATGGTTTTCGTTTATTTTCTGTTAGAATGTCAACAAATCCAATTTTTCTGAATATGGAGGAAATAGCTCGGGAGTTGGAGCGTCCATTGATTGAAGAAACAGATTCAGAAGATGATGAAAATGAAGTGGTGAGTGAAGACGAAGATGATATTGTCTCTGATAATCGGGAGGCAGATGAATTTATTGCCGAAGAAAATTATGATGACGAAGATGAAGAGACAGTGAAAGATGGAGAATATGAGGTAGGAAAGGTGTTTTATGGAAAAAAAGGTTATGAATGGTATGCTAAGACATTCAAGAAACCAACCTCAAAAACCCCTGCTAAAAACATTGTTCTGAAATTGCCAGGACCGACAATGGAGGCCCGAAATAAAACATCTCACACTGAATTATTCAGTATGCTCATAACTGAGAATATGCTTCAGACCATTGTTGAATATACTAATCAGCAAATTGAAATCGATAAGGCTAGATACAAATCAGAGCAATGGTATCTTCAACCAACTGATTTTGTTGAAATAAAAGCATTACTTGACGTATTGTTGATGGCTGGAGCCCTCAAAGACGCCAAAGTACGAACAGTTGATATGTGGTCTGTTGTATTTGGAGCTCCATTTTTTCGGTCAGTAATGAATAGAAACCGCTTCAGTTTTCTGATAAATAATCTGAGATTTGATGATAAAGCCACTCGTCTCGAAAGGCGTCAGACAGACAAATTTGCTCCTTTCCGAGACATCTGGAATATGTTTACAGATCGTTGCAGATCTCTGTACATCCCATCAGAATATGTGACTGTTGATGAGACTCTTTGGAGTTTTAGAGGCAAATGTCCTTTTAAAATGTATTTGCCGAATAAACCAGACAAGTATGGATTAAAGATTATAAGTATATGTGATGCCAAAACATTTTATTTTTATGGAGGTATACCTTATATAGGCAAAGAGTCTATTGCACGAAATGTTTCCATTCCTACGTATTACGTTCTCAAATTGACAGAACCTGTCCATGGTACCAATCGCAACGTGACTGTAGACAACTGGTTTGCCTCGTGTGAACTAGTTGATAAACTCGCGGAAAAAAAGCTTACAATGGTTGGTACCCTAAGGAAAAATAAACCTGAAATACCTTCAAATTTTTTGCAAACTAAAAAGCGACCAGCCCCATCCACAGAATTTCTGTATAGGAAAGAGAAAATGCTCGTTTCCTATGTACCAAGAAAAAATAGAAACGTTGTTCTGCTCTCTTCATTTCACGATAAAGGTGAAATAGACGAAACCAGTAGTAAATCTAACATTGTTCTATTTTACAATGAGACCAAAGGTGGAGTGGATGTGTTTGATTTACTGTGCCACCTAAAAACCACAGCCAGAAAAACAAGACGGTGGCCATTGCGATACTTTTATGGCATGCTCGATGCAGCAGGCATAAACAGCTTTGTACTTTACCGAAGCAATGGAGGTACTGACGATCGCAACAAATTTTTAAAATCCCTGGCATACTTTCTGGTCGAAGAAGAAATGAAAAAAAGAGTTCAAAAGCAGTTTCTTCCACACCATTTAGTTTTGATGATGAAACAGGTTATGAAGCATTATAAGACAGAAATACCCCAGACAACGCCTACTGAATCAAATTCCATTTCAAGGAAAAGGAAAAGATGCTACTTATGTCCAAGAGAGAAGGATCGGAAATGTGTAGGTTCTTGTTCAAAATGCCAAAGTTCCATTTGTGCCGAACATAAGTTAGCAATTTGTAAGAATTGCTTGGAAGATTGATTATTCTTTGCTCTATGCAGTTTTATGCCAAAGTTACTTGGCTGATGGACAGATTAGCTACGGAGGGCACTAGATAAGTTTTCTACCTAACCAAGTTACCGACTTTTGAGCGGGGCGCGCATGACGTTACAAGTTCAGACATGTCTGAACATGCTTTCTTCCAAGTTTCAGACCATTTCGCTCACAAGTCGCAGAGAAATCGGTTGCCAATTGTAGTGCTGTGCGAAATAGTCATGGATCAGGCGAAGTTGGAGCACCGAGCTGTCATCAAATTTCTCACGAAGGAAGGCACCGGGCCCAAAGATATCCATTCACGGATGCTGGCAGTGTTTGGTGATAGTGCACCTTCCTATTTCCAGGTGAAGTACTGGTCTAAGCAGTTTAAATGGGGCAGAAAATCAATCGAAGACGATCCGCGCTCTGGCAGACCTGTGGAAGTGACTTCTTCGGAAATGTGTAAGAAAATAGAAGATTTTGTAATGCATGATAGACGTGTCAAAGTGGCAACAATAGCTAGAGAGTTCGAAGTGTTTGAGCCAACAGTTTGAGCATTCTTCATGAACGTTTAGGCATGTCAAAAGTTTGTTCAAGATGGGTGCCCAGAATGCTCACTCCTCTCCATAAGCAGTGGCGAGTGGAAATGTGCGAGGAGAATTTGAGACTTTTTGAGTCGGATCCGGACAACTATATCGCTCAAATCGTCACGGGAGATGAAACATGGGTACATTTTTGGGATCCTGAAACAAAACAAGAATCAATGCAGTGGAAGCATAAGGGTTCTCCAACTCCGAAAAAGTTTCGGACGCAACCATCTGCAGGCAAACTCATGGCCACCGTTTTTTGGGATTCACAGGGCATTTTGCTTATAGAGTTCATGGAAAACAAGAAAACAATTACTGGTGAGTCCTATGCTAACACTCTTCTCAATTTGAGGAATGCCATAAAGGAGAAGCGTCGTGGGAAGCTGTCTAAAGGGGTGCTCCTTCTTCACGACAACGCGCCCGTGCACAAGTCCCGGAAATCAATTGCTGCAATTAGGGACTGTGGCTTTGAAGAATTAAACCACCCACCCTACAGTCCAGATTTAGCCCCCAGTGACTATTTTCTGTTCAGAAATCTAAAAAAAAACTTGCGTGGTCGTCGATTTGTGTCCAATGAACATGTGAAGAGTGCTGTAAATGAGTACTTTGAAGGACAGGAAAATAATTTTTATTTTTCTGGAATATCATCCTTGATTGAAAAGTGGAGAAAGTGTATTGAACTCGAAGGGGATTATATTGAAAAGAAATAATAAAATTTTCAATCTATCTCAGTTATTTCTTACTTAGGTAGAAAACTTATCTAGTGCCCCTCGTACATTCAAATTTTCTAATCTATATATTATATTTAAAACATTGTATCAAGCTTCGCATATTTTTCTTGCCGATGTCATTTTGTATGCCACGAGCACCAATTATTCTATCTCACAGGTTTATGTGTAAGAAATAGTTATGTTAATTCCAAGTTACCCGATTTAATAGTTCTATAGTTTGTTCAATACTTTATTGTAATAAAAATGATAAATAAATGACCTTTCTTATTACTAAAATAAAGATTTCATCGTTCATTGTTAAATATTCAACGAGAAAAAGGAAGGAAATTTTAAAAGAGGTCGGGGTCACCAGAGACCCCACCTTGTAGTTAGCGCTCTTTGAAATGAGCCTTGTGAATCCAGGGTTAAGACGCGAATCAAATATTTAGGGCACATAATAGATTGCGAGTCAGACCGACGTTAGAGAACGAGCAAGCCATCATCCACTTGCCACCCAAAGATATAAAACAATTATAAACGTTTTTCGGCAAGGCGAATTACTATAGCAAGTTCATCAGGCAATTTACAAGGGTTGCAGCACCACTGAACGCGTTACGGAAGAAAGGAGTTACATTTGAATGGTCAGCACCATGTCAACAGGCGCTTCAGTCCATTAAATAACGATTACTAGTTGCTAGGGTGGGTGACAGGGAGAAGCGTGGGGCGGTTATCACACGGCCGTACCTAACCAGTGCATGGATCGGAGGGCTTTTCAAGACCCGGACTCGTGGACACGACTCAAGGTTTGTGAGGCTATATTGCGCAAACCCCTCGAGGAGCTTAAGTGAGTGACAAACTGACATTTTTTAGAAAGAGACTAATAAGAACGTTTATTGTTAGATGAGAGTACTTCAGATTTAATATAGTAATCCTCTTCAGCAAACCATCATAAGATCTTTGTTACCACTGCTCAAAAAGTAGCCTGGTTGTTTTAACTTTTTAAGAAGTTTTTGTGTTTTATTTTATAAGTATAAATTCCATGTCATAGAGGAAACATTATTTGGAGGAACGATTGGTGAGAATGACTGAAACGAGATCTTATCACTTCATACCGTCCCACTAATAATATACAATTTATAGTGTATTTATTTTTTCCATTTGTAAGGGGATTACAGGTGTAAGTGAACCTGAATACAACCAATGTAATTTGTAACATGTGCCATTTTGTAAAATTATAATAAGTATGAAGGGATTGGATTGACGAGTTGTCATTGTGTTTTTTCTCAAAATTTCATTCAAGGAATCCCGAATTCACTATACCTCTCTTAATGCTCGTCTTCTCAGCTAAGTTTTTCATATGTTCTAGAAACATATGATCCTAGAAATAGAGAATGGTCTCTGTCCGAGAGAGCGAACTTTTACAATTAAGCTAATTTACGCGCATCTCATTACAATAAACCATTTTATATATTCAACCATATTCAGTTACGAAAGCGGTAGCCAATGCCTCGCAGTTTCTTAGAACTGCTACATCGTTGCACCGCCACCGCTGCCCACATCACCTCATTTCGAGAACTGTTGCAGCGAATCTAAATTGAGCGCAGTATTTTATTCATTATGAACTTAACTGCACAAGACACTACAATTCACCAGCCTACTAACTCATTAACACTTCACTAACACGGGCGGTGTTAACAAATGTGACATGTTACTGTCATTTTATCGGATTCATCTGAAACCGCGAAAAATGGTACAAAAGAATATTTTTCCATTTTCTCCGCCTCGCGGTCTTCAATTCATGGTTACTATACAGTTTCAAAGAAGACTGACATTCAATTAGCTCACTTCTACTTAGAAATTGTGAAGTCTCTCGTAATGGAGGTAAATACAAAATACATATTGAAGCACCAAATAAAATGAGAGCAACTGTGAAGCCAAATGCTGACAAGATATAATTGTGGCCATTATCCTTTAGAGACTGACACAGAGGTGCAAATTTGAGGGTTGTCAGAGAAGAACAAAGTATTTGTGCAGAAAGTGCAATGTTTATGTATGTACAAGCAAACCAAGTGATTGTTTTTATAAACTCCATGTGAAAAAATAAAAAAATGTAAGAAATCTGTTATTTGTTTCATTCTACCCGTTAATGCATCATGTCCACTGTAGTGTACATGGCCACCCCCGCACAGTGTCAAATTTAAGAGCTCTAGGTGAAAAAAAAATCGATTTTTCAAAGTAATCCAAAGTAATATTTTTTAACATATTTCAATTGTAGAATGACCATAGTATCTGACGACTATATGTTTCCGAGAAATCTGATAAGATAGCGGTGATTCATACCTGACTTTGCTCGAACGTCACACGGCCGCGAGCAGTCCCAATGATGCGCTTCAGTGCAGCGACTTTGTTCGAAGTGTATGTCTTGTCAGCGCCGATGAAAGTGTGATTTTCTTATAAGACAGTAAAGTACATGTGTTTTCCTTCCTAGTGACGGTTTTTATTTTTCATTATTAGTCGGTGTTTACCCACAGAAAAATACTGAAAATGTGAGTGTTGTTCATTTGTAGTGACAAAGGTTTTTGATTTTTGAGTAAGGTTTTAACACAATCCTTCACCTACTTCCACTTCGAGGCTATGTTTATATTAGAGCTGGTATCTTCGCAGTGGCGGCTCATGGAGGGAGGCTGCAGGACTGCAGCCCCCCCGCCCGGCATTTTATTCAGTTATCATTAATGAGTGAAATAACTTTCTTTAACCAATTAGTGCTTCGTGGCAAAAAAATTGCCATTACATAGACATTAATATTGGCAACAATGTATGTAATTTAGAACACTAATTTCTTCAACAATGGAAATTCATATCTTGCATCTTTACTTGTAACCATTGTTGACATCAGTTGGCACTATTGTTTGGAAGCCGTGGCTTCTTTAATGTGTTGGTATTCGGCAGGGTGTTGTTGACTGGAACTACCCTTTCAAAAAATGTAAGTATGTTGTATGTTTTCAACTTATATCGAAGTTTATTCTGTAAAATACTTTAATATAAAACCAATCTTTATATCTAATTAAATTGACACGTAATTGATAAAATCTACTGTCGTCCAGGCAGCAAGAAACATTTGTGGTCAATTTTTTTTTGCCACCGAGAAGTAGCGTTATATATTGACTGTTGTTTATAATTTTAATCAGGTATCGGGACAAACGATCACTAACTGTTCAAGAGTGCCTGGACCTGTCAGAAGAACCTTATTCCAGTGATTCGGATAGTGATTCAAGCCACCAGATTGTCATACAACCACCATTTGAACCAATAGGCGCCGACACAGACGTGGATTCTGATCTCTCGGATGACGAAGTCACAGGGAACTTTGATCATTTACCAGCTCGTATTTTGAGTTCTGGAGGAAGTTTGTCCCATATTGAGTGGTATTCTGAGGATGATATACCATTGAACGCATTTTTGAAAGTATCAGTACCAGAAAGATCACCGCAATATATTTATGGAGAAAAATGGCATGATAGAAATCCTAAATTTACTGTTCCAAATTTTGAGCCAAGTTTTAAACCAGATTCAGAGGACTTACTAAAGGTGAAGATTAAAGATCCAATTCATGCTTTCTCAACCAATTTCCCCGAAACTTTCATCGAGCATCTAGTTTTTCAGACTAATTTATATGCAGGTCAGAAGGGGCATCACTCTAAACTAACCACTGAGGAAATGCTTTGTTTTTTTAGGCATCTTGCTATTTTCTGGTTACCACCATTTGCCCTCCAAACGTCATTATTGGAGTAATGTGCCAGATTTACGTGTCGATATTGTTTCAGAAGCAATGTAACGATCTCGATTTGAGGAAATATTACGTTTCCTACATTGCGCAGACAACACGCAAATGTTGGGTTCTGATACAATGTACAAAGTGCGGCCAATATTTGATTTTATGAATGAGGCATTCAAAAAAGTGCCACTAGATCCTCATTTGTGTGTGGATGAAAGTATATTACCCTATTATGGAAAACATGGCGCCAAACAGTTTATTAGAGGTAAGCCTGTTAGGTTTGGCTTCAAACTGTGGTGTATTGGCGCTTCCAATGGTTATTTGTATCATGCTGAGCCATACTGCGGAAAATCAACCAAAATTCGAGATCGTGGACTTGCACAAGGTCCAAATGTTGTAATTGGATTGATAGAAGAATGCCAGCCGTTACCAGGAACAAATTTATATTTTGATAACCTTTTCACCAGCCCTGTTCTCCTGAAAGAATTACACAGGTCTGCGACCAAAAAACTGCATAGGATTTTTTTACATTTTCTTACAGATTTTGACCTCCCAAAATCATAAAAAATATTCAAATTATTATATCACATAAGGTTTTATGTATATTGCAGTATCTACGTTCATTATAATTATAGTAATAAACCCATATGATTTTTATTTGATAATGGAGAAAAACAACCTGAGCTGTTGGTAAGACTGGGGAATGTTTTAACAGGTTGAGACAAGTCAAATGACGTATATCGCTTGAAACAAAGAAAAGCTCTCAGTAGACATACTGATATTGAAGTGAACAGTGCTGTTGTCTGTTAATCATGGCTACAAGGGGTTGTGTTATTTCTCCAAACAGTTTTTGTTATATCTGTGGTGAATTCACTATTAAAAGTCAACAGAGAAATATAAGTGATTTTATAAGGAAAGTTTATTTTGCCTACTTTAAATTAAAAGTTGGTGATCAAGATAAACCATGGGCCCCGCATAAGGTGTGTAGAAGATGCGAAGAAGATCTTCGTTTGTGGTTTAAGGGAAAGAAAAAATCATTTCGATTTGGAATTCCTATGATATGGCGTGAGCAGAAAAATCACACCTCTGACTGCTACTTCTGCTCAGTTGACGTAAAGGGATTCAATTCAAAAAACAAAAGAAACATAAGTTATCCTAATCTTGACTCAGCTATACGTCCAGTGCCCCATAGCTCCGAGATATCTATCCCGCAGCCACCTTCCAGTTTGGATGAATATCCTAGTGAGTTGGAGGACGAAGCTACTTTACCTCCTCCCGGTGAATCAAGCTCAGATTCATCTTTTGACGAAGATGGAAGGCCTCAACTATTTTCTCAAGGTGAGCTCAATGATTTAGTAAGAGATTTAGGTCTTTCAAAAGATGCAGCCGAACTGTTAGGTTCTAGATTAAAAAATAAAAACCTTTTATCACCTGGCACTTCTTTCTACTGGTACAGACACCGAGAAAAAGAATTCACCCAGATTTTTTCAAAAGAAGGAAATTTAGTTTTCTGCAATAATGTGGAAGAACTCATACATTGCTTTGATATAAAGTATGACTCATCTGAATGGCGCCTATTCATTGACTCATCTAAGACTAGCCTTAAAGTAGTATTATTGCACAATGGAAATAAATTTGCCTCGATTCCGATTGGACATTCCGTGCATATGAAAGAAGATTATAACGATTTGGCCATTATCCTGGAAAAAATCAAGTATCAAGACCATCAATGGATGATTTGTGGGGACTTCAAAATACTGACAATGCTTTTGGGTCAGCAGGCAGGCTATACTAAATACCCATGCTTCTTATGCTTGTGGGATAGTAGAGCCAGAGAACAGCACTGGAAAAAAAGTGATTGGCCATCCCGAGAAACTTTAAAACCTGGAGAGAAAAATGTTATAAACACTACCTTGGTACCACCAGAAAAGGTTTTGTTGCCCCCTCTCCATATCAAATTGGGGTTGATGAAACAATTTGTAAAATCGCTGCAAAAGGATGGAGACTGTTTCAAATATTTATGTACAAAATTTCCGAAGCTGTCAGAAGCAAAGTTGAAAGAGGGAGTTTTCACCGGCCCCGACATAAGAAAACTTTTAACGGACCCTTCATTTGTGGAAACTATGAATGAGAAGGAAAAAGAAGCTTGGGTATCGTTCAAGGACGTAGTGCGAAAGTTTTTAGGAAATACCAGGAATCCTAACTATAAAACCATTGTGCAACGGATGTTAGCAGCATATGAAGCTCAAGGCTGCAAGATGAGCTTGAAGGTCCATTTTTTACACTCTCACATAGACTATTTTCCTGAAAACCTGGGAGCTTACAGTGAAGAGCAGGGGGAGCGATTTCACCAGGATGTACGTGATATCGAGAGAAGGTACCAAGGGCGATGGGATGTCACTATGCTTGCTGACTACTGTTGGCTGCTTAAGCGAGAAACTGAAAATAAAAATCGGAAAAGGACTCGTCAAAGTATCAAGGAAAAGAAGAAGACGTTTCATAAAGAACATGAATAAGTACATGTATCAAAATAATGTTTCGTTTGCTTTAAAAAAAAAAACTTATTGTTTGAAAATTTTGAATAAAGGAGTGCTTTAACCAATATTTTGTGTTGGAATTTGCAAAAAATCCTTATGTGATAGAAAAAAAATGGCCATAACTTTTGAAATCAGCGCACTTTAAAACATATAATTCAGTAAAAATATCTAATGCAGCTAACAAAAAATTTTTTTTCGCAGACCTGTGTTATCAAGGCGTCGTCGGCTAGGAGGTACTGGTACTCTCAGGGAAAAACGGGTTTCACAAAAGATGGGACTTCCTGCAAAAAAAACAGTTCTCCAAATTAGCAAGGGGAACAATCGCTAAGTCAGCAGAAGACGACCTACTGGCAATTCGGTGGCAAGATAATGCGACAGTAAGTTCTGTCAAATTGCCATCCAGTGGAACCCACAAAAACTAAAACCCGTTATTCACGATCTTTGAAACAACATATTCATATCAAAATGCCTGCTGCAATTGCATCTTATAACATCAACATGGGTGAAATTGATTTAAATGACCAAAGTCTATCCACTTACAGAACCACAATAAGAACAAAGAAGTGGTGGTGGCCATTTTTTCGATGGTCTGTAGACCAGGCCACTATTCAAGGATGGCTTTTATTTAGACGTCTTGCAAATGATTTGCCTCTCCTCCAGTTCCGACGTCTTGTCACTTTATCACTTCTGCAGTCCTATGGAACACCAAAGCGCAGACCAGGCCCAAGCGCTCCTCCGTCGCTTGCATCTATTGCCGTCGGTGCACTTGATGGAAGAGGACACGTGGTAATCAAAGGAGACCAAGCATTCAAAAGGTGCAGGGTGTGTCAGGGCAGGACGTGTTTTTTTATGCAAGAAATGTAAGATAGCTCTTCATCCTAAGTGTATGGAAACATTTCATTCCTAAATTGTGTATCTTTCTCACAGAGTAAACATTCAAACATTCTACGTCCATGTAATAAGTGTTAAATTACTAAATAAATAATATAAAACTAGAAAATGTTTAAATTATTGACTAAGCTTCAAGTGTAATCAATTGCAAAAGAGTGGGAACTAATTTTCAAATTCAAAACTAATTAAATCAAACAATATCAATGACAATCGAATTTTACACGTAAGTGCTTGATGGCAAAAAAATTGACTACTCATTATCTGGCAATTTAGAAGTAAACAACGAAAAATTCATAATCAAATGTTGGTTTTTAGATAATTGTAGTATAATGTCGAATAAAACCTACCTTAGATAAAAGAAAAGTTATAAGCACTAATGGGTTAATCTAGCCTCAAGTTCTATTACGTGTAGCTCCTTCCCGGCTCACCAGGCGACTGGCGAGAACTTAAAGCAGCTTCCACCCCCGTAGACTTCCAGGGCATCGTGGCCACCCTCCCAGCAAAGCATACCGATTCCACTTCTCCCTCTGCCTCTTTTCCGCCATTGTTTCTCCATGCCGCTACCGGCACCCGGGGAGCATTTAGCATTCTTTATCTTCATACGGAATCATAAGAAAATTACGGCTCGCCATTGGTTGACGTTTGAAAATGCCCGGACGCGGTAGATTCGAAGAATGTACACTCACTCGGACAGTCACTCGGATTTGTAGTCGGTAGTTTCAAAAGGACTTTCTTCTCACCACTTCTAAGGGTTTTGTCTGTGAATGTTTAATGTACTGGGAAGAGCTTCACTAATATTGTGATATACCAGAACGGGACATGGTTTATTCATAATATTAGTTGTATACGGGGCGACTAAATGGACTTGTAAAATGGCGATATCCGGCCCTAGTAACGCCAGCGCAGAGGGTTGCTATGGTGCAGGGCAGGTAAATAAACTAGCTGCAAGCCTCGTAGGTGCCGGAACGCTGGCTAGATCGATATAATAAAGAATATGTGATTGGTCGAAAAACGTATGACGGACGAAGGCGCGGCTACATGGGGTTGTAAGAAATGAGCGGGTTGGCGGGGGGCAATGAGACTTTCTGGTGTTTACCGCCGTGTTTTGGAAAAATAGAACGTGAGACGCTACCGACCCATCAAGGGTTGCAAAATACAGAAAAACATTCATTCGGACTTGGAGCTTCGTTGAGTGCAGATCGTTACAGTCTGACTCAGAGTGGTGGAGTGTAGGTCGTGAACTCGGCTCTTGAGTTTCGTGGAGTGCAAATAGTGTGCGGACCTTGTAGTTGAAAGTGAGACTTATACATTTTCGTGCGAAAAGTAACAGTCGTCATCGGACTTAGAAATTATTTGCCGGAGTACATCCGCGGACTTGGGCAGTTTTGGGTGTTCACCGGACGATAGTTCGAACATTAGTATTTTATTAAACTCGTGTGAAAGATTATAAACCTAAAGCGTCGGAAAGAACTTAGCTAGATTTTATGCAGTGTGGACTGGATACTTCAGCAACCGCGCAAGATCAGAAGACAGAAGAGCGACTCGGATTCATCGGCCAAGTGAGAAGCGTCTTCGGAACGAGCGGGTCGGCAAGACGGTAACATATACTGCAGTATATTAAAATAATATCTTTTAAAAGGGGTCATGGCCATTAAGTAATCTGTTAAAATTAACATTGAATAAATTGTTAAATTTTGTTCTTTGGAAAAAGAAAAGAGTCTGTTCATTTGTCAATCATAAGCTTGTAATTAGTTGGAAGCAGAGAATTTCCATATTTCAGATTCCACGCCAGGCTGTACAGTCGGCAGATCAGGTAATCGGCTATCTTAGCGATAGCGAATACATGTAATCCGAATCCATCGGCCCAAGCTAGCTGGATGCCCATATAATTTTGACAGAATTAAATAGGGAAAAGTTAGTATTAGTTTATGTCACCTGTTCCTGGCGCCCACATCTTTCTATAAATTCGGAACAGGTCAAACTCACGACAACGTATTACGAAGTGAAGGATGAAGGTATATTTCAATATAATGTTCAACGTGTACCTAAAACTCAGTTTATCGGAGTTGCCAAAACATCGCATTTCACTTACAACAAAAAGAACACAAACTTTTAGAACCTTCACCTTCAAGATTGGAATTGCAACTGGTCGAAAATTCGTTGCCGAAACTACGTTCTGTTGTTCCGAGAAGTATATCTAACACGACAGCGTTGATGGGGACAGCGCTGTGCAAGAAGGCACGGCGCCCACACGACGCCAGTGGCGAACGGGCGTTATCTCAGAGATGCGTTGACAATCGTTAGTGGCTTCAGGGTCACTCGGTATCCGATTTCTCTGCAATGCAGAAGAGAACCTTCATTCGACTTACTTTGTGGCATACAGAGAAGAAATAAATTCATTTTGAAACGACGTAACTAGTATCGCGCTCTACTCCCCGAAAAAAGAAGTGGTAACAAGAACTTGAACGAGCCACGATCACGTGTATTTGTTTACATGCGGAGTAATTTTAGGGTGACAAATTTATTATATATATATATAAATAATGATATGTGGATCATATGTGGGCGTGGGAGGCCCGTACAACATTTAGTAGGAAACCAATACGTTCGAAATTGCCGAGTAGGAGGCGTCGCATGAGCAACGAAGTGGGAAGAATTACGTCACATCAGGTGTCGTTTGAGGGGTGGAGCGACGGGGTCAACCCATTTGACTCCAGAGAGACGAGGAGAAGTGGAGAGGGGGGAATTTCGGTTAAACGGACAAAGGTGAAGAGGTGGCATGATTGGCCATTCCAGGGGCTTCTTTCGAGGAGTGCGGACGTAGAGAGAGACATTGTGAGGAGAGGCTATTGGATTTTGGCGTTTTGCGAGTGCGGACAGACACCGTTAGAGCAGAGTAGGAGAGTCGTTAGTAAAAGGAGGGATTTAATGGTTATTAGAGGCTACGAGTACCGAGTGGCCCAGGAAGTGATTGAGAACTTGGACAAGTTAATTAATGAACGATTGCGTAAAGTATTTAACTACTAAAAGGCAGTGAGCGTGATAAAAAACTATTTTAAATGCACATGAAAGTCCAAATCGTGTAAGAATACCGCTCAGAAGAATTGGTGGAACGAGTACAAGAAAGAAGGGGACCGTGTTAGAAGACGGAACGGGGACGAGCAGAAGAAGACGGCGACTAGACGACCACGAATAGGACGGAAGAGGATTTGGGGTCGAAAGTGAGCGGCCGAGGGACCTCAGGAACAGAGCGGGACGGCGTGGACGCGCGGACGGGGAAGCGAGCAAGGTCTACTTATCGCCACGGCACGCGGCCGCCACCTGGGGCGAGTGAGCGACCTTTTGCAGCAGGAAGCAGTTCTCGACGCACGATAAGTATTGGAAAACTAGAGTTGAAATTAGGAGAAAAAAACGTCGACGTAGCGGGGACTGTAGATTTGAATACTCGTGTAACTGGAAGATAGGCAAACGAGAGGCAGTCATAACTAAGACGGCGTTGAGCCAAGTAATTGCATATTTTCTGAAAAGGAGACACAGTTCGCACAATGAAAATGTATTCAAGCAGTTAAACAGACTATGAACAATGCTAGAAAGTTTGGAGTGCATTTTGAATTATTGTAAATAAGCTAATGAGAGATTTTCTTTTTGGATGGGTATTGTCTGTGTTTTGGAAGGTGTAATTAAGTATGTGGAATTTTGGTTCAAAGATATGAAAGATAACCAGATGACAAAGTAAAGATTAGCAATTTAAAGTAAATGAAAGTTTTAAGGTATCTAAGCTCACATGGGATCCCATTTTTTTGGAGTGAGACTAGTGATCGAGCATACTGAATAAGTACAGGTTTTGGCACGAAAGATTCAAGAATCATTGGATTTTGTTAAAGTGAGTGAGTTAATTACATGTTTAGTTTTTTTGTAATAAAACTGATTTGTTTTGCCAGAAATACCAGCGTAAGCGTGAATTATTCGCAAATAACCGATATCCGAGTTTTCCCAGCCAAGACTCCTGCCCCTCTCAGGTTCATTTTTTTTATTTTCATTGTAAATGATTATTGTGTACGTAAGTAACGTCACAATATATATATATATATCCATTTGCTTGATTTGAAAATGTATACGCATCTAACGAAAATAAGTAATATTGTTCCAGAAAATAAAGGAAAAATTAAATCTTTACGAAAAACATGAAGCCATTGTTATGACACAAGAGGCTCCTTTTGCTGTTTTAGTCATAACTCCACTAAAGAAAAGAGCTGATGATTTAATATCAAAAACTCAATTAGTTTTTGTAGACACCACCAGTGCTTGTGATGCTGCAAACCACAGCATCACAACTTTACTAACCCCTTGTGCTGCTGGTGCAGTGCCTGTTGGCATTATAATTACTCAAGGACAAACTAAAGTCTCCTACACCACTGGATTCCAGCTTCTGAAGAAAGGTGTGAGTGACTCCTACAGGGGGCTCAATGATCCAAAGTATTTTGTAACAGACAATTCCCAAGCTGAAATCAATGCCCTTAAGGCTGTGTGGCCCGACAGCGATAACTTCTCGTGTATATTTCATGTATGTCAATCAGTATGGAGATGGCTATCGGATGTAAAACATGGCATTGAGAAATCTCAACAAGTTACGATGCGACATTTCCAAACGATTTTGTATTCTAAGCCAGTAGAAGAAGCAGAAGCTGCATTCCATGATGCCCTAATCTCCACAGAGATAGTGAAATGGACAAAGTATCTCCAAGACACCTGGAAATTCAAAGAAAAATGGTGCCTTGCTTGAAGAGATGCAATTGTGAAAGGGCACCACACTAACCATTTTTCGGAAATTACAGTCCGATTATTTAAAGATATTGTTCTTTCACGAGCGAGGGTTTACAATGTTGTGGCCCTTATAGATTTTGTAACCACTTCACTTGAAAAATACTACTGCAACAGATTGAGAGACATTGCATATAGTAGAAATGCCAGTGCTACACTGCTCTTTAATGCTTTGATGGAAAAGGGAAAGTATAATAAAGAGTGTGATGTTAAAAAAGCCACGGAAAGTTTTTTTTTAGTTCCCAGTGAGAAAAATTCTGAAATACTATACACTGTGAATACTGAATGTGGGTGTTGCTCTTGTGGCCAGCACGGAAAAATTTTGCAAACACCAGGCTGCAGTGTTCAGAATTTTCGGTGTGCCAAGTGTGAATTTGCCACCAGTCAGTGCTTCAGGCAGATACTCTGTGGCAAAATTAGCTCTTGGAGAAAAAGCACCTCCTGTCTTTTTATGAGCCGTTCATCCCAGTGGAACCTGCATTCGATGCACCAGATACATTTAGAGCTGATACCACAGGAACTGTGAATGATAATGAATAGAAAGATGCAATAAACTCATCATCATCAATTAACTCTCATATTGAAGAAACACAGAGAAAAAATGTGTGAATGAAATATGCCAAATGTTTGGAAATTTAACTGACAAACTTAAGGTGCCTTTAGAAAGTTCTACAGTATAAGAAAAAATAGAGAGCATTAAAAGCCTCTCTGAATGGGAAAACTTTCTGACACTACCTGAGCCTCAATCCAGGCAACAAAGAGCAGGTGGAGCTACTAGAGTGCAACCCACATCCTTAGAAGAGTGTTACAAATCGCGTCGAGAATCTGTGCGGACAAAGCGGCAACGCCGAACCAGCGCTCGCCGAGCAGACACCGCTCCGGCAACAGCGCAGGCCGGGGGCGGCGGAAAATACGTTACTCTTGTTCGCAGCTATAGTCTGGCTGGCAACCGCCTCTGTGGGCACACGCACGCGAGCCCTTGCGCTCACAAATTCACTCAAAACATTGTTTTCTTCATCATTGTCTATACAAAACGTGTTATATTGAACTACTTCAACTACAGTAAATGTTCAAGTTATACCTGAATTGTGTTGTGACCACACGTTAAGTAATTTCTTGTGCATCAACTTCATTACGTCGCAGAACGGAAGGAACTACAACTGCAAACTTCTCACCTTAAACTCAGGAAGCACGGTTGTATTTTAGCTTTAAGTATTGTACCATGTTATACATCAAAGGAAGGTCAGTGTTTTTTTTTTATTTATGTATTCATTTGTCACTCAAATTTCTATGTAGTAAATTCATTTTAAAAACTGCAAAATATCACTTATTTCAGTTACCGCCATTCACTTCCTCATTTCTTCACTAATCATTTTGTTTTTATCTGAAACCTCATTTCGTCAGAACTACCAGAGATGCAAAACAGCAACCTTAAGTCAATTTTTATCATTGGCCACATGGCCACAACTGCAATTTAGACAAAAACATCGGTCCTCATGGCCTAATGTTAAAACAAACATCATTAATCCTCCCGATTCAAATAAGAACATTGTTCTTCCGGGTCTCGAATGCATTTCAGATAAGAACAAAGAGTGTCAGTGACAAAAGGCAGCAAAAGATTACCTGCTGGGAGACCTGCTTCAGGGGAACCAGTGAAGAAGAAGAAGAGAAATTTGGCTACAAATGTCAAAGAAAATGTACCCAATGCAAAGTCCCATGGCACACTGTAACTTAATAATTTAAAATATTCCATGTTATTGGCATTTCAGGAAAAGTGGGAGAGATATCTTGTTTTAAACTCTCGGAATGAATTAATGTATATTTAATTTATTATTACACGCTCTTAAATTTCTAAAATCTTTATTGCATTGCCAGTCTTGTAACAATGCCTAAATTATCAAAGTTCATAGCAGACTTCCATTTTATAGTTTAACATATAAAGTCAGATTGATTAGTTAAAACAGCAATGATTACAAAACCCATAGACAATTCTTCGACACAAAAATGACATATTTAAGAAATAAGGAACCTGTAAAATACTATTGGAACCAGGGATCTCATATCTATTAAATCATTCTATTAAAATGAATATTTTAAAGCAGCATTATACATAACTATGGTAGTTTGTCAATGCACATTTGTGCTTTAAAATATCTAATGTCATTTATAAATATAAGGAACATACAAAAATCAGAAAACATTTGAGAATAGGAAAGTCACAGCTATAGCAAAAATGTTTCTAACATTTTCCCCTACTTCTGTGAACTTCAATAGAAAAGAATGATAAAAGAAAATTGATCAAATGAATTACTTATTTAAAACAACAGATATCAAACAACCTTCAAAGTCCACTCTGAGTTTCCAATAATTTTGCCGCCACAAATGGACAATTATTGCAATAAACTAATAATTGAAGTCTGTTGTAAGCCTTGAAGGCCACATTGACGATATCTCACGAATTAACAATCATATAACACTTAGGGCCAGTTGTACAAGCTGTCGTTTTAAACTAAAGATCAGCTTCCAAACGTCCGTTCAGAATGTGAACTCAGTTTAGCTACACTTCAGTTGTTCATCAAACTTAATCGACAGTTCAGGTAAACGAAAGCTAGACTTTCGGTAGAGGAAATTGTCTACTCTGAACGAGCTGAAAAGCGCGAACAATTAAAAGCGATGAATTCGAAATACATACTCTGATTCAACTAGTCGTTTTGCTGTTGTTTGTCTGCGTGGTATAGTATTCGATTCCTGTTTTCTCTCGAGAATATTTTTTTATTCTGCATCATATCGGACTTATTTTTTATTCTGCACTATAATGGACCAATACAAAAGCGCTCCGAATTTTTCCCAGAAGGAAGTATTACTACTTCTGGAATTAGTAAAGAAGCATTTGGAAATACTAGAAGCCAGGAAAACAGACACCATAAGAAACAGGTACGTATCTGCAAACATGTTCAATTATAAGTGTAATTGAAAGTCCTGAAAGGAAATAAGCCCGTTTATGCGTCGGTTTATATAATGCTGGTTACTAACTTATTTTTCGTTATTACTTATACTATTTTACTTCTAACAGGCAGAAGACCGGTCTGGAAGATACTCGCCGAAGAATTTAATGCGGCAATGGGTGAGATTGCGAGGACTGATGTTTGCCTTCAGGGCAAGTACGAAAATCTGAAGAAGAGGACAAAAACTTAGTATGCAGAGGCCAAGCTGCATGCCAAAGGCACTGGAGGTGGACCCCCAATGGTTCTGCAGTCTACATTTGTGGACTGTTCCATTGATAGGAGCCATCGTGTAGGTAGGAAAATTGAAGGACGAGAAAGGCCAATAATTGTAAAGTTTACCAGCTACAGAAAACGTGCCGAGGTCTTTCGTGCAAAGAGACTTCTAATTAATACTAAAATTACTGTAAGGGAAGATTTGACTAAAAAAAGAGTAGAACTCTTAAGAAAATGTATCGATAAGTTTGGTCTAAAAAATGTATGGACCCAAGATGGCACAATTATAGTTAAAGATAAAAATTTCAAAATTAGAATAAACTGTGATGCAGATTTTTTGAAATTATGTAATAGTCAACCTGCCACAAATTAAATTAACTTCATACCTTGTTTGTTTTTTATATTAAGTTGTTAAAGTCCTCTATTTTATTGTAAAAAAATATTTTTCAACACAGTAGGAAAAGTACTGAGTAAGTTTGAGCTTTCTAACTTGCTAGTAAAAGAGAATATTCCAAGCACTTTCGTTATGTTAAACCCTTCATTCCAATGCTGGTGGCCCCTCGCCTACCAGGACCCCGCTAAGCCCCTCACTACCTGGGAGCGGAAATCCCACAACCCTCGAGAAATTGAAAGAGACTTTGGCCATTTTTCCTCGTCGTCTGAATACAGTGCACATAAATGCACAGTCAATGTGCAAACACCATGATGAAATTCTTGCAATATTTTCGGAAATAAACGTTCATATAATAATGATTAGCGAATCGTGGTTGAAACCATCTATTTCATCCAATGTCGTCGCGATACCAGGTTATACAATAGTACGTCAAGATCGTAATATTCTTACTGAGAAAGGCACTAATAAATCGGGTGGTGGTGTAGCCATGTATATACGGAATGATTTAAAACACAAAGTTGTACATTCATCCGCTGCAGAGTCGACTGGTTTGGAATTTTTATTTGTAGAAATTAGGATAGGTCTAAAACGTTGCCTAGCTATAGTAGTGTATTGGCCACCGAAAACCGGAACATTAAAAGTGCTGGAAGAACACCTTTCCGCTGTTATTAGTCATTACGATAACGTCATCATCATGGGGGACTTTAATTGCAAATTTAGTAAATACAGACAATCACACCGTACGTAATTTCGTGAAAACTTTTGAATCTTTGAATTTGCATATTCTCAAATTAAATCCAACTCATTATTCCTCAAATAGTGAAAGTTGGATTGATCATGTCATTGTTTCGGAGCCTGACAAGGCAATAGTTTACGGACAGATTCCGGTTCCTGGAATATCCAGGCATGATTTGTTGTACTTGTCATATTCAATGAACTGCCCTAAGTACAAGCCAAAAATTATTTCGTACCGTGACTACAAACATTTCAATGCAGTTAATTTTCTTTCCGACAGCATCCGTGCGCCGTGGCAATTAGTGTACCAACAGACGTCTATTGACGACAAAGTTAATGTGTTAAATAATATTGTAAGGGATTTATTCGCTAAACATGCTCCGCTAAAAACATCCAGAGTTACGCGTCCGGCAGCACCATGGTTGAATGATGAAATTCGTGCTTGCATGAAGCATCGCGACCTAGTTCAGAAACGATACCGACGAGAAAAAACGGCCATTCTCAAACTTGAATATACAAAATTGCATAATATAGTTAACCAAAAAATACGAAATGCTAAGTTGCGATACTACAACACATTGTTTAAAGCACAAATTGATTCTAAACAAATCTGGAACAGTCTTAGAAATATTGGTGTGGGCAAGGATAGATCAACAACTCCAATCATAGATATACCATTGAACGAATTGAATAAACATTTCTTAAATGCGGCTCCTTCATTTGATCCAGTGCTGAAAGCAAACGCTTTATTAGAGTATTCGAGCATCAGTATAGATAACCTCAGAGACCAACTGTACTTTAAATGTGTTGACAATAGAGAGGTTCGTAAAGTTTTAGGGAGTTTAAAATCAAATGCAAACGGTTCTGACGGAATTAATGCTAGACAGTGGAAACTTATTGCAGACGTAGCTCTTCCCGTTATTACTCACATTATTAATTATTCACTAACTACGTCTTGGTTCCCAAAAGCATGGATATTAGCCAAAGTTCATCCTCTTCCGAAGTTCCAAAGCCCTTCGTCTCCCAACGATTTCCGGCCTATAAGTATTTTGCCGACACTATCAAAAATCCTCGAAAAAATTATTCATAGGCAAATCTACTCATACTTAGCAGAGTATGGATTATTAAATCCGTACCAGTCCGGTTTCAGGCCAGGTAGAAGTACACAAACCGCATTACTTGAAGTTACCGAAGATCTGAGGAAAGCCCTGGATGATGGGGAAATAACTGTATTAACGCTATTAGATTTCAGTAAAGCCTTTGATTCTGTTGACCATGACCTCCTACTCACAAAATGCAGGAACTTAAACTTTTCATTAGCCTCGACGCGGTGGATAGAAGATTACCTTAGGAACCGTCAGCAATTTATTAGTGTCGGGGAGGATTACTCAGTGACAGAAACAATGACAAAGGGTGTCCCCCAAGGATCCATTCTCGGGCCATTGTTTTTCCTAATATACGTAAATGACTTGCCAAATTCCATTAGTTTCTGTAAACATCATATGTATGCTGACGATCTACAAATTTATATTAGCGGAAGACCCTCTGCACTGAAACAATTAGTAGATAGAACCAATAAAGACTTGGAAACCTTGCTGAATTGGACAAAATTAAACGGCCTTTCCTTGAATCCTGCTAAATCACAGACCATGTTAATTTGTTCAAAAAAAGTTCAATCACGAGTTGATAACCTTAGTATAGAAAATGTTATTTTTGATAAAATCATTGTACCATATTGTTCTGAAGTCAAAAACTTAGGAGTAATTCTTAACAATAACCTCAACTGGGATTCTCATGTTAATAAAGTTACAAAGTTAGTCTATTCACGAATTGGTTCTCTTAGGATTGTTGGAAAGTTTTTACCAGTCAATATTAAAAAAATTGCAATAGAATCCCTCGTCTTTCCGCACTTCGATTATTGCGACGTTGTGTATAACGATTTAAACTTAGCACTTGCCACACGGTTACAAAGAGCTCAAAATGCATGTATTCGTTTTATTTACAATCTAAAAAAATACGATCACATATCGAACATGTTTGAATGTAATCAAATATTGCGGCTAAGCGACAGGCGGATGCTTCATTGTCTATCTCTTCTATTCAAATTACTAAAAACAAAACATATACCGCATATAACAAGTCGGTTCAGGCCTCTTATATCCGCTAGACTCGATAAATCATTATTATTACAAATACCAAAACATAATTCTAATTATTATAACAAGTCATTTACCGTAGGCGTAACGAGAGCTTGGAACTGCCTCCCAAAGAACATAAAACATAGTCCTTCTGTCAATTCTTTTAAGAAGCAATTAAAAGCTCTTATTATTTTCCAAGGCATGTAAGATTAGCCTCTAATATTTTTGCCACACAATTTACAAAACTCAAACTTACTAAGTACTGATTGTAGTGTAATATTTCAAATTATTGATGAAAACTATTTTTAACTAGTTGTATTAGTAATTAATTTCACTTTTACTGTCTCCTTTATATTTTTGTCGATTTCTTGGTAAAGTGTGCTCAAATCCGCTTTTCCCGGAAAACATGATAAAGTAAATGACAAAGAATGAAAACAATATTAATAACTAACCATATTGAATATGTGCACACAAGATAAGAAATTGTTTAGCATCTAAACAAAAATTTATATTGATTTGCGGGAAATCACTAAGCTTTTAAAGGTCTCCTTCAAAAACACGATCTATAATTTAGTTTGTACTTAACGGTTTTTTAACTTACCTGAACTCTCATTCCCAAGAAATCGACGGTTATTTTTTATTTTTAATTTAAGTGTGTAATGCTTATCTGCTACTATCTTTTGTCTTAAAATTAAATTTCTTTCGTCTGTGATATGTGTAAATTTTAAATTTTCTTTTCGCTGGACATCTTATAAAATAACATTTATTTGATTGTAACTGATACAGAAATTGAAAATATTCTAATCTTTGTTCTTATAATTATCAATTTGATTATGTTACCATATTGTTGTAGCTACTGTGTCACTACTTAACATTACACAATATTTATTCTTATTGTATAAGTTTTGTTACTTAATTTTGTCATTTTTGTATTATCCTAGATTACTTTTCTTCAAATCAATGTACATTGTAATTTATTATTTTTTCTAATTAATGTATTAAGTATATTTAGATTTACTATTTTTGTCAATGTCCTCGGCCTTCAGCCGCCATCCTGATTGAGGTTTTCTGGGTTTACTCAATCGCTTAAGGCGTATGCCGGGATGGTCCCTAGTTTTCTCTCCCAGAAGTAAAAGTAAAAGTATCCTCCCCCCTAGATTTTCTTCGTAGTTTATGAAATTATGTATATATTTAATGTGGTTAGGCGGAAGAGCAGGCCAAATGGCCTGAGCCTCGCCACTAATAAAGACAATTTTTTATTATTATTATTATTATTATTATGGAAATTCTGGGAACCAGAGTAACTGGGAACAGTTCCCAATTTGATGATGCTGCAAACACTGGTGCGACAGAAGCAGATGACAACATAGATGCTTCTGAAAATGTGGAGGTTGAGGGCAGAACCGCTATGCGTATAGTGGAAGATGTGATTATCGAATTTCATGAGCCTAACAGGGGACAAGGCTCATCAAATTTGAATGGTGATTGGGATGTGCTAGGGCAACCCATTGCTTCCACTAGTGGTACGAGAGTCATATCCGCCTGCTATTGCTACAACAACAGCGGATAAGCCCGGCGGGTATCAGTTTTAAGTAACAAGCAGCCCAGCGGCGCCCAGTCATGCCCGCCCGCTGATGATTCAGCTACAGGCCCGCACTGGCGAGCGCCGAAAACAAGAAGCTTGACTCACAATGATCCTGAGTCAACCTCCGAAGTCCACCATTTCCAAACTATTGGAAATATACCCTGCAGCGTCATCTCTGCAACATGTGACCAATCCCCCTTCCTTCCCTGACGGAAGATAAGCGTTCTTGAGGTGCATAAATACGGGTGGATCCCAATACTCGGGGTACTTAGACGTAAGCTATGTATTAATGTATGTGCTATAGAACTTGTAAAGTAGACTTCGGAGAAAATGAATTTAAGTGTCTCTGTTACCTCGAGATCCTGCCAGCCATCTTTATTTAACTCGAGTAGTGTTCGGGAGCCTCTTGCTTCTACAAGTCAGTGTGGTGACTGGGCACATTATAACCCCACCGACTTACGAAAACGGAAATCAACAGCTCTGGGGCAACACAAACGTGCCAAAACTCAGGACAGTGTCTGTCAATGGGCTGACACCAAAGCACAGCTTGCAGAAAATAACAAAAAAAAAATTAGTGCTGAAGAACAGGAAACTAAAATGAAAATAATGAAAGAGAAGGCCAAAAAGGAAATGGAAATTATGGAAAGAGAGAGTGCAGTGAAAGTGAAGTTGTGGGAGAAAGAACATGAATTAAAAATGGAAATCATGCGTTTGGAAAAAGCAAAATTGCTAAGTAATTTAAACAAATGTATTGTTTTTTAATGTATAATTTAAAAAATTGAATTTTATTAAAGTTACAGTGTATCAAAATAACTCACAAAAGCATTTCTTACATATGCAGTAGTTTCCTTCTCATTTTCAATGTTAAACAGATTTCATGCCTTCACTTGGTTCCGCAGTACCTGGGCCAAGCACCCAGGAGTTTTGCCTTCACTCTCGCTTGGGGAAGAGGAAGGCAGTGACAGAGATTGATGGTCAGGCTGAAAAATCCTGCTCGCTCCTCTGGTAATTTTGTTTTAACCACATGCTTAATACGTGTTTTGTAAGTTCTCTTTCTATTCTGAAATATTTCTTTCAGGTGCTACAATAAGAGAAACGTAGAGGAAGGTTCTAGAAGAAGCTGGACATCAAGGTGTAGAGGTTACACCTGTCAAAGGTCACCACCTGTCTATGGCTGTGAAGCTAAAGCGTGATATTAGAAAGCTGAAGGAGGCAAACAATCTCTTGAAGACACTTGTTCGATCGAGGAATTTAGGTGAGTTGCTTCAAGGTATTGTATCCCCTTCTTTGCGAACCTTTATCCTTGGAGATTTGCGTAATTTCCAAAGGCCTGGTTCGTCAAAGCGGTGGACACAAAAGGAGAAAATTCTGGCTTTGTCTATCTTTAAGCGTAGTCCGAAGGCATATCCGTTGCTTTGTTGCTACCCGAAACTGCCTTCTGTGCGAACATTGTTGCGTGTCCTTGAGAATGTTCCAATGGAAACTGGTATTAATGAAAATGTTCTTGAAATGATGAAACGTGTTGCCAGCACGAAGACTGATCAAGACAAGCATTGTACTTTGATGTTCGATGAGATGTCTCTGAAAAAACGTCTTATCTATAATGATAAGAAGGGCCTGATTGAAGGTTTTGTTGATCATGGCTCGCAGGGACGCTCGCACAGAATTGCTAATCATGCTCTTGTTTTGATGGTTCGTGGCATGAACAAAGATTATAAACAACCAATCGGCTGTTATTTTTCTTCTGGTAACACCCCAACTCCAATTCTTGCTAAAATAATTAATTGAAGAAGCCATAAAGAAATTGCAGGCAGTTGGTTTCATTGTGAAGGCCACTGTGTGTGACCTAGGTCCCACAAATAAAAGTGCAATGAATCACCTCATTCGTGCCAGCCATGCTGGGGAAAAGAATGGGAGAGAAAATGACCCTAATATCAATGATATGGCGAACCTCACCCATGCCAGCACTTCTGGGGAAAAGGGTGAGTGGCAAGAAACCCCCTCTGCACAAGGCACAACTCTTGGTGATGCGCATTTACCTTCATGCTCCCAGGGGGCAGAGATGGCTAATGGTTATCCACCTTTCTTCCGGGTGGGAGGACACAAGATTGTGTTATTTGATGTACCCCATCTCTTTAAATGTTTGCGGAACAGGTTTATAGAGTCCGTAAATATTCAATGGAATGGGAAGGTTGCTCGATGGTCGACTCTAGTTAGTCTGTACCACCTCGACGAAGACCTCTTCAAAGTACAAACATTAACCAGAAATCATGTGTATCCCATTGGGAAATTATCGATGAAGGTGAAATACGCAGCTCAAGCTTTGAGCCGGAAGTGTGCTGATCATATGCGAACTGTTTCGCTATCGACCAGCATGGAGGGGAGGAAAGTATTTTGGAGGATGGTCTGCAAACAGCCGAGGTCATTATGGATTTTGATAGGCTATTTGATTATTCAAATGGCTCTAACAAGGATGACTACATGAAAGAACATCAAGGACAATATAGATCGATACATGTGGTGCGAGAAGGGTCTGGGCACCTCACTGTGTGGAGAGAAATGCGTGAGAAAATCAGGAAAATGAAGTTTTGGTCCTGGGCTAAGCGCAAAGTGGGTAAGCGGATGGTGCCAGATAAAAGTCTGATTGTGCGGTCACGCACGCCACCAAGCCAAACATATTATGAGCGGACACTTCGTCGCTGTGAAATCAAACCGTCATAAATGCAAAAACTGAGTTTTTGAGTTGTTTGTGCCAAACATTTCTCTTTTTCCCCGTCTATTTTTATGTCGAACCGGCATATCGTATAGTTGAATAAAAATTCGTCAGATGGCGTTGGACCGGTATGCATTTACCAGAATAGACATTTTTTTTAAGAGAAGACAGATCTATTGCGTAGTACGCTAGTCGCTTCAAAACCTTCAGGGAGGAAAGACGTCCATCATGTAAGTAAAAGTGAATTATGTCACAATAGTAGGTTCTTACTATTATCCAGATACGACTTATTGGCAGATAATCCGGTTTGCACTTAACATCATTGCGTTGATAGCAGCCTCAACTGAAACAAATCGGCAATATGCCAAAATGTTTCCGGGGAAAATTTTTCCTGGTGAATAAAGCATAATGTTAATTAAAACCGAAATATGTTGCAATATTTCAGTTCGAATTGTATCCAAACAAAGTTTCATGTGATGTTTTTGAAGATATGCCGGTTTATTTTATTCTTGCATATCGTTTGGCAAGATGTTTTACGGTTTACAAGGCTCAAAATCCACCATTGTAGGTAGATACTTAAACTACCATATCCTTATAACATTGTTGTTTGTTGAAGGAAAAGGCGTACAGGTTTTCTATTAAAACTTGCGGTAAACAGTGAAAGGCGGTGGCAAGTGATTCCGCCAGATGCTTTGCCTCCGACACGAGTCAATTTAGAACGTAGTACTGAAGATGTTCCTGAAACTAGTAAGACAGTTATAAATAGAGAAGGAAAACTACTTTTCCGCTCCTGCTGGTAAGTTTAGGTTTTGTCGTTTGATTTAAATAAATCAATACTGTTGGTCACAAGCATTGGTGTAGTCAATACTAATATAGGAAGAACTCAATCACACATTGCTCATCATTTTCAAACTTTACCCCATAATAGAATTATAATAGCATATATCTATAATATATTTTTTAGGATGCGAAGTTACTGCAACAACGAACGCTGATCTGACTAATATAGATACAGTAGAAGATCCTATAGGGCCAATGGATGAAAAAGCTTGTGTTAAGAAGCTGCCTGATCCGTTGCTTCCAACATTTATGAATACAGAAAGCGCTACTAAAAATGTTCCAAAAACTAGCAAGACAGATTTGACTGAACTACAAGCACCCTCTAATGATGAGTAGGTGGAATGTGAACCTATACAAGAAGAGACTGAAAACCACATTTGCCCTTCGACTGGTAAGTTCAGACTACTGCCATTTTGATTTATATATAATTTTATATCAATACTGTTCGGCGTTTGCATAATTATTCGTGGCTTATAGATATATTTGTTTCAATTTTAGAATGTGAAGTTACTGCACCAACGATGACCGACTTAACTGCGGTAGATCCGGTAGAAGTTTCAATAGAGCAAATGGTACGGGAAGTATGACAAAAAAAAAAAAATTAAATAAAATAAAAAAATTTAAAAAAATACACACCGTTTACAATTTAACAATTGCTGAACTGAAGGGCGACAAAACGGTAAACTGTTACACGTGGGATGAGACACGGGGAAAAAGAGGCGTGATTGACATTGGAAGCTGTGTGCTGAAATATCTGCATTTAAATGACAAAGCCGATTGTCCAATAGACGTCTTTTACAGCGATAATTGTTGTGGACAACAAAAAAATTACTTTATGCTGGGAATGTACAAATATGCTGTTACATTACAAAACATACAATCAATCACACACAAATTTTTAGCAAAGGGACACCCAAAACGAGGGGGATTCGGTTCACTCAACCATTGAAAGAGAAGTTAAAAGAGCACTCCGAAGCGGGCCGATATACTTACGTTCCCAGTATGCCATGGCCATGAAAATGGCAAACAAAAGTGGCAAACCTTACCTGGTTCATGAATTGAGTCATGAGGACTTTTTTGACATAAAAGCTCTGAAAGACTCCCAAGTAATTTTACCCATGTTGGACATTCGAATGTTGAAAGTAATTAAAGACGACGACAACTTATACTTTAAAACATCCTATGGATCACATGCCTGGGAGGAGGCGAAGAAAAGAAATAAGCGGGGCAATAAGAACGTGAATCCTGTTCTGATGCAAGCTTATTTCGAGAGACTTACCATTGATGCGAAGAAGAAAAAGGGTATCCTAAAGTTAGTTACCGATGGGATAATACCATCAATTCATTCAGATTTCTATAAAAATTTGTGAAATTTTTAAGTTACCAGCAAAGGGATAAGCAATATTTTGTTAATTGTTATATAACAAAAAATTGTGAAGCAATAAATTAATTTTTCATTGACAAACCTATCTTTTTTTTTCTACTTAAAAAAGGTTCTAACTGAAGAAGCCACTGTGACACAAAAGCAAACATTACACTGATTTTAAAGTCATACTAGCATATCTGCATATTTCTCTTAATTTAAGCAATTTTCGATTTATTTGCAACTACTACTTCAATAAGCAGAATTCGTCTAAATTTTATTTATGCATAAGGTGGCTTTGAGGTGAACCAAACGGACGTTACAAGGAAAATATCACATGCGAAAACTTTAAAGCGCTCGGGTGAAAAATATGCATTTTGCAGATATGCCGGTTTGATTTCACAGCGACGAGATGCTTGGGACATTGAAAAAGAACAGGAGGCATCTTCCACCTATTATTCAAAATAAAATAAAAAAGGGAGAAATTGTAGGAAAGGAGTCTTCTGATGGTATTGTTGTGGGAAAATGGAAGGACAAAAGAGAAGTGTTTTTTCTGTCAACAAAACACGTTTTAGATATGGTTACAACTGCTAGAAAAGACCGAACTGGGACTGAAAACTGAAGCCTGCACTGATTGACTATAATAAGGGAAAGCAAGGTATAGACATTTCTGACCAAATGGATAGTTTCTTTTCGCCCTTAAGAAAAACCATTCCATGGTATCCCAAAGTCGTCTTTGAATTTCTTTTAAACTCGTCAGTGGTAAATGCCTCAATAATATTTAGAAAGGTACCAGGAATAAAATGCAAATGAACTTCAGGGTAGCCATTACACAGTATTTACTCGGAGTTTCAATTGATCAGGAATTATTACAAGAATCGATAATTCAGCAAAGATCTCCAAAACCACACAAACTGTCAGGAAATAGGCAAAGTCACTGCCTGACAATTACAGAAGAGAAAGACAAGAGAAACGGAAAAGTGCGAAAAAGGTGCCAGGAGTGTCATATAAAAATGGTTAAAATTCATGGAAGGTCAGAAGCTCTCAAAAGAGTAAAGAAAGTTGTTTCACTTTGTCATGTCTGCAAAAAATAGCTTTGTTCAATTTGTTATTCACAAACTAAAAAATAAATAGACAACTTAAAAAAATAATTGAGTTTTGTATTCCGTAATTCCACACTCCTAGTCTAATTAATTTCTTGTATTCACAATCATTCTTTGCTTTAGTTTATCATTTCCTTTTTCGTTGTAACAACCTATGTGGGTTTGGATGATTGTTCTGAGATAACTAAGCAGAGGCAGCCGGCGACCTCAGCATCCGGAGGTAACGTGTTCCACTGGAACGCCATGTGTCCGCCGGCGTCCCCATTTTTTTCTTCAAAATATTGACATGCATTACACTTACTCTCTTAATTTTTCGAGTAAAAAATTTCGTTCGAAAGACGATTGAGCTACTGTTTCACGCTTATTAGAGTGAAAACAGCCATCGTTTCACTCATTTTCAAGTGCGATTGCTGCCTTGGTGGGCTCCGTCGGGACATCCCACTCGAATTCGAGTAACTGGAGAGAGGATGGGGAACTTAGGCGCCATTTTGTTTGTTTCTGTGGTTCACCGAGAACACGTGCGTGTTCAGTTCTCTCTCTCTCTCTCTCTCTCTCTCTCGTGTTCTCTGCGTTCGTTCGAGGTGCTGTGTGTGCTGGTTTCTGTTCTTCGTGTTGTAATTTGCAGAAGATAAACCCAAGACAATGAGTGCAGGCTTTCCGGAGGTAAGTAATATCTTATATACTATTTAATTCAGGCGTTCGAAACCACGTTGCTACTATAGCTTACGACTACAGGAAACAAATTCTTTTGCACTGGATAAATATTTCCTCCTACAATCATTTTGCATCTAGTGTCGCAAAAGACTTATGACCAACAAAAAATCGTTATATGACGAAAATCAGCATGCTATTTTATAGAAAAATAATTCAGTGTTTTTGAACCCCTAAGACTACAAGCACATGGTAATTTTTGTTTCCTTTCAGAATACCCTGAATGATCCTGTTGCCTGAGTATTTATTTAAAAAAGAGAGGCGTGAAGGAAATTTTTGCCGATAAATTGATCAGTAAGTTACCAAACCAATCACATATTAAATTACTAACCCACCAATTAAATGAGTATTCTGTTGAACATGTTTTTGAAATTTCTGTTGTACATCTTCCTGTGCTATATTGCTTTGCATCAACAGGCCTCCAACAAAGAGAGCCGCAGGTACATTTTTTTCGTAGAAAAACTAGAGATAACACTAATCAAAATCATCAATCGCTCTTTTGAATCCATTGTTGTTTGCGGAGATTTTAACATTGATTTTCTGGTTCAATCTTGCGAGAAAGAGCAGTTTCTTAATTTAATTAATTCTTTTAGTTTAGACATTACAATAAAAGTACCTACACGGATCACAGTAAATTCAAAGAAGGTCAAATTATAATTAACAAAACCACTACTCATGCGTGTCATGGTCTCCGTGCTGTGAGGACGTATTCCCTAAGCGCTCCGAGGATCACCGCAGGTAGTTTTCAGTGAGCGGCGCAGCAGGTAGATTATTCAGCCGTAGGACCGTTTGTGAAGAGCGCCGCACACGCCAGTGTCTGCTTGGAACAAGTTTAGTAAAACCTATACATTTTTAATATACTGTTTAAAATGTTTAGTTTTCTCCTAAAAGTATTTTCGTGGGTTAAATAAGTTTTTATTTCTACATATTGTCTCTATTTTGAAAACATATCTACACGCAACGCCAAAACCAATGACGCTGACTCTGCTTCTCTCATTGAAAGCATCCTGACTTCGGATGTTTTCATGAGCAAATTATCACAGGTGGTTTCTGAAGTGATGGAGACGAAATTGGAGGCGTTAGTTTCTCGGTACGAAGAGAAACTCTTGCAACAGACAAAGGAGATTGATGATCTCAAGCTTCAACTGGCAGAGCGCACCGACGAGCTCGAGCAGTACCAGCGTCGTAACTGCCTTAGGATCTTCGGGGAGCCCGAGCGTGATGGCGAGGACACCGACTGCATTGCAATCAATGTTGCCAAAAAGATAGGTGTCCAATTAGAGCTTAGCGACATTGATCGTAGCCATCGAGTTGGCCGTAAAATTAGTGGTGTTACTCGTCCTATAATAGTAAAATTTACCAGTTATGGGAAGCACCGGGAAATTTTTCAATCGAAGAGAAACCTGAAGAATACGGGTGTCACCATCCGGGAGGACCTGACGAGGATGCGGCTGGACGTCCTAAAAAAAGCTGTGGAACGTTTTGGCCAACAGTACGTCTGGACAACCGATGGCGTCATCATCGTAAAGGTGAGGAACACCAAAGTTCAGAACTATAGCAGAACTGGATAGCATAAAGAATTAGGAGCAAAAGACTGTGTTACCTTTCTAAAACAAAAATTAATTATACATTTAATAGATTTTTAATTATAATTTTTTAATTTTTTCTTCTCCAGTAATTTGTTATTGTGATATTCAATTATTATTATTATTATTATTATTATTATTATTATTATTATTATTAACACTTCTACTTTTAGTCTATTATTACTAATATTAGAAGCATATTTTTAAATTACTACATTCTATTATGTACTAATACTCTCATTATTTTTTGTGTCATATTTTCTATTGTGTACTAATATTGTAATTATTTTTATAATTATAGTTTACTATTATTTCTATAAAATATTAATTAGTTATAAGAAACTTACATTACTTAAACTAATTCTAAGTAGTTGTCGGAGCACACTACATACTACATAATTTAATAAATAATATATTAACTACAAGCTTTCTGGGGGGTCAGCGGAGCTCATACGACTCCTCAAAATTTAAAGGCACGTCCGTGTATAAAATAATTGAGCAGTACATAAATATTCACTGGCTTCATTTCTGGCACAAGTCGTAAGGCAACAATTAAAGAGTTACATCTCTTCCGAGAAATCAGTTCTCGAACTGGTTTCAACCGAAATCATAATGTCTGTCATGCATAAACTCACAGTTTCAAATCAAATATCATGCATTTAAATAAATTTACCACATTCAAAATTACCAAATTGAAAATCACATGTAAAATATTTACTAAATTTGTGAAACTCGAATGTTTCCATTTTTAAATCATAAGGCTCACATTCCAATGACATCCGCTCATTGGCTGCGAGCTTCTCTCTCTGCGTCACCCGACGCAGTCGGAAATCAGTCTGGTAGTAGCAATGCTCGCGGAATGTTGTCTTCGGCATGTGCTTTGTGATGAGTTTAAGGTGCAGTGTTTTAGTAAGTGCAAGCTGTATTAATCTTCTCGTCACAAACGTCTCTGCTCTGTGTCACCCGACGCGAGCAGAATTCAGTAACACTGACCGCGAGATGTTCTCTGCGGCATGTACCATGTGATGAGTTTAAGGTGCAGTGTTTTAGCAAGTGCCAAGCTGTAACAACCTCTTCGTTACGAGCTTCTCTGCTTTGTGTCACCCGACACGAGCAGAATTCAGCAACACTGGTCTGAAATGTTGCCTGCGCCACGTGCCATGTGATGAGCCTGAGGTGCAGTGTTTCTAGCAAGTGCCAAACTGTAACAACCTCTTCGTTACGAGCTTCTCTGCTTTGTCTCGCCCGACACGAGCAGAATTCAGCAACACTGGTCTGAAATGTTGTCTTATGTATATGCCTTGGAATGAGTTTGAAGGAAATGTATAAATGTGTAACTGTACAAATGTTAATTCAAATACTGTATCTCTTAGTTACCTGCTATTTTTTGAATTCAATGTGTTTTTGTGTCACTTGTAATTTTACTTTCCTTGAAGTACAATAGCAGTAGTAATTTCATAAACAGACGCAACCTGTCCAAAGCTGGTCCTTCGAAACTTTTTGAATAAATTGGACTATCGAAGGTGTTGGGGGAAAGAACTGGTAAATCCCGAAATACAACAAAAAGTCTGCTGCTCTCTCTTACAATCTCATTCAACCACATTGGTTCTTTTCGAGCCAGATAACTTCTATGTAATCTCATTCTCCCACAGTAGTTAGTGTCCCACTTGTGATTATAAGCAACTTATTTAGTTCCGGTTCCTTCCTGTTCATTGCTACTTTAATTTCCCCCCGCACTTATCTCCTTAAATGTGGCAAGGACGTTTGACACCGACTTTTTCTCAGTACACGCGTTCCAGGAATTCTATACCTGCGTCTAGTGCTGCACACGGCCACTTGGAAAGCCCCAAACACGCTCGAAGTAGCCCTGCCACCCTCCAAGATTTACAGGTCTCTTTGTCCCAGTTTCCTCGTGGCTTGTCTGTTTTCCACGTAAATGCACAATCACTTAAACAGCATTACTCTAAAATTTCAAATATTATAACTGAAACGAAACCAGACCTGTTATTAATTAGCGAAACGTGGTTGAAATCTACAATAAATTCAGGACTCGTATCGGTATCTAATTATAAACTCTTTCGCAATGACAGGTCGGTAATTAAAAGCAGTTCAAAAGAAAAGGCGGGTGGAGGGGTTGCATTGTTTGTTCGTGATGACATTAAGGTTAAAGTAGTTGCTCACTCCACAACCACATTACCTGGCATGGAATATATGTTTGCGGAAATTCAAATTGAAATGAAACATACTCGTTGCCATTGTTTACTGGTCCCCCGAAAACGGGCGTTTTATCCGAGTTAGAAGTTCCCCTTTCGCAATTCGTAAATAAATATCAAGATATCATAATCATGGGTGATTTCAATTGCGATCTGAAGGCACCGCTAACAAACTCGGCCGAAAAGTTTATTGACACTATCAATTCATACAATTTACAAATATTAGGATTTGGCCCTACTCACCTATCGTTAGGAACTGAAACATGGATAGATCACGCGATCGTGTTTGACACTTCGAAAGTATTACTATACGGTCAGATTTCTGTTTCCGGAGTATCAAAACATGATTTGCTATTTATGGTGTACTCTATTAAATGCCCGAAATATAAACATAAAATGATCCGCTACCGGGATTACAAAAATATCAAATATGAGGTTATGTGTGACGACAGTACCAAAGCTCCATGGTATGACGTTTACAATCAAATATCCCTTAATAGTAAAGTAGAAGTCAATAAAATTGCATCAGATCTTTTCGATAAATATGCACCGTGGAAAACGCGACGTGTGACACGTCCCGCGGCCCCGTGGCTTACAAGCGAATTAAAGCAATTCATGCAGGAACGTGACTTAGTTTACCGTCACTTCAAATCTAATAAAACCTCTGAAAATGAAGGAGTGTACAAGAAGTTACAAAATTCCATAAAACAAAAAAAAATTCGGAATGCAAAAATTCGATATTACCATGATATCTTTAAAGTAAAAACGAACACGAAAGACGTTTGGAACACACTGAGAGACCTGGGGATCACGAAAGCAAATTCTTCCGAAATACCTGTTGCCATGCCCTTGGATGACATTAATGACCACTTCGTAAATGCTTCAAAACCAATGCCATCTTATGTCAAACGGAATACATTAAAGACTCTCGCAACCAATGCGCCTGCTGTCAGAGATAAATTTTATTTCCAAGACGTAGATCATCACGAAGTTGGCAAGATTGTTCTATCGTTAAAATCGAATGCTAATGGCTCTGATAGCATCACAGCCAAACAATTGAAATTTATTCTACCATTTGCCCTTCCGATACTCACGCATTTAATTAATTTCTCACTAACTACGGGAACCTTCCCACAAGCGTGGAAGCTTGCACATGTTCGACCCTTGCCAAAATCTGAACAGACCTCAGCGTCTTCCAACTATCGCCCGATTAGTATATTGCCGACAGTGTCAAAAGTTCTGGAAAAAATAGTTCGAAAGAGATTGTAAAATACTTAACTGATTCAGATCTGCCTAATAACCTCCCATCTGGCTTTAGAGAAGTTGAAGCACACAAAAAGCGTTATTGCAAGTAACTGAAGACATAAGAAAAGCTTTAGATGATGACCTCATAACTGTATTAACTCTTTTAGATTTTAGTAAAGCATTTGACTCTGTAGATTACGACATCCTAGTAGCGAAATGCAAACATCTACGTTTCTCTGATTCCACCATCTCTTGGATTGCGAGCTATCTCCACAATAGGCAACAAATTGTAGTAGTTGATGATCTCCGCTCCAATCCAAAACCTCTCCATCAGGGAGTGCCTCAGGGATCCGTGTTAGGGCCACTGTTCTTCTTAATTTACGTGAACGACCTATCTAGCGAACTTAAGGAATGTAGTCATATGTATGCGGATGATCTGCAAATTTACATCTCCGGGAAACAGTCACAGGTAGCAATGCTAATAAATTAAATAATGAACTCTCATCTGTAGTCAAATGGTCAATTAGAAACGGATTCAATTTAAATCCCACAAAATCACCAACCATCATAATTGGCTCTTCTCAAATGCATAAAAAACTTGAATGTTCATCTGTTCCTGATGTGCTTATAGACATTGTCGCTGTGCCTCGTCATTCACAAGTGAAAAACTTGGCCTTAATATTTGATCATCTAAGCTGGGAATATCAGATCCGAAATGTATGTTGCAAAGTTTATGCATCTTTGCAATCCCTTAGATGTATCGACAAATGTCTCCCGACAAACACGAAACACGATGTTAGTAAAAACCCTCTTGTGTCCTCATTTCGACTACGGTGACATTGTGTATAACAATTTGAAAGATTCACTTGCTCAAACTCCGCAAAGAGCTCAAAATGCATGTATTCGTTTCATTTATAATATAAGAAAATATGATCACATCTCCGGTGTTTATAAAGAGCACAAAATTTTAACACTAAAGAATACGCGTTTGTATCACAGTCTCTGTCTTTTATTTAAGGTGCTAAAAATAGGTTCCCCGTCATATTTAACAAAGTATTTTGTACATCTGAAATCCTCCAGACTTCAGAAATCCCAGTTACTCTGTATTCCAAAAAGTAAAACTAACTACTACTATAAATCATTCGCAATTACTGTAGCCTGAGAGTGGAATAAATTGCCTTCCAATATTAGAAACTGCACCTCATTAACATCGTTTAAAAAACACCTTAATCGTTTCCTTACAAAGTAGTCTGTTTACATCAGTTGCACCAGTTTACAATTTAAAAAACTGTTGATTATCGGTTGTCAAATTAAACCCACGACAGTCTTACCTCTTCCTCAGGAGTATTAAGAAATGATAAATATGTTTTAGGAATAATATTAATGTATTTTTGTTGAAAATTTACTTTCGTGCGAATTTTTTGATACTGCCGGAACTGTATTTCCTTCATAGGAGCAGAGGCGGAGTCAAGCACAAGCAAGAAGGCAACCCCGTGCAGCAAGGACAGCAGCTGAGGAAAACATTCCAAGGACCTCTCACTTCATTTTAGCTTAGTTTACCTCTGTATTAGGACGCAGCCTGCCTGGTGGGTTTTCCCCGACTAGCGGGTTTTCCTCCAGGGTCGAGCGGCGGGTGAAATGGTGTGTTACTATATTAATAAATTATAGTCGCTCGGGGTGAATACCAGGCTGCCGCGTAGCGCGCAGACAAGTGGAGCACATAATGTTATCCAATTCAAATTTTGTTTTCAACTTCCGTCTCTGAATTAATTTTTTTTTCCAAATTTCATTCTGTAAAATTTTTGTATTTTTTAACCTTTGATATTTTTTTATAAGTTGCTTTAAATGATACTTCTTTTCGACTAACTACTTACCACTCATAAATTATCCTACTTTTAATTTTGTAGATTATATTGTTTTAACAAATTTGTAAACTTTTGATATGTGGTTAGGCGGTAGAGCAGGCCTGATGGCCCGAGCCTCGCCATGTCAATAAAGGCATTTTATTATTATTATTATTATTATTATTATTATTATTATTATTATTATTATTATTATTATTATTACTCGACACGAAATTGAAACAAAAGATTTAGGATAGTGACCACGATGCACAAATTCTTACCATTCTAAGAAATGCGAACAATGACACAATAAATACACGTATGAGTAGTGTGTTTACTAAGAGTAAAATAAAATTATTCATTGATTACTTGCGGCAGGAGTCATGGGACGCGGTTTATAATACTATCGATACAAACTATAATTTTTTTTTCGACGCTTTCATTTCATCACTTGCTTTCCTCTTCAAAAAAGAAAATTAAATATTTCACGGAAAAGCAATTCTTGGATAACACAAGGGATTAGAACATCATGTAAAAACAAACTATTCTTTCTTTCATTTCTAAGCATCAAAACGTATCTCAAGATTTCCTTCTCTACTTTAAAAAATACAAATCATTGTTAAGAAAAGTCATAAGACAGGCTAAAATCATGAAACACGATCAGGATATTTTAAACTCAAATAACAAAACAAAATCAATGTGGAGTATAGTAAAAAATACGACCAAATCAACTAGAAACCTTGTAGAAAATGTTGTTTTAACAATCCAGCGGGCGCGCTGTCGTAAATTTTACAACAGCAGTTTTCTTGAATTTGCTATCAACGCATTGTTGCCAAAGACTTCTAAGTTCTTGATATTCCTCGCAGATATCTTTAATTATGCTTATCTTCAGCCATTGTTTAGTTTGCACGCGAGATTCAGTTTCTGAAACGCTTTGTTCGATGTCAGGTGTAGTGTCGTAAATTTTACGTTGCGCGCCTGCTGGTGTTATAAAGTTGTCAAATTTTGTGGAAAATGTTCAGGGAAAGTATTCATGTGACTGAAATTCAGCGTATTCTTCAAGAACTGTCGGATGACCAAGATGATCATGTATTGGATAGTGATAGTGACCTGAGTGTTGAAAATATAGAAGAACATCAGCATGATAGTGCATCGGAACAAGAACTTTCTGACACAATATGAAAGCTCACATGAAAGCTATTTAATCCTTATATAACATATGTAATATATTGAATATATGGTCTATATCATTCAAATATATTACACAGCGAGATAAGATCGCGTAGTTCTACAATTTCTTGATTTTATTCTAGAGTCAACGAATGTCGTAAAATTTACGACACGCGCCTGCTGGTGAGAAACTTTTGCGCGCGCCCGCTCGAGGGTTAAAAGATACGGATAGAGATGTGAACGATCCATCAACAGTGGCTAGTCTCTTTAACCAATACTTTTCGAGAATTGCTGCCGATCTCACTAAGGGTTTTCAGCTACAAAATTCAACATCTGACGTTTCCCTAAAAATCTTAGACACAATGTTCGTTTCCGAAACCTCTTCCTATGAAATTCTCAAAATAATCGGTAAATTAAAAAATAAATATTCGGCCGGTTTAGGTGAATTTCCAGATTGTTTGTTAAAGACATGTGCGCCTGCCATTATACACCCGTTAACTCACATACAGACGTGTTCAAATTATTAGACTAAAGAACGTATTTTTAATATTCCTCGGTTCAATGATGTAAAAATAGAAGAGAAATGCTTAATATCAGATTGTTTTTACTGGGCATCTCATTCTTGATTGTTTTTAAGAAATTTCTCTTTCAGGGAACTCTCAAATCAATTTATTTTTCATTGTTGGTAACATTTGTCAGTTTCCCTCTTAAGTGTGGTAGTGTAAACACAAAACCAGCCTTTCCTGATGTGTGCTTCTTCAGCAGGGCAAAAGAAGGGTCCCGTTTACATAAGGTTAAACTCCCTTGTTTTCCCAGTTGGAAGTAATGGAATGGCCGCTTTTGAGAGACTTTTCAAGCTCCATTTTTTAATGGATGTTAAATATGCTTCATCTCTCCTCAATTTCCATAATTTTATGGAAAGTTGTGTTTATGAACCCCCCCCCGAAAAGCTGTTCTGACAATCTATATACTAGATTATCTAATTTAAAAGAGAGTTCATGTTTTGGCACGGATATTTTTGAGTAAGTGTTGTTCGGGTCCACAGCAAAGCAGGAATAAATACAATACAAGGCAGAACAGTTAAGTTGCATAATCGGCAGGAGCGCGGTCGTTGAGCCGGCTAAATCACGCCATCGCCTTCGCATCCGCTCTTCCGCGAATTCTCCAACGGGCGGAGACTGCTCGCACGTGTGCGCCTGGCTATCTGTCGCCCCCCCCCCGCTCCGTCCGTTGCAGGAGCAACGGACAAACCCGTCCAGAATATTCCATGTCCAAATCAAATGGCAAATTGTAATTGGCCATCGTCATCCCCACCTCTGCCGCGCGAGAGAGCCCATTCCTAACGTCTTCTGGCCGCAACCGAATTCGGCAGTCCACAGAAAGACACCGTGAAAGATGGTTGCGTGTGTTCAGGTCTCCGCGCGGTAGCGTGTAAAAATGTATAATCGTGCAACTCGAGCTGCATCGGCTCGCACATGTATTAATTATTCAGTCGTGGCAGTAAACATTTAAATTGTGTCTGTCGCTCTTGCGTAAATTTACGCCCGTAATTATTAACTGAACTGTGTAATTCGCGGCTGCTTCTGGTCGGCACAAAGTAACTACAGCAGTGTACAAGGTCACTGCAATAACTGTACTTTGACAAGTGTGAATTGACGCGCCAAGTGAAAATTTTATGTCAATATGTTGTGCTTCTTGTAAGTGACATTCAATAACTTACTTATTAAATCGTTTGTGCTGGAACTTTACTTGTGTATGTATGCTGCAACTCCTGCGCCAATCCCAAGAGCTGTCAAAGGGTTTCGGGGCTACTGTACCTCATCACTATTAATCATACAGTCCACTCATGAAATAACGCATCATGAGTATAGTAGCCCCGAACAAGTGTAATAATATTTTTCTCTAAGTGAGTATGAATGGCCCAAATTATTAACTCATATTTAAATTTTCCTTTCAGGTCAGATCCAGAAACAGCTGACACCAATGTAATAATATTGTAATTTAATGAATGTGCAAGGAGTGATTTTTGTTTTTATTACTTTCCTTTAAATTGTGTTTGATTGTTAACCTTTAACGGGAGCACCTTTTTCCCATTATTTAACCCATATTAATTTTCCCGTATTTAACAATAAAGTTATCACCTTTTTTTAATTACCATCTGTGTTTCTTATAAATGAGTATACAGGGTGAGTCACGTAACTTTAGCACCTCCTGTAACTTTTGAACGGTTGAAGATATTTCAATGCAGTTTTCACGGAAGTGAATGAGGGAATGGGGCTAATTGATATGTGTATTGATGTCTCTTTTATCACTTGTATTTTACGAGATATTTGAGGTAACTTTGTTTTTTCAAATGGGACTATACATATTTTTTCAGTCTATAATGACAAGCGTTAAAAGACAAATCCGAAGATATAAATATTGTCATATGTTAGATAAGCTTTTGTTTTAGTAAATGTGATTTTTTTGCGACTAGAGTTTAACGGATATTTTCATTGTAACTGTCAGTCCCACAAGGTCACGCAGCGCTCCCCCAGCAAACGCGGGTTTGGGAAAGGGAAGGGATTTTAGTACTTGAGGATACGAAAAATATGCACGAAACTGTTGCATTTTTCCTGAACTCTTCTTTCTATCCTGACCCTATTTCAGATATATTGTGTTTCTTAGGGATTGAAAATACGGATTTGTTTCAAGTAGTATGTATTGAAATAAGATTATTTCTATCCCTAATTTATTATTATTCTTATTAACAATGAAACTGTTTGCTCAGAATATGCAATATTTTTTGTAGTCTTAATTATTTACTCTTATTGTCCTTTGTTTCAAGATCCCATTAATACGTATCTTACGAAACCCCATTAAATGGAGTTGAAGTTATAAACAATTTTATTACAATACAAACTTATGACAAATCCTCATTTTCCATCCTTTAATTCCTTCAATCAAAGAAAGATGAAAATCTGAAAATGCGGAAGGATGAAAAGCACAGTTCAAGAAAAAACTGCAATGGTTTTGTGAATATTTGGAATACTATGTTTCGTATCTTCAAATAAGGTCCCTCCCCTTCCCTTCTCATTCCCGGGAGCGCGTGTGCTGGTGGAGCGCTGAGTGACCTTGTGTGGTGGACTATTCAAATTGTCCGTTAAACCCCAGTCGCAAAAATCAAAATTAATAAAAAAAATGCTTATCTAACATATGATAATATGTACATCATTGGATTCGTCTTTTTACGCTCGTCATGGTGAACTGAAAAAATATGTATAGTTCCATTTGAAAAAACAAAGTTAACTAAAAAATCTCGTAAAATACAAGTGATAAAATAGAAATTAATGTACGTATCAATTAGCCCCTTTCCCTCATGCACTTCCGTGAAAACTGCATTGCAATAACTTCAACCGTTCAAAAGTTACAGAAGGTGCTAAAGTTACGTGACTCACCCTGTATACTCTTGCTGTTCCTTTGTAAAGTCATTTCATAACTTATTATACCTTCTGATTATGCTTTCAGATTTTATCTGAATCAAAGATTTCAAGCGATGCAACAGTAAATGAAGCAACTGCTTTATTGGGGTATCTTCAAAATTCTAAATTTTGTTTCTGGCTTAATTTCTTTCATAAAATTATGCCACATGGAGATACCCTGTACAATCAGGTTCAGAGCCGTCACACAGATGCCGCCATAGCCCAGAAAAACGTTTCTTCGTTCACTTCTGAAATTCAGAAAGTGAGTGACCTGGTAGGAACTTGTGAAATTGAAGCGGAAAATGCACCCAAGAGGAAGACTTCACAGACAGACAAGAACAGCTGCAGCCAAGGAAGTATGTGATGTCATTCTGTCTCAGATTAATACACGATTTGAGTTTGCGGATCATCATTCTGTGTCATCACTGCTGCAAGAACACAAGTTTATAGAACAAACTTACCAGAAATTTTGTTGAATAAATGTGTAAAACTATTTCCCGTATTTGATACAAACTTCGAACAGAACTTTCGGTCATCTATACAAGAGAAGAATTCAGACGTATTGGCGTTGCTGTAAAGTTTCTGCAATTTCTTCAAGCTAATAATCTCTTTTTCCCTTTTTCTGAGGTAATAAATTTTTAAAAAATAGCCATTACCCTGCCTGTAACAACCTGTGAATCTGAACGTTCCTTTTCAACATTGAAAAGAATTCAAACATTTCTGAGGAATTTTATGCGAGAAAATAGATTAAGTGTCCTTGCCATGTTGTCCATAGAAAAGGAAATGATAGAAAATATATCACGATTCAACCAGAGGGTAACTAACATTTTTGCTGCAAAGAAACACCGCCGGATGGATTTCAACTTCAAATAGTTAAGGTAACACTTCTTTTAACACAGCCCTCCTAAGCATGAGCCGCCACTGTATCTTCGAGTATTCAAATAATAAAAAAAACTTTGCGCGAACTTGCGCACTCATTTTTTATTTACTCGTAACAGAATGGCGGTGTCATTTTTCCGGAATACTCGTTTCGAGATATGGATTAATAACTCGAAGGACTTGAAGTTTGTTATTTTCGCGCATGTTCAAGAAATGGAAAAAAGAAAATGAATATCCGGAAACAACCTTAAAAATCATTAAACAGAAGATTTGGACTTTTTGCCACAAAGTAAATACCAAATGGGAGGTAGTAGCAACACATCAACAGAGATTTCCGGACACTTATTCGTCTTGGCTGAATGAAAATATTTCATTTTCACTACAATCTGTCTCGAATAAATCGAAACGAAAAATATATGCCTACACAGCCGGACCTGGCCGTCCAACAAAATCTTTCCGTGTTTGAGGTAAAACAGCTAAAAAAATGTATAGCACATAGTACAATCAAGCACTGAGGAGATCAGTTAGGCCGCAGAAATGAAATTACGGAAAGAAGGTAAAAGAGATTCCGCGTCAATCGTTAAAGAACTTATCATTACATCGCCGAATAGGGGTACGACGATTAAAAAAAACTAGAAAGTGCTTATTTGAAGATCGGCGTTACTGTCACCGGATCAAGCTCTCGCATTAATGGTGGAGGTTAATCTTTCGACTCGACAATACCGACGACTTCGGTTGCATAAAATTCTATTTCATGGAAAAGACATCATTGAAGCTTGCATACTCCCAATTGGTCAATTTTCAGAAGCCACAACAGACAATAGGAACTATAGCAAAAACACTTCACTAGGAAAACATCTAGAAGTGATATAAATACGGATCTTCTGAACAGACTTATAAAAACATCAGATCCCTATGTTGCTATTTTGCGACAATCTCCAAAGGTTAAACATATAAAACTAAGTCTTGAAATGCTAAATCCTTAAGAAACTGAGGAAGGTTCTAAAATGTCAGAAACTCAAAATTTAGTTGGCAAATATTTACCGGATAATAGTAATAGCAGTAGTGAATCAGAATAGTTGCCCTTGTATTTTGAAGGTGTTAAGGTTTCCGCTTTTATTGTTTTCTTTCTGTATTTTATTTCCTATTTTATGGAAACCTATTAGTTAAAAACATTAGTAAAACAATGTTTGAGAAATATATTCTGTTCTAGTTTTCCCTTATGTGAAAGGTCAGATTTTTAAATATATATTACAGAAAATGTTCATAATTTTGGTCTTTTGTTTTTGTTCACAATCACTGAAATTCCTAAGTTATTGTGTGATGCAGAATAAAAAAACTGCTTTTTCTTCTAAACGAAAGATTGCATTACACTGCAGTCGATTCTGAGGTGAAACAAACTGCATTATGAGATATGTCGCTCTTTAAGGGCAAATTTAACAATATTAGTAAATTAAAAAAAGCGCAGGGATACTCCAAGGTGCCCCCCTTCAAAACGAAGCGAACAGAAACACATCCCGTGTGAAAGACTGCATGTCCACAGTCCAGCAGCTGTGAGTCGCATTCTGATTACAAATGCTTTTCGTCGCTTATTTCGCAATATCCTTACAAATGAAAAGACAGACTCGTGATGTCACACTGAGAAGAGTAATGAATCACGAGCGAAGGAAACAAGTGCTAGTGCCTGCCTCTTTTCGTCTCGAGGGACACGCGAGTATTCCGGCCGCGTACGTGTAGACAAGGGCGCGTGTACTAGGGAGTTAACCTTCTTTCTACACCTTCAAATTCTATGAGCCGAAGAAGATACTTTTAAAGTATATGTGTACCAAATTTCACAAAAATATGACGTATGGTTACGAAGATATTAATTTTTTCCTCCTAGATTGCCCAAATTTGACACTGTGCCCTGCCTTAAAATTTACAAAAAAAAAAAATTATGGATTAATTTGGTGTATAGACCCAGAAGGGCCCATATTCAAGAATTCGGTTAATTTCAACATTTGGATCTCTTTCATGCAACAAAGGGTTATATTATATGTGATTGATATGCATAATTTAGACTTTTCTACTATCCTTACGTATGTTTATGACACTCCGCTATTCTTAGCATATTTTCCTGAGAACCTAAATCTAGCTATGAGTGTCCTCGAGGTGGACATCATGAAAATCTCCGAGTGGTCAAATCTAAACAAGTTTATTTTGAATCCGTCAAAAACTATTTTCGTTATTGTGGACCCTACTGAACGTCTTGGTGACAACGAAGGTAAGTCAGGCCAACGACCAAAAAAATGTTTGTGTGTGTTCACCTAATTCGTATAATTTATAAGTGTGCCAGGGGCGTGCGGTGATTACTTGGTATACCCCAGCTGCTCGCGGCCAACCAGATTCCCCCATCCCAACCCATACAAAGTAGTCGCGCAACAGATTTTTTAACACAACCGTGAAACAATATTTAAAAAATAAAAAATTCCAACATTCAATCCATCACTCTTACACAAGATATTTTTCATGCAAGAAAAAGTAAATTATCGTTACTTACAGAACAGGAAAATGGAGTCTGATTTCTGCAAATGATTCTGCAATCAACGAAATGTAAAATCCATTCTTCTTTCATGACTAGCAAAATGCTGCAGAGTTTTTTCGAAAAATGAAGGTGTGTGTCTCATGTGCTCCAGTAGAGATGTTTCGATAGAGTCATAGACAAAGTCAGATAAAATTGACAAATAACCACTATACTGCGATTTTTCTATGAGCGACCCTCAAGGCCACTCACATCCCATCTTCGCGATGGAATATGTCACGGCATTTCGCGTCTTTTCTCGGTCTTGCCGGTAGAAGTCGCAAGATCGCAAGCACTGCTTCATACGGTCGCGATCGTGCGAAATCTAGCGGAACGACTGATTGATTGATTGATTGAATAGGGTTTAAAGGGCGCTTCGACTGCTGCGGTCATTGGCGCCCATGCCAGAGTATTTGGAGAAAAGAATATTCAGTGTTGCATATGTAACTTACTCACTGTTTAAAAGCATGTACATGGGCTAAAAAGGAGGCTCGAATTCTGCATCAAGTATACATGTAGAGATGGCAGAAGGAAAATAGAAAAAGGGCGCGTAAAATTTATCTTAAAACGTAAAATTGGCTGTAAAGGGGCCAAAAAACAACATAAAACATTGTTCTTTCAAATAAAATTATATATTCTGCTTTCTCTCAAAAAACAAAAAAGTTTTGAGAGCGCAGAATCGTCATCCCCGAGCACCACTTGTAGCGAGTTGCCCAGGTCATGTCTTCGTCGACTGCCAACAAATTTCCTACAGTACAGCAGGACGTGTTCCACGGAAAGAACAGGCTGGCACGAGTCACAGATGGGGGGAGTTTCATTTCGAAGAATGAAACCGTGAGAGAAATGGCAGTGTCCGATACGAAGACGGGTTAAAATAACTTCCTCGCGTCTACAGGACCGTGATGAGGAGCGCCAGGGATACACAGAATTCTTTATCGCACTTAGTTTGAAAGTGCTATTGTGCCACTCTGTTTGCCACGCTCTAAGCACGGATCGTTTCAAGAAAGCCTGAACATCGGATAATGGCACAGAAGGGATGTCGATACGAGTTTTACGAGTCGCTGATTTCGCCGCCTGGTCGGCCAGTTCGTTCCCTCTGATACTCACGTGGCCTGGGACCCAACTAAGTACCAGATCATAGCGGCGGGACAGAAGACGATGAATCAGGCTTTGAACGGATAAAGTCAGGTAGTCTGACGAAGGACGGGAGACAGCTTGAAGAGAGCTGAGAGAATCGGAACAGATAACTACTCGCCGCAACGTCGCTGATTCAATGTATTTTAGGGCCTCAAAGATTGCACACATTTCGGCAGTGAAAATACTGCATTTGGAGTGAAGCCGAAATGATTTGCTGGCCCTGATACAGTAAAAACCACATGCCACCGCGTCGCTGCACGATGAACCATCCGTGTATAAGAATAAATGATCCGGATAGGATTCTCTCATATCCAGAAACTGCTTCTGGTAAACCAGAGGACTAGTAGTTTGTTTGGGTAAATGGGAGAGTCTGAAGTCAATACTGGGAAGGAGGAGTTTCCAAGGGGGGATCCGGTCACTTGTGGGTCTCACAGGGGTGGGAAGTTCTACATTTAATTCCCGGAGAAGATTTCGTAATCTAATACCTGGGGGATGGGGTAACGAAGTTCGAAGATTGTACGAGGACTCATACTTTGGGTGGATGATTATACGACGACAAGGGTGGTCAACCAGTCCCGACACTTTAGCCCCATAAGAGGCTAATAAAATATCTCGCCTTCGGCTCAGAGATGGTTCTCCAGCTTCGGCCAAGAGGCATTCGATGCGACTCGTGCGGTAGGCGCCTGTACTAATTCTTATACCGGCGTTGTGAATGGTATTTAATGACCGGAGGGTTGATGGTGACGCTGACCCATATACAATACATCCATAATCCAAAATAGAGCGGATGAGGGTTCTATACAAACGCAAGAGACACACACGGTCAGCTCCCCAAGAGCTGCCTGTAAGGGTGCGGAGGAGGTTCAGAGGTGAGACACATCGGCTCTTCAGTTTACGTATATGATTTCGCCAAGTTAGGCTCTTATCGAAAGTAAGCCCAAGGAAAGTTGCAGAGTCCACAAAAGGTAGAAGATGGCTTCCAAGAAAAAGATCGGGGTGGTTATGAAGATGATAAATCCTGCAGAAGTGCATACAGCTAGTTTTTGATGCGGAGAATTTAAAACCTGTCGCATCAGTCCATTCCTGCAATTTGTTGAGGACAAGTTGTAATTGTCTCTCTATCACTCGAATACTCTTGGAAGAGCAGAAAATGGCAAAGTCGTCAACGAAGAGCGATGCTTTCACCGGCTCTCGGATTATCGACGCTATACTATTGATAGCGATGGCAAACAGAGTGACACTCAGAATTGAGCCCTGAGGGACCCCGTTTTCTAAATGGTGGCTGGCGGATAACCTGTCACCAAGGCGAACGCGGAAGTATCTTGAGGAAAGAAAGGCTACTAAAAAAAGGGGGAGCCGGCCCCTAAGACCCCAAGAATGGATGGTGCGAAGAATGCCGTACCTCCAGGTAGTATCATAAGCTTTCTCTATATCGAAGAAAATTGCTACCAGGTGTTGACGTAGCACGAAAGCAGTGGAGATCTGTGTGGTAAGGGTGACAAGGTGGTCCATGGTTGACCTGTTCTTCCTGAAACCACATTGGATGGGGGTAAGTAGGTTTCTCTGCTCCAGGTGCCAGACCAAACGCGTATTCACCATTCGCTCCAGAAGTTTGCATATACAGCTTGTGAGCGAGATTGGACGGTAGGTTGACGGCTTTGTCCTGTCCTTTCCTTCTTTAGGAATAGGAATAATAATCGCTTCGCGCCAGGTTCTAGGGAAGGTATGTTCCATCCAAATCTTGTTGAAGATACGGAGGAGAAAGATACGTGGCTCTTCCGGCAGGTGTTTTAACATTTGGTTGTGTATCTGGTCTGGTCCTGGAGCAGAATCTTTCCCACGGGTGAGCGCACAGGAAAATTCATCCATGGAGAAAGGGGCGTTATAATCTTCCTCCAGGCAGGTAGAGAAGTCCAATCTGCATTTCTCCATTCTACTCTTAGTTTTCAAGAAGCTAGGTGAGTAGTGTAAGGAACTGGAGGAATTTTCATAATGACAGGCCAATTCCTCAACTACTTTTTCTGGAGAAGTAATAAGATTTCCATTAATAAGAAGTCCTGGGACAGATGATGGGGAAAATCTTCCTCCGATCTGTCGGATCTTTCGCCATACTACTTTAGGCGGGGTATGGCAAGAAAGAGAAGAGATAAAGGCTCTCCAGGAAGCGGTCTTACTTTCCCGTATTACTAATCTGGCTCTGGCCCGCTTTCTTTTGAAATCGATCAGGTTTGATGCGGTGGGGAACCTATTGAGCCTAGCGAGTGCTTGCTTTCGGTCTCGCACCGCGGTGGCACAGTCAGCATTCCACCAAGGCACAGGGACGCGTCGTGGCCGACACGTAGACTTCGGGATTGCAATGGTGGCTGCGCGAAGAACGGCGTCGGTGAATTGGGCCACCAAGGTATCGATATTATTTGAGAAGTGGTCTGGCATTATAATTTTCTCGCTGAATGTATCCCAGTCGGCTCGATGGAATAGCCAGCGAGGAGGGTAGATGACGTCTAAATCAGGGACATTAAAGTGGACCAAAGTGGGAAAATGGTCACTCCCATGTAGATCATCGAGTACGGTCCACTCTACCATGGTAGATAGGGATGGACTGCAGAGTGCCAGATCGATTGACGAGAAGGTGTTTGACGCCATGGAGAAATGAGTGTGATTCCCGGAGTTCAGAAGAATTAAGTTTTGCTGGTCAATAATATTTTCGAGGATAGAACCTCTCGGGCAGGTCCTCGTGCCACCCCAGAGGGGATTGTGGGCATTAAAATCCCCCGCAATAAAAAAAGGGGCGGGCAACTGAGAAAAAACATCTTCGAGTTCCTCTTGTGACACGACTTGGCCAGGGGGAATGTATATACTGCACACCGTAAAAGAGAACGATGGTAGGTGTACCCGTACGCAAACTGTTTGGAGGTCGGTTCGAACGTTGTGTTCCTCCGAGAACAGGGAGTCGCGGATGAGTACCGCAACGCCGCCGTGAGCACGAAGTCCGTCGTCTTGATCAAACCGATAGATGTTAAATCCGCGAAGAGACAGGGGATGATGAGGGAGAAGATGAGTTTCCTGAAGACAGACTATAAATGGTTTGTGGCGAGAAATTATTAATCTTAATTCTTCTGAGTGAGCACGAAGACCATTTAAGTTCCATGAGAGAGCCATTATGAGAAATTATTTCTTTGGTTGCTTTTTTTTCTTTCTCACCTTCTGAATGGTTGTAGAGGAACTCTCGTGGGGTTCCTCATCAACAGCAGAGTCATCCTGACTGCTGGTGGATATGGTCGGGGGGTTTTCCCGACTTTTGGCCACGGGTGACCGAGATCTATAGGGGCTGGAGGATCGTCCGATGTGATTCTCAGAGACAGAAAGAGGTGGACGGGATTTGGATAACGTATTTTTCCTGGGAGGCGGTGTCTGTTTAAGATCGATTTCAGTAGAAGTCTCAGTGGTCGATTTCTGGTGGTGTTTTTGCACAGGTTTTTTGTACTTTGTGGGAATTATAATTTTCCCACCTTGGATACATGCCGAATCTTCGGGGAAGTCTGTCGGCGACACCTGACAATTAAAGTGCGAAACTACCGCTGGGGTACAGTGAGTTTGACAACTCGCTGTTACCCCCGGGGACTTAGGTTTTGCAGCACTGGAAAAGGATCGAGATAGGTCCACTGGATTCCTGATTTGGAACCTACGCTTCGCCTCAGGGAAGGAAACCTTTTCGGTTACCCTTATTTTTTGGATTTCCCTTTCCCGGAGAAACGTGGGGCACTGGTTGTCGTTGGCTGGGTGATCGCCTTCGCAATTCACACAGTGCGGTGGTTTGTCGCAGGGTTGTGGGTCGTGAACTGACGATCCACACTTCCCGCAAACCGCGTTAACGGACATACATCGCTGTTGGGTATGCCCAAACCTTTGACACTTGAAGCAGCGCAAAGGGTTCGGCACATACTGCCGCACACGGAGGTTGTAGAAAGCGGTAACGATCCTTTCCGGGAGGGATGGTCGGTCAAAAGTAAGGATCAGGGTAGAAGTAGGGATCACTTTCCCCTGCTCCTTCCTTCCGATCCTGTACACCTCAGTCACGCCATGGGTCTTAAAAAAGTTTAGAAGATCTTCCTCCGTTTCAGTAGCAAAGTCCTCGTGGTTGACTACGCCCTTTGCTCAGGTTCAAGGTGGGATGAACCGTGACTACTACCTGGAGGCCGGCAATCTGCTTCGTATTTTGAATTTTTACAATCTGCTCGTCGGTACGCGCTTCAAAAAGAATGGTTCCATTCCTTTGTCGCACGACCGCTTGGAGCTTCCCGTAGGCTTCTTCGATAGCTCGCGCCAGACGGACAGCACTCACAGTTTTGAAAGTCTTACCTTCCTCGGCACATGCCATGAGGAGGAAACGAGGCTTCTTGGGTCGATCTTCTTCTCTAGAAAAGAAACTATTCAAATCAATAGTTCTTTCTGCAAATCTCCTCTTCCTTGCGGAAGAGGGCGGGGGGAAAGGTGAAGTATCCATGTAGATGGAATAGGTTCATCCTCGTGGTCCCCACCCACCACGGAGCCCAACAAGGGGACACTCCATCGGAGTGCCAGGGTTGCCACGAGGATATAGTGGGGGAATAACACAGCGCTGCACCGCCGTGGATTCCCCCGCTCACCCTGGAGTTCAGTACAAGACCTAGTCCGAGCCGATTGATCGGGAGTGGGTTAGCTCCCGACCGCCCGTCTAGAAGAGTCCGGGGCCAAAGCGAGTGTGTTGGAACCTACAGGGAATGTTCCCCAAAATACGTAATCAACGTACTCCTTAGTGCAAGGCGAACAGTAGCACTAGGACTAGATAGGGAAACAAACAGGTCCCTCAACTGCCAGGACACACATTCCCTCCGACACGGGTCGCCATGCACGGCAAACACATGGGTGGGCGTTCAGCATACAGAGAAAGCCAGTGAGGAAGAAAAAGGAGTGAAAAGAACGTACATGACATGAAATGAGAAGCAAGAAGATGAAAAAATGGAGAAAGGAACACTTGAGAGCCTTCTCTGCATCCCCCCGTCAGGACGTGGACCAACCCACCTCGACGGGCGGAACGACTGAGAAAGACGCGAAATGCCGTGACATATTCCATCGCGAAGATGGGATGTGAGTGGCCTTGAGGGTCGCTCTTAGAAAAATCGCAGTATAATAGGAGCCAATATATCATTTTCAACCTCGTCTTGATTATTGAGCATAGTAGTGAATACATTCTGAAGATCATTTCTGTGCACATACACTGTGTTGACAAGTCGCTCTGTATAGTTCCATCTAATTGGGCAAACAGATTGCAACCGTCTTTGCAGAAAATTGTAAAGAAATTTTGCTCGTTTTGGTGACCGCGAGAAGAAGGCCGCAATACCACTTAAATTACTAAAGAAAATTTTACATTCTCTGATGTTATTAACACTACGTGAAAGTACTAAATTCAAGACATGTGCGTAGCAATGAATATAAACTGCCTGAGGATGAATCTGTTTTATGAGGGCCTGGACGCCGTTCACATTTCCAGTCATGGACGCTGCGGCGTCGTTAAGACTGTATAAGCTTGTTATTGCAGTTAAATTCTGTCAAGTACTCTCTTATAAGCTCTGCTATCACCGCGGCGCTTCGGTTCGCACTTACATCACGAAATCCAATAAACCGTTCTTTTGTTTCACCACCATAAACATATCGGAACACAATAGAAAACTGCGCAGTGTTGGAAACATCTGTTGTTTCATCTACCAACACAGAGACAAAATTAGCATTCGCTATTTCAGATTTAATTTCTTGCAACAGCGAATGAGATATGGAATCTATGAGATCATTTTGTATCCGATTGGATAACCCGCGGAATACTGTCTAAGTTTCCAAATGAGTCCTTAGGAGAGAATCATACTCTGCTGTGTAGTGCAGTAGTTCCACATAATTACCACGATCAACTGACAATCTAGATTCGTCATGTCCTCTGAATGCTAATTCCTGTTTACTTAAGAAACATACGGCGTTTATGAACCTTTTGAGAAGCTCGCGATTTTGCTGCACTTTCTTATTGTGGAGAGATATTTCAGTTTGAAGTTGCTGGTCCAATTGCGTTTCAATACGAGCATGCCCGAATGATGCCAAAAGACATAAAGCTCTTGTGTCCTACTGACAGTTCGTGTGGAGTTGCTGCCTCTGTGAAACTTCCTAAATTTTTAAATCCCGATTTTGTCCATGAGGTATTCTGATCTTGACCAAAGAGCAAACAAGACCAACAAAACAAACAATTCAGTCTTTCACTGCCAGCTAGCCACTGATATTCTCCACTCTCCACTATACTCCCCAAACTCCACTCTCACTATACTCTCCAAAAAGGAGTGTCCTAAAGTCCAGCTAAACAATGGGTCGTATGAATAAAAAAGAGTTTGTACGTTATACTCGTCTTTTTGGAGTATGTACTTCAAAGCATAATAATAAAATAACAGTTCTTACTCCCTACATGAGTATGTTTTCAATATCCAGACGATTTGAAGTATTTCCTCGTTTTTCTAGTCTCGCGCGAATACATACTCGTGAAGTGTACGAATAAAAGCGTAGTAGATACTCATTTTAAGAGTACATTCTCATCATATTTTCGAGGCAGCTGTTTACGTTGCTCACAATTGTGTGAAGATTGCCGAAGTGAGGTGTTCGTAGTTCTGTACGTTCTGAAAAAGTTGCAACACTCCACAAGAGCTATGTTCATGCGTATTATGCAGGAGAAAGAGTACAAACCACGAAGAGTAGTTGTTGGGAGGAATTTTAAAAGTTTATACAGATTCTCCGCAGTAAATGTTGGACGTATCTCTCGTCATATTTTTGGAGAGGAAAAGACTGAAACGAGAGGGGGTGCTCTGACAAAATAAATGAAACTCAGAACATTTCTGCGAGTTGTCGGTGATCCAGGCTTCCAGTGCGGCGTTGGTGAAGATCTCTGTATTCATCAAACTTCCGTTTCAAAATGTGTAAGTGAGGTTATGGAACGGATAATGTTGGTGGCACCTCGGTGGCTTAAGTTTCCCCAGAGTGAAGACGACATGAATGCAGAGAAATCGAAATGGCAAAGCAAGTACAATTTTCCTGCTGCTATTGGTGCAGTTGATTGTACGCATGTGGCAGTACGGAAACCAGCTCGACATGGTGACGAGTATATTAATAGAAAAGGCTATGCAAGCCTGAATGTGCAGGCCACTTACAATGCCGATGAAATGTTCACCAGCGTGGATGCCTCTTGGCCAGGATCAGTGCATGATTCAAGGATATGGAAAAATTCAAATATATATCATGAGCCGTAACTATGCCAATGCACTGCTTTTAGGTGATGCAGGTTACGACATTGCACCTTTTCTAATGACACCTTACAAAAATCCACCGTCGCGAGCAGAAAAGGCATTCAACAAACTCCTCGAAAAGGAAAGAGTTGTAATTGAAAGGTGTTTTGGTCAGCTGAAACAACGGTTTCCCATACTGCAGTATAAAGTGCGCTTGTGTTTAAATAAAGTGCCAAAACTGATAATCTGTTGTGTATTACATAACATTTCTAAATATTTAAATGATGCAAACGATTTTGAAGAGTTTCTGGATGACATACCAGAAATTGCTGTAGCTGATGAAGAAACAGAGAACCTGAGGAGGCTAGGCAATAGAAGAAGAAATGAAATTGCAAAAACAATTGTTCACAATTAAATTGAATAATTTATTTACTTAATTCCTTGGTAAGTTTTTGTTGTTTTAAATTCAAAACTTTTAATTGTTTTATTAAAACCAGCATCTGCAATTCAGTAGTTGTGAGGTGTTGCATTTCCTGAGTTTCATAATTTTCAAACATTTTTCTTTTTTTCACAGGACTTGGAATTACATTTGAAGTCACTGCTGCAACCAAACCTGGAGTTCAATGCACACACCTCCGAATCCACTACAATTTGAACTCGGAAATTCACTGTTACTGCAGCAGCATCACCTCCAAAAACTGCTCCTACACTTTTTGTGTGTTAATTTTTACCGTATCAAATTTGCTGACTACATATTTTATACTAAATATTATACAATACTTTCCTTCCAATTGTTTTATTGTTAGATTTGAATCCCCTTCCATTACATTATAAATATGACTTAAATGTATTTAATTAAAATATCTATTGATTATAAAGAAATTTCAATTAAAATGTTTTTTGATTGGAACAATGTTTTCTTACTAATTTGATGCAATTTCCAGCTGTACGTTAAGTAAAGCCTCTCCTCTCACTTTCCTCGCAGACGGAGTTTGCGATTTTTTAATTAGGACGGGGTCCTTAATGAAATTAATAAATACACTCGAAGGTATATCCATTTCGATGAACAAACACAAAAATCCCGAACGATACTCGCCCAAAACCACAGCGTAAGAAATACACCGTGCTCGTGCAGATGCAGAACTGAACCAAACTGAACCGCGTGGCCTCCTCGGTCGTGATCGCCCCGAACGTCTATAATCAGTTTACTCCATGGAAAAATCCTAGAAAATATGGAAACATACTCGGGTTGTTATGAGTATATACTAGTTACTTGTTGGAGGCGTTTTATTCTTACCAAAATGAGAATATACTCAACCGATGGAGCACTTACTTCCCCCTCATGCTCATGATAAGAAACTAAGTATAAAGTCGAAGTTTATTCATACGACCCAATGTATACCTAGCACAAGTATCTTGTATTAAATACTTAGGTATTCATATGGACAAACGGCTTACATGGAGGAACCATCTATCTGCAAAGAAGAAAGAAGCACAAATCAGATTCTCCCAATTATCATGGCTTATCAACCGCCACTCAAAACTTTCTTGAAACAACAAAGTACTCCTTTACAAAGCAATTATCAGGCCTATTTGGAGCTACGGAATCCAACTCTGGGGATCCGCTAGCAAATTAAATGTAGAAATACTTAGAAGATTCGAGTCAAAATGTATTTGAAGATTAGCCAATGCACCACGGTACGTGACAAATGACACACTACGTCGAGACCTTAAGATACCTACAATATATGAAGCGTAGCACCACCTACAAAGGGCGGTTAGCCAAACATCCAAATCCATCAGCCATCAATCTACTGGACAATAGTGAGGAAGAACACCGACTTAAAAGATACCATATTCTGGAATTACCATTCCGTTTCAAACAACCCACATGATGATGAACTCTAACTTCAATTAATACATAATTATCGCATTTACTGAATGTTTGTTAAAAAACAGATTGTAAATAAACAGAATACTAAATAAACAATTTTTTTTAAAATTGATATTTTTCGTAGGCAGAGCAAGTGAAATATCCCGTGAATTTTTTTGTTATCTGCTGTAATTGTGCTAAGGCTGGTGTTGCCCTATCGTTTTCAATTACCTGCTTCTTCTCATGGAACTGCCTCGTTGAAAATGGTCTCCTCAAAAATCATCAATTACACACTCACTGGACGACATACTACACAGAATTGTTCCGGAATACCTGTTAGATTACACAAATCACGTATTACTACACAGCGTAGTTACTACAAATCTTCACGAAATACGAGAAAACACGACAATACGTCACTGCAATGGATCACCACGTCACGCACTGCTCTGCCACGCACACTGATTCTCCAAGAAGAGTAACCTGGACTACTCAAAAATTTGGGGATTTTTTTGGGTTTTGATCACGTGTGTAAGAACTACCTTCCACAGAAAAATTAATAAAATCTCTACTTAAATTTTTATTCACTATTATTAACGCGAGAGAGAAATATGTGCCCTATAATAATTTTATGAGTTACAAACTTCTCGACAAAGGGTACAGTAATTTATATTAACAAAATATGCCATTTAAAATAATTTTGCTTTGTGGTAGCACTGGCAGTAATGTAACTGGGTTGCTCTCATCTGCCGTCTAGCGGGGAGTACTGCAATCACGTTCGCCAGGAGACGCCTGGCCACGAAGCAAAGGGAAGGGGAGAAACGTCATCAATTCCCAGCTAGCTGAACAGGAGCATAGTATCTGCACGGTTCCCCCTGCCCGTCGCGTGCCCCGGGCCCAGTAAAGTAGATGCGCACGTAGCTGTCTTTCCCAGCGACGATTTCAGAGCTGGGGCAGAGCCGAGAGGGCCCTTACAGCACTCTTGAGGATGAACAATGGGCCGGCGCAAAGACCGCAGTAGAGTATACAGTGGGTGCAATATTTTGATCACATGACATAGGGTTCATTGTTCTCAAGATTCATTTAATTCTCATTATCGCTTACCCCCGTGCTGGGTACCGAAGTGTGCTGATTCCAAAAATAACATTAACAAAGCCGTATCACCCACCACTTGTTCACATTTTAACATTTTCTCTGTAACGCTAGGCAAATGCAGCTCTGAGCATGTAGTATGTATGAGATAAGTAAAAATGAGAAAATATTAAGACGAAAAACAGGGTAGTTTACTGTTTGGTAAGATGTTTGACAAGCAGTACCGTGTTTGTTTTATTGGAAGTGAACGTGTTTGCATTGTTGCTGTCAAGATAAGATACTAGTTTAGCAGTTAGTGTTCAGTCACGGCTAGTCATGGTTGTAAAAACAGACCTGACAGTTTTTGTTGTATTTATGATTAAAAGGTGATTGAAAGATTGTTCTTAAAATTTGAGTCAATATGAATTTTAATTTTGGAAATTTAATCACCAAAGATATTAAAACAAAAACAAGCGGGTTACGTTATCAATGTGGTGAGAAAGCCAAAGTTGTTAATTGGAATAGTACTTGTAAAAGCTGTGATCACATTTTTCGACGTATTGCAATGATTTAAAGTTTTTTATCTCGTCTCTCTTCTTTTTGAAATTTTATGAGAATATGATTGTCTTGTTTTTATGACTGATGTTTGTATGATTTATTTTTTATGTAATTCCCTGCACAAGCGCCGGGTTCTTGCCTTTAATGAGATGTATAGTTTACTAATATTTATACCAGTAATAATTCTTATTTGCACGCAATAATAAGTGTTAAAACGAATATACTTTCCTCAATTACCTAACAATAGATACGAGTGTTAAAATATTCAAATGCATATCAATTTAACAATGCAAATGTTATTTAGTTGATTTCAATTCCAAAAGAGCGCTTTTCCGGTGAATCTTCATATTGGACCACAATACGTCGGTCGGGGAAGCCTCCGGCTTCATGCCCGACATCGCGCATCACGAAACTGCTCCACCTCCGCTACAGTTGGAGGCCACCGCTGTTGCGGTTCGGACGGCAAAGGGCACGCTGCGCGTCCTTTCGGTCTACGTCCCGGCGGCGAACAGCGTCCCACTAGAGCAGTGTGATCTTGACGCTCTTCTGGGAGCGCTCCAATGCGTTCCCACCACTCTGGCGGGCGATTTCAGTGCGAAACACGCGTCGAACTCCCGCATGGTTCCCCTCACGTAGCGGTCGAGAGTTGAAAACCTACGCGGAAACGCACGGCTAGGAAGTGTTAGGTCCAATGCCAGCACTTCATTGCTCTAATAGCGCTGTAAGTACTACTAAATGACGAAAATATGAAAAACTCACATAATTTGTTGATAAATGTTGAACAATTACAAGTTTACTCGTATATATAAAACAATTTTATTTATAAATATATGGTGAAAGACGTGCCAGTTTGGAAAGCAATTAGTCACATATTACATGTTACTGTGGGACTTCCCTGGACTGAGTGGAGTAGGTCAGATTCACGACTTATCAAAACGTCTGAGGGCCGTTTCTAACACCACTATCGCTTCAGGCAATGACAGGCCCACCGATAACATAGTCATAACGCGAGCAGATCCCAAACTTCCTCCGATTGCGCTGGCGAAATGTACAGCGTGGTAAAGAGGATAACGCAAATCGATATTCCTTTATTAAAAATTATTCACTTCCACAGATTACAACCTTTCTGCTTTCAATGAACAAAGAAGTACCAGAGCTCAATGATGGAGAATGGAAATGGCACCTCGCCTTTCTGACAGATGTAACAGAGCTACTCAACAATTTCAATGTGCAACTTCAAGGAAAGGGGAAGCTCATCTGTGATATGTAGGGAGCGGATTCGTATGTATTTACATATATTTTTGGAGACTAGATAACTTAATTTTTCAACTGGAACTATTTGTTTCAAGACATTCTGAGACGAATAAGACATATTTTATTTTACATATTTTTACATATTTCGGTATAACTACATATTTTTACATATTTTATCTGTTACTCCATATTTTTTAAATATTTGTAATATTTTTGTGTGGAGAAAGAACATCTTGAAGACTAGCTTGGGATGTTACAAAATGCGAACCACTGAGCTGTTTCTTGAATCGAATTCGAATGCAACTTCGGTGTGTGCTTTCAATGGAGAGATAAACTACTGTTCCTAGAAGAGAGCAAATTGACCTGCCACTTTCGTAGAAGGTCTCTTGCATGTTGCGATGTGCGAGAAACATGCGACGGAAGTGGGTATCAGTGAAATTGAGAAGAGTCTTCCCGCCGTACCTTCTCTACGACGCGTCGTATACTTGCGTCTCAGTTTCACTGATAGCATGAAGAAAGGAAACGTTCGCTCCCGTGTCATATTCTCCCTGATACCAATTAATGTTAGATTAGGATGGCAAATCAGAGAGGAAGAGAGGGCAGTTGTCAGCTCAGCATACATTTTTTTTCATCCTGCTTCAGTTCGTGGTTACTTGCCTGCCCTGCAAGACGGTGTGTTAAAAGATTTTCATAAATAGTGAGAAAGAACGAATTAGTGTGAAAGAAAAACAGTGTGCAAAATGCCGAAAGCAGCGACAAAGGGAAAAGACTTGGTGGCCAGATATCTCCGCGAATTTCCAAATGAAACATTTAAAACTGATTCGAACATTTTATTTTGTTCTTGTTGCGATAAGCAGATTTCGACTTCTCAACGCTTTTTAGTGACGCAACACATTGCCACAGCGAAGCATAAAGAAAACAAGGAGAGAAAATCAAAGCTTCAACAAACCTTCATCACAACTTCAACTGCTTCTAAGTCAGGTTTTAATACAGACTTGTGCCGAGCTTTAGTTAGAGCTGATATTCCTCTTCATAAAATAAACAATTCAGATTTCAAAATGTTTCTGGAAAAGTATACCGAGAAAAAAATACCAGATGAAAGCACGTTGAGAAAAAACTATTTACAAGAAATTTATGTGGAAACTCTTGATAAAATTCGAGATAATTTAAAGAACAGCAACATTTGGGTATCAATCGATAGAAGGCAGATATATTGCCAATGTAATTGTTGGTAAACTTTCTTCCCTATCCCCTTCGGTGCCTTATCTCTTGAACTGTGAAGTATTGGAAAAATGTAACCATGCATCTATAGCAAGATTTTTCAACGATTCAATGAGTCTGCTGTGGCCAAGTGGTGTACTAAACGAAAACGTTTTGTTATTTTTATCTGATGCTGCTCCATACATGGTGAAGGCGGGAAAGGCACTGCAGGTTTTTTATCCAAAAATGATTCATTTAACCTGCCTGGCTCATGCACTTCATAGAGTTGCGGAAACTGTGAGAAATCAATTTCCTAATGTGGATGCATTGATATCGTCCGTAAAAAAAGTTTTTTTTGAAAGCTCCAAGCCGCGTGAAAATTTTTAAGGAGTGTTATCCAGATCTGTGTTTGCCACCCCAACCAGTAACTACGAGATGGGGTACTTGGTTAGAAGCAGCGCAATACTACTACGAAAATTTCGGTAAAATAAAAGATATTATTTTAAAACTTGATTCTGATTCGACTGCGGCAGTAGAAAAAGCCAAATCTCTGATTGTTAATCCCAGCTTGAAGAACGACCTGGCCTACATATCATTAAATGCAGTTTTTTTGGCTCATGCAATTACAAAATTGGAGACTCGGAACATGTCGTTAGCCGAAAGCGTTTCTATTGTTAATGATACGTTCCAAAAGCTTCAAAAAGCACCAGGAGAAAAAGGAAAGGAAATGAAGAACAAATTCATGGTAATTTTGGAGAAAAATCCTGGTTGGAAGGAATTGCAAATCATTTCGGACATCCATTCTGGAAACGACAATACCGGAACGTTAGAGGTTGAGTTGAGCCCCAGAGAAATAACTCTTTTCAGCAATGCTCCTATTACCTCGGTTGATGTGGAACGGTCATTCAGCCTCTACAAATCTATTTTAAGGCCTGATCGGCGTCAATTTTCCTTTCAGAATTTAAAGTTTCACTTAATAATTTCAAGTAATTGTACTCTCTAATTATTTAATAATGTAAATAAATGAAATATTATAATTTTGTTTTTTACATATTTTCTGTTTTTGATTACATATTTTTTACAAAATAAATACATATATATGTACATATTTTCATTTTTTTATTACATGAAAATCCGCTCCCTAGTGATATGCAATCACGTCAAAGCTTTTGAAGTAAAATTAAGCCTCCTCATCAAACAAGTGAAGGAGGAAAACTTCTGCCATCTCCTCACAACTCATAATCTGTCAGCGGAAAAAACACTGGTTACATTCCCAAACAAAACATGTGTGAATTCACTGGAAAAATTGCAAAAGGAGATCCAATTTAGATTTAAAGAGCTTCATTTCCATGAACAGAACATACTTTTCCGTAATCCATTTTCTATTGACACTGAAAATGTGGATACAATTTACCAAATGGAACTGGCTGATCTACAGAATTGTGACTCTCTGAAAGACGCATTCAAGCAGCCTGCATTGTCTCAAGTCAGCCTGCATTGTTTCTATGCATCTCTCACCTCTGAGACATATCCTCATCTCAGGAACCATGCCCTCAAAATGGCAACCATCTTTGGCAGCACTTATGTCTGCGACCAGACTTTTTCTAGAATGAAACATCTGAAATCTCAAACCAGATCAAGAATAATGGATGAACACTTGCATGACTTGTTACGACTAGCAGTGACAAATATGGAACCGTACATTGACCATCTCATTAGCCAAAAGCAGGCCCATAGTTCCCATTGATATACTGGGCGTTAGTTCCCTCGCTGGATGTGACGGGCCGAGAAACATCCCTTGAACGACCTCACCTCGTTGGCAAGGTTATTGAACTCACGGCCATGCACTGTGTGCAAGCTGCGTGATTTCGACTGCCGGAGATGTGGCATAGCTTCTCACATCAAAGGCTTCTCATTGGCGTTTGTGTATCCCCTCCCAATAACCTTCCATACCCCCCTCCTCTGATGCAGTCATAATTCGGCAGCACGCCTGGTATTCCCAGAAGTCACGTGCCACTATTGTGACACGGAAGCGGGGAGCGGGGGACAGACTTTCTTTCTTCAGAAGTCAAGCAAGTACATTTCAACCTGATTCAGTACAACTGAGTAACTCGATGTGTGTTTGCAGGCCTGACAAAACAAGATCATGTAAGGAAATGGTATGACAGAGACAATCCGTGAATTCGAAATGGTGCGCGCGATGTTATTTCGTTCATGTGTGAAAGCGTTCTAGCGTAAATGCTGTTTATTACTTAATGTGCGTTAAATAGACTACTTTGCCTAGTTGGTGATATGTTAAAGAAAATCGTGAATTCGAAATTGTAACGCGAAAGAATAAAACTTGCGTGTGTTGTGTGCGACATGGCGAGCTCATCCAGTTCATTTGTGGTAGTGGGTGAGTTTTTTGTGGCAGGGAACAGTAGTGAAAAGGTTCGTTGTGTCTTAGACAGGATTCGTGAAATTCCGTGCAGTTTTCTCCTATTCCGAAAAACTTTCGGCATATAGTGATGGACAACCAAGACAAAGCGAATAGATCTCGAGTTCAAAAATTAGGTATGCACTTTTTTGTGGTTATTTTTTTTAGTTTTATTGTTTTGTTTATGCAAGTTAGTGCATGCAATGAGAAAATGATATTCAATAAGATTCAGAATGTGTCTAATTTGCAACATACACTTCTAAAATACTTCAGAGTAAAGTAGAATGACGCAGACTTTAACCCGGGAGTGCTCGCAATGTATCTGTGAGATACAAGCCGCAGTAAAATTCAGATCCTGAATTATTGCGTTGCATTTGTCGTCTGATATTTCATGTATTCCTTCACTGTACTTTTCTGAGAACGCCTGGCAGTCTATTTTCATCCTGTCAATGAATCACTTCCCGTGAGGATGTTGAAACGTGATCGCTGCGCTGCGCGATATCTCTCAGATACATTGCGGGCACTGGCGTGAGTGCTTTTTGAGCTCCCGACGCATACGGTGCGAATCATGGCCTCGCGCAAAGACAGATTTGACTTGAATAATTCAGATGATGTTGATATGATAAGGAATATAATTTTGTGCAACAATGATAGTGATTACGAGGATTGTGATTCTTCTGACACTGATTGTGAGGATTACGTGGAACAAAGACAAAGTGATTCTGAGACTGATCAAAGTATTGCGGACGAAAGCGATTTTCATTCTTTTGAAGGTTTCTATTTGGGTAAGTTTTTTCTTCTCGTGAGGTAGTCGTTATATAAATAATGCTTGAAATGTATGCTTGTTTCCCTAGGCAAAGATATGATGACGAAGTGGTTCAAGAATGCCCCATCAAAAATTTCAAAAAAGAAGCCTCACAACATCGTCACGCACTTACCTGGAGTTAGAGGATTAGCAAAACAATCTAAATCAGTACTAGAATGTTGGAATTGCTTTTTTACTGAAGAAATGTTAGAAATGGTTGTTCAGGAAACCAAGAGATTTATTGAATCTGTAAGAAATTCATACGGTAGGGAAAGAGATGCCAATAGCACAGATGCTGTAGAAATAAAAGCATTTTTTGGATTGCTTTACCTGGCTGGGGTTCTAAAAAGCAACAAACAAAATGTTCAAGATTTATGGGCCACTGATGGAATGGGTGTCGAGTTATTTAGATTAGTAATGACAAAAAAACGTTTTCAATTTCTTCTTAGGCACATAAGATTCGATAATAAGGCCACACGTATGCAAAGGAAAGAGATTGATAAATTAGCTGCTATACGAACGTTATTTGATGCATTCATAAAAAGATGTAAAGAATGTTACTCTGTAGGACAAAATGTAACAATTGATGAAATGTTGCTGTCTTTCCGTGGAAGGTGCAGCTTTAGACAATACGTTCCATCCAAGCCGTCTCGTTATGGCATAAAAATGTTTGCTTCAGTGGATTCAAGAATCCATTACCTGCACAACCTAGAAGTCTATGTGGGGAAGCAGCCCGACGGGCCGTTTTCTTTGAGTGTTTCCCTTTCGATGTTGTTATGAGATTATCGGAGCCGCTTCATGGAACTGGAAGGAACATAGTGGCTGACAACTGGTTCTCAAGTGTGCCCCTTGTCCAAGAACTAAAGAAGAAGAAATTATCGTTTGTTGGCACCATGAAGAAAAACAAGAAGGAACTACCAACACATTTTATTGCTGGGAAAAATCGCAAAGTATGTAGCTCAGTTTTCGGGTTCAATGAAGATGGAACTTTAGTGTCCTATGTTCCGAAAAAAAACAAATGCGTTATTTTGATATCAAGCATGCATTATGATGACAGGATAGATGAGAGCAGTGGAGAAAGTATGAAACCCGATATTATCACTCATTACAACATGCACAAAGGAGGAGTTGACACTCTTGATGAAATGATTGCGTCTTACAGTGTTGCAAGATGTACTAGGAGATGGCCCATGGTCATATTCTACACTATCCTTAACATTTCAGCAATTAATGGTCACATATATTTGGGTAATAAAAATAAAATTATGAACAGAAGGAATTTCATCAAAGAGTTGGTACAGTCCCTTACCAAAGAAGAACTACAAAGGAGAGTTCAAAAGTCGAGGGGCATTCCTACAGCACTTCAGGTAGGCAATATTATTTTCTCCCTTGTCTATAACAAGTGACAATTTAGAAAATACAATCATATGTTCTCTCTAGGACCGATTGTCGCAATTTGTTCCCAAAGAAACAGCAGATGTGCAGGAGACGTCTGTAGGAAAAAGAAGAAAATGTGAGCCTTGCAAAAAGGAAAAAAGACAAAGATTATCTAAATATTTTTGTCAAAAATGTAACATTTATGTTTGTTTGGAACATGCAAAAATCATTTGTAATAATTGCATTTAATATTATTAAAATACATTAATATGATTAATTATTTCGAAGTGTATTTCGTCAAATTTCACTTTTCCTACCGTAATTATTTTTACAAGTTGTAAGAAGTGTAGGATTCATTAAAAATAGCTTTGGAGGGAATGTACAAACTAAATAAAATACATATTTTAGTTAATAGAGCTTTAGATCACTCGAAATCAACAGACGTTTCCGCTGTATCTGTGAGATACATTGCGAGCACTGGCGTGAGTCAACCTATTGCGAGCACTCCCGGGTTAAATATTTGGAATTATGGGTTCAATCTGTAGTATCATGATCGCATCCCCACATCTACTAGCCAGGAGACACCACTGCTTTGTACCTGTTTAACGCAATTTTCTTGTTTTAGCTCTTTCCGGCGTAATGGAGGCACGCACCCCTTCTTAACTTTCCCAAAGAAGGAAATGACAGATTGCCGCAGTCGTGTAGGCCCTCTAGCCTCATAAACAAACTCGGCAATCTCTTCAAGAAAATTCTTTTAGAGGATCTTAAAATTCACAGACGCGGATTCTCTAATTAATAATGAGCAATTTGGTTTCAGGGTGCTCCACAGCACGACGCACCAGCTAGTGCACATAAAATTAGACGCAACTTCAACAAAGCAGTGATTCAGAAATCGTAGAAACAGATGGTTGATCATAATTCCACAGCAGAGGAATTTTTTTAATATGGACAAAATAGAAAATTTTGAAGATGGTTTAAGTAATTTCCAAAAGAGGTCGCGCAATAATGAGTGGAATTTTAAGAACAGATTGTTATTTTTAAGTGTTGGAATGTCATGTGAGCAGTGGTGTATTCGTGTCTACACATCTGCAGAGACGCGTATACGTGTATTCACAGGCAAAATGGAACAATGATACCTTCGCCCAGTTCCTAACAATAATGAAAAAGCAACTTAAGGATTTAAGAGAATTGTATCAGAAAGAAAAAAAATCTTATTAAACCCTTAGGTGTCCATCTTTCTAGAGCAAAGAAAAGAGCTTATGATGAGTTAGACTAAAAACAACCATAGTACGGCTAACAGTGATAACTACATATATGAGCTAACAGCTAAAAGTGATAAGGTCCATGTGCTGAGGAAAAAATATCATATAATACTTTTTCTAATACCTTTTCTCTCTTATGTTACAGCGTCATACGTGATTCATCTGATATGTTCACAACACTGATTCACAATGTAACCTAGAAACGTGAAGCATTTTGTGTTGCAGTTTTGCACTTCCTTTACTACCTAGTTCACAAGAAAAACAGATTCAACAGTGTAAAGGTTGAACTTCCAATATGCGGACATTCATATATGCAAGCAAAATTATGAGCCTTTTTAATACGAAATCTTACATGGAGGCACCAGATTTCTGGGGAGATGTGCGTAGAAACAATCGAATCACAGAATTTGTTGTCTCAATAAGGTAATGGTTAAAGCAACTGGGCATAAACCAGGTTCGAATCCCTGTCGGGGTGACAATTCTTTGAACAAATTTTAAATATTGAAGTTAATAGACATGTACAGTAAATTTAAGGTACACACATACATTAAATTTAATTTAATATGTGCATTACATTTACTGTACATATACTTTAGTCATTGGAACCCATGTCTATATCAGATATTTTTGAAAGATTTCAAATAAAGCTAGGAGAGGACAAAGACCTGATAAAGATGAAGTCTTTATTCTCTTGTAGTTACAGAGGATGCTTAGATATCAAAAAAATGGTTTGCAAGACTACTATCATATTACATATACTGTGAGGGCATGTATCTGATCAAACTAGGACCAAATACAGAAAATTGGGAGCCATGAGCAAATTATATGCAGAAAAAGAACAGAAGAAAAACAAAACCTTTTAAGAAGTGATCATTTAGTCATGATTCCCTCCCCCCCCCCCCAAAGTTTAGATGATAATTCACATTTTCAATTTTAATTAATTTTATGGACTATAAGGTTTATTTTTTCTGCAGTGCCCTTATCTCATTTGTACTTTATTAAAAAGTCCCTTGAAAGGGCTTTAAGCAAAACTTTTCTATATTAACCCTTAAGCAAAAAGGAATATACTATGCTCCAATTAAAAGTTGGTGATTGACAGTTGCAAATGGAAGGGAGCAATGTTGAGCATTTGTGTATCACCGAACACGTGTTTCCGGGATGTGAAAATAAATGCTTGAAATACATACTTATTAAAGTAACCAAATCACACACTCATATCGTATGAAGCTACAGCTTCAAGCACAACTGTCAATCACCAACTTATTTTAATCAGACAATAGAGAATTTTAACAATATTAATATTTATTCAAATATCAACAACTGATGCTTTTCTTTTTCATTAAAAAAAAAAAAAGAAGCTGGACAAGTTCTACTATATAAAATGGAGACAAGAAAAACATGCCAAATTCCAAGAAACCTTGTACATAATTGAACAGAAATATTTGAAATTCAAATTACGTATCTTAAAATGAATGGAAACCTTACACCTGTACCAAATTAGTATGAGCTTCACAATTGAGGGAGTTAGTGCAGTAGTGGTCCAAGCCACATTTTAAGAAAAATTAGAAAAGCCAACTTAAAGTAGCATAGTTATGGTTACAGAAGGGAAAAAATAGTGACAAGATTCTTAACTTTATAGAGGAAAACTGGTCAAACCAATGACATACAAAGATAGTTTTCAAACAAATGGTTTCAATAATTCATGTTTCATTTTGGGGGGGTTAGACCACTATAGCGCTCACCCTTTCTCTTGTTATGTAGGGGCCTCAGAATTTATAGGAGCAACACCGCTTCAGATCATGTCATACTGTGATGTTACCATTAACTTGAGAACTATAAACAGAAAGGCACTGTAAGTCTGCAATATTACAGATGTGTTCGTTTCATATTTGTTGTTGTAGCAAATTGAATGCATCTAACATAGATGAAACAGGTGTATGACAGAAAGATGAGGCACTATAAAAGTCTAGGCATTCCTGTCAAGCACAAATCAATTTTGTACAGTTTTAAAGTAACACTATTTCTTTACAGTCTGGATTATGAATGAAAGAAAAAACATTACACATTAATCTCATAAAGATCCTTCATCTAGTTTCCTTTCAATATGGACTCACAGTTCTAATGACTTCTCTGCTTACCACTGGAGCACTTGGTACAGCACTTCACGGACTCGCAGAGTAGGATGCATGAACAATGCAGATATATTCACAAGTTCACAACTCTTAACAGAATCCAGTTTTCCAAAACCTATAAATATCAACTTTGTTCATTTGGGAAAAAAATATTTGAAGTAGAAAGGTCTAAATTAAAGTTTGCTTACCAACATCTTTTCCACTGAAGGATCCTCATAACATGGAAAAATTTAAGATGGCTGGAACACAAGTCCTCCATTCAGATTTCAAGTTTTCTTATTACTTCTGCTCCAGAACAGTACATGATGAAAACTTCCGGAGTACACCAAATCACATAAGCATCTCTTGTAAGGAATTTATACTATGCATGCAACTATTTCTAGAACCATGCCACTTTCCTCACAATGTACTAAAATTATTTTGTTGTAGGCCACCAAACAAATTAAAATAAATCTAAAAATCTCTTTGTGAAAAAAATTAATTCTCGAGGTTCACTTTCATTGCAATCCTTATCTGACCTTCTGTTTCCAAAAACATACATGTACACCTCCCATGTCTCCACTTGAAACTGCAAACTATTCTGTTACATATAGTAACACCAGAAGAGTCACAAAAAGTCCAAGGAGACAATGTTTTTTTCAGTTTGATAACTCAGGACAGTTTTTCAAAATCTTCATAATAAACTTCATTATTTTCCTAAACAAAACAATTCCGGTATTACGATACTTGCAAACATCTCCCACACACACAAACAGCACATTTTCATCACACATTCTGTTAAAAGTAATTTCCATCAAAGAAACATACATTTATCATGCTCTGTAAAACTATGAATTAAATAACACAAAAACAATTATTTGTAAAATAGTAAATGCATTGGGTCAATAAGTTATGTTAAGTTAAAAATCTTCAACAATCGTCATTTCACTGTTACAATTACTCCAATGGAATCAACAGAGAGGTGGAAAAACGTAACATAACGATCTTAACATGCAGTCCATAACTTGAAATACACGAAGTATTCATTTCTGTTTTCCTAGCAATTATGCATTACTTGGCAAGCATTTAAAAGGCCCTAGCCACTAAGTTTTCTGAATTCTTCCTTTAAACTTTTCTAAATACAAAAACCATCACACGCATCAAAAGCACCTGTGTCTGCAACCTTCAGTAAAATTCTGTTAACACATTTGATCCTGAGGAATATGCTGTGTGGTTAGCTTCAGTGTCCTGGGCAATATAGCTATTATTCAAAATGTATAACAAACTATCATCATACACATCAGTTTGAAATTGATAAAATCCTGTTGTATTGGCTTTTCTCTCAGTCTGTATGTATTTTATGATCATTTGATTATAAGATGATAGTGAAAATGGAATTCAAAGACACGTGTCAATTTTACATTTTTGTGGGAAGTAACAATGTTACAAAAAATCGGGGAAACAGTGAACATCATATGACAACAATACTGGTGCTCTACAATTATATTTTGTTGAAGTTCAGATATAGTTCCATTTGCATATCTATTTATTTCTACCTTTATTTTTCGAAATATACTGAAGTAATAAAAAGATGAAAAATAGTGTAGTTCAGTTGACTCTTCATTTACAGGAAATTTTGTTTCACTTGCTTTCTCAAATTCAGATTGTTTATCAATTTCACAGCATTCTAAAGGAAACAAAAGCTTGAATTTGAGAAGACCCACTAACACAATCGTTCACATCATTTTTACTCTCCTCGATAATTTTCATTGCTCGAACTAGACAACAGCCCAGGAATAAAATCATTGTTCTCATTAGAAGAATTCAATTCTGATACATTATTCAAAAACTCTTGAACTCCTAAGTTGAGAGTTGGTGTCAATTTGACAACTATGTCTTCTAAACATCTGTATATCACTAATAGCATGTACACTACAAAGAAAGACATTCTGAATGTAATCTACAATGCCCGCAAGTAAGAACATCTAGTCAATTTGACATCTATGTCTTCTAATCATCTGTATATGTCACTAATAGCATGAACACTACTTACAAAGAAAGACATTTTGCACATAATTGACAATGCCCACAAGTAAGAATATCTAATCACTTCCTGGAAAAATTGCAAATATTTGCAAAAAATTGAAGCACATGTTGGCATTTGTCCTGCAACCATCTTGATATTAAAAGGCATATGCAAGATGCTTACAATAAATGTAGATGAACATTGGCATATGTCCATAGGACACAGCAGTAAAATGAAAATGATTCTTAGGATCGAAAGTGTTAACAACTGGATGGCCATTTGTCTGAATGAAAATATTTGATACAGCTAAAAAAGACAAATGGGTTGGGATCTAGGTATTAGAAATAGCCTTAGTTAATCTAGATGCAACAATATGAAACAGTTTTAATTTTTCAATCATTAATTTCTTCAATGCAGCCTTGATAAAATTTCTCTTTAGATTCTCATTGTCAATTATATTACTGACAAAAAAACAATCATCAACAAAGAATAAACCATCATTGCATTTTCAATTTTACATCAAAAGTTGCCAAATTCAAAGCAACATCAATTGACTATATTTATTCCAAAATGAAATTCACTTTTTTTGATCTTTACATAATAATAGAGTTGCAGTGTTATGATAATAGGTCATCTCGGAGGACAAAGAAAATTACTAGTTCATGCATTCTGAAGTTTCAGTATATCATCTTCACCAGGAGTGTTTACACAAAATCCTGATTCTCATCAATAATAACCCAAAGACACTATCACAGGAACATTTACCCAAGCAATATTTATCACTCAGTTACCTGTTAAGATATTAATAGCATTCATAAATTCCTGTATGAAAGGTAAAATATTCACCGAAACTTCAGCATGAAGTTTTTTAATTGAAGTGTAAGAACCAGGTATTGACCACTTTTTTTGCGAAATTGAGATTTTCACATATACATGAAGCGCCTCCTGCCCCCTATCAGCAGACATTGTCATTTTTGATAAGTTCTTAATTCCCCCAGGAAATGTCACTGAAATTTTACTTTCTACTCTGAGTGCAAGAACCAGAAAATAGCTGAAGTTATCCACTCCAACAAAACCTAAGAATAATGAAAAATGAAGATCAAAGGGAAAGAAACTCATGAAAATGGGAAATGATAGTAAACTATTTTACTTTTCTTTTTAGCACCAGATACAGGTTTTTAACATGGGCTTCTATTCATGTAAGATGTTTTATCGTAAGATGTATATGTACAACAAAACTGAAGAGATGAAAGATTCACATGTATCTGTACGACTTCTTACACATTATATTGACACACATATCTCAAAATTTTAACACAACATGAATGGACCTGAAAAAAACGAGGCACTTCCAATGAATTCCAAAAAGCACAATGATGGCATGAAAATGTTGCAATCGAACATTCCACCTGTGCACATTGCCTATTACAACAGTCCACCCTCTACAGACAATAAAAATCTAAAAGAGGAATCTGAAACGGACATTTACATCCTGTAAAAGGATTAACATTTCTTTTGTGTATAAAATTAATATACTCACACACTTCTTCAGTAAAATGAATTTGTAGCATAATATAACGTCGAAGTTAAACATTGGTAAGTATTTTTCAATAAAAAAACATGGAAATAAATCATATTTCCAACTATTCTCCCTTGAATCCATTGTAGATTTTTGAGTACAAGATCCAGACATATCCAACATGTATTTGCCTATTTTTTTTTATTTTACTTATTTCTACTACAACTATTGCTTTGAAATCATGAGAAAATGTTCACAATGTTCCCTTCCTTCATCTCACAAGCAAATGTGATGCATTTCATGTTTAATGTGGTTTAAAATGTTCTTCTCAATTTTTTTGAAACTACTTTTGGTTATATCTGATTCTTGCTCTCAGGCCTACAATTGTTTCTATCCAACTGAACCACTGACAGTACCACTATAACCTGTATTTTACAATGAAAAGTTATGTATAAAAAAATGAATAAACGTAAGTACGGTTCGTTAAATCAGGAAGCCATGTGAAAAGCAAACTCCAAACTCACTTCGTTAAACAATTCACTGACTCAAGTCACTACACTTTAAAAAAATCGAAGTTTCCTTACCATTCACCGTCGTTCTTCCCTTTTCTGAGGCACAATTCATTTTGCATCAATGCGTACATGCTTCCGAGTCACGCTTTACTTCTACAACAAACGCGGTTGCCGGGCTAATGGCACTCGTTGTAGAACATTGTCATTGTATTGTTGTCGAAGATACTAAGAGGAGGTAGGCAACTACTTCATTGTTCATAATGCACCTCCTTACCGAAATCCGTTAATGCACGAATGAATTTGACTGCCACCAGCGGCCTTGTATTCAAATGCCATCGTCTTTGCCACTCCGTGACCTGTCCGTGACCGAACTGAAGAAATTTGAATCATTTTAAACGGTAGCACGTGCACGAGAAACCCACGTGACTTTTAATAGTTCGGAGGGCAGCACCGCCGCCTCTGGGTGGCAAGCGGCAGGAATTTTACTTCATGGCGCGTGGGAGCTTATCTTCAGAATGGAATATCTCTCTGGTTTTTCGCCTAGTGAGGCCTCAAAGATGGAGACTGGGAAGATCGGAAGAGGTGAAAATTGGGAAGCGAGAAGCGGCGACAACCGTAAAGAACAACTCGCAGTATCTCTCTCTCTCTCTCTCTCTCTCTCTCTGTGTGTGTGTGTGTGTGTGTGTGTGTGTGTGTGTGTGTGGTGTGTGTGTGTGTGTGTGTGTGTTACGAGGGCAGGGGAAAATCTTCGAAAGACACTGCGAGGCCCGCACCCCGCAGCGTGTAGGATTCACAGCTAGTCTGTGCCTACCCACTAAAACCCCTCCCATGTCTGCGATCCCCTCCCCACGGAACCGCCGTCAGGCATTGCATCGCGGGAAGGGTTGATCGGCTTGTAGCTCTGTCTACTTGTGTCACGGGTTACTTACAGATACTGACGGGTATTCTCGGCTACTCCTTCGTAGGTGCTCCTCCAATCGTAACCTCTTCAAAACTAGGGCTGCTATCCCTAGAAAAACGTGGGCAGTGGAAAAACAGATGCTCCACATCTTCCACCAGTGGTTCACAGGTTGGGCATGAGGCGTCATCGTCCAACCGGAAGCGAAGTTGGTACGCACGATAGCACCCGTGCCCCGTTAGCAACTGGGTCAAATAATGGTCCACTTCTCCGTGTTTCCTTTGATTCCACTTTACAACGTCCGGAATAAGGCGAAATGTCCATCTACCAGTAGATGATATAACCCATCTCCTTTGCCAATGGGCCAATGTCACCTCCCTCTCTTCCTTCATGATGACGCTTTTATTACTAGCTCCTTCACGTTTACGCCTGTAGAGCCTGGCCCTTTCTTGAGCCAGGAGGTCTATTGGGGGCATGTCGGAATGCCCGGGCCACCCTCAGGGCGGACCTTCTGTACACGGACTTCACCCCGCGGGCGTACGATTGTACCCCTAAGGCATGCGCCCAAATGGGGGCTGCGTAGAGCAGCATCGAGTTTACGGCCCCGGAAAATAGTCTCCGGCCTACTTTGGCTTGGACCGCCAACATTAGGCATGATTCGTGCCAAGGCGGAGGCCATGCGAGACGCTTTTTCGCAGGCTACCCGCAAGTGCTCATCAAAATGCAGTCTCGCATCAATCTGAACTCCTAAATATCTTAGAGACTGCTGGGAGGCTATTTTACTACCCCCTACATTGAGAGTAATATCTTCTTTAACTTTTCGGCCTGTCACCAGAACAGCTTCTGTTTTGTGCTCAGCCATCCGGAGCCCCAACCACTTCCGGATCGCAGCCACAGCCTCATTGGCAACCTGTGTGACCTCCTCCTTGTATTTGCCTACCACAGCCACCGCAACATAATCAGCAAATCCGATAGCTCTTGCACCTTCCGGCAGCTGGAGCTTCAGCACAGAGTCATACATAATATTCCACAACAATGGACCCAGTACCGAGCCTTGTGGAACACCACCCGAGATACCATACGTCTTAACTCCAGTCTCTGTGTCGTACACCAAAATCCTCTCCTCGAAATAGCTTCTATTTTCCTTAAGTACATCGGAACTCCTAGTTCTTTTAACGCAGCAAGTATGGAACCCCACCTAGCCGTATTAAAAGCGTTCCTGACGTCAAGAGTAACTATAGCGCAATACTTATTTCGCGCCTCTTCTCCAACGTTTGCCCTCGATAGCCTTGCGTGCGATGTCGACGACAACCCCAATTGCGTCCACTGTAGATCTTGCCTTCCTAAAACCGTACTGATGGTCGGATAGTCCTTGTGGTCCCTCCGTGTATGCTTCGATCCGCTTGCAGATGATCCGCTCTAAAATCTTCCCTGCTGTATCCAGTAGACATATAGGCCTATATGCCGCAGGGTCGCTAGGTGACTTGTCGCTTTTCGGAAGGAGGACTAGCTGCTGTTTCTCCCACCTTCTGGGGAAATTCCCCTCTCTCACGCACGCATTATATACCTCTAAAAACATCTGGCCGAGTTCTAATAGCGGTCTTAATAGCAACATTCGGGACCCCATCCAACCCGGGGGCTTTGCACTCTTGAACCTTGCCACAAGCCCATGTCAGTTCTTCTAATGAAACTGCCGGAACCTCTTGTGGATCTTCAGGCGGGTTCATAGGCTGCAACGTATCCATCTGGTGAGGAAACAAGGTGATAACTATCTTCTCCAAGAAGGCCGGACAAGTCGGGGGTGGCCTGGACAGAACTTTGAGTCTGGCCGTTACCACCTTATACGGCCGTCCCCAAGGGTCAGCATCCACCTCGTCGCTTAACTCTCTCCAGCAACGGTTCTTGCTGATCTTGATAGCTTTTGCGAAAGCTCTTCTGGCGGCAATATGTTCTTTTTTGAGGATCTCGTAGTTTGGACGACCCCTCCCTCGTTGCGCCGACCTGCGCATGCGGTGGCATTCCCTGCGAAGTTTCGCGATCTCGTCAGTCCACCAATACACTGGAGGACGGCGCTCTTTCCTGGAGCTTTTCGTCATTGACGCATCACAGGCGTCAAAGACCCGATTCATTAGAGTTCCCACCATATCCTCCGAGTTTCCGACCATCGTAACGTTGCCCTCCATCATGACAGCGAAAGAATCTCGATCGAACGTCCTATAGTTCCACGTTGCTCTTCTCTTGTCTTTAGCAGCCCTCTCCCTACTCTTCTCACTGACCTCATATACAATAGCTTGGTGGTCGCTGTGTGTATAGTGATCACTAACCTCCCACGCCGTAATCCTTCTAGCAAGGCTACCACACGCGAATGTCAGGTCGACTATGGAGCTGCGACCATTCATAGCAAAGGTCGGGCTGTTACCCGTGTTGCAGAGATAGACGTCCAAACTGACTAGGCTGTCCAGGAGAGCCGTCCCTCGTTGGTTCGTTACCCTGCTGCCCCACTCCGTGGCCCATGCATTGAAGTCCCCAGCAATAATAAGAGGTCTTCGCCCTCTCGTATCATCCAATAGCCTATCGAGTAATGCCTTGAACTCTTCTAGGGACTCACTGGGTGCAGAATAAACATATGCCGCACCCCTTGATCCAAGTGAATCCATCCTCCGGGACTTGCTTAACCTCCTGGACTAGTTTATTACCGCAAATCCACACCGCAGCTCGGTCACTCGCGTCCGAAACCCATTGAGGACTGTTGATATTCCTATTTTGCTCGCACAGGATCGCCACGTCTATTTTCATCTCGTGCACTGTCTGGCTGAGAAGATCTTGTGCCGCTTCGCAATGATTTAGATTAAGTTGAATAACTCTCCTTCTCATTCTTTCTTCCCCCGTTCCACCTTCTTTATGGCCTCTTGGTAATAGGGGCACTTGTAGCTACCAGTTGCATGCGGTTCTCCGTCTTTTCCCTGGCAGAGACAACAGTTAGGGGTTTTAGTGCAGGTCCTAGCGATATGCCCTCCCTCTCCGCAACGATGACAGTTTTTGGACCTATCCGGCCCTTTGCAGTTACGCGCCAGATGCCCAAAAGCCCAACACCTGTAACACCTTGTAGCAACTATTTTCTCTCGGATGCGACACCTAACCCAACCAATCTTAATTTTATCCAATTGCACCGCTTTCCTGGCTAGATCTGCTGGTAGAGCAATCACCGCTGTTTGGATGCCACCGTAGGCGGTACGAAGGGATTTAACTACAACTTTCCTTTCCTTTGCCGCCTCCAGATGACTTTCGAAGGCCTCAACAATTTCTTTTTCTGTTGTAACTTCGTCCATGTCTTTTATCTCCAGGAGCACCTCAGTTGAAAGGGTCTTTACCTCCGCTATTCCCTTAAGTTGCTCTGCCACCGCAGTCTGGAACTGTGCTGCCTTCAAGCCACTCGCAGGTCCCATCTCAAAGAGCAAGTCTCCGGTGCCTCTCTTTCTTATTTTACCACGTTGCGTCCCAGTTCTTCAAGCTCCGGGGCTTGTTTCATGCGTCGCAAAATGTCCGCGTACGTGCCGCTCTCGCTGGCTCTCACTACCAGGGCATCCCGATGCTTGGGAATGGAGTGCGATGGTTTCTTCCTCCTTGGCTCGACTGTCTTCCATTGGCTCCCGGGTGCTTCATTAGACTCTGGTGGGGTCGTCTGTGAGGTATGCGACTCCTCCACCCTGGGTAGCCCGACCATTCCTGTCTTCTTTCCTTTCCCCTTGGGATTTTTGGGATTTTTCTTCTTGGAGGACACCTCATTGACGGTCTCTTCTGGCTCCTTAGCTGTGACTGACGGTTCTCTTTCGAGAACTGCCACAACTTCATTAAAGCATGTACGAATTTCATGCGCCAACTTTTTGATCTCTCCGTGCACATTGTGCCGAGGTTTAACAAACTCCAAAAGCTCTATGATCTTCTTCTCAAGGATACCGACTACCTTCTGTTTCCTTGAGGCAGTGGCCCATGCATTCAAGTCCTCCGCCGAAGCCGCCTCCCGCCGCTGTCGTTCCGGCAGATTCGAATCTCCCGCCGTACTGGGTACTTCCTCACCCCGGCCGCTAGTCTGCTCTGCCAATGCGACCGGGTACACATCCGTTTCGCTAGGGAGCGCTGTATGTGGCCCCCTCCTAATTATTCTTACACCGCCAGGTGACGTTACTCTACATTCTCCGCCAGGAGGCGTCGCTGTCGCAGCCCGCGTGGCGGTCGCTCCGAGCCTCCGGAGTTCCACGTCACTCCCGCCGCTACCAGCCATTCCCCTCACAGACTCTTTTAGCCACTTTTACGGATCTGGCACTTGCCTCTCTAAAATCCTGCCACTCTGGTACTAGCCACTCTGAACTCGCCGGCTATTAAACTATTAAATTCACATACCTGCCGTTCCAGCAGCGGTGGTTAACCGTCAGAATGTCCGCAAAACGCAGGAACGGACACGAAGCGCGTGTTAACAGCGTCACTCTCCTCTGCTGTCTCTCCTGTGCTCCTCTGCTGTGTGTGTGTGTGTGTGCGTGCGTGTGTGTGTGCGTGTGTGTGTGTGTGTAGTTCTCCGTCGTGCCGCTAGGAATCGCATGATCACCAGCACTGCTTGATAAAGTCGCGATCATGGTTATTTCCACCATGATCGCGATCATACGTGAAATATAAAAAAGTAACTGGTCGCCCGGGAGTAAACAGACCCCAGGGTAAATTTTATTGCCAAAATGCTTTCTAACATTATAAACAAATATAATTCGGTATTTATGTGACTTACAACTTAACCTTATTTATAGAGTGCTTAGTTATTTAAAATTATTAACAAATGCATAAAATCTATCAATGCATTAAAGCATCTTTTTTTCTTTCATGAAATGAAAAATAAATGCGTAAACTTTAATATATGGTGAATGTTAATTTGAAAATGTATTTATAGAGTTCGGTAGGCTAATAATGTGTTTCACGATCTATGCAAACAATGGATGTGATAACCGTTCTATTGTTTTCTTACACTTTTAACATTCTCTGGATGCACTGCGGTTTAAATTCCTCGGACAAATTTCACGTCCTGTTAGTTCTCTTTCTTGCATCATGTGTTACTTGTTTTTGCTCTAAATGCAAATATTGTATTATTTTTGGTATCAATTCTCACGACAATCCTAGTTGAATTTATTTCATAATAGACCAAGGGCGAATACGATTCAAACTTCCATCAGCAAATCTTGTTTGCTGATTCCTCGAAATATCATTAATGTTTTATTCTTCTGAAAGTTGATCGTGCCTACTTCGAATGTATCACCGGAAACTGATATAATCGCAAGGGATCCGTGGGCGTTGCGCTGTGCCGATCGGCTCTACTTGTCAATGCGGGTTCCCCCCACTTTCCTCGCTAGATGCCATGACTACTTCACGGAATGAGTTCGCCAGTGCATTCCCTTCCCGCAAGGGCGAACTGCGAACGGTATAAAACGCATAGAATTAGATTATTTAGAATACGTTCTTTAACTTAATATGAACGTTCTCGGTATTATTAGGTGCTTTATACTTTCATTGTATTATAATGTAGTTAGCACGTATATCAAACACTCTCAAAAAGTCAAAATAATACATTCTTTCGAACTTTAAATAGCTACCAGTCGATCACAACGGAACGGATTAAAAAGGCATTCTCGTGCACTCACAGATTGACCCGACTTTTCACGAGGCATGACGAAGTCGAACGCCTACACCCAAAGAGTATATCTTCAAGATTTCAGCTTCAAGACTATTTGTGTAAAAGCTAAGCCCAAATATTACGTAGGGCACCAAATCAACTTTTTACTTTCCCGTACACATACGTATATGCGGAGTAGTATACGTAGGATAGGAAAAGTTATGTAATGCTGCGCGATAAAATGGCATATTTTCGGCAGAAAAAAATCATCGCCGGGCCCTGATAACGAATAAGTGGATAAACACAGTGGCTAAATTAAGAAAAAATTCTCTAACACGTGGTGTAGCCAGAATCCCTGTTTTGTGGGTCCTTGATACAGAAAAAACAACTGAAAGCCAAACGTCCGTCTGTCCATTTGTCTGTGAACACAACTAGCGCTTAAGCCGTACGTAGGATTTTTTCGAAATTGAATAACCTCTTGTGGATGTGGCTCGAGTTAAAACATTGAGATTATGAAAAAGATTCTTCAGAATTTTCACATTATTACTTTACATGAAGCCCCCCGCACATTTTCAAAATTTTCTCAAACATGGTACCAAATTTTTTCTTTAAATTTCTTGCAATAATAGAATAAAATACGTATATAAAGGTGACATAGGCCCAATTTTCACATTTAACTCAGAATTTTCGAAAATTGCAAAAGTTTTCCAATTGCAATTTTTTTTTCGGCGTCTTCCTACAACTACAAAATAGGAGGTAGAGTTTTTCTTTCAATTGAAATTTGTTATCCAAAATTACTTTTTTCATTGTCTTGTACATTTTTCTGAAAATTTTAGTAGTTTTCGTTCAATTTTGCGTGCAAATGTGCAATTTAAAAAGCTACAAAAACAAGGTGTTCTCGAAAATAGCTCCAAATTTTTTCTTTAAACATTTGGTAGGGATAGTGCTAAATGTACTCTATGAGATGATATGGACAACAGTTTGCTCTATTCTTTTGTTTTTTCAAAAATTACAAAAATGTATTTTTTACTTGTCTCTCACGTCGGTAGTATTTACATCAGCTTCGATTTTTTTTCACATTATTATATTTATAAGTACATTTGCTTTAAATAATGTCATAAAATTTCTCGAAAACTCAACCGTTTTCTGTGAAAACGAGTCAAAATTCTGCATTTTCGAAAGGGCTCAATCGCCATTTTTCAAAAACTGCTTGAAATTTTTTGTCAAAACTTTTCGATCGAATAGAGGTAACTGCACTCTTTAATATGACGTAAAGTTTATTTTGGCGTATTTCTTGTTGCTTTTTCAAAAATCACACAAATGTAATTGATCTCTCACGTCGTTGATATGGAATTTACCGCAATTTGTAGACACTATTGTATTTGTGAGTTAATGTGCTTTAAATTACTTCAAATAAAGTGTTTCGAAAACTCGCAAATTTCGCATTTACAGTAGCACTTAAACACAATTTTCTTAAAAATTTTTCCATTTAGAACGAGATTTTATTGTTCTTTATTATTCTTAAAATAATATTTTCATTCTACCAATAGGAAACCAAAAAAGGCAAAAAGCGCTCAACGCCATCGGGCTTATAGCGTTTTCCATTCGTTGCACTGAAACCCACCCTTGTGCAGGGCAAATACGTCATCGCTCCGCAACAGTGCTGCCCCACACGCGTGAAGGGCAGCCGTGGGGCAACCACGAATGAATCGTATTCCCGAACTGAGTCAGTGCGTGTACGCTACGCAATGAGATTATAGACAGCTGTTCTTGGTCTGACACACTGACATAACTCGAAAAATAAGAATTTTGGAATTGTGATCGTTATTATAATTTTTATAATAATAATTATTATTTTAACACATCTTGTACGAAGTCTTTTGGTAATTGTTTACTCCTTAATTCATAGAGTATTAACATGTGATTCTTTATTTAAAGACTATCGAGAACTTCAAAAGCGAATCTGTCGAAAGCTCATTTCTCGAGGTTTGCCAGTGATTGATTTCGAACACAGTGCACTACATTTCGAACCAAAAGGTTTCTGCAGAATTATTTGGTTATTGAAAACTATTAAAATATTAATATGAGCATTTCCGCTTGCGCATGCAAGAAACTTTTCTTAGCACATTGTATATTTTAATGATTTTGTAAGGGTATAGGTTTGTTTACTGAATAGCACTGGATTTGTTAACATGCAGTAATTCACGAATTTTACGAAAACACAAACTGATTTTCCGAACTTGTCACAGTTATTTTAAAGCATTTCTTGTAAAACATGGTATACTCCATCATTCAAAGTGTCCCTGTGTGAAAGGAGATCCTCAATTGCCTTACTATTTCACCACGAATCCAAATCAACATTCATAACTTCCGTACCTAACCTCAAAATGGCCCAGTGCAACGGACTGCACCGTCGAGCTCGTCAGTGCAGGTTAGGGCGCCCCGAGTGCACCCTGGTTCCGTGTCATTGTGCGAATGGAACATGGGCTTCACTGCACTGGTGCGCCCTAGCGGCCGATTGGAACACGAAAGCTGCCCTGAGTGTGCACTGAGTGCGCACCAGTGCGGCGAATGGAAAACGTTATTAGAGACGCGTTGCGTTAAATGACGCAACAAATGTAAAAAAACAAAAAACAACAACAAAAAAACCAAACAATTATATATATTCTAACGAAAACACCGTCTAGCAATCCCTAGATGCCTGTCGGGATATTCGTAGATCACATGCTCTTGCGAGCTTTTTATTATCTCAGGGCAGTGGGAACTTTTGGGTGTCCGGAGGAATCCAAACAAATACACACACATTAAATCAATTAAACTTGGGTTTATTTTTCTTAACCCTTTTAAATGATTACACTGATCATAAAAAAATACAGATCACAAAAAAATAAATCACTGGTGCCTTTCTCTTTGTCGAGGTGACTTTCATTCAATACTCTTGTATCCTACCTTGGGAATTCCCGTCGACTATTTAATCTAAAATTTACAACAATTTTTCGGCGGAAGTTGCCCGGTGACGCCGGGTTCAGACTTGCGACATTCCGTATTCAAATCAATTTGACAATAACTTTGATTAATTAGATCGTACTCTTCAATAAGAAATCTTTGCTATGAATATCACAAAATTATCACAATTTATTAAAATTTCCCAGGCAGTTACTAAAACAATGGCAGTCGATTCTACGATCTCTGCTAGCTCCATGAATTATGGCGCTCTCCACACGAACGTTCCGCTTTTACAATTCTCCTCTGCCACGGGGCGTTGACCTATATTCTCGCAGTTCGCAGGTCACATTTACCTTCGCCTAGTCTCGCCAGCTGCGTGCCTCGGCGTTGGAGCGACGGCTACAAGCGGGCGGTACGCTGTCGCGCCGACCACGTCACGCTGAGGCCAGGTGCGCCCGGCAGCGGCGTCGCGAGCCGATCCGCGTCGGTCGTCCGCTGCTCGTCGTGGCGTTTCCACGTCTTCTTCTTTCTTCTGTCACCGGATTCTCATGGACCCTCGCGACCACGTCTTCTTCTTTCTTCTATCGCCTGATTCCCATGGACCCTTGTGACCACGTCCCCTTGCTTCTCTCCCGTCGTCACGATCAACCCGCGTGCGATTTGTAACTGCGCGTTATGCAAATCACCGTCCCCTCTCGTGAACCACAGACTCTTCCAACTACTTCACTGCACTTGCGCCCGTCCTCGATTACTGTACACTTTTTCTCAAACATTCTATGCACGCCGTGCCTAACTACCCATCTTTCTGACGCTCAACACTCCTATCTAACTCATTGAAGATCTCAAGTTGATGTTGCTTGGACGGTGATCGGGAACAGAGAGAATAATCTTACGTCGTCCGGCGTTTTTATGGGTCGAGTCATCCCTCTCTCGAAGGCGTAACAACGAGTCATTTCCCTCTCCTTCGACCGCCAGACGTCACCGTGCACCGCGCTATGCCGCGTGCATTGCGTGTATCAATTTAGAAAGCGCGCCCCTTTTCAACCGTGCCGCGCTCGCTCGCCGCGTCTGGAACCGATAATTATCTGTCGCGTAGGTATGTGGTACGAATGTGGGCATCCGCATTTCGTCACTATATATATATATATATATATATATATATATATATATATATATTCCAACGTACTTTCCTAACAATTGCCACCCGACTCATACCTGAAGGGCGTACGCATATTTAATGCTCTTTCGAGCTTGAATTTTTCTCAGGGCAGTGGATTCTACAGCGGTAAGGAAAATCCAAGGGTAACACACAAGAAACAAATCAAATAACAAAGTAAAAATGTATTTTAAATCATTTGTCATACACTTCGTTTGTAGTGACTTCACACAAACACAAAAAGAACTAGCAATTATATTCTCTGAATTTTTACTCGTGATCACTCACTTTCCGTGCACGGTTTTGCAAATCAACTTCAATTATTTACACTCTTATTTACATTCTTTACCCATATTATTCTTAGGTAAAACTAGACAAGTAGTTATCATCTTTGAAACTTTTCGTTTACCTGTTTTGCTTTAAATTTACATTGAATAATTAAAAAACATTTAAGAACCTTTACATTTATTGGATGAATATCACTGTTCAATCCTTAAGGCATTTAGGGCAAATGACATTATCAAATTGCGCTCAAATCAACTTGCTAAACGAATTCTCAACAGTACCTAAATTCTTTACTTCGCGATCGTTCTATGGTACTGCTTTGGCATGCGGCTGCTATGAACGGCGACCTCAACGTTAAACTTCACCCCTTTCCAATGTTCCGTTACCTTCCGGCGACTCGCTGCCCGCTTGCTTTGGTCGACCTCGCCGGTGACAAATTCTTCAACTCCGCGACGTTCGCTGATGGTGCGCGCGGCCTCGCGCTGTCTCGCTACCGACAGCCCTGGCGTTCGCAACCGCGTAACCAGGCGCTCTGAACGCCTCGTGGTCCTCGTTCTCCTCGTCCCGGCCCTCTTCTCTCCGTCCCAGCTTCTTCTTCTGCTCGTACCGGATTTCTTCTTCCCGCCCCAGCTTCTGCTTGTACCGGATTTCACCTTCTCCGCAATCAAGTTTTTGTTTACGCCCTCGTGCCACTAGTCCTTCGCACGACTGCAATCTTGCGACCGCACGATTAACTTAGTTCATGGGCGTCGCGCATTCGATTCATTTAGTAACTGTTTTCTGCTTTCTGCGTTCGCGCACCTCGCTTATTTAATTTACGCTCTTTCTCAACTAACTGCGTACCACCACTGACTGAATATCGCCGCTACTTCGGCCTTTCAAATCAGTATCAAGTTCATTCACAGTTCTTTCATCGTCGCTATATTGCAGGACATTTTACAAAACTCCCTCCGAATGCGCATGCGCTAGGAGGGGTGACTCCCACCATCAACCGCTCACTTCCCCTGAAAATATCGCTGTCTCACTCGCTCTGCGCGCCAGGCGACGTGGCCGGTCGAGGGGAGGGGGTTCTTAACGCACAGACAGGCTGCTTTGTTCGTGGCCCAATGCGCAGCAGTAAAAGTGTCAGCCGGTGTCAGCCATCCAAATCAAAACCGTTTCAGCTGTTTGTGCACAAACGCTGACTCTTAATATATTAAGATTCAATAAAAGAAACGTATTAGAAGCATCGCCCCTGGTCCTCAGTCCTGTCCCTTTCGTCTTCGAGTGCTGTGCAGCGTGGCGCAGGGCTGGTTCACTCAATGTTAAAAAGCGGGGACAAAGTTTTAGTTCCTCGGTCACTACGATAGCGAAGATAGCGCTGCTGTTGCGTTTTCGCGCGCATTTTGAGTAAAGTTGCGCGAATGCAGATTATGGTGAGTGTAGGGAATATCCATGGGTATTATCTGCTTTTCTTACGTTTTACTACAAATAATTGTATTATTTAACCTCTTGGTTGCCGTATCACAAATTCCCGAAAAATAAACTTTGTCCAGAACGATGGTTGAAAAACAAATCGCGAAGATTTAATTGGTAAAATATGTTTTTAATATTTAAAAAACTAATAAAATTGTATGTACGAATGAAATTAATCAAATAAGCACACCTGGATACGATTGGTGAGACAGAACCTCACTTCCAAGCAGGGGGTATTTTCTATAGTAGAAAATTTACAATCTTCGCAATGAATTGGGATCTGTAGACCATTAAATAATTTCTTGTTTACATACAACAATTTTTAATGAATATTTGACACGAATACATAGATGAAAAACTTTGAAAAAATGATAGAAAATTCCCATTTCATTTAGTTTCAGTTGTAACCAAACATCAACACCCCAGCTACTATGATGTATGCATTAGAGTGGTTACAGATGGTGGCTTTAATATTGTTGGTAAATGTCATTTAACTTTTATTACACAATTATTTAAAATAATTGATGTAAAAATAACTTTCATTACATATCCTACTTTTACAATTAATTGCTCATTATGAAAGAGTTAGCACAAAAAAAATGTTTTCTAATAATAAATTAAAACACAAATTTTCAAAACACAACACACATAACACAAAACACAAATTTTCAAAAATGTTTTCTAACATTATATTAAGTTGTCTTTTTCCACAACAGTGCAATTAGGGATCGTGAAATGTGAAAGTTGTTAATTCCGTGTTAGAAAAAACTAGAAAACAGAATAAAAGCTAACAATGCTCAAAGTAAATATTTTGTTTGTATATTCAAATGTTTATATAGTCACATTTCTGATTTTTCTATGCATTTTTGTGGATTTTTTTAAATAATTTGTGTTCAATGAAAAAAAATAACATGAATGATTTTTAGATTTGAAATTTATTCATCTCTTCTTCAGAATTTTTGTAATATCATTATTACCACAAACACAACAACTGATTCATTAACAGATTTTACAATTGTTTTACTGTGTGGAATTTATATTGTGTATCTACATTAATATTTTCACATTATTTTTAGTATTATATTTTATGTAACTATGTTCGGAAAAATTATTTTTAGGATTAACTTACCTCACTGACAAAACAGAAATAATTCACCTGTTTAATGTGCCTCATTTGCTGAAAGGAATTCACAATACCATATTTACCCGATTGTAAGCCGATCTTTTTTCCCCTTTTTTGTAGTTCAAAAATTGACCTTCGGCTTAGAATCGGTATCATCGTGTTGCTATAACGTAGCTGACACCAGACATCCGGAAAGATGTCTATTTTTCGTCGGCCACGCAGCAGACACGGTAGAAAGTACGGATAAAACCCGTATGAAACCCACATATGTTAATTTGAAATGTATAATTGTCTGATTAAAATTTCTGAGTGACAGTTGGGGATAAAGCGGTGTTGCCTTAGTCGCGACACGCACGTGGTTCCGGCCACCAAGCCCGGGACCGACCCCAGCAGTCATTCTTTTTCACTGATCTCAGGTAGTGACGTCATCAAATATTAAGAGCTTGCGATTGGATAACGGACACCCTCTCCTTCCTAACTGTAGCTGTCAATCAATCAGATCTTTTATCTCTACAACAGTTCTGCGGCTCTCTGTTTGTAGCAGAAGGTAATTAGTGAATGTGCTATTGGGGTTAGCGAGACCAAAATCTTATAATGAAGCGCTTTCATTACACTACCGATTTCAAAAGAAAAGTCATCCTGTTTGCTGAGGAGACGTCAAATCTTTCTGCGCAGCGGCGTTATGGAGTTGATGAAAGTAATATTAGACGGTGGAGAAAGCAGAAAGACGAATTGTGTGCGTGTTCCAGCAAAAGACAGACATTCGGAGGGCCAAAACGTGGTCGGCACCATGCAGTGGAAATAGTTTTGAATGATTTCGTGAGGGAGCAGCGTAAGAAATGTTAACCTGTAAATGCTGAAATGATTCAACTTAAGGCTCACGAAATTGCGCGAGAGCAGAAAATCGCCGGTTTCAAGGGTAGTCGACACTGGGTGCAACTCTTTATGAAGCGTTGGGGTTTTTCACTCCGAAGGCGTACGTCAATTGCACAGAAGTTGCCAGAAAATTATGAAGAGAAATTGATAGAGTTTCAGCGCTTCATAATAAAGCAGCGCACTGAAAAGAACTACCTTCTCGGTTATATAGGAAATGCAGACCAAACTCCAGTATATTTTGATATGCCAGCAAATTATACAGTGGAAGAAAAGGGGAAGAAAGACGTAAAGTTCCTGTCAACAGGAAATGAAAAACAGCGCATGTCTGTGATGCTTGCATGTACCGCTGATGGACATAAGCTACCTCCGTTTGTTGTGTTCAAACGCAAGACACTCCCAAAATCGGAGTCCTTTCCTAAGAGCGTTATTGTACGCGCAAATGAAAATGGGTGGTTTACGGAAGACATGATGTTACAATGGGTTCAGTTAGTGTGGCAACGTCGCCCTGGCGCTTTGTTGGAGTTACGTAGCCTCCTGGTATTGGACTCTTAGGCCCGCAACAGACTACACCGAGGAATGTGTTTCCAGAAATGTGGAAAATCGAAACAAGGTACTCTTATGGACCTCCACAAACTAGAAAGAGTTTTCTCGTTCGCCTCTGCGGAGGCGAAAGAAGTCCTCGCTCGAGTCGGTCGGCGAGCGAGTTTTCTCGGACACATTTCTGTTCCCTCATTTGTTTTTTAGGTTTTCTACGCTCTGTGGGATTACCAGACGTTTAAACATTTGGATTGGCGCGATCGTGGTGCGAAGCTGGAAGCAGGTGAGAAGTGATATTGGAGTGTTTTGTAGTGTGAAATTTCGAGCAGCAGAAATGAATTTAGAAAAATTAATTGAGTGTGTGAAAAATTACCCGTATTTGTACGAAACTAGTAATGAACAATACAAAAATATAAAGTTGAAGGATGAAACGTGGAGGACTCTATCCGAAGAATTAAATGGAAGTAAGCTAACTCATTTGGAATTATAATTAGCATTTATGTATTTACAAACAGCTTATTGTTAATTTAAATAGCAACGCCATCTTTAGTTTACACAGCAGCTTAACTATAATTTTAACAGCAATAATATAAGATGATTCTTTAACAATTTAAAATATGTTTTCTATAACTAATTTTCATATTCATTAACAATTCAATAAAATATGTATTGATCTTTGTACTTTTCATCAGATTATTTTCTTTTATATTTGGAACAAATGACCTTGCATATCAAATCACATATCTTGTGATGTTGCAATGGGTGTTTTCAGATGCCAAAGAAGAATGAAAAAAGTTAAGAGACTGTCACCGAGATGCCCTTAAAAGGAAAATTGTACGTTCAGGGCAAGAGGGACAAGTAAAAAAAAAATGGAGATATGAAGAGCAAATGGCCTTCCTTTTGCCTTCAATGGCAAATAGAGAAAGGCATAGCAACATGCAAGAGGAGGCAAAATTGTACCAGTTACAAGTAGAAGATATTGAAGAAGAAATGCCTTGTTCTTCTAGTGCTGGAACTGAAATCAAGGAAACTTCAAGCACTCCAAAATTGGGGAAAAAAGTTGACCCAATTTTGGAGTACTTGGAAAAAGGAAGGAGGGAAAGAAAAGCCAGACGGCGAAGTAGGATGAAGGCAGATGAAGAAAAGGACGAGTTAGATTATTTTTTTTTGTCTATGTTACACTCCACCAAAAAATTACCCAAGGCATACCAAAGGCACATTAAAAATATTTTGTTTGCAGCAGTCCAAGAGGCAGAGGCACAGGTGGAGTTGGAAGAGAATTCACCAAGTGATTGCGTGTATTTTGCTAATGAATAAATAAATACTTATTAGGAAATGCTGGATTACTTTGTCATTAATGTCTCATCAAAATGTTTATTCCATGATCGTATAATTTTGTGAGCCAATCAATAAATTTAGTGTGTGATAAAATAATGCATGGTAAGTATATTATTAATTTTTAAATTAGTGTAAATGTTGCAAAGATTTACACTCATTTAAATATTAAGGAATTTACAAGGAAATCTTTTATAATTTTTGTTTTGTTTTGGTGGACTTGGAAGTTACAGATAAAATAGGTATTGTTCCACAGAATAGAATTACAAACTTAAAGATAACGCCTTTTTAATGTAAGTTAAAGTTGTATGAAATTTATCAGTAATAACTATGAATTAATACTTTTAAATATGGTTTATTGTATCAAGAATCTCATTTCTTTAAAATAGCTCAGAGGGGTACAGATGAACACCAAAGTCATGCATTCTAGAGCTACGTTTCAGTTCTTGAATTATAAAATTGTGAAGTAAATAAGAAGAGGTTATCAGTGTATTTTTTGAGAAAAATCTAAAATCTACAATTCAATTTTAAGAATTATTTTGTTAAAAATAATAATACAAGAAAATTCAAAGGTTAAGTCAAAGATAAAACAAAAGAAACATTTAGAAATGACCTTTCCTAATTGCATCCATTTGCCATGGAATACTCCCTTGCGATGAAGAAAAAAATTTCATGTATTTTTCTCTAATTTCAAATGCTTTTTTTGTAGCATTATAACCATAATGTTTTAATGGAATGAACTGGTCTTTAGGTTCACTGAAATCTTCTTCCTCTCTAAAATTAATCAAGTCTTGTTCTACACTGTGAGTGTTCTTTTGAGTTCTGAGGTAATTATGTAAAACTACTGTTGCTTTCACAACTTTGTCCACTGTTTTTGTATCGCATTTGAATGGTTTCAGGAATACCCTCCATCTTGCTGCTAAAATACCAAATGCACTTTCTACTAATCTCCTGGCTCTAGAGAGCCTATAGTTAAAAATTTTCTTTTCAGTGCTCTGCAACTGAGTCTTAGGAAATGGTCTCATTAAATTCTCTAGCAGGGGAAATGCCTCATCTCCTACAAATACATATGGGAGACTGTCTTTACTACCTTCTAATATGTATGGTTCTGGAAGATCAAGTTTATTACTTCGCAAGGCCTTTCCAAACATGCTTTCATTAAAAACATGTCCATCACTAAACCACAGGAGCCAATGTCTACAACAGAAAACTTATAGTCAGCATCAACAACTGCAAATAGAATTATGGAAAATTGTTTTTTATAATTAAAGAATTGGGATCCACTTTTCATGGGCTTTCTTATAACCACATGTTTCCCATCAATTGCCCCAACACAGTTATTAAACTGCCAAAGCTGCTCAAAATCTCTGCTATTGCGAAGCCACAACTGTTTATCTGGCTTCGGTAAGTACAGTGGTTGTAAATGTGTCCATAAGGCATCAAAGACCTAATTAACAATCTGGGCTACTGTACTTTCTCCTATTCAAAAGCTATAAGACAGTGTTCTATATGACACCCCAGTGGCTAAATATCTGAAAGAGAGAGAATTGTGTTAGTCTTGAACATCAAAAGTAAATCAAGTGGATTTCTTTTTTAATTGACTGAATCGTTGAAAATGTATTGTTAAAAACAAAAATATATTAAAAAAGTATATTTATTTTCAACAATGAAGTTAAGAATATTTGCCTTAGGGTGACGGTTAGCCGTTCTTCGGTTCCAATGGCCTCCGAAAATTAATGTATTGTTTTTTAATGGTCGATTCCACGATCTGGTGAATGTCCATAAATTGTACCCTGGTAACCCGCAAATATTTTCGGAAGGACTCGTCATCTAAATCCGGTACCAGACTGTGGAATTCGCCTTTTTCTTCGCGAAAGCGGATGTGGTTCCTCACCCACATGCTTCGGAGTCGTTTACGAATTAAATGAAGAATAACTATTTCCTCTTCTTCGGACTCTGCATCATCTGACGATTCCATTTGATTTATTGCAACATCGTTCATGGTGAGTTCAAAACAATATCAAATGAAATAATTAGGTACCTATCACAGCCAGGGGCGGATTCGCGCGTAGGCACAGAAAGCACGTATCTACGGCGGCAAAGTTTAGAGGCGGCAAAAATTTTGATCTAAATTTGTGACAATACATTTCTAAAATTTATATAATGAATAAATTATATATATTTTAATAAATACAATTTTGATAATATGAAGATGACTTATTTCGTTTATATTTTCTAATGTTAATAGTACAGATGTACATAATTTTAAGAATTAATCGTAGAACAACGGTCGGCAATTTTTTAATGTGCCTACAGGCGACAAAATTGTTATTCCACTCTGATCACAGCTCATTTCGTTTCCGTGTAGCCCGCTCTGCAGGACGCATAGAAACCAAAAAGTATACAGTGGTATCGAGACCCACGACTGTGGCATTTCGAGACATCGAATGACTCTTTCTATAGAGCGTCCAAGCATTTGATTGCAGTACAGAGCTTATGGAGAACAGCGTTGTCACTTCTCAGCAGCACTTATACGCAACACTCGCCGTGCTTAATACTTGGATTGACATGAAATTTTGCCAGCTTGTTCAGCACCTTGAATACCACTTGAACGGAAATAATTTCAAAACATGTTAAATAGATGGCTTAATGTTAGAAATTACAGATTTTTGATAAAAAAGATGTATTATTTTTATTAGAATTATTATTTAAAAAACAGGCCTTTAAATGAGAGTTAAAACTGAAATATCAATAGCAAAACAAGTCCAAATCCAGTTGGAACATTGTTAATTCATCACATACTGACGAGGCTTGAATTGTTTTGCGCGAATGACATCGATATCAAGGTCAATATTACTAATTTTTAGTCCCAAGTCATTTTATACGTCCAATACATCCACTTTTTTATGTAAAATAAGGGGAAAATACATTCACAAAGGTGAGATGATATGGATGGTATCAAATACTGCAAGGGTTTGTGCGGACAATGCGTAATATTCTTTTCGAACACCCAGCTAATAATTCGTCACCTATTTGCATTTGAAAGCACATTTTACGACAACTACTGGTTGAATGTCTTTGGCATTAATATTATTAACAGTAAAATTTCTAATTGATTTTTATATATGTTTAAATGCATTTCACTGTTTTTAATAAGTGAAAGTCAATAATAAATACTCTATTTTTCCTTTCACATCGCCTGTTGAGAATCGCTGAGAAGTATTTAAGATCACTTAACGACATGAAATGTTCGTTCGGAGCGCACGAAATATTGTTTTTATTACCGTCTAACTCAAGAACCATGATTCATACAGAAATGTGGTTGGTCTCATATCAAAATTTGGACTTCCCTTGTCATTTCATCCGCTGGGTGTTTGTGCTTTTCTGCAATAATAAAAAAGTTTCTCGCATAGTGAAAATTTAAGATCGTCAAAATGTAGAAATAAGCATTTGTCTATCATTTATAATTAATTTCATGGAAATTAAACCATAAAACTAAATTACAAAATAACCATCACATTTATAAGAGTTCTGGGAATAACTGGTAAAAACTCAATTGTCTAAGATTAACACAACTGAAGCTATCGTTGAATGAACTTGTTAAGTATTTGCGCGTGAAACAAAATGGACGTGTCGAATAACCCCGAGCCTCCTGAATCGGCAACACTGCTTGCGGTAGAAAGAGAGAGTCTTATGTAAAATTGTATTGGATAGAAAGAGAGGGCAATACTCCATAAGGCGCCGTACTGCAATCAAATGTTTGGATGCACAATAGTGTGTGGACGCGGCCTCGCTGGCCTCTTTCCGCATTTCTCATTGCACAATTCTGGAAACACATTCCTCGGTGTAGTCTGTTGCGGGCCTTACGCGGCCCACACCACCGAGGCGGTGAAGAAGAAGTTGAAAGATCAGGGAACCGACTTGGCAATTATTCCAGGGGGACAAACGTCAATACTTCAACCCATGGATGTATGCATCAACAAACCATTCAAGGACAGGTTGAAGAAAATGTACTCGGACTGGCTCTCCAAAGAAGACAGAATGCTCACGCCCACGGGGCGCGTGAAACGGGCTAGTCTATCGCAAGTGTGTGCTTGGATAGATGATGCCTGGAAGAGTATTCCTAGAGAAGTTGTCGCAAGGGCTTTTAAAAAATGTTCAATCTCAAATGCCCTTGACGACAGTGAAGATGACTTCCTTTTCGTGGACAAAAGTGACAAAGAGTCAAGTGAGGAATTGGAATCCTCTGATGACAGCATGAGTCAATGATCTCTAAAAAGTATGGAAATCAGTGGGCTGAGTGCATCAAGCATCAAATGTATTTCTTACATTTAAATAAATAAATTATTTTTTTTTCGTTATTTCGTTCATTATTTCTAGGGGTCGGCTTACAATCGGTTTCGGCTTATAATCGAGTAAATACGGTAATCTTCTAGCTAAAACTTTGGAAATAGATGTAGGAAATTTGAAGGAAACTAAATTAGCTTCATGGCGCTTCATGGCACATCATAGGAAAAGTCTATTACCTTGTTACATATGTAAACAAAATTAATAAGGTCATGAGGAAATTGTCTCAACGTATGTAACCAACAAAATGAAAAAAATGAGTTAAATATACCACACAGGTTTTTAGTGAATCAGTGTTGGCATACATGGAATTTATATCTCGAATAGATGGTAAATATAAATTTAAATATTTATTTGCTTTCACAATTTCAATTTAATTTCATACGCAGGATTCTTATTCATTTTCAATTTCACATTTATTAATTATTCTCGAATTCTACTCTTAAATTTATTGGATCACATCCCACAAACACTTGAATGAAGTTTAATTTTGTATGGAGCTACAAGCAAAAGTTAAGATGCAATTTCATCAAGTCAAGAACAGAGGGTCCAATATTTTTCAAGCACTTGTGTTTGCATGGTACATATATATAAAAATTGTGCAAAAATATTTTAGGATGTGTACAATTACCGCTTTTTTTGTAGTTGAACTTGAAACTCCATTTGGCACTTTAAAAATTCCAAATAAAGATGATCTTGCAACAGCAGAGGTTTTAATTTTTTTAAACAATTTATTCAATTCATGCAATAGGAAAGTGGAAGGTCTCAATTCATCATCTGTTGGATCAAATAGTAGCCCTCGCAAACCTTTTAACATGAAAGCAAAAGATTAACAAATGAGATTTGTGAACCCAACCACTAACAGAGGAAAAAGTTCCATCCTTATGGAATTGGATCTTCACATTTGATGGTTTCCTCTCATTAAGACATAAATTAACCAAACTTTGAGTCAGCCCCTTTAGAAGCAGGAATGTGAATTAGGGCCCCTAAGAAATTTCTTTTGCTATTTCAGAAATTACAATGGATCTAATTTGAACTCCGCTCCTCAATAACTTTTTAATTCACACAGGACATTTTTATTTAATAACATGAACCATGCCAAACTTATTGAGAATTGTGACAAAACAGACGGAAACTTTCTGTTTACTTAAAAAAAAATTGTTTCCCAGCCATATGAACAAACACATGAAACAGGAACATATGAAGTAGAGATGCCTGCGATGATCCCTGAAATTCCGACCCCAAAAAAAGCATTTTTGGAATCAATTCACCTGATTGTATGGCAAAGTAATTTTTAAAAATATTCAATTGCAAGACTTGTACAGAATCATTCCAAAATTTAAATTATAACTCATTCTTTATATCAACTGTAGAGTTATTCATGTTTTTCCTTTTTAAAAAAATTGCACCATTTTCTTCTGTTAAGGCTACAATATGAGATTTTTCATTTTCTATAGCAATCTGATTGGTTACTGCACATCTGAGCGCGTCAATTTACACCATGTTGACACATAAATTATCATTGAAATCAACAAATAAGCAGAACAATACTGAATTGTGACTTACTTTTGACAGTATATTCAGTAAAATTCGAATAGATTTTTCCTGTAACTAACAATAATATTATTGATACAGGATTTATTCAGATGATTCATTTATCAATTTGAATTTGGCTACATTTAATTAAAAAATCATCATATTAACCTCTTGTAACACTGAGGTAGAAATATACAAAAATATTTTCCCTCATTTGGACAGCGCCCTTAATATTTATAAATTTGCAAAATAAACTTTAGATAATGAGAATACAATATTTATTACACTCAGTTCTTTAATTACACATTCTGAAACCAACATTTTCTAAATTGTTCACAAACTCTAAATTGGTTTCCTTATTTATTTAATACATTTCCAGTACTTGTTAATCAAGTTTTTCTAAACAATGCAAATATTAATTGACTTATAAGTTATCAAAATAATATACTTGTCATTCAAACTCGCACCACTTGCAGCTTCAAGGGGGAAAAAATTTACACTGGCACACTTAGTAATAGGATTTTCTTGGAATGTTCTTTGAAAACAGCGTTGGGCTTGTAGGAAACACTGTTGGTGAAGTTCTATCTTCTAGCGTTGGTGAAGTCAAATATTTTTATATCTTGCCAGAGCATCTTATATCTTGCCATCACATCATACTGCAACTCGAATATCACCTTCAGAATGGAATCTTAACTCGTACACCTAAGCAAAATAAATTAATTACATTTTGTCATAAACTAATGAGAGTGTACCTATTCTAGAAATGCAAACAATAATGAATTATGTACATTTATTTATTTCTATTTATTTGGTCAAAAAACAGTAAAACTGTATGTCTCATTTGAAAATGTGACATTATAAATAATTGGGCAATGCAAACAATGGATTAGTATAAAACTTGTCCAATACCATGCGAAGTGATCAGTTGGAAATAATATAATTAAAACACTTTTAAACCAATAGTACAGAATAAATGACACATCTACTTAGGTTTTATGTATTTATTTATTTGTCCAAAAAACAGTAAAAACTGTATATGACGTGTGGGGAAAGAAATTTATCTGCGCACACAGGTTAGGTTATACTATATGGATTTAAGGATTTTCAAGACTATTTTGCACGGTAGAAATGCTCACAAATTAAATAATCAATTACAATTATGCAATAAGATTTCAAAATGAATTATAAATACCTCCACTGCTGGATGGTCGAAAATCCATGCGATGTATTGCCTACCTCCAGTCTTCTTAAAATCTTCCAAAACGCCGAAAATTAAGTTTTAGACACGGCAAATAAATGTCGTGGCACGATTCACTCTATTTAAAAGGCATGACATTCTAAATATTAACAAAAAGCTGAAAAACGTTGCCTGAAACAGCACCTAAGCAGCACGTAACCATGTAACGAATCAAAGCCACCACCTACATTGCCACCGGCAGCTTTTGAATTCTGTGACGTCACACGTTTAGTTCGCTCACTACAACGATAGGATAGATGGCGCAAAAATCATTACCCCGTTTTCCTTTCTAATTTTCACGCCCCTACATTGCCACCGGCAGCTTTTGAATTCTGTGACGTCACACGTTTAGTTCGCTCACTACAACGATAGGATAGATGGCGCAAAAATCATTACCCCGTTTTCCTATCTAATTTTCACGCCCCTGAGCGTGGCGTCTCTTAGCGTAGGCCTAATTTCCAGTGAAGTTCACAGGCGTAATATTGTGTGTATTTGTTTCTAACACTAGGACAACCGTTTGCAGGTAATATAACCTGAACATCAAGCACCCACTTCACCATCCCGATCTCAATTCCATCGATTTAGTTTGGAGTTCCATTAGGAATCATGTTACGAAAGAAAGCATCGGTACCCGTCTATGAGGTAAAGAAAATGTATGCCGAATATTATTTTCTAAATATTGCCCAAATCAATGGAAGAAGTGTTGTGAACACTTTAAGAAAATCGAAGAAGAATATATAAAAACAGACATGTCGACGAAAGCAAAGGTGGACAAAATTATCGTTTCTTTGCGGGGCAGTTCCTCTGAGTGTGAGAACGACAATGACGTCACACAGCGAAGGCAGCAGTGACATTGATGACTTATGGCTCCTCCGTGCTGGGGGAGGGCGACGAATTGCGCGCGCGCAGTATACTGCGATTTTTGTTGGAAGAGCTCTCAAGGCCACTCAAATCCCATCTTCGCGATGGAATATGTCACGGCATTTCGTACCATTCACAGTCGTTCCGCTAGATTTCGCACGATCGCGACCGTATGAAGCAGTGCTTACGATCATGCGACTTCTGCCGGCAAGACCGAGAAAAGACGCGAAATGCCGTGACATATTCCATCGCGAAGATGGGATTTGAGTGGCCTTGAGAGCTCTTCCTACAAAAATCGCAGTATAGGTCAGATATTCTGGCACTGTAGCAGCGGTGGGAGAAGCCCGCGAAAGTAAGCACCTCCCAAAAGGGAGATTTCAAACTTGTCCCCCTATAACAACTTATAACTACTACTACTACGCAGTTATTCAACTCCGCACTATCGCCATTATAACTCAAGCGGGAAACACACTTCGCAAACTTTCTGACGAGAAGGGATCTGTGGTCAGCGAACCGACGTATTTAACCGGCCCACCGATGAGGGGTGAAATAGCTAGGGATGTGTCGATCGCGAACGAACTAGTTCAATTGAACTATTCTTGAAAAGGAACGATACGATACGGAACGACCATTTAGTGAACTATAGTTCATCTGTCACGGGTCAGCGTTCTTAGTTCGCCGCATAGAGGAGAGATACAACATAGAGGAGAGATACAACATATCTCTCCTCTATGGTTCGCCGGTCACCGTTCCTAGTTCTTTTAGTTCAGTTAGTTCATTTAGTTCAGTAGTTCATTTAGTTCTCTTAGTTCGCCGGTCATCGTTCATTAGTTCAGTAGTTCAATTAGTTCTCTTCCGTAGTTCAGCGGTCACATATGAGAGATACAGCTAGGGTGCGCATAAGCTCACTACGCAGGTTTCAGCATGCGGTGTTCGGAAATCAAGTGACTTTGGGGATACCGGCTGCTTGTATTATATGTAATGTACCTTTGCGTGCTGTTTGTGTGTATTGCTGGAATTGCATTTTGATAACTTGCTGTATAAAAATATCACTGATCTTGATTATCAATGGCAGAATGCCTAGCATAGAGTAATAACAGCAACTTTGATTAATGATTCCCATGGAGTTATTTCTTTTACAAATAAGAATATTTTTTATTTGTAGTCCAATGTAATTGTACTTATAAAAGGGTTTAGTGAAGTGCAGAGTTGAGTGTGACAAGATAGACAAAAATATGAATTTTCATGAACTACCAAAGAGTAGAATTCACTTTTCTGTAAGCAACATTTTTAGGATTGTTTAATAAATTAGAAAATTGGGCTAGAATGAAGCATGTTAAAAAAGAAATCATTTAATACGAGACGGGTGTTCTTGTAGATGCCTCCTAGCTGTCCCTAAGTCTTGCGACACGGGCACGAGAGAACCTACAAAAAGAAGTTACTTTTGGGGTAAGCAAAGCGTGCTGAGTGTGAGAGTTAAATTTTTAGCACTAGCACTAAAAGTGGCATTTCATTAGTGACATTATATTCAGATAAAACCGTGAATATAACAATGAAAACAAAATACTTTCGGCTGATCGCATGAGCTACTGCTGACCTTAATACAACGTAGATTTGATTTATGTTTGAATCAAAATATAATGAAACTCAAAAAGGCTGTCTACAAATAGTGTATGACATACGTGGTAAAAGTGATTTTATTTATTTCATAGGATTGCGTCACTCGGCTTATCGGCCTCATGTTGCAACATTTCACGCAAAATAAAATGAAACATTTACCACTAGTATAATAAAAATCTAATTCTATATTTCTGTCTACAATAAAGGCAGATACTGTGCATTGTTAACAGGACATGAAATAGGCCATTTTTTAAAAAAGACGGTTTCCAAGACAACTGTCTAGTTACCGTGAAAAAAGTACTTCATTCCTTGGAATTTAACGAAGTATCCCTTGGTAATCCTCTCTAACCTCTCGCTATTCCCCGAGATATCAAACACCTTATTGCAATATAAAATAACGAACTTTTCCACATATTTGTATATTATAATTTTTATACAGATGTAGAACCATGTTCTTATTTCGTGAGCGAAGTGTGTGTTTTTTTCATGGTCTCGGTTGATTTTTTCGCTTCGACCTACTGTGTCGGCAAAAAGGTCAACTTCAACGCTGAAAAAACACCTACGTCCAGGGGTGCCAGATCCCTTCTGGGAAAACCCGCCAAATAACGTCGTGGGGAAGAAAGGTAACCGGTGAATAAAGCTTGACTCTGACACTGGGGCTGATCATTTCAAAATAGCTGCACGTTCACAAGAAGTTTAAAAATAAATACTCTTGTGGATAAAGCCTACCTATTAAGCCTAGCTTTATGACTTAAATACTTGTTCAATTTCTAGAAAAAGGGGCAAAATGTATGTCTAAAAAGAAAGGGCTCAGACATTTTCATAATAGCTGCATGGTGTTCAAAACTCAAACATTTGTTCATAGGCCATTTCTCTCAGAAGCCATAAATACTTGTACTTTTTGTGGGAAAATGTGCAGTGGCGAAGCGTCAGGGTAGGCAGAGTAAGCTGAGCTATCCCTAAGAATCTTGAAGGCGGGAAATATATCTTCACTAAAAAAAGAAAATTGTCAATTTATAATGTTATTTTAGCCAATTTATACCGTAAAGTATGCGCACCAAGTTCATTTTTCTGTTCTTATGCGCATTCAATGCGAAGTGTCTTTGTCGCCGCCCGGTGCATCGGGCAGGCTGGGGAGTGAGGGCAGGCTGAGGCCGTTCCGCTTACCACTGGAAGACAGTTTGTAGGCAAGGGACGGGGCGCGGGGAAGTGAGCGCGCATGCGCATTGAGAAGCTGGCCCGGTTATTCGGCCAGAAGGGTAGGCCGGCCTTACAACTGGCTAAGTAATTTTAACTCCTGCCGGCAGGCGCTCTCTTCACCATAAGCTTGCGTGGAACTTCCGGAAATGTCCACTAGAGGTCATTGAGCAACTTCAAATATCACTACTAACAAAAGTAAAAACATTTATTTATTCCAAATTTCAGTATTAGTTTTCCTCTGTCGCTAATTCATTAAGTACAATATTGAGAATGTTAACTCTTTTCTCCCATATCATTTAAAATTGATTTAACTTTTAATAAAACAAGATCATTTAAAAAGGCGTTGATTTCAAGCATTTATGGGTTGGTATCGCGACGTGTGAATCCCCCAGTAGTATTGTATTCTGAAAAGATCAAACAGGATCTGATCAGTGAAATTTCATTTCGTAAGTTGACTGAATAGCGTATTCGTGTGTAGGTTACAAGTGAAATGTCGTTGACCTGCAACTGCATGTCGCTGTATCTCATTGACAATGAGCACTCTGAAACAATTAAAACTCATTAACGTAATTCTAAGTCAAATAACACTCTTCAACTTGGCTACTATTTTAATAGAAAAGAAAATTTCGTGTATGTGTTCGCAAGATATGTTTAAAGAAAGAGTTGAATTTTTTCTGAAGAAAACTAGGTATTTAGAATTAATTTACAAAAAACTGTACAAACAAGGAGTACACATCTATTATAAATAAGCATAACCATTTAAAATTTTTTTTCAATTCTGCAGTAGGCTTATTCTTGATCTGAGTATTGTTGCATGATTGAAATAATAATAATAATAATAATAATAATAATAATAATTACTATTATTATTATTAAATTTGTAGTCTTTTGATCTCTATCTTCTAAATATTCTATATTTCATAAATTAAGTACAAATAAGTGTTTTTACAATATGTTCGTGACTCAGCTTATCCAAAAATTAACCTCACGCTTCGCCACTGAAAATGTGAGCAAAATCATGCCGTCCACAGCCCTTCCAGGATACAAAGAATTCCGCCCAATGGACGGAATCCCCCAAAATACATTTTCTTCCTGCAAGTAGACGCTTGCTTTTCGCCCAATTGGCGGTATTTTGCCCAATATGGCATTCCTGTGTACGTGGCAAAAATAAATGAACTATTTCGTTCTTTTGAACTAGTTCAACGAACTAGTTCACTAAAAAGAACGATCGTATAAAGAACTATTCACATAAATGAACGACTTTGCCCATCCCTAGAAATAGCCCCGCCTCCCCTCTCCGGCTGACCACGTAACACGTCATCGTTACGTTCATCGTCGAACGCTGCGCCATCTCGCCGGCGTCTGGCTGCATTCCCAGGTTTCTGGTGCGTTCCGCGCGTTATTTGAATCGTACCAACGTCTTCAACAATGGTTTTATTCTTGTCAAAGTACGTGAAACTCACTTTATATTCTTATACATATATATATATATATATATATATATATATATATATATATATATATATATATAATGTGAACAAATCGCCGCTAATGTAAATATTAACGACGTGAGAGACAAGTCCAAAAATTACTTTTTTGTAATTTTTGAAAAAGAAAGAATAGAGCAATATGGCGTTAATGTCATCTCATAGAGCACATTTATTCCTACGAAACTTTAAAGAAAAAATTTAGGGCCGTTTTTGAGAAAATCTGTTTTTTGTAATTTTTTAAAATTTTAAATATTGCGTGAAATTTTGCGTAAAACTACTAAAATTTTCAAAAAATGTATATGACCTTAATGAAAGAACTTTTCACAACAAAGTTTATTTGATGGAAAATTCTCTATCTTCAATTTCGTAGTTCTAGGAAGACACCGAAAAAATTCTAAATTTCGCAATTTTTGAAAATTCAGAGTTAACCATGAAAACGGGACCTGTGGCACTTTTGAAGAAAAAAATTGGAGCCAGTTATGAGAAAATGTCATTTGACCGTTCCTGAAAATGCAAAATATTGAGCTAGTTTTCACAGAAAATGGTTAAGTTCTAGAAACTTTGTATGACATTTAAAACACATGTACTCGTAAATGCAATAATGTGAACAAATCGCCGCTAACGTAAATATTAACGACGTGATATACAAATCAAAAAAATCCATTCTTGTAAATTTTTGAAAAAAACAAAAGGATAGAGGAATACGGTGTTTGTGTCATCTCGTAGAATACACTAGGCACTATCTATATCAAAAGTTTGAGAAAATCTTGTTTACATAATTCTTTAAAATTACACATGGTGCAGGCAATATTGTGCGAAAACCACTAAACGTTGCAAAAAAAAGTACATGACCTCAAAGAAAGAACACACTTTGGAGAACAAATTTTATTTGAAGGAAAAATCTCTATCTTCAATTTTGTATTTAGAGGAAGATGCCGAAAAAAATTCAAACTTTCGCAATTTTCGAAAATGTAGAGTTAACTGTGGAAAAAGGACTAATTGAACCTTTAGATTTTACCAGTAGCTTGTGGTGAAATTTTTTTTCTAGGGAAGTAATTACATTTCAGATGGAAGATAATTAATTTTTCACATGGATATGACAACAATTGGATAATTTAAACTACTTGTAAATACATTACTTGAGCGATTCTTCTGTCTTGTTTTGCAAAATCAGCAATGACACTGTCGTGAAATTTAGGATTTTCACTCTGTCTTTTAATAAATGAATTTTCAACGCTGAAAATTCATTTATGAAAATTCATTCAAAATTAGAAAGTCTGCCTTGAACTGTAAAATTTCTCAAATCATCGAAAAGTTGCATTCAACGGATCCAATTGTTGCTGGAATAATCATAGTAAGTTCGCCCAGTTTCAACACTTCTAAGTATGCTTTTTCCAGTTTATTTTCCCAAACAAAGTACAACAATTCTTGAGCACTTCGTTTCTTCTTTCAGACACACTGTACAGGACACACAATTTTGAGCGCAAAGGGACTACATCGAAAAATATTCCACAGCTCTGTATTAACAAATCTAGGGCATCTTGTGGGAAGGGTGCTTGGTTATTGTTTTCAAAATTAGTGAGTTCTAAAAACATTAGAGATTTAGAATTGCAGAACCTAGAGTTCAGTTGCTCTACAATGTTAATTATTTGCAGCAAAGTCTGTGATAACTCTGCTTTATATCACCAGTATTATCAAAAATCTTGTTTTAGATATGTCTCAAATGCCTACAGCTTTATTCCACACTTTTTCAAAACGACCCTTTTTTGGTTTAATTTTCTGAAAATTATTTGCTTCACACAGTTACCAATGACATTACTCTTACTTTGAAAAATATTGAATAGGTTTTCTGTTATGGGAAAAAATTTCATTAAGAACAATAATAAGAAAATTGAAACTGAAATCTTGTTTCAGCAACTAAAAATCTCATCTTGCAGCACAAGAAAATAAGAACTCGAAGAAAAAATAAATTATAGTACTGAATCGATGAGCTCATGTGCACCCACCACACGCACCTCTGTATCTGCTGATCATAGCATTTCCCCATGAGGTGCTGGAAGCACTCAGCCCAGTGCTTCCGAAGAGCTTTACAGGTGAACTCCACTCTACCTGTTGGTGACAATAATAATTACGTGCTGATTTTGGAAAGATAAGATTGTTGCTCCCAATTTAAACTTTTTGACTTAGAATACAAGTAAATGATTCTAAATTACTAGTCAAGTGGTATTTAAATGTACTAAGATATTCTTGGAAGTGATAGGGGAAGCAATGCTTCCCTTGCTTCCATGGAATAAATGTCCCTGGGTTGTACCCAAGAAAATTATTGATTGTGAGTAGATAGCATTGCTTTTGCAATTTGAAGCACAAGATTTTTTTTACTTTATGAAGGATGAATTGAATTTACTCTTACAGCTCTGCAGTTTTCATTTATTTTTCTTTATTTGGCAAAATTGATTTAAATATTTATTTATGTTTGAATTATGTAATTATTTAAACAATAATATTGTATAGTATCATATCTACAATAGATAAATAATGTACAATATACTGTAATAAGAAATATGTTTATTATTTTAAAAAATCTATGATGGCCCCGCCCCAAAATAATCAGCCATCATCCACCCCTGTCCGCCCTGATTTTGTTGAAGATTCTACCTAGTAAGGGAACTAGAAAGGTATCATGAAATATTAGTGTGCAAATTGCAAGACAAGCTAAATGGAGGGTTTGGATTTAAATATAATGAATCATTACAAAGGAAAGTGGGAGAAAGTATTAAGAGTAAGTGGGTGAAAAATAGATATATGTAGATCGATGCAGAATTTATTTGTGTGAAAAGATGAAAACCATGAAGCAGTGAAATTGTCATGGACTACACAAATTTGCTAATAAGAAAGTAAAATCATCTATTTAGTGTGAATATAAGGTTAATAATTAAACTTGGTCCATGTGTTAGTTATTGTGTTCAGGAATCAAACCTGGGTATCCTGGTTTATGTCCAGTAGCTTAACCAACTGAGTTTTAGAGCAAATATAGAGAAAGTGTGTAGTGATAAATAAGGTTAATATTACATGTAATGCAAGTTTGATTTACAAGGGATCAGTAGTAAAAAAATAATAACCAAGTTGTCTAAATAAAACTGAAAAAACATACCTAGAGAGGAAATGTAAGTTTTAGTTTCATTGCGAATGACATAGAATTTTACTTATGTTGAATTCATTTAAAGAGGAAGTTTAGCTTTAAAAGATAGGTATTCTTAAAGATCAGCTTTTTTCTCCTTCACTTTGTTTTGTCTGATCTAATGTATTATGTACAAACATTTTTAAATGAATAAGTTGTAGGGAGAAATAGCATACCCAAAGAAGCAAGTAGAACAGAAAGTGGCAGGCAAATTACTTGGGATTCTGACATTTTGAAGAAATCTCATCTTTAATTGGAACAATAGTATTTTTTGGCATTAATGATTTTGTAACAGTAAAAATTGTTTAAAATTTCTAAAATTGTGTTTAAAATGGAAGGGAAAATTGAATTGAAGGTACAGTAATCTGTGCACTTTTTCATATTGCAACATTGATGTTTAAAAGTATGTTTTTCCTTCAAAAAGACAGTTTGTTATAAATTATATATAGTAGCACCATTCTTAAAATCACTGGAACATGAAATGATATGTAGAAAACATGATCAAATCATTTACACAGAGGAACCTAATATGAAAATGTACAAGAAATAAAGAAGCAGTCTATACAAAAAGAGAAGATGGAGCAAAATAAAATGGATAGTTCATGTATTCAGCTATTTTGTTAACAACATTGAAATTATGGGTCTTAATTTTCTTATATGTACAAAAGCAATTTTGGAAACATTTTTCAAAAGCAGAAGTAGAGACATGTAAGACAAAAAAATCATTAGCTTGATTAGCCTAAGGCAAAGCATTGTTTTGCAGAAGAATTTGTGGATATAGCTAGGATCCATGGGAGGTAAAATGGAGGTCTTGCATCTCTCACTGCCAGGGCTTTTTATGGTTGCTTTTTGTATAAGTTTTATTTGTATTCTCATTTGAGTTTTATAACCTCTATAGAACTAAAATCTCTGAAAACATTTAAAATTAATGTATCCTTCAATTTACAAGGGCAGGGGGAGGGGATAGGTCAAGATTAAAATCAATGTCCACACATAGATTGGATTTATAACATGATTTTGACTTTAAGAGCCTGCAAATTTTGGATAGAGTTTGCAGAAAGTATCCTGTAATAATTTCAGAATCTCCTGAAATAAAGATAAATTATTGTATCAATTCAATGCAAAAAATAAATTTATTTACAAATAAGTACAATATAGTACTTATTAAATTGAAGGACTCAAAGTTATGATTTATTTGGTTTAGCATCTGACAGCAAAATTAGCATTTTTAATACTGACCTCCTAATACATATTCTAACAGTTGGTCTCCTATGTCAAAACCTCAATTTGTTTTTGGCTCACTCTCAAGTTCATTCTTGAATCAACTGATCATGAGCACCAAAGTAGCTCATGAATTCAATTACAATGTTGATTGCTTTTCAATAGTATGGGTTTTATTTAATTTAATCAAGTTCAGTATTCTGTTTTATTATTACAGTAGATATTTCATTATTATATGCAGTGATATCCTCTTACATTAAAGTCAGTCAATTCAATTCACATGTAAAATAATTATTTTATCTATGCACTAATCGCATGGTTTCACGACCCAATTGGTTGCATCAACAAGTGTTCTGTAATACAATCAATTTTAAACAATAACAAAAATTTCTTTCATCGCAAAGGTTAAATTTTGGAATATATTATTAACAAGCTTTTGGAGGATAGATATTTCATTGATTCCATATTTTTTACAGTACACCTGTGGAGGGATTCAAATATTACCATGTGAATAAATAGTGTTTGTAGAACTGTGTTTTGATTGTCGTAAATTGAAGGATTCAGCTCTTAAGCTTAGTGGTAGTATCAATCACATTGGGTTATTTTAATGACCAAATAGAAAAATTATTTGGTAGATCTTGTTTTATGGACTGTCGTAACCAAGTCAGAATTGTTTATTAATTGACAGTAATAAATGACTTTGCAATTAACAAATATCTGCAAAGAGCTAGCATTGTCACTTTATAATAAAAGGAATATTTTCAGAACAATTAAGCCAATTCATCAAAAATATATTGGAGATACCATACATGGATATTACATTTCTAGAATGAGTGAAATTGACACAATTTGGTTGAAAAGCCAGACCAAAACAATTAAGCAGAACATGCATATGATTCTGTTTAGAGGGGGTCAATGAGAGTGAGACCTAAAGAAAAGGTGTAATGAAACATTGGCTAAAGGTAAAACTCTGTAATTTGTTATATAATGGTACATCAAAGAAACTTTAAACAGATTATTTTAATGACTTGACACTTACCGTAGCTTCACTTTGAATAAAAATTAAGGTGTATGGTTGAAAAAAAATAGTGCTAATATTTGAAAAAGAAAAATATGTTATTAAAACATGAAGTAGAAGAGAGACCAAAGCTGATAACATCTAGAAGACATGGTCTTTCATTAGTCAAGGTTGATGTCAAAGTAGGGCCTACAACAGGATACGCTAGGAAATGCTCAGACGTATTTAATCCTGGCCTTACTCTAGAGTTTTTCATGGATGGATGATGCAGAAGACAATGCACACTTCTTTTCGCAGTTACAATGTGAAAACGGGTTTAAAAACCAAAGAAATGTTATAAAGACAAAAAGACAATTTGCATGCCAGGTCTGCTGCCATTGCAATAATCTTTTGAAAATGCATCTAGAGAAATGCACATTTGAAATTTAAAAGATCATACTTTCAGAGTTTTTTAAATGTGTTAATCAACTTTTACTTATTCTCTTAGAGTATGCTTCACATCTGAATTAAATTAAATTTTCTTTTTTTAATTTAGGGGTTGTCCAAAAATTACTTATCACTAAAGAGGAGGGAGGGGGTTTGAAGAAGCATTACGCTGTGTTATATATACCCTGTAGGGTTTTTTCTTAAAGTCATATTTCAGTTATATAATTAGAAAACTGAAAACTTGAGGAAATGTGTGAAAATGTCCTTGAGAGGCAATAGATGGTAGCAGGGAAGAGAGAGGGACAAAACTAAAAAGCTACCCCAGTCTAAAGAGATTAGAAAATTAACTAGTATGAGAAAGTCTGCGTCATTCCGTAGCACCAGTAGTTACTTTATCACATCCTGTGAACTTCATGTGGGGAAAGTTTTATAATACTACTGAGAAAAAAGGTGATTTTTGAACAGAAAAAGTTGTATTGCAGGTCCCTGTAACTAAAAAAGTGGATAATTCTTGTTCCTGTTTGTAGCAAATGACTTCCTCTAACTCCTTGTATATTCAGAAACCACATTTTGTGAGCCCTAGGTACTGAAAAATTGGTTTACAGCAAAATGGCTGTTCATCCATCTGTCTTCCTGTGAAAAATGCTAGTGGCTACACCATAAGTAGAATTTTCACCAAAAGTTATGTTCTCCAATCAATCTTGCTGATGGCATGCTCCCTCCATTTTGAAAAAGATTTTTGAGGGTGTGTGTGTACATATATATATCTGAAATATCAAAAGCATTTTCAATTTTTTCTCAAAAATGGCTCTATATATGTAGATTGATTTTGGATTTTATTTTTTTATTGGATAGAGTAAAATACACATACAAGAATAGGACAAGTCTGATTTCTCTTCTACAATATTTGTAAAGTCTTATTTCAATTCTACTTTCAGGGGAACAAGAAATTGAGAAAATGAGAAAAAATATCTTTTAGGCACTGATAGGAAGCAGTTGGACAGAAAGTATGGCAACACTGAGAAGTTAGCCTTGACCAGGGGCTTTCAAACTGTGCATTGCAACTCTCAGGGGCGTCATGGCCTTATTGTAGGGGCGTCATGGTGATTTATTAAAAATGATCTTTAGATTTGCATTACTTTAATCTTTGTGTCATTTATGTATTTTGTACTATCACACTACATAATATTTTTGCTGTATTTCATGACCATCTGAAGTTGACCAATTCCCAAATAAATGAAATTTATGTCAGTTAGCCCACTAACTGACCAGGGCTAACTGAAATAATTTCATTTATTGGACCAATACTCATGAATTACACAATAGATATATAATATTTGTAACACATATAATTTATTTTACTAATTAATAGTGGATTAATTGAATCTGGCAAGTCCTTTACTAATAACCTATTACATATGATTTACTCATTTGTATTGAATATTTAGTAGGCCTATATTAACTCTTATATTTGAAACTTATTGTTACCAAGGGAGCCAGGGGAAGTTTCGTTTTACATTAAGGGAGCCATGAAAGAAAAAAGTTTAAAAACCCCTGGCCTAGACTGAAGAGTGTGGGAAGTCTGTGCTTTTCTGCAGCACCACTAATTTAAATTTTCTTCAATAACATATTGTAATTTTTAATTCCAATTTTGAATTGATGGATTAAACCAACAATACTGTAATCGATGCTTTTGGTTAAAATCTTCACAAGATTCCTCCAGTTTGTGTTTCACATCATCTATTTTAAATTCAATTATTTCAGACAGATTTCTGTAAATAATTAGATATTAATTGTGGATGTAGATGAGTTTATTAACACGAGTATTCCAAGGGGGCATGTTGCTTCATTTAAACATTTTAATTAATTTTCATTACAACAATAATGATGATGATGATGATAACAATAATAATAATAATAATAATAATAATAATAATAATAATAATAATAATAATAATAAAAATTACAAGCAGCCGTAGACATGTGTTGCCTATAGCAAGAGGGGAAGGGAAACTAGTATAAAAAAAATACATATGAAATTTAATTTGAAAAACAATTTTTCTATTTTTCTATTATATTTTTTTGAATTTTTAAATATTTCTGGGCTGTTGAAGAAGGGAACAACTCTGATTTGGTCATGTTTTTCAAGGAAGTTTGGTACTGTTTTGGATATTTTGACTTCTTTCTTGGCTGATTTTGAATTTTTGACGCATTTTTAGTACGTTATTGTGGGGAAATCTAGTGTAAATTGGCCCCTTTTCAAATGGTGGATTCAAAAGTTTCTTCACCTTTTAACCTAGATTTTGTTAATTAAATAAAAATTATTGTAATTATTAAAAAAGAACATGTCAACTACTTAATAACTATTTGTTACAACAACAGTTGACTTTTAAAATTAAGGAAAACTATCGGAACCCGGCAGACATTCTTCTGCTCTTTATCTCCCTCGCTCTCCATCTCCCCGTCTCTCTCTCCATCTCTCTCTCTCTGTCCCCTTATCTCGCTCCCTGTCTCTCCCTCTCTCTCTGTCTCCCTCTCTCTCCATCTCCATCTTTCGCTCTCTCTCTCTCTGTCTTCCCCCCTCTCTCTCTCCGTTTTATCCTCTTTCTCCATCTCTCCTTTTTTCTCCCTCTCCCTCCCTTTCTCTCCTCTCTCTCTCTTCCTCACTTCCTCTCAGCCTCTCTCCATCTCTCTCTCTGTTCTTCTCTCCCTCTCTCTCATTCACTTTTAGTTGCAGATTCTGCACATCTCTGTTTTCAGGTGGGGTACCCAGTGCTGGACCAGCAAAAATGCAATAGAATGTTCAAGAAGTTCCTCTTTTTCCTTCCCTCTCCCTTTCTCTCCCCATCTCTCCCTCTCTCTTTCTTTTTTTCTGTCCCTGTTTCAGTCTGTCTCTGTGTCCCTCTCTCTATCTGTCTCTTTGTCCATCTCATTCACATATACTTGCTGATTCCTGATGGACAGGGGTCCTGAAGACATTGAGGGAAAAGAAACTCTGTAGTTTTATTATTGAACAGTCATTATTTTATTTACATGTTTTCCAGGACTTCAAAAATGTAATAAAATTAAATCTTGCATCAAACTTTTTAAGATGCATTAACGTATAAATTCAGAATGCATACCCTAAAAATATAATATTGTGAGGGGAACAACAAATTAAAAACAGGAGGAGGGGCTCTCATTTGCAATTGGCTAGGACTGTAATGAGTATTAACCTGCCACTGTGATTAGCTACCACAAGGCAGTACCGACTTGGCCTAAATGTTAACATGTTCAAAGGAAAATTGTGTCAAAGGTATAACAGTCTATCCTAACAAATGTTAAATGAATGTTTCTTTGATTTTTCATTAACTAGTATTTAGTGTTAAAATAAAATGAACAAGACAAATGTGAGGGAACGATGTTAGCCAACGCTTAAGAGGAAGAATAAACATATTTATGACAGAAAAGGTTTTCTTATATTAGGGCCTTTATCATGGCTATTCTTTACCTAGTAAAGAATGACCTTGCCTTTTAACAAAAATAAATTTTGTCTGAAGTCTACTTACAGTAAATGTACATGTCAAGTATACTTCATATGTTGAAATCAGTTGCCAATCTAACAATTGTAAGTTTTCAAAAGACATTTTGCTAACAGTATAGAGACTGAGGTGCAACATAACAATAGTGCTTAAATGAAGTTAGTAGAACTTCTTAATTACAAAAAGACATATTTAGAGAGGTGCTGAGAGCAAAAACATGTTTCCCTGAGAGCTTGTTTTCAACATACATGGTTTAATGAAAATCCTGGAGGCCATGATCTCTGAGTTACTATGGAAATGCTTTGAACAGACTCAAGGATATTTTTAATTAATAAGGTAGATCAAAGCCTGGAGCCTCGTTGTGAAATTCAACATGCATAGCGATGTGACTCTAAGCCTCAAAAGCAACTTTAATTAAAGTATGATTTGTAAATACAACACATTTCCACTTGTAGGTATTCATTGTTCAGCTTACAAAAATACACTAGTTCTGTTATACTGAAGTTAAAAAATCAATCCACATTTCACTTTTAAAATCCATGAGGTTGGTACTGTAAGAGAGGTGCAGCTAAAATGTCATCCTGTTTTGGGAAAGTAAAATATTATTAAAAAACTAATTAAACTACAAATGAACCTAATAAAAAACAGAATTTATACAATAATTACATGATTTGGAAGCCCCTTTACAATTTGAAATTACTCTTGAAAAGTTAGAAATTTTTGCTTATCCATTGTCAGGGTTGGGCAGTATTTAAATACTTGTATTTTAAATACATTTTGTATTTGAGAAACTATATTTTTGAGTTTTTTGGGCATGTATTTTAGAGATGTATTTAAATATATAAAATAGTGTATTTAAAAAAAGAAATTCTTAAAATACTTTAAACACAGATGAAGAAGATAACGAGGATGGTTCCTTTTTGTTTGATTCTGCTTGTGAATGGACTTCTTTGAAACAAAAATAAAAGCTCCTTTCAGCTGTTGAACATAAATTCTCTTCATCATTAAATGATAAAACTGAATCATTAAAAATGGTGGACAATTATCTGACAATAAAAAAAAGCATTTATCCCTTATAGCACTAGTTTATGTTCATCAGCACCAGTTCAACAACTGTTTTTCTTTGCTGGTTGAATACATTTGCCAACTAGGGATTTATTATCTGATGATTCATTTAAAAAACTAATCATTTTAAAAAGAAATTCCATTTGAGTTAGACATATTTTTGATATCATTTTACATTTAAAACAGTTTTTGTGAAAGTATAAGTGAAAGTGTTTTATGTTTGAACGTTTTTAGTTATAGTTCAGAACTTTTTGACTGGCAATTAGTAATTTATTGTATTTGACAATTACAATATATTGTTACAATGAAAAGTTATAATGCAAAAATTATTGTATTTATTGTATTACTTGAATGATTGAATATATGAAGTACTTTAAATATGTATTTAGAAATTCGAAACCTAATGTATTTTGACTATGTATTTAAATATTTATTTACAAAGTATTTTGGCGAAGTATTTAAATAGTAAATTTAAAGTATTTTTCCCAACTCTGTCCACTGCTTGATAACAGAAAAAAGTGTAGTGCAGGAATCCTTATTCTATTCAAATGATAATCAACTTCTCAAAGAATCCTTTGTTTCTTTGATCAATTTTTAGACTGATGAGGGGACTTCTGTCTACTCCTTCTTTCTACCCAATTTCACAAAATCACAAATCATTAAAGGGATGACTTCTCAAGATAACCAGCAATCATGGGAAGTCATGGAACTTGATATTGCATTGACATATCATAAAACTGTCTAGAATATTTATTGATTTACACATTCAAATATGCTTAAAATTTCTCTCTTTCTTGATCAGGTAAACACATTTGATCTCATTTAAACAGTATATTTTTGATTTGAAGAGCACTATAGTTGCTGGGTGATGTGTAAATACTTTGAGAAATTATTAGAAGATATTATTATTGGTGTTAAATTTAATAATGTATTTTGTAGTTTCAAAAATACAATATTCTGTGTAAGAAGAAGCTTGTTTTCTCATTCTACTCAATTTTCTCAACTGCTTAGGTCAAAAATCATCCCTTAGGTCAGTTATCATCCCTGTTCCCATGCCTCTATAAAGTTGACAAGAAGGAAACATGCAAAACATTTATTGCACAGAAATCACTTGTGGAAATTGCACGAGTTGCAGCTGGGTGCTGCGTAAATAACACTCCCTTAATTAAATAACATTTGTTATTTTAAACTTTTAAAGCTGAAACATATTAATAGATTTTATTAATTGTTTATTGACAATTTGTAATTTGTTAGCAAAATTGTATTTTTCTTTCATATCATATTGTGTAGTTTTCGATGGATCTCACATTTTTGGATTTTTATAATGTGTGTTAGTAAAACAATATGAGAGTCAATACCACATAAGGTTTAAATTCCTGAAAATGCCTCCTTTGTTCACTTTTCTATCAGTTCAGGTTGCAAGCCATGTGTTTTATTCTCCTCTCAACTGTAGAAAAATAATAAAAGAAAGTTGGCTCTTGCTATTTTTGTACAATTGCATTTATATTTGTATGTACACACAGGTACTGGTGACCTTTTAATAGTTTTGCATTTTAAAATAGAGCATCCTCCTGGAAAAAATATTTTATTGGAAAAACTTTACATCCCACATTTCTGTGTCAGTACAGTATTCACAATTAAAACAAATGAAAAAAATCTTCCTGGAAGAGGTAGGCCATAGTGAATGCAAAAAAGCATTCTTAACATGATAAAGAGTGGAGTGAAATATTGCTAGTGTAATAATGTGTATTTACTAGGCTTACACAAGCCAAACATTATACTGCTTTACCATTCTAACTCTTCAACAAATGTTTATTGATCTAACTTCATTTTATTATAATAGTATTTCATCACATTTACAGTATTTTATATGCTATTTCAGCATTTTAAGATTTGAATCTCCTATTGTGAAAGATTTAATACATAAAATATGTTTCACTGGTTTAGGAAGAAAACTTCAAATATTAGTATTGTTAAGCAACCTTCTTTCCATATAAATTCTTTTTGGAAAAGTGATATCTTCACATAGTTTTTTGGTTATAAGAAATATCAAAATAGTAAAAGATAAATTCTTTCATTAAAGCAGAGAGAGGTGGGCATGAGTATCAATAAAATCAGAAATAATTTTTCTAGAAATTATGATTCAAAAAAGCTTTGATAAAACTTTGAATGTTTGTACTTTGGTTTTGCAAACATTACAAAGAGGAAAAATACTTTTTAACTTTGACTACTTACTTTCTACAGTTTTTCCATTTTTGTATTTTGAAAAGAAATTCTTTTCAAAAACAATTTCCTGCTTTACTAAAATTCTAGGTTTGGAAACAGGCATTTTGGTTCAAGTTAATACTTTCTGTATCTTATAAGACAAATACCTAATTTATTATCAGTATTTGTTTCAATGTAAGTACACATTTTATTAATACATATCACCATTTTGAGAGAGTTTTTAATTGAATAGGGTAGTTTATCTTTTTTTTTGCACTGGCATCACCTTTGAATTTTGGTATCAACTAACAAAGAACTCCAAACATCTCATAACTATTATAAAATTAACAACAATAAATAATTTCTTAAAAAATACAAAATTCTTTTTGATAATAGGATGGCAATAACATTTATCAAGTTTCAGGATGTTACAGGATGCTGGATCTGCATTATGAAGGATGTTTATAATTGGGGCATTAAAGAAAACTGCTTAATACATAACTTTGTATTTTTTGCTTCTCAAGTAAGCTCCACTTTTAAAATCCTTTTCATAATTTGGTTTAAAAAAAGAAAACTTTATTTTTGGTGTTCTTGTATTTCCATTTCAACAGCCAGCTAGAGGTGTTTTCCCTACAATGTCATAGGGCTTTGTGTTTTAGCTTCGAAAGGAGAGGGATATACTTATCCTTGGAGAATGAGGAAATACTATGTTTATAAAAAATGTAGACCTCTAATTTCAGAAAGGAAATTAATTGCACATAGGAAAAATTTTGAGAATGTATATTCTAACGGAAGAAGTAATTTTTTGCCATTATACTCAATCAATATTACTTCATTGTAATTAAAAATAGATTCTAAAGCAGAAAATTTGTTCAGTACTTATAAGAGTGTTCTCTAATTTAAAATACATCATAAAGTTTTCTATACATAACTCTGTTTTTGTAAATGTTGACTAATATGAATAGTAACAAAGGCACAGAAAACATTTGTTGTAATTATAATATTCATGAAAGGTACTCATGATTGGAAATCGAAGTGAAGCAAACTTAATATGTCTTGCAAGTCATATTTTCATCTTGAGCACTCATCTGTGTGTTCTGTACTTCTATTAAATTACCAATACACTGTGTAAATTCATGATAAAATCACAGCCATCTATAATCTATTATAAACATATTTTCTCATCTTGAGTATCACCTTTATAATTAAAGTATGGGTTTGTGTAAACATACACATACACATACTCAAAAACTTACTTCTTTATAGCTAAACTACAAAAGTTCCCTTTTGTATTACATATTCATACCCCAGTCCAGCCGCAGGTTGGAATATACATCAGAAATTACTAATTTTATACAAGATATATGTCAAGCATTTCGTTTGTACATATGTAAGTAATTATAAAAAGGTTGGTACACATAGAATTTGGGAGTGATGTTTGACTAATGGAGCAAATATCTATATCAAGCCATGAAGTTTAACATGCAACTAGAATGTTGTGGCATAAAATGCAATATATGATATTCGCCTGTGATATGGAATCATTTCACCATACTTTTGCTGTCTAACAAGATACTTATGAAAATAATTCTGAAGTAATATTTAGTGCTTGAGAAATATGAGGTCTACATTTCTCTCATTTTCATATGTTACATTGTAGTGCTTGTCTTCTTGAGTATGGTACTTCATGTAATTAAGTGATATAATATCTTATTCTTCTTATCATTATGATATTTTTTTGCAATGTATGTATATAGCGACAAAATAAAAAAGTAGCTTAAGAGGCACACTAGGTTACATTAGGCAATCCCCCCATAGTTTTGAAGGATTTATAAAATGCAACAATACAAAACGTGATGTATTTATTTATTTAGGTAGAACCCATCAATCTTTGATATCCTGCTGTAACTTTGCAGGACTTAATACTATTTCATTTTGCAGCAAGTCATCCTTTTCAGAATGCTGTGGTGAAGATGAGAGTGGGACTTGCGACGTCGATGGGGCGATGTTGTTCCTCGGGGCCACTGGCGCGTCCTTCATTACCGGGGAAGGGGTCGGAGTGGCTATCTCAGCCTCTACTTCCGCCGCGAGCAACATGTCTTCTTCCAGTCTGTGAGCTTCGGGGTCAGGGTTCACCAAGCCACTGACGGGCTTGGGCGTAACAGGTACTACTCTAGCGTTAACGGGGGCACGGGGCTTGGTCATCTTGTCTCTTCTTAATGCACTACTCACTGTATTACTATGGTCACTATCATTATCGTTCAAAATAACACTTTTTTCTTGGCTATTGCTGCTATCGAAACTACATATATCGAAGCTCGCGGAGTCCAGCTGCTGCAACTCGAGGTCGAGAAGGTTCCCTTCCGACGGCTGCTGCAGCTGCTGGCTCTGCCGGCGGCGGCGAGAGCGCTCTTCGTCGTCACTATTGCTTCCGATGAAATTAGGAATATTGATTGCTGGAACTTTGTAACCGTACGCGGTCGACGCCCGTTCTTTTTCGTTCTGCAAGAACAGAGTGGTGGTAGCGACCACGGAGTTCCTGTGAGAAGAGGAGTGTTCGGTTGTATCGCGCGTTTGACTAGCGTTAGCGGAAGATCCTGAGGGTTGGGGCGCTACTGCGGGGGAAGTTAAAATAGATACAGATTTTTTGGTATTGTTCTTCAGCAAGAGGGATGTTTGGTCGGCGAGGGCGATGTCCTCGGTGGCGCCCGCCGCCGCCGCCGTCGCCGCCGCCGCGGCCGCCGCGCCGCCGAAGAAGCCGCTGCCGGGGCGGTGGCGGTGGTGGTGGTGATGGTGGTGGTGGTGGTTGCTCTGGTGCGCGGCGGAGGTGGCCGCGGCGGCGGCGGCGGCCGCGGCGGCGGCGGCGGCGGCGGCGGCCGCGTCCTTGTGCCGTCCGCGGTGCTTGTGGCGGCGGCGCAGGCACGGCGAGGGGCATACGCAGAGGAAGATGCGCACGAGGCAGCACAGCAGGCCGCTGCCGATGAGCGACGGCCCGATGAGGCGCAGCTCCAGCGTCTTGAAGCCCTTCTCACCCGTGCCCACGAACGAGATGACGAGCCCGATGGCCACGGTGCCCAGACCCACGTACAGCAGCGCGTTCGCCGCCTCGCTCTGGTGGCCGTACAGCCCGCCCTCCGTGTCCTCGTCCGAGCTGCTCCCGCCGAACGATGAGTCGTGGATCTGCGCACAGAGACACACATCAGAGTGCGAACCAGTCTTTTCGTTGAGGGAGAGATATGAAGCCAATTTGCTTCGCAGTAGGTAAAGAGCCTCAGTGACGATGACGAAAGGACTCGTGATAGACTGCAACTTAAGAGGAAGTTTTTCAGTTTTCAGTTTTTTCCCTTTTCAGTTTTTTAAACAGAATATTCCAATTAATTTTTTAACATATATTTTCAATAATGTAACTACTTTGACAAACAATGGTAAAAATTAAACAAAAATCTATCGACTGTTATTTATTTAAAGTAGGTATTTTGAAATATTCATATTAAAAATGTTGAAATGAAATAGAACTGTTTTGTTATTCAATCAATTTTGATTTTTTGGGGTTGTTACACTTTATTTGAACACACTGGTAACTTTTAGTTTATGGAAATGCAGTCTATTAAACTTCAATTTGCTTACATAATTTTACTGAAAGTTTTTTAAGTTGAAAAAATACGAAAATAGTTTTTAAGAAGTCAGTGTGGTCACACTTTTTCATACTCTTAAAATTTCTACACGAGGCCAAGATAAAGAGATAAAAATTTCATCCATCTATCTCTTGAAGATCGTAAGTTAATTAAAATTAAGGATGGGGCCATCTACAAATTACGTAACGCTAAAGAGGGGGAGAGGGGGTTTGAGGCAGTGTTACGCTGCGTTACATAGGGGTAGGGGGTTCCGTTTATTGTTACGTAACATTGATATTTTTTTACATTTTTCAACATTTGCTGAAATAATTATTTTTTAAGACTTGTACTAAAACATTAAAATATTAAATTATTAGTTTAAAAACAAACATAAATTAAAGTTATAAGATGCAAATTGTCACAAATGGAGATATTTTTTATCAATTTGTAAGATTGTGAACAAAATATCCAAAACTGATACGTAATTTATTTTAAAATCCTTTTAAATTGGCGCTGAAGACTCTTGCCCCTGACGGCCTGTGCAAGCTTGTGATCAAACATGTTCTCACCTATGCGTCCAATTCACTCACAACTTGCACCCACTTCTTGCATTCACAAGTGGGGGGGGGGATTGTTGCAAACGTTACGTAATTATTTAGGGGGGGCTTCAAGCGAGAGTTACGGGTGCATTACAGGAGGGAGAGGGGTATTCAAAATACTCCAAAGGGTACCCCCGGATAAGATGGTAAAAAGTTCCCCTCAACGAAATTACATATGAGTAGTTACACTATAATTCTAACATAAAAGTAATATTTTTGAAAGGTTTCTTCGCCCCCGTCCCACCACCCACAATTCTCTACAGCTAAAAACGTGTTTCTTTAATTTCAATTTTTTACGCCAACTTAACACTATTTTATCTGACTGAAAAAATATGATAAATAAAAAATCTATTTGTACTATCAGAAAAATATTTTTCAATATTTTCTCAGGCCTAAATTCAAACACAAAAAATATTTTTGAAAAAAAATATCAAGAATATTTTTTATTGTGTCTTAAAAGTCTGGAACAGGCTCGATAAAAATGTCAAAGGTTCCTCTTAAAACACAAAGTGTTGTGCATTTTTTTCCAGATTTTCTCGATTGCTGGGCTGCAGTTAAAAAATAAAAAAGAGATAGAGAAAGAGGGGGAGAGAAAAGAGGGAGGGAGAAAGAGAGAGAGAGAGAGAAAGAGGGAGAAAGAGAGTGAGGGAGAAAGAGAGATGGAGAAAGAGAGGGGGAGAGGGAGAGATGGTCAGAGAAAGAGAGGGACAGAGAAAGAGAGAGCGATAGAAAGAAAGAAAAAGAGAAAGAGAGATAAAGAGAGAAAGGGAGAGAGAAAGATATCGAATATATTAATTAATTCTAATAGTTATTATTTATTTGTACCATTTTTAAAATTACATTCTTAAAGACCCAACACAGCGTGGCTTTTGTAAAAGCACTGAATTGTCTTAATAACAATTGAATACCCTTCGGTACATTTGGATTAGTTCAACATATACCCGAGTGTACAGAAATACTTTCGAAAATGGGAGTTAATACTGGTAAGAAAATGTATCTCATTAATTTTTATTATTTTCGAGAAGATTAAAATCAATTTTACACTGTCGGGTTTGCACGCACGTGATTAAACGTAAATAACACCACGAGTTCAGTGGTAGGAATTCGACCGTATGCTATGACATTTCGTTTAACAATTCAAGGGATTTGGACCGCATGTTAAACGGATAATATAAAGGCCGTCTCCGTCCCGTTTACAGGTGGAGCGGTCACGAACGTGAGTTCGCAATCCTGGTAGTGGATCAGAGGTCATTTAAAAAAGAGAACACGTACACTATAAGAGATTCACGAGCAAACTATCATGCAATCAACTGAAAATCTTGTGGTGTTGGGAACATGAGAGTCACATTTTCTTTATTGTGAGCACATCCATCCGTATCAACCGGAAGCACACGAATATTGACAAATATGTTTGAAGAGTATTAAAATTAAACTCATTTGTGACATTACTTTTATCCAATTGTGTACTTTACATATGTCTTACAAATAATGGAATTAAATACAAAAAAACCTCAAATAAACCCAACAAATTAAATATTGAAAAATTAATTTCGTGCATTTGATTCAAAAGAAAGCTAATTCATTTGAGTAAAGAACACTGAAACTCAGCTTTTATTTGAAATAGACATAATATACAAAGACACTTATTGAAAGTGTTCCTAAATTAAAATGGCCAAAAGGAGGTAAAATACAAAATACTCTGATCGGTTTTACTTCGGGCACATACGAGGCTCTGGGGTCAGTTTGAGGTGAGGAGGAGGAATGCGTAGTTTCGGCACGTGCATACCTCCAAAACACCTGTATGAATTTCCACGCTGCTCAATTGCGCACATCGCCATTAGAGAGCAGATTAACTCAACATTTTCGACGGCGGATTGAGCACAGTTCTTGGTACTATCTTCCCTTGCCCACTTCAGAACTCTCACTTTTTTTCCGTTCTCCGTAAGAGATCCTCCCGCCGAGCTTTCATTACATGTTCTTCAACCATGGGTCAGCTGTTGTTGAGAATGAGAATATATTGCTACGTGTTAATCAATTCAAATCTCTTTGAACTGACAATACTTCCCATTAAATACAATTATTATAAGTTTTTTAGACTGCAAAAGGCTGATCTCGAAGATAATACGCACGTCCCGGGTGGAATTTTGCGACTCAAGCGGAAAATTGTTTAACCTTGAATGAAAACTAGAGGTCTGATCGTACCCTATATTCTGAATTACTTAACTTCATTTCGAAGATGCTCGAGATTCCGAAACTACTTGTAAAATATTTAAGAGGAATGTTTAACGATATTTGTTAATTTTTGCGTGTTATATTAAATACCATTTATTCATGTGTTTCTGAAAGGATGTCTGGATTAAACGCAATGTTTCTTTTAAAACTACTGTGTTTTGTCACATTTTGCCCCCAGATTGACTAATATCGACGAGGATGCAATAACATCCTTTTTTAAATTTTTTATTTAATTTCTTTTGAACGTGAGACGCGCAGTTAAAAATATACTACTAAAATTTACTCCAGGTTGCAACCAGCTACCGAAGGAGCAGATATAGGGACTGTCAGTGCTCCTACAATACTTTGCGCAAAATGTGGGCTGTTCCCAATAAAGCGATTTCTTGTACTTCCCAGTCTTTTGAATTACCTGAGAGTTTAGACAAGTTCTTACACAAATTTTGCGGAACAAATCCCAGAGCCCCGATGACTATCGGTAAGACCTGTTCTTTTACACCCCACAATCGGCTGATCTCGATTTCCAAACTCTTGTATTTAGGACGTTTCTCTGCCTACTTGATAACGACGTTTTGATCGCTAAGGTACAGCAACATCGACAAGTAGACACGATTTTTTCTCCAAATCCCGGATAACTATGTTCGGTTTGTTTGCCGCTATCGTGCGATCAGTTTGGATTTGTACACAATCCAATATTGTACACAATCCAACAGACGTCACCGGGTTTGGTGAGTTCGTACTTCTTGGGGCATGAGTTTGGAACTTCGAGGGCGGTAGAGATCTGCCAGTGGAGGTAGCTACACATCCTGTCGTATCTTTTCAAGTATTCGGTCTTTGCTAGGATTGGACAAGCTGAGACATATGATCAATGATTTATACGTGTTCCTGGCAAATGCGGCTTTTATCATCTTGGGAAATTTTGAGAATCATAATGTCGTGTTCTCAACGCCTGATCTTGGGCAGCTATTACAAGTGCTTCCGATTCTGGCTTCATTCTTCCCCTTTTAAGCCACATAAATAATTGATCTTTATTGATCTGCACCTTGTCCATTCGTTTTAAATATTCCCGTGGAGTGGTTTGTCTCTCCACGATTTCGTTAACATTTTTTGTGTCTCACATTTCATGTTAAGTAGCATCAAAAGTTCAGTGACTGTCATTCTGCGTGTCTTGCATAGGCTTGTTCGCAGTGCTTCTTGCTACACTTACAAGGCCTACACTTCCCATTCTTCATTCAGATTTCATGACCTGCCTCATTAGTGGGTCATCTTGATGGCTGACTACATACTTTCCCATGCCGACTATTGCATTGTGCCAGGAGGTCTCAATTTGTCTGGGACCTTTTCCTTCTCACTTACGTGACATATAAAGTCTATGTACATCAGCTCGAGGATTGGCGACGTGACGCATTGTAAGCAGTTTTCTGGTTGTTCTATCCATGATGCGAATTTCTTGCTCAGTCCAGTCCACGAGTCTGAAAGTATTTTCGGCTACAAACACCACCAAACAACCTATTGCAGATATTTCATTCCTAGAGTTCAGAGCAGATTTCAGGACAAGGGATCTTTACGACATCCTTTCTGTTTAACTGGCAACAGGTGGTTCTCCTCTAGACCTTTGCCTTTTTTGTTAGGGCAAAGTATGGCTGCAGTTATAACTTTGTACAATAGTGGCTGACAATTGATTGGCCTGTAGTTCTTCGCCAAAGAACTGTCTCCTGCTTTGGGTAGAAAATAAGTGGTGCTGCATGTGAGCCATTCGAGGAGTTTCTTTGGGTTTTATAAAATTTTATTAACAGCTTTTGCTAGATGAAATTGTAATGCTGTTAATTTCTTAACCCAATAAAGCTGGATCTTATCACTCCCGAGGGATTTCCAGTTTCCGATATTCTTAATTGCTCGAAAGAGGTCCTCTTCCGAGAATTCATGAACATCTTCCACTATTTCTACGAGTCCATCGGCAGTATCAACTTCAGATTGGAGCCAAGATCAGTCTTTGCTTTAGGATCTGCTTTCTTCCCAGATTCCTGCCCAAAATGTTTCGAAGTTACGAGGTGGATTGATAAGTCTGGTAAAAAACATAACGAAAAGGTTTTTCTCGCAAAACAAAAAAAAATTCAACATAATCTCCATGCAGCTCCATACATTTGTGCCAGCGATATTCCAGATTTTTTATTTCATCAAAAAAATATTGTGACCAACTCTGCGAAATACTTATTTACAACTCAGATTACCTCTTCATTTGACGAACTTTTCCCCCTAAAGCCAAATTTGAGGTTGGGGAATAAGAAAAAGTAACTTGGTGCTAAATTTGAGGAATGGGATGAATGGCGAACAATTTCAAAGCCAAACTCGTGCACTTTTGCCATCGCAACAACTGACGTGTAAGGAGGTGCATTGTTCTGGTGGAGGAGCATTTTTTTGCGCACCGCTCTTGGATGTTTTTGTTTCAACGCTCTATGGGAACGGTTCAATGATGTTGCAAAATAATTGCCCGTCACTGTTATTTCCCTTCTGTCAATTGTGAATCGGGAGTTTCAGAAATCCGTTGGCTTCACTTTCCCAACTGACAAAACTGTTTTTACTTTCTTGGGACTATTTCACTTTCGCAAACCCACTGTTTCGATTGTCGTTTTGTCTAGGGCGTTTAGTGGATTCATGTTTTGTCTACAGTCACAAAACGCCATAAATCCTTTGGATTTCTCTGTAACTGCTCCAAACACGATCTTGAAATATCCCTGCATGTGCGTTTTTGGTCCGGAGGCAACAGTCCGGAGGCACTCATCGGACACTCAGCTTCTTCATGTGCAGAATTTTATGTAGGATATTAACTACCCGTTAATATAAGATGTTTACAATCTCAGAAATCTCACGCACTGTCATCCGATGATCTGCCATTACGATATCGTGGATTTTATCCACCATTTCGTGCACTTCTTTAAATAGAAATATTTTATCACCGCACGAAACTCCTATACACTTACTATCCAATACACTTAAACATACTATTATTATTACTATCCAATATACTTGTTAACCTAATTGCTATCAAGTGCGGTAGTAATAAGTTTTGAATATTTTTATTATCTACACAAATATAATCTTTGAATACAACATTCTTCTGAAACATCTAACACTATCACAGTTCTACAGTAATGCTTGGTGACACACTTGAATATTTTTAATAACGTTCTACATACGTCAAACAGTCAAAGAGATTACATAAAAGAAAGTCAATGAACAAGTTATTAAATAAACAAAAGAATGCACAATATCAACAATAAGAGGTCATAATCGCACAGTTTTTCTTTCAAGAAGTGGTTTTTCTTCAAAAATGACATCACGTGATATAATTAATTTGTTTTCATCTTAATTCCAAATCCTATAACCTTCATTATGGTCGTAGCCAATTAAGATTCCCTTAACTGCTTTCCGATCCATCTTCTTTCTTCTTTGCTTTAGAATGTGAGCATAACAAGTAGAGCCTATTATGCGAAGGTGTTTTATACCAGTTTTCTTCTTGTACCAAAGTTCATAAGGAGACTTTTCAGGATCACTAGAAACTCCTGTACGATTCAAAATATATGATGCTGTATTAATCATTTCAGCCCAAAGCGATTGAGGAATGTGACCATGGGCGTACATCATTGCTCTAGCCATTTCTACAACTGTGCGATTTTCCCTTTCACTGCAACCATTTTGTTCAGGAGTGTAAGGCATCGTGAAACGTTGAATTATACCTACAGAATTTCTTTAATAGCCTTACTATCAAATTCTCCTCCATTGTCGTTCAAAATTTCCTTAATTGTGTGTCCAGCTGCTTTTGTTTCTGCTATAAACTGAGTCAATTTATTAGGCATATCTGACTTCTCTTTAATGAAATATATTGATCGAAATTTGGTATAATCGTTTTTAAACAAAACAAAATAGCGATACCCAGAGACTGATTCTTGAAACTGACCACACACATCTGTATGAATTAGCTCTCCCGGTGCTGATGCTCTCTTTCTACTTCCAAAAGGTAGACGATGAGCTTTACCAAAAGTACAACCTTCACAGAGCTCAGTATCCATTTCCACATTAATGTCTAAATTCCTAGAAAGTATGGTCTTCACGTGTCTCTTATTTTGGTGACCAAACCTTTCATGATATAACTGAAGCACATTTTCTTGGCTGGCTAGATTTACCTCAGTAGGCAACTGCGGCCTGAGTCCTTTTACAGCTAGCTTGAACAACCCTCCAAAACGTTCACGTACACCAACCAACATAACTTCTTCACCAATTTTAAAATGACATACCTGTGATGCTGATATAAATGAACTCTCAGGATTTTTATCTTGTGCAGCAAGAACAGAAAATAAATTCTTCTGAATCTTTGGAACATACCATACATCTCTCAGAGTGAGTTTCTTCCACTTTTCAATAATTCATTTATTTACGTCAAAAACAGTTAAAAACTGCGTATGACGAGCTATGGGGAGAAGTGTACTTTCCATTAACCACTGCTCTAATGTCAACTTCACCTTTTCCCATAGCTTTAACAGTATCTCCATTGGCAGTAGTTACTGTATGCATTGTAGAAAAAGGCTGAAACTGAAAAGTGTGTTATCATTTGTAATATGACTTGTTGCTCCATTGTCAACATACCAACCATCATTGTCACGTTCAACTGACATCCCAACAGAAGTCACAGCTGTAAGAATCATATTTGAAACATTTTCATTCAATAAATTAGAGGATTCTGATTTCTTACCTTTTTCTTGGTCTGTTTTTGATGGCCTTCCATCTTCAATCCATTTTCGACACTTAGAAACTATATGGTTAGGTTTTTTGCAATAATAACAAATTATTTTCTTTTTCTCATTGAAATACTTCTTTTTGACATTGACTGCAAGTACTTCTTCAGACATATATTCACCTCCTTTGCTGGATAGAGCTTATTCATATGCACATAATTGGTTTGTTAGATTATCCACTGTCCTGTCATTTTTTGACATAAGCATCCAACTTGATTTAAATGGGAAATATTCCTCTGGCAATGTTCCCAAAATTTTGCAGATCAAAAATATAACAGGTAACTCTGAATTATTTTCAGTATCTTTAGCCATTTCTTCCTTTAATTGAGACCACAAATTCTTCAGTTTTGATACATGTGTAGCTATATCATCACAAGTATTTTTCTTGAACCCAAAGAATTGTAAACATAAATCATATACCTTGTCTTCTGAGACACCGTCAAACAGTTTATGAAGTTCTAACTAAACGTCTCAAGCAGTGTTTAGACGCATTATTTTCTATACAGTATCTTCAGACATATTTGTTGTTAAAACAATCATTGCATTACTGTCTGCCTTGAGAAATTTAGCGTTTGCCGATTCGTATGCCGCCTCGACATCAGGATCTGCATCCGTTTCGGGCCTTTCAGGTTTCACTAACCTACCTTCAACAACATCGAGTGCTCCAGGAATACCTCGTAAACAAACATTAGCTTTATATTTCCAGGTACTCCAGTTTGACTTTCCTTCCAAACGGCCAATGTTTATTAATCTTGTTGTATCCATTTCAAGAGGCAATGTCACACAGATATCGACTTCACTTATTTAAACACTCTCGTTGATATTTAATTCAGAGTCACGTTCCTTCAGGTCAAAGCGCACCTGGGCCCATAACCTTTTGAATATTTTTATTATCTACACAAATATAATCTTTGCATACAACATTCTTCTGAAACATCGAACACTATCACAGTTCTACAGTAATGCTTGGTGACACACTTGAATATTTTTAATAACGTTCTACATACGTCAAACAGTCAAAGAGATTACATAAAAGAAAGTCAATGAACAAGTTATTAAATAAACAAAAGAATGCACAATATCAACAATAAGAGGTCATAATCGCCATGAATAGTACAATAAAAATATTAAACTGATTAAGATATACATCAATATGACATTTTAATTTGTAAATTCATTTCAATGATATTAAAATGAAAGTATTTTCAAAAATTAATCTTTTCAACCCTTGGCACAGATTCATCCAAACTATTTCTCCTCAAAAAAGTAATACTATTAGAAGATTCAAAAAATTGTGCAGACATTCTGTATTGTAAAGATGTTTTCACGCTTTATAAATTACAACACGCAACTTAAAGTAATGTATCAATTAATTAGACACTGCAATAAAAAATCAAATTACCCCACGTCTTTTCTTTAATGTTAACAAATTACGTCTATTAAATATTTTCTGAAGGCGTGCTTTAGCTTGCACAATATCCCACTTGTGCGTTTCAAGGGTTGAGGGAGCAGGTGCTATCCATCTGTCACTTATTAAGGCATAATGTTACATGGTTGCTTGTGAAAGTGGTTGGCTACTCACGCTGTTCCGGCGAATCCAGCGCCCACTTTGTCTCGGAGGCTTGGAGACGGCGGATGACGACCAATGTCATTAAGGCGTAATACCTCGCATGTGTTTGATCGCTTGTGATAATCGTTGTGCTTGTAGTAGTAATACCCACTCTGAGTTTTCAAATCTAACGACGAAGAGCTTCGGATGCCTTCAGACGGCGACTGACGACCAGTGTCGTTAAGGGGTAATGTGTCGCAAGTGTTTTGAATTCTGTGCTAGTAGTTGTACTTGTAATAGTGATACTCACTCTGAGTTTTCAAATCTAACGACGAAGTGCCTCGGAGTCCTACAGACGGCGACTGTGTCGGGGTAATGTGTCGCAAGTATTTGGGCCCTTTGGCAGTGGCTGGATACTTACGCGGTTCCTGCGCATCCAGAGGTAATATGCCTTGGAGGACTTGGGAAGGCAGCAAACAGCAGTGTTATTAAGGAGTCGTCTCGGATAAGTAGTAAGGGGTAAGTCTCGCTAGTGTCCGAGACATAAATCGCATGTATTTGGGCTCTTGTAGTAGTGGTTGGGTACACATGCCGTTTCTTTGCAACCAGAATAGAAGTGTCTCGGAAGCCTGATGGTAATAGCTGACTACCAGAGCCATGAAGGCATAATGCTTTGCGTGTGTTTGAGTACTTGTGTTAGAGGTTGGGTACTTACGCGGTTTCCTGGGCATCCAACGGTAATGTGCCTCGGAGGCCTTGAGGGGTGCAGCTGCCGATCAGTGTCATTAAGGCATAATAAGTCGCAAGTGTTGGGGCGCTTGCACTAATGGCTGGGTACTTACGCGGTTCCTGCGCATCCACCGGCGGTGGGCCTCGGAGGCCTTGAGGCGGTGGCTGACGGCCACCTCGGTGAGCGACACGTGGCGTTCGCGCTCTCGCTGGTCCTGCCATGCTGCTTTTCCCTGCGCATGCGCACACACTCCACTCGCCACGCGCTCTTTGCACCCCGCCCTTCCCCCCACCCCAGCGCTCCTCCCTGCACGTGGGCATTTGTCAAACAGAAAAATAAAACATGGATAAATATTACACGTGGAATGCGCTGTATATTTTTTTATATTCACAAATAATTATTTGTAAAACGTGCCTAGTTGAGAGGTTTTTGCAAATTTTTAAGAAAACGTTGTTGCTGCAGTGTTACGCGTCAGCAGTTAACTTGAATCGTGAACAACACTTCACACCAAAATCGTACATGTTACAACTTTTTGAATCAGCGCAGCGCAATAGGCATGTTTTATTTACGCATATGATTTAGCTGTTTGTTATAAAAAACGTGTTGGGCAGATCACACGATCTCCTCCAGTTAGATGGCATTAATATGCTATGCACCACTCGCATGTCATTTGAATTTAAACGAATCACAAAACGTTAATAGTGAAATTTCTGACCTATTATTTCAGAGATATGTGATAAATACCACTTACTTTTAGATTAAATAAAATAATTTTTAGAAAGAAAATTGTTTTGGAGCTGACCGAAATCAAAGTGTCGAAGTGGTCGGACTTTCTTCTATCAGATGTTTTTCTTCTTTTTTACCTTTTGAACGTACGTTTTGAAAGTATTTTAATTTTTTAAGAATTTGATATTTAAAGTCATTTTAGAAACTAATTTACTAGTAATCATGGGACCTTAAAATGTATTTAGAGGGGCAATTCAATTATTTAGTTATATTGAAGTATTAAAACACATGCCTAGGAGAAACAAAGATTTGGATAATGCCTCAGGAACTTCGATTTTAAAAATCAGGAAATAACCAATTGAAGAGACGTTCGTGTCAATCATTTTATTCTGAGATTCTTTGAGTTATCATTTGGAAACTGGCAAATTGACGTATTTTAGGGTAGAAGGATATGAATAAATGAAATGTTTACATGAATCACGAGGCTGAATTTTATTTGAGAACATGTAGCAATCTATTTTGGTTAGGTTGGCACGAGATCTGCTGAGGCACATCAAAGGTTTCGTGGAATCACACCAAATCTTTTAGCAGCCCTATTTTAAGGACTTGTGAAATTCAAACACCTCATATAATTGAATTTAAAACATCTTAAATCATCTCTGTTAAGTTTTTTCGAAACATATTAAGTTAGTTGTAAGATTTTTGCGTTTTAGCAAGCGAGATAGTTTTAAGTATAATTTTTTCATGTTGACAGCTCATTCTCAACGTTATCGTTTTGTTGGAGAATACCGATCAACGTTATAAATAATACAAAGAATTTTGAATAGAAATAATGTTTTTGTTCTGCTCAATCATCGAACTGATATTTTCACTCCTTGGTATGCATTTTTCAGAATCATATGATATTTTTCTTATTTTCCTTTTATTATTTAGTAATAAAGTAGGAGGAGCGCTTTTGTTATTATCCCAACATTCCTTTTAAATACAAAACAGAGACTTATATCATTGCAGAATACATACTTTCTATACTTAAAATTAATTTACAGGAAGGGAAAAGGGAAAATTAGGAATGAAACGAGAATTACTATCTACGTGTTGGTTGTAATAAGACAGTTTAAAATAAATATTGAATACTGGATGAAATGAACAAGAAAATCCTTGATACGTTGAATCGAAGCAAATACACGTCGAATAATGCGTAGACATACTGGTGAAAACTATTAATGCGACTACATACTTTTTGAAGACTATTAATTTTATTTATGTTTCTTACTGTTTCGAGAATGTTTCCAAACACTCGGTCAAGACTGATCACCACTAGTATCAAAACAGTATTAAAAGAAGATAAGGCATTCAAGCGAATGAAATGCTCTTCACCATTCATTCACCATTATTATTCCGAGCCGATCTGAATATTCACACACGTCACCCGGAAACAACGGAACGATTCTCGGCGACATTCAGTTGCCGGTTGCGGTGGCGACGAAGACAATAAGGTGCGAGATCCCTGCCCGCTCGGCACGCGACCCGGGTCTCTCGTTTGCCCTTGCCCCCTCTCTCTCCCGGCGAGCGCGCGGTGGCGATGTTGGTGCTGAGCGTGTGCCTGCTCACCGTCATCACCGTGGCGATGGCGCTGGACGTGGCGGCGACGCTGGCGCTGTCCAACGACGCGATCGCTGAGGAGCGGCGAAGGAAGGAGCGGCGCACGCGGAGGTCGCTGGCGTGGCCCAGAGAGTGCGACTGCTGAGTGCAAATTCCTTGTGGGAGGGCTCGTGTTCCAAGCGGGCCAGTTACAAGGGGTACAGTGTAATACACTTATGTAATGGAAGTTAGTACTACGACATATGTTATGCACATCTATGTGCCTCGTTCCTTAGTTTCTTGGATATGACCACCAACATGAGTGACACCAACACAAATTACTGTAATAGTTTTTTATTGATTTGTATTGTACGCGCCAGGGACTACACCATTTTCTAAGTTTCGAAATATATTATTTTATATTACAACGGAAAAGTATTTTATTTTTGAATATATTAGTCCATGCCAATTAGACAAAAATGCGAATAATTATTTTCAAAAGCATTCAATAGGGGCCAATACGAAACCTAAGTTTCTTCCTCTCGGGAAGTCATGCATCCCCAATTCCACTCTCCAATAATGTGTGAATTTGCTATTTAAAAAAATTACGTAAAATGGTTCGTTTTTCAAAGAAATATGCTATTAAAATAGATATTTCTCATACAATTGTGCACAAAAATATCATTAGTATATTTTATGTGGGGTGAATATCTAGATATTGGAGGTTTTTGAAATTCATATTTTACGTCTTATTTTCGCTTTTGTTCTCGAAACAAAGTACACTGTTCTTTATCAAGAACCCCGGAACGATTTGAGGTACATGACAGATTTTTCGATTATGTATTCAAGATATGTAGAAAGAAACACATGAAGTTTGATAAAGTTATCTATTCTACTCTACGATTTACAACACTTTAAAACTGCCATGACATCTACTGAACGTACCGACAAAGGTGGCTCGAGGCATTAGCTGATGGCACAGCAGTGCCTCTGGCCACGAGGCACTGGTTCGTCCGTTCAACAGCAGGCGAATTCGGGAGCAGTATCGCAACAAACGGGCCACTGCCCGCGCGCGATCTTTCCTTTCTCTTCCTGGTCCTACCCTCACCCTTTACTTACATACACATACACTCACATGCACTATTCTACCATAATTGTCGGGAGACCAGTCGAGAGCTTAGAGTTTGTCCCGGCTGGAGCGGTGCCACGCTGATGGGAGACATCTGATCGAGGAAAATCCCCGCAAGCCGACGTAAGTCGGTGCGGAATCTCGCCATCCAGCAGATCACCTCCACCGCCCGCGATAAAACATGCACTACACTTACGGGACTAATTACCTTAGCAGTTGACGCGGCCGGAATCACTAAGCTTTCTACTGAACATCGCCCTCAAAAGCTTTCGTCAATTGAATAACAGTCGTATCACCACTTTGACCTTGCAGCTTTTACATATTGTTGCGCAGCGTAACTGGACTCTCATCACTAACATTTTTTTCTGCAATTTGAGTGCAACCGCACATCAGTATATGTACTTATTGTCACTTTTTCTAAATACGTAAGACTCATGCGTCGGTCTGTGCCTGCATGCAAGGAGGATGGCACCCGGGCGGTTGCCCCTATTACATTCCTCAAAGCTGCATTTACATGCTTCACTACTTTATCTATCCTACCGCATGCTCCTGTTATCTATCCTACCGCAACCGCACGATATAAGGAATCCAGAGCTCGGGTCTGGTTCAAGTGAATTGGAGTGAGGAATTGGTTTGACTCCTTCCATCCCCAGTTTCTGTGGTCCAAGCAGTTCCACAATTATTTGGATTTGCAGTTACAGAAGTTGAAACGTATTGCATTCGTGTAATAACGTGTGTGTGTGTCAACGACAGATCCCCAGCCCAGTTTTTCCTTCTTTGTTTAGATGAGACGTTACTGTTTCACCGTTTAGGACTTTTGTTATTAGACCATTTCTGAATTCTTAGCGATGGTTTCATCTTTCAATACTTCTCGGATGTTTAGAAAAATCGAAACTATCGCCATGCGAAACAGCTTCGTGGAACTATCGGTGTACTTCACAGTCAGACCTGGCCATAAGCGCGTTGCTGTCTTTGTAGATGTAGATGTGAAGATTGTAGATGTGTAACATTTATAATAGTTGTGCAATTGGAGCAACATGGTAAATAATGAACTAGTTCTAAAAATATTTTAACACAAACTTTCAAAAAATCACTGTATTATATTTCTAAATACGTGTGCAATTATTTCTAAAATGTATAAAATTTTCCGTCAGTTATATTGCAACTTATGCGGGGGTCCAACGTTGATCGCGGAAATTGGTGTTCCCCGGGTATTGAATAGCATTGGTATTGGGGTATGTTTAGAAGAACTTAATTCAGTTACTTCTGGATTAGTTTCTTCTGAGGATGTTATCTGTTACACAGCTGTGAAATCCGGTGAACGAAATAAGAAAAGGCACTGGCTTGAAAAAACTAGGCTCTCTGAAGCTTAAGGGGACCAGAATAGCTATGATAAAGCGCAAGCCAAAACACCACCATTCTAGTTGTCAAGGCTGATATATCAGAGGAAGTTGTGTCCGTTTCTTGGGCGCATAGTGGCTTCTTGATGGAAAAGGGAGTTGATTTATTGAAATGTTTTATGCTGTAACACGGTTTTATAAAGCATCTGTTAGTAAAATTACTGCAGAACATTAATAGTAGTGGAAATGTGGATTGAAAATAAAGGTGGTGCCGTCTAGAAACACTGTGCATAATCTCAAAATCGGACATTTGTTTTTGTGTATATAATATTGCAACTGATGTTCGAATATTGATTCTTTCTTTTATTATTTGAAATGCCAAAGGGACAAAGAAAAACTAATTGGTCTGTCAGTGCTTTATTACTGAAAGAAGATATTCCTACTGGTTTTGAAGACATCCTAAGTGACGGTCAATCAAACGATGGTTTAAACGAAAAGAATTTGGAGGAAGAACCGCATCGTTACCGCTTGTCTTATGAAACGTGCCAAGTTTCACTTTGTTTAAATGACAAGAAAAATTTATATAGAACTTTTCACCAAAAATAAAATTTTTCAAATCTATACTAATATATAAAGACAGAACTGCACTGACTTACAGCGCGATAATCTCTGAATCTACTGAACCAATACTGATGAAACTTCTGTAGCAGCTTCCTTTAAAGGTCTGGAGTAACATAGGCTATGATTTACAATCGCAAACCTTACTATATTCACAAAATAATTATTTTCCCGGACATTTTTCACCGGGCTTTACATCATAGATTCAATAGTGGATCAATGTCAATAGTTTAGCTGCGCGCCACCAGAGGATGAGGTCTGAGATCTACTGTTTTCTTCAATGTAAAGAATTGTGTATTTAGAGGACTGTTTGTTTATTTTTCACAGTCAATTGTCTAACCATAAATATTTGTTTTAGTGTAATAGTAATAGTTTCTTTCGCTTTATTTAGAAAAGTAACTTGAATATTGATTTTAATTGCGTGTAGACGTGAGTGCATTAAGTGTACAAGAGACTAAATGTTTGGAAGATATCATTTTCTGATGAATGTGGTTAACATTGCCGTAAAAAGGTACATATGCACATATGTTTAATTGTAGTGAATTAAGCATAATTATTACGTATTTGCAGGTTAGGCGAGCGACAGTGCGATTTACGTGTTATTCAAAAACTAATGGAGGAATGCATGCTTCATAAAAGTGTTTTAATATAGTAGAGAGTACCTTTGGGTGCTGAAGGAACGGTTAAATTGATGACAGTGCGGCATTAATACAGTTTTTAGTAAAACGGCAGTACAATTGAAGTAAAATAGTATTGATAAATGGGTATTTGGAGGAATTTAATGTGTGAGAACGCTGGTTTTGAAGGTTGTTATTTTAAATATGAGAAAAAGTGTTGTCAAGGCGGGATTCACTGTGATCTCGGATTTTTGGAGATATTATAATGGCATAAGTGGTTAATGGCTCCTTTTGGTCAGCCACAATTTATCAAGGATCCTAAAACAGGTACTGGAATCCAATTAAAATTACTTTAATTATTTCTAAAGGTCGATTGATGCGGCAAGATCAATTTCAAACTTTTCTATATAAATACGCGAGAAGAAAAAATATGAAAAAGAGTAAGATTTATAATGTGTCAAGTTATTGTATGTTTTGGTATATAATACATAAAATTCCACAAACAGAATAACGTAAGTACATGCATTTAATTTTTTAATTTAGATTTGTTTATTATTTTCAGTTATAAAGAGAAAGGAGTTTGGGGGCCGGAACCCCAATAGGACTAAAATTTAAATATTTTTTAGTGAGAAGTGCTGTAGTGTGTAGAAGGTGTAGTTTTTCCAAATTGGAGCAAGGCAGAGAGGCGTGATAGCGTGGAGGAAATATACGGTAGAATAGATAGGAGTAGCTCTGCCACAGGGCGGGAAGAGATGGAATTTCTGTTTAATACAAAATTGTGGTAAATACCCTGGCAATGCGGGGTTCTTCATAAGCTAGAAAAATTATTATACAGAAAATTAATCTAATATATAAAAATCAATGTTTGTTGATTCGTGCTTAATGCGTTCCGCAGCAGCATCGAATTGCGATAAAAATGTGTCAACATATTGCTTGCACTTGCGGGAAGAACACAGGTATAGTACAATTATTGTAACTCCACTAGAGGGCGCTAGAACACATGATAGCGTTTCAGTTAAATGCAATTCCCAATCCACGTGAGCTTCATTGTTGTTGGGCGTTGCCGTGTGCTGTGGGGTGAGGTCGAGGAGAACACAAGGAGCAGTCGGCGAAAGTTGATGACAGGAAAGTGAAAAAGAGACAGGGAAGAGAGAGAGAGATGAAAAATAAAATTTAAGGAAATAGAGAAAGAAAGGGAAAATAATTAAAGAAAAAGAGAGAAGGAAATAGGGAAAGAAAGGGAAAATAGTGGAAGAGAAGGAAAATAGAGAGAGGAAAAATAATGAAAGAGAGGGAAAATAGAGAGAGGGGAATAGAGAGGGGGAAAGAGAGAGGGAGAATAGAGGGGGAGAGAGGGGGAATGAGAGAGCGGAAAAAGAGTCAGAGAGTGGGGGAAGAAGAGAGACAGAGAGGGAAAAGTGACAGAGGGAGAAAAGAGAAACAGAGGGGGGAAAGAAACAGATGGAAAAGAGAGAGTGGGGAAAATGAGAAAGGAGGAAAAGAGAGGGGGAAAGAAAGGAGGGAGAGGAATATTTCCTCAATTATTTCTTCTGCGGCAGCAACGCGCCGGGTACCAGCTAGTTTTTATAATGTATATATTTTATACATACATGTGATTTATACTATATTAAACTTCCATATTTCCTCATTCCACACTATTTGTTAATTGTAAAATAACTGTAAATAATAAATAATATAACTTAATTTGCTCTTTAAAATTTGTCTACATTGTCCTCAACAAGAATATATAATACTTGTAGACGCACAGTGGTCCTCTGGTGTAACCACCTCTATAACTTACTAGTGAAATATTAAAATCAAAATATCTTAGTTTGATATGAGTTTTTTGTACCAAAGAAAGAAATTTTCACAAATTAGTTCCAAACATTTTCCATAAAGCATAATACATGCGTCAAAGGGTTAAATACGAATCTCATTGACTTGACGAATGATGTTGTGGGCGATTTCCTATGAATTATGTTAAGTAGATATGGAAATTTAAAGAATAATAGATCTCATAGCATAATAGACAATTTAATCAAACTTAGCGTGTTTCTTTCCGTACATCTTAAATACATAACCGAAAATCTACGTCATGTTATCAAACAATTACTGCATTGTTGGCAAACAAAACTGTATTTTTTTTCAAAAACAAAATTGAAAATAAGACCAAAATATATGTATTTTAAAACAATATCTCGATATTCACCCCGAATAAAACATGGAAATGACCTTTTGTGTGCCCAAATTTTATGAGAAAAGTCTATTGCAATAGCACTTTTCTTAAAAAAAAACGAACTTTTCTGCCTAAAATTAAAAAATTGATTGTATTGAAATGTGAGTGAAATTGAGGATGTACCTTCCAAGAGGAGGGATTTTTTGTTTCTTATTACATCTCCACTGAGTGTTTTTGCAAAGTTTCAAAACTTTATAAATTATTTCCCCCCATTTGTTATTTTTAAATCTAATTTGATTGGGCTAATGTAAGATTTTTTTAAGTATTCAGAATATTCCTCTTAACTGAGCAATTTTAAACGAAAATGTTAAGGGAGAAACACATCATTGACACGAGAAATGTGGTATGGCAACTGATATTTCAAGGAGCCGATTAGTGCAATACTAATGGTGTTTGTGAAATCTTTAACACCAGTAAAAAGAGGCATATCACACCTATTCTCGTGTTTTATAATAATAAAAGGTAAATAAAAGTTTGTCATACGTATTCTCCTATACTTACAATAATAAAATAGTATTTAATTCAAATTCAAGTTAACATGATTTAAAATAAAATCATTTTAATGAAATAATATTGACCCGAGAGAATCGAAGAAGTCAAAAGATATCTATTTCTTAAAAAAATGTAAAAACAAAACTACTAAACTGTGGTAATATGTAGAAAAATAATTTCTTAATTGCTTATTAATTGGAACAATAATGGAATTATTTATTTAATCGTGTCTATTCTTCAGAAATAACGAAAAACACTCTTAAATGAAGCAAAATACATGTTTAAGAAAGAAAAGAATATTTTATGGTGAGAAATATTTATTGCAATTGTGTTTTAGAACATTTTTACCAGCTCATTTTCACTAAATCCAAAACGTTCCTTCGCACTGCATTCTTATTGTATGTGTTGGTAGAGAATGAAACGCGAACACATTAGTATATTTTCTAAAACTTCCATATTCATTACAATAAAACCTTTTAATTCTGTTATCGTTGCTAGAAGAAGGGGTATCAAGATATTATTTCCAGGACCTTTATTTTACTCGATTGAAGCCAAATCGTTGCAACTCTTAAAAGTTAGTGACGTTCTTAACCCCAAGATTCAACATTTATCTAGAAAGTCTGCATAAAATGTAAGTTTCGTCTGAATGGGCCGGCTTTCCTTTGTACAGTTCACGTGGAATTGAGACTGTAAACAAGAGAAAAGAATCGCGCTCTAGAATACGAGCGTTGCGTTTCTTTCACTCGCCCTCGCCCCTTGGCGCACAATGGCGGTCGTCGGCTGCAGGCGTTCGCAGTGCCGCCCTGCCCTGGCCTGGCGGGGGAGGGGGAGGTCGATTTTCGCGCAGTTGGCAGCGTGTGGGGGCGGGGTCTGTAGCAGGGGCGGGAAACGGTGGCAGGGGTCGGAGCTGCCGTGGAGTCAGGAGCGTGGGTGGTGACGAGAAAGTCAGCAGGGTCGTGAACAGAGATGGAGAAAGTGATGTGCGTGTATGTGTGTGCGCGTGTATGTGTGTGAGCGTGTTGTGTGAGTGTGTGGGACTGGGGGAGGGAGGAGCGCTGGAGGGAGGGAGCGCGGGAGGGGACGAGGAGGGAGCGGAGGAGGGAGGAAGGTGAGGGAGCAGGGTGAGTGTGGAATGGGAGCGATGGAGGCTTGGGGAAGGAGTGGGCGATGGCGTGGGCGGCAGAGAGGTGGAGGGCAGGGGAAGGAGGGTGGCAGGAATGAGGTGGGGTGGAGCGACACAGCTCGTGTCGTAAATAAAAGTCTCGGCGCGCGCAGACTGGCCTTCCGCAGGCCTCTCTTACGCCCCCGCCTCCCTTCAAACGCTCCGTCTGCATAGCGTGGCGCGCCACCCGTTTTGCTGCCGATCCGGAACGATGATGCCGAGTTAAATAAGACAATGAAAACCATTATTCGCGCTATTAGATCGACCCCAATTCCTGCCGTCGCCAACACACGCTCTCTGTCAATCAGAAAAATTCGCAGGCGAAATTCGGTTTGGGAAAAAAATTCCTTCCAATACGCAATTCTCTATTCAATGCGTGCCCGATGAAATAAACAACACGTGTAATCCCGAATTTTAGTGTAGTAAGCTCGACGAATTGTTTAGTAGAAATTTTGGGGAATAATTTACGGCAATGAAAAAAGTACGCCTTTCCTAAGTAAAATCGTTTTGCAAATGCTGATTTACTTTCAAAGCTATTAGCTTTTCAAAGCTGTTATTAGAAATTATCCTTTTAGAGAGGAAGCTAGACGGTGCCTTCCACAATGGCCATCAAAGTTCCCTCAGTACAGGAATGATGTGTCTCGCAGATATCACTCACTGTTCCTGAGAAACGTCTTAGGCAAGTATCACAAACTGGAGGTGATTCTCCACAGAAAAATAAAATATATGTGCGTAAAGTGGCCACAACCAATGCGCAAGAATGAGTATGATTTTCTCATGCCTAGCAGCCCGGATCGAGAATGCCTAGGGTCTTAAGCCCTTTTTACACGGTCGTTTTGCATCATTTTTCGTCGGTACAGAAAAGTTCTGGACCAGACTGGTTATAATTTGTACCAAAATGACGCATGCTTCATTTTCAGGTACGTATTTCATCCAGTTTGTCCACCGAATTTTTGGAACTTTCTCCGGTTTGCAATGCGTGTGGTGCGATTAGTTCCTTTTGTACAGTTTCGATAGCGTTAACTTGTTGAATTGTAATGTGAAGTGATTATGTACGAGTAGTGAGAAGTAAAACATATACTGGGTTCTGTTTCGTTCCGCTCAGTCCTGATATAAACTAACTTAATTTGTTACCATAAATGCTACGTTCGACTGCTTGATCTTCATGTTGCGGCGTCGATATGAACAAATTTCATCACAAATGCGTTCAGAAAACGAAATGACCGTGTAAAATGCTGGTTCTCGTTCATCCAGTTTCGATACCAAAACAGTAGCGCGTAGAAATGAATGTCCGTTTTCCACCCATTTTCTGTGCAGAAAAATGTAGAAAAAAATGACCGTGTAAAAACGAACCTTACAAAGTATTTTATACTATTCAACTAAATATTTGTGATCTATCTTTATTTATCTATCGTGCATCAAGGATGGAACACTTGATTGAGAGCTGAGCTCCCAAGTGGGTACTATAGATGCACTATGTTTGGTACGTAAATTGGTGATTCAGCTGTCTGCTCAATCTTCTCGTTTCCTGCAACCCCCGCATGATTGGAAATCCAAAAGAACACAAGATTGAAATCATTAAGAAAAAGCTGGTGTATCAGACTCTGGACTGGTTTGAACACTGGGATTAGGTGCGCAGGAGGAGGAGCGAACTCAGGGCGACTTCACTGGAAAGGGCAGACATATCAAACGAAGTCTTCATTCTTCCTGATTGCATGTGCAGATAAATAAATAAACGTTAGGTCAGTGGCCCGTTTCTTAGGGTACTGCCTGATATTGATAGCTGAAAAGTACTGTCCACAGCAGCCGACCACTGCAATTCTCCTCTGGACAATGGCTGAATTAGATACACCTGTTGTTCAAATTTCGCTACCGTTGGAACTCTAACCCTAGAACTTTCCGTTTAGTTCAGGAATTCCAAACCATTTTCTTATATCGACCCCTTTTAAAAGAAAGATTTACATCATCGACCCGCTTGACTTTTTTCAAGGATATTCAGCATACACAATGATCATTAAACAAATAATTGCACAAAATGACTTGAAATGGTTTATTAGCTTTATATATTATTATTATTATTATTATTATTATTATTATTGTACTATTATTATTTTGAATTACGAGAAATATAAACAAGTATTATTATATATTAAGAATCCTTGTAGAAGAAAATAATCCCATTTGTATTTTTTGTAAACAATATAATCTTGATTGTATCTATCGGATGCCGGTGCATATTCGGCTATTAACCCCATGAACATCACTGACCCGCATCAAAATGCTATCAACCTCCCTGGGGGTCGATACCGACCCGTAAGGGAAGTACTGGTTTTGATGATTCCCCCTTTTTTTCGTGTTAAATGTTTTTTTTATGTACGACTGGGGATAATTAACTAATACCTTTTATTTTGAGCCGATGTTTTATAAATTCATTTTATAAACCGAGGGGATTGGTGGTCGGTGCCCAGAGTGAGACGGTGGCGCTCTGAGAGCGCTGACGTAAAGGATCTCGCTCGTCAGCCGCAGTCCAGTGCCACCGCCCGCGATCTCCTTAGCTTCTGCCGTTCGTCGCATCTGGCGCAGCGGCTTCTGCGCATCCAACGCTTTTACTGCGCTCGTTGCATCCATCAGCCCCCTCCCCCTCACGGCCCCCGCGCCCGCCATTCCGGAGCGCTGCCTTTCGGAGAAGAGGAGGTGGCGCCGGAAACATGCGGCGTTCCAAGGAAAGCAACGGGCTGAGTTGCGAGGTGATCAGAAAGAAGAAACGCTTTCTTCCCTCTGAATATTGTTTCTTGTATTTTCTCTTTTTAGCTTCTTACGTATTTTACGAAAATGACATTGATTTAAATGAACAACTTTAAAAATTCAGAAGCGTCCATGGTACAATTCACAGACATAAAAAAAATAGTGGCGTTACAACAGCACATACTTTCGTACATTATTTCTAACTTTCGCAATTTTCGAAAATTCAGAATATTCAACGGGTAATGAGACATGCGCCATTCTTTTAAGAGTTTCCTACTCTCTTCAAGGATAAAGTTTAATCAAAACATTTGGTCCTGTTTTTGAGAAAAGTTCGAAAATGTTGAAATTCATGTTAAGTATCTCCAAAATCAAAATATATATCTTAAACTAACAGTCTTGAATTAGTTTAGATCAGGGCTGTCCAACTTAGAAGGGCTTATGGGCCACATATCAAATTCTAGTTAAGCCGCGGGCCGCACCGTAATTTAAGTTGGTGTTTACCCTAACTACTGAGATTATACTGAAACAAATGTATATTAGATACGACTTTTATTCAACATATTTAACGATTAATGTACATACGAGAAAAGTAATTTATCATTCAATGAAAATAACATGAATTGTGCAATTGTTCAGTGAAAATATTGAGGACGTTCAGCTTCATTCACCAACAAATTTATGTCCACTTTTAGCTTCGTTGTAGCCAGTCTAATTAAGTGACTAAGTGTAAAATCAGTGAAGCTACTTCAATTTTTATTTTTAATAAAATTCATAGTTGAAAAGAGAAGAATCAGGTAGCGCAGTTGGACGAGTCAATGTTGCAATGGTAGGGGGTGGACGCCTTTCGGAATTCACAATGCAAGCGCAAACGATTTAACGAACAATACAAAGCATTATAATACAATTTATATCAGCCATCTCGTATAAGACCACTAATGTTGAAAGTTATTTCACAATGCGTAACAGAATAACTAAAACAAACGCATTTGGTTTGTGTAATACAATTTTTTTCAAAGCTGTTGCGGGCCGCAGAAATGCCACAAAAATGTCCTGTGGGCTGCATGCGGTCCCCGGACCGCCAGTTCGAAAGCCCTGGTTTAGACTGATAGGCCGTTTTGGTGAAAATCCTCTCAACAGTTTATGCACTAGCATTGACCAGAGATGGATGGACGGACAAAGGCGTTTTGTCAATTTTCCGGTGTTAAGGACCCACAAAACAATTCTATGCAACGTATTATAGAAAGTAATTTACACTGGTTGAGGATGCTCACGACATCAACTGATGTCTCTGCTGCGCCTCGGACCGATAGGTCTAGGGTTTGAGTTCCGACGGTGGCAGAATTTTCGACACTACCTAAATAGCTAGGTCGGGTTCAGCCGCTGTCTGGAGGAGAATTCTAGCAACCGCGACCGCTAGAATCTCTAATCGGTAGATTTTCGCACTGATCTGTGGTTTTCCGTTGTTCCTCCGATCAATACCAGGTGGCAGTCACCTAACAAGCGGGCCACGGACCGCGCGCGATTTTTCCTTCTTCTTCCTTGTCCTATTCTCACCCTTTAATTAGACGTACACGCACTACGCCACCACACATTTGGGACAGCAGTCGGAAGCTTAAAAGCTTGTCCCAACTTCCACCGCACGATTACAATACTTTCTCTCTATTACGTACGTAGTAATGCGAGGATGTAAAAACTAGGAAAGAAACACGGGTAAAGTTTTTCAATAGAAGTAAAGCTGTTCCAGTACTAATTTAAGAGATGAAATAAGAGCAAATCCAAAATACAGGAAGCAGAAATGACGTGTATGAGCAACTTTCTTAGACAAATCTAACAAGAAAAAAGTGGTAATAAGACATGGATTAAAAGTTTAACAATTACTGGATAAACTGAGAAGAAACAAACGTAGGTAGTGCAAACATCTAGAAAGAAGAGAGCTGGATGCTGGGAACTTGCAATGGCTTATTGATCTGCGGGAAGAAGTGAGTTTGGAAGATTAAGACCAAACTGATCAACGGAACAAGTTTATTACGGGCTAAACTTTAGAGTGAAGATGCATCTCTCTCTGTCTCTCGTCATGTTCTCCTTCTGTCCAGTGATGCACGATCGTTTGTAAATCTGATTTGAAACACTCAATTATGATTGAGCAAATCTTGAAACGGAGATAAATAACGACTTTTTACTTTCCCGTATACGTATGTATACACGGAGTGATATACGTAGTATAGGGAAAGTTATGTAATGCTGCACGAAAAAATGGCCAATTTTCGGCGGAAAAAAATTCATTGCCGGGCCGTGAAAACGAATAAGTGGATAAAACCACTTGCTAAATTAAGAAAAAAATCCCCTATCACGTGGTGTAGCCAGAAACCCTGTTTTATAGGTCCTTGATACCGAAAAACTAATTGAAAGGAAAACGTCCGTCTGTCCGTCCGTCCGTCCGTCCGTCCGTCCGTCCGTCCGTCCGTCCGTCTGTCTGTCCGTCTATGAACACTGCTAGCGCCTAAACCATACGTACGATTTCTTCCAAAATGGATATTCCCCGGTCGATCTAATTCTAGTCAAAGCTTTGAGATTTTAAAAAAGATTCTTCAAAATTTGGGGGTACTTTATATGAAGCCCCCCGGGGATTTTCAACATTTTCTCAAAAACGGCTCCAAATTTTTTCTTTAAATTTCTTTTATGAATAGAGGAAAATACACTTTTTCACATGGCATAGGTCCGATTTTCATGTACAGCTCTGAATTTTCGAAAATTGTGAAAGTTTGAATTCTTTTCGGCGTCTTTCTGCAACTACAAAATTGAAGATAGAGATTTTTTCTTCAAATTAAATTTGTTCTGCATATTGAGTTCTTTAATAAAGGTCATGTAAATGTTTCTCAAAAGTTTGGTAGTTTTCGTGCAATATTGCGTGTAATATGTACAATTTTAAAAAATGACAAAAACAAGAATTTCTCAAAAACGGCTCCAAATTTTTTCTTTAAACGTTTGGTAAGGATAGTGTTAAATGTACTCTATCAATGACATAAAAGCCATTTTGGTCTATCGGTTGGTTTTTTCAAAAATTACCAAAATGTAAATTTTTTTACTTGTCTCTCACGTCGTTAATATTTACATTATCGGCGATTTGTTCACATTATTATATTTACGAGTATATATGTTTTAAATAATGTCAAGTAAAGTTTCTCGAAAACACAACCGTTTTCTGTGAAAAGTAGCTCAAATTTCGGCATTTTGAGAAATGCTCAAACGCCATTTTCTCATATATGGCTGCAATTTTTTTCTTGAAACTTTTGTAACAGATAGTGATAATTACACTCTTTGATATGACGTTGAGTTTATTTTGAGTTATTTTTTTGTTTTTTCAAAAATTATATAAATGTAAATTTTTTGAAAGATCTCTCACATCTTTAATATGCACATTATCCGCAATTTGTAAAGATGATTATATTTGTGAGTGTAAGTGCTTCAAATAACTTCAAATAAAGAATTTTGAAAACTCAAAAATTATCTGTCAAAATGAGCTTCAAATTTCGCATTTTTAGTAGCGCTAAAACGTCATTTTCTCTTAAACGCCACATAATTTTTAAAAGAAAATTGCGATTTACGGCTAGGTTTTTGTGTTCTTTAATATTATAAAGTTAATATTTTCGTTCTACCAATAGGAAACCGAAAAATTAAGAAAATGACACAAAAGAAATGTACGTTTTGCGGTGATAGATGGTAGCTGGCAAGAAAGAGTATGTGGCAATTCCGAATAGCTAGCGAAGAACCAAGGAAATAGAAAACTAATACGGGAAAGTCTGTGCCATTCTGTAGCACCACTATTCTCCGTTCGCCCTAAGAAAAAAGTGGATATAAACAATAGCACGTGCTCTGAGATGCTTGCCATTGGTTAGTTGACACGATACCGCCTCAGGCGTGTTCATGTGCCTAAGAAAATAGTTTTCGATTTAGTGGCTCATTTCTCTCACGAAGTTAAAATTCCAGATGAAACTTACAATCTAGAACTCAGATTCCAAAATAAGGAGACCATTGTTCCCACGCTTGCCCTTCAGGAAAAGCAGTTATCGATGTCGGTGACAGTTATGTGTCCAGCGCCTGATTGGTATCAGCTCTAGCGGAAAAAATGATTCCGTGCGAACCGAGAGGCGAACTCACCCCACGCACGTGCAGTAGTAACCGGAGCTGTTGATTTCTTAAGAACTGATGACAGACGCAGGTTCGGTCACGCACGATGGATGGCAGGCGAAGCGAAGCAGATCAGTTTAGAGATTTTTGTCAAGCAGTTCGGAACGTTCGCTTAAAGACGGCGGAGTGCGGTCCAGGTCATTCCGTAGTAAAACACCACAGCTAAAAACTATTACGGAGTGGTGAAAAGCGTGTGGTATTAAACGTTTTAAATATATTTTTGCATAAAAAACGGACTTTCGTATTATGAAAATCGCTGAACTGACTGCAGAATTTACCGGAATATCATCTGTTTCAGCCACGGAAGGACTTGAACCTCTTCCTCAAGCAAAATGATCGTAAGTAAATTGTTTGCATGATATTAAAGAGTTAATACAGTCAAAATATAATTTCGATATTGACATTCGCTTCCTCCTTCCTTCTCATAATTTTTTTAAAATTTAACTTTGCAACCTGGTAGTTAAGAGTGATTTGATTAGTTTTACTATCAAGTAGTTTCTGTTAATGTGTGTAAAGATGCGTTCTCGGAGCTATTAGAAATGTTAATATTCCCCTACTGCTCTGCAGATGTCGGGTTCTCTTTTCGAGCGATCACTGACTATACCGAGCGCGCGTGGCCGAAAGTAGTGCGAGCGGAATCGACGATAGAGAATCGGAGCAAGGCGGATGAATACACCGGCTTTGTTTACATCAGCTTTTTTCTTAGGGAATAGTTAAGCTAAGGAAATACTTGTTGCTTGATCTCCCGTGCAATATTGAAATTCAGAACAGGAAATGGTGTCATTTTTTAAGTTTAAAATTGAACCTTGATTACATATTCTTTACGCATGTTTTTTTGTGTGAATAAATTTTTATAACGATACAGTTGCTTTCGTACTTCCATAGAATTATTTACCTGAGTTCATTTGAGAATTATTCGCGAAGAAGGATCTCTTGGATTTTCGTGTTTGAGGCAGTCCGTCTTTCTGAATGCTTTGCAGCTCACCTTTCTCTGTCAAAGGGGTCGTCGTAGCTTCAGGGCGAACGAGGTGGAGACCGAAGCACGAGGGCGACCCCCTGCTAGGGCAGAGATGGAATCCTACGGTAGGCGACCATCGGGTCCGTCGCTGGCGCACATGTATCGAGCGAACGTGCCGCACCGCGCCGTCCACCACCTACCACCCACAACCACCGCCCGCCGCCCGCCGCCCGCCGCCCACCACCTCCCGCCTGCCTCCCCCACTCTCTGCTTTCCGCACAACACCCATCGGCCTCCGCTCAGCGTTCACTGCCCATCGCACACCATTACCTTTTCTGCCTCCTCCCACCGCCCAACACCCACTGCTCACTACCCGCTAACCTTCACCTGCCTGCCCGGCATCTTACCTACCGCCCACCCCAGCGCCGCGTCGCCGTCAGCTCAGGTCAGGTCAGGTCACTCCCCACCTCATGCTGGGCGCCTTCGCCCATCGCCCACCGCCCGCGCGGCCTGTGCCGCAGCACCGCTTCGTCAGCCCGTGCCGCCCTTCGCTCCGCCCCCGCCGCCGCCGCGCCCTGATCTCGCGATACCATCGGCGGCCGGCGCCGTCGGAGCCGAACCGTGGCGGGCAGGGGCGGGTGCGAATTTGCATACGAAAACGACCGCCCGGTCCTCACTGCAACGCGGGCGGCGGGGGCGGGTGTGGAGGCCGCTGCGGCACTCGACCTGCTGAGGTGAGCGAGGCCAGGGCAATGCGCGTCTACGAGGTGAGAGCATCCGAGGATCTGGCGAGTCATGCGTAGAAGTAGGAAGAGATGTTTTATATCTTTTCAGAATTGAATTGTTGAGAAACCAACTAACAGATACAATCCTGTAAGTTCAGTATACTTGAAGCAATTAGAGATGACATTGAAAACTAGTGGTGCTACAACAGCACTTACTTTCCCATATTAGAGGAAACAGCTAAGTAGTACTGTAATATTGCACTTTATACGCTACTAACATCTTCGCTTGGAACTCACTATTTCCATTGCAGTGTTGTCAGAACTATGTAACTTCTACAACTTCACAAAAATAGAATGCAAAAGTTTTGTAACCCTATATTGGAAAAAGAAGCCTGATACCCTGGAAATATAGAAATGCCTTCCATTGGGCCATGATTAGGGAAGAGTATTTTAAAACCATGCAACAAATTCTCTACTCACTACAAATGGTACAGCATTTGGTGCAAAACTAAATATTTGCCTGCAAATATCAACATAAATTAGACAATTATAACTCCTTTTCATACAGCTCCATTAGGTCACAACAATGACACTAATTTACAGATATTCGCGAGCGCAAAGTGAATTCCATTGTTGCAGACCTTGCATTGTCGCTATTCTGAGAGCTATTAATTCTTTTTACTTATTTCAAATATTTCAAAATAAACAATTTCTAAAATATTAATGTGTAAGTCTATAACAAAGTTCGAATGTAAGAAACGAAGAAAGAAATAATATACAAAATTGCACATTCTAATTTACGACGCATCCAGCTGTCCGAAGCGCAGTAAATTTACAGCGGCCTATTACGTTTGTCACAAAATTGAAGAAAAACTACTCGTATTTTGAAAAAATTAAGCATGACCGTATTTATTTTATTTATTTTTTTGTCAATATTCGGAAATGCCACATACTCTTTCTTGCCAGCTACCATCTATCACCGCCAAAAGTACATTTTTTTTGTCATTATCTTAATTTTTCGATTTCCTATTGGTAGAACAGAAACATTAATTTTAGAATATTAAATAACACAAAAACCTAGCCGTAAATGGCAATTTTCTTTTAAAAATTATGTGCCGTTTAAGAGAAAATGGCGTTTTAGCACTACTAAAAATGCGAAATTTGAAGCTCATTTTGACAGAAAATTTTTGAGTTTTCAAAATTCTTTATTTGAAGTTATTTGAAGCACTTACACTCACAAATATAATCATCTTTACAAATTGCGGATAATGTGCATATTAAAGATGTGAGAGATCTTTCAAAAAGTTTACATTTATATAATTTTTGAAAAAACAAAAAAATAACTCAAAATAAACTCAACGTCATATCAAAGAGTGTAATTATCACTATCTGTTACAAAAGTTTCAAGAAAAAAATTGCAGCCATATATGAGAAAATGGCGTTTGAGCATTTCTCAAAATGCCGAAATTTGAGCTACTTTTCACAGAAAACGGTTGTGTTTTCGAGAAACTTTACTTGACATTATTTAAAACATATATACTCGTAAATATAATAATGTGAACAAATCGCCGATAATGTAAATATTAACGACGTGAGAGACAAGTAAAAAAATTTACATTTTGGTAATTTTTGAAAAAACCAACCGATAGACCAAAATGGCTTTTATGTCATTGATAGAGTACATTTACCACTATCCCTACCAAAAGTTTAAAGAAAAAATTTGGAGCCGTTTTTGAGAAAATTTTGTTTTTGTAATTTTTTAAAATTGCACATATTGCACGCAATATTGCACGAAAACTACCAAAATTGTGAAAAACATTTAAATGACCTTTATTAAAGAACTCAATATGCAGAACAAATTTTATTTCAAGAAAAAATCTCTATCTTCAATTTTGTAGTTGGAGAAAGACGCCGAAAAAAATTCAAACTTTCACAATTTTCGAAAATTCAGAGCTGTACGTGAAAATCGGACCTATGCCATGTTAAAAAGAGTATTTTCCTCTATTCATACAAGAAATTTAAAGAAAAAATTTGGAGCCGTTTTTGAGAAAATGTTGAAAATCCCCGGGGGGCTTCATATAAAGTACCCCCAAATTTTAAAGAATCTTTTTCAAAATCACAAAGCTTCGACTAGAATCAGATCGACTGGGGAATATCAATTTTGAAGAAAATCGGCCTGAACGGTTTAGGCGCTAGCGTTGACCACAGACGGACAGACGGACAGACGGACGGAATGCCGTCAATCGATTTTTAAGTATAAAGAAGCAGCAAATCATGGATTTTGACCACACCACGAGATAGAGGATTTTTTTTCTTAATTTAGCAACTGGTTTTATCCACTTATTCGTTTTCACGGCCCGGCAATTAATTTTTTTCCGCCGAAAATTGGCCATTTTTTCGCGCAGCATTACATAACTTTCCCTATACTACGTATATCACTCCGTGTATCCGTACGTATACGGGAAAGTAAAAAGGTCGGATATTAGAAAATGCATTACTACAGAGGTACGACTGTTCAAAACCACAACAAATGTGAGGTTATGTCCCATGTTTACAGTATGTTTTGTACTATTTTCGACCATTTCTTCTGCGACTTCATTCCGTAATTTCCTGCTTTTGTTCCTGTTGTGAAATCTGGAATTCGATGTCTTCCTCAGAGCATCTCATTCGTGTACAAGTGAAACCAGCTTTTCAACATCCATCTCCGGCATCTCAAATCGACCGAATAAATCAAATTCATTTGATATCGGTCTGCCGATTTCGAAATGTCATTTTTATAACGTATCAAACAAGTCTCATATTACACATAGCTCTCATCTTTAATTTCTTCGCCTCCATTAGATGTCATTCGCTTAATAATTTGAAGACAAATATACGATGCAGTCGAATGCAACGTAACTATTATCGTTTGACAGACTCCTATATCAGTTGCAAGTCCTTATCCTTCTAGCGTCATAAATAGAACACAATTAAACGAACACATGTTTTGCCACCTTTGTGTCGACATTTCCCCTTGAATGTTTTTCAACCTCTGACGTTGGGCGATGGAGACGATTGTTTAGTCACGGTACTAAAGTGAAAAGTGCAATACACAGAATTCACTCAATTGTCGGGTCACGTATGTAATCACATACACAGCATTTTAAACAACCGATCTGTCGATCTTAACCCTGCAATGCTGCAATGCAGTCACGATCATTTACGTTCATCCACTCCACACGATGTTCCACTACATGATGAGCACATGTGTTGCGCGGTCCGCCATTTCATCGAAACCATCGCCTGACTTGGTAACTTCGATTGCCCCTCTCGTTTGAAGCAAAACATTCATAAGGCAAGTGCACACTTATTTGACACATTTATTTTTGATTTTCTACTGTATATTCTAGGGAACATTATACTTAAATTTCACAGAATTATTTTTATTACTCATGTTTTTAAAAAGTTCGAGGAGGAATGTGTACCGCGGACTTGCAGTCAACCAGCGACTGAATACCCGGATGGTAATGTTTACATGCAATTCACTCTTTCCTTGGATATGGAATAACTGAATTAACCCGGCATTGCCCGAGTAATTTATTTATCCCCCTTCCGTCTCCACTCTATAGGGCTTCGATCAACGTCGTCTCCCGAAAACATTGCCCCGCATTGCAGTTTTCCAGTAACACACTTTGCCGGCAATAACCAATTTTCGAGATAACGTTCGAGATAACGGACACGAAACGCTCAATTGTTCGTTCTTAGATAGATAGATAGATTTATTAGTTCGCTTTGAGCTAATGCTCGGTGGCAAACATGACAACAATTAGAATTAGAACAATAACAACCATAAACAATTATAATTACCATTAGAATTAGAGGATGATATCCTAGTTCTAATTAATTTCTAGTTATCTCTAAATTGACTACTAGTTTCACTAACACTTCACTTCACTACACTACACTTCACTTCACTGTATAACGCTAATATACAATAATAATAAAATAACAAAAACTATATACAATAATAATAATAAATTAAGAATTACACCAAAGCTAAAAGCAGTGTTAATAATGGTGATATTTATATCAGTAATAATAATAATAATAATAATAATAATAATAATAATAATAATAATAATGAAGGTAATTGTCTCAGTATTGATAGTAATCTAAATAGAATCGTCTCCTGTATTATTTCAGTAGTATACCTTTGGGTTCCGGCTCTCACACGCAATCAATCTTTATAAATGAGGGCTCTAAAGAAAGAGAATTTCACGGAGACTTGACGAATTCCACTTTGACTTTAAAAATATGGATGATTTCTTTAAAAAACGAATCGAAATATTCATGTAAAATGCAACCCGCATCACATTTCAACTTATATTCGCAAATAACTCATAAACAAAGCATTTTAGAGCCTTAAAAAGTAAAATTTTGAGGCCAAAGGCCTAGAAGTAACGTTTTTCATACCATAATCTACAAGATGAGACATTCTTCAATCCATTCAATTAATTTTCGGTTCCACGTTTCAATACAATCAAGGCCACCTCAATATTTCAGCCCTTCCTGCTGGTAGCAATTTTTGTGGCGACACGCTTAGAAGGCTTAGATTCCTCAAATCTTATATTTACGCTTTCTGTATACACCGTGGTTTGTGCAGTCTGATTGGGTTTATTTCCATAATCATTAATTCAAGATTTGCTCTCCAGCAACAACTAGAAGTACTATTACAGTTGCTTGATACCTATGAAGATTGTTTCTTATGCGTGTAGTGAAACTATCCAATTAACATTTTTTCATGGTCTATAAGGGCTGTGTACTTAATTGTGGAGGGATGTGGATGTTCAGTGAAGAGTGAAGACTGTGTTTGAGTTTTACCTGTTCCAATATTTTGTTATCATTCGATGAAATTTTCAAGTCAACGGGTTCAGACACGTAGCTTTCTCAAAAGTAAAAGATAATATTTTTGTGACTATCACGAAAAACCAAAACCTAATTGACAAAGAATATTGAATAATTACTTCAAATGTCTTTAAGTAAGTGTTGGGAATTGTTCCAAGCAAATTCTCCATGATATTGAATAAATATTTATTGCAAATTTCTTTTACACATCAATTGCATTGTTTTTTTATTTGTAATTGTGTTAGTACATTGCAAGTTACCTTTATAGATTTTTAAACAAATAAACACGTTTCGTTAACTACTTTCCCTCTTAGAATGAATTTAGAAGGATAGGGATGAGTGTGGGGTCTAACATGCGAGAGTTCTCACACGGGTACGCAGAGGTAGTGGGGGAAAACTTGTGCTATGGCACAACACAAAGAACAAACTTTTTAAAGTAGCTCAAGTAAAATAGCTTGAAATAAATGGAAAACCAAAATCAGAACGCCTACAATACTACATGAATCAATTAAAAATCAACTAAATTTAAAATTATAGAAAGAATAGTGCAAGTCACAACAAGACAACTGCCAACGATCGCAGTCCAAACGCACGATTTAAATGTTGGCGGTATCTGGAAGTATGTACACCAACTCCCATCTGAAAACTCATATTGTAAATAAAACACTGATATTAAACTCAAGGTATCGGTTCGTTAAGATATTAAACATGCAAACATCGTTTGAGCAACATTCCCATGTACCGAAGTGAAGCCTAAGCCTACTAAATTGTTTCTAATTGCAACAAATGGTATTAAGTACTCAAAGGTGAAAACATAAGTTTGCTTATTTTTTGGCTCGGAATTGTTTTTCTTGAGGTACGTAAGGACGCAGAAAATAATTCAATACTTTTTAGTACACAAATAATTTTTCAATTTTCTCATTCCAGCAAGCTGGCATCCTGACTCTCCAAAACCCACTCTGTTCTTCATAACAAATCAAGGAAAGTTAAGTAGTATTGCAATGAGTAGGACTGCTCTTGCCCGATCCGGTATTTTCGTACTACTTTACTTGGCTTTCTCAAGAGTAAAAACCTTTTCAATTATTTGACTATCAAGGAAAGGGAAAAGCTAACTCTCAAGGAGGATTGAAACATTTTTTCAAATGTTGTTTTGAAAGAAGTATGTATTGTTCCAAGAACATCTCTCTATAATGTTGAATAAACTTTAATTGAAAATTGTTTCGAACATCAATTGCATTGTTATTTTGTTTGATATTCTGTAAGTACATTAATAGTTCCTCTCCTTTATGGAAAGGATAGACAAATGGATAGGGAAAGGGTGGGATTTAACATGCGAGAGTTCTCGCACGGGTACGCTAGTTTAGTATATTTTTAAATTTGCCTACATTAGAAGGAAGAGCCTCTTAGTTGTGCAAGAGAGAGAACTTAGTTGTGCAAAAATGTGAGAGCAATCTCTACACTAGATTAAAAGTCCTTGTGTAACAAACATCCATCCAATTTTACTTTCTCGCGCTTAAAAAGAAACTTTTTAAGAAAAGAAAGTTATTCAGAAACTGGATCACACTTTGTTTTTTATTTTTATTCAGATTTTGGGTTGCATGTTTTAACTAAAAGAACTTCACAAGTGTTATCACAATATTGTATTTTCCACACTCAATTGCCTGAAGAAGCGGCCGAAAAATGGGTCGCGAAAAGTTGCAATGTTTTCATGTGTTGAAGTTTTTTATCAAGATTAAATGTGATATTTTATGAAGAATAAGTGTTTCATTTGAACTATTTTAACCCCCCTTTCTATATTCTCTAATTGGTTTTTAACTGACTAATAAGTGATTGTCTATAATAAACAGGATACTAAAAATCTGAAAAGGTTATGTAATGCTGCGCGAAAAAATGGCGAATTTTCGACAGAAAAAGTCTCATTACGGGGCTCTGGTAACGAAAAAGTGGATAAATCCAGTTGCTAAATTAGAAGTAAATCCTCTAACACGTGGTGCACTCAGAATCCATGTTTTATAGCTCGTTGATTCTGCAAAATCGATTGACGGCAAAATATCTGTCCATCTGTCTGTGAACAACGCTAGCGACTAAACAGTTCCGACGATTTTATTGAAAATTGAAAATCCCTGATCGATCTAACTGATGTCGGGGCACCTTTGAATTTGAAACCGAGAATCTAATTTTGCGGGGTTCTTAACATGAATCGCCTGGAACATTTTCAACATTAAAAAAACGGTGCCAGTTGATGGATAGTCTGAAGAACGTTTAAGAGAATGACACAGGTCTCATGTTGATTGAAAATTCTAAATTTTCGACCATTGAAAAAAATCAAAACATTTTTCGGCGTCTTCCTACAACTACAATTATGAAGATACAATTTTTTCCTTCATAAAATGTGGTCATCAAAAACAGATCTTCCAATAAGGTCATGTCCATTTTTTCAAAAACATACATTTTTTTTGCGAAATTTTATGTCAAACGTAGGCAATTTTCATTTTCTTTAAACGATTTTTCTTAAAAAACCCACATTTTTAAAATTAAATTTGGACTTTAGATAGCGTAATGGAAGCTTAAGAGAATGGTGCAGGTCTCATATTCATTGAAATGCCTGATTTTGCAAAAATTTAAAAAAGTCTTCATCTTCTTCAAATAAGGTCACGTTAAATATTTCGAATAATATATAAGAAATTAATTAAAACAATTTGAAATATCTGTTATTTAATTTTAATTGTTGTTTCATTATATCTGTTATTTCATTTTAAATTGCGTTCTTTAATTGTGTTAAATGTGAAAACGAATAGATGAGCGGTCAGTGTCGGTAGAATATTACAATACAATAGTGTTTAATAATAATTACATGTTCTTAAATACACTGCATACCTTATAAATGAATTCAATGCCAGAAATATATTTTTATTTTCTGGCGCTTTTTCATTTAAAGTTTTGAATAAAAAATCTATAGCTTGAAACTTTAATTTTCGCATGAAATGTTCTACAATTTCAAATGAGTTTTACAAAAAATAATGACTGAGATGTGTTAATACGGAGAGAAATTGTGGTACAAATAATTTTACATAACCATTACTAACGGCGAGAAAGTACGTGCTGTTTCATCACCACTAGTTTTGTATTAAGATTTTGTCTTCTTAAATTCTTACATTGTTGTCTAAAATAATTATTAAAATTATTTTATTTTCCTTATTACATTTTACTTTGGAGGATTAAGATGATGCTTCAAGCGATTGGAGAATCTGTGAAAATTCGGATTCAGGTATGAAACTAGTGGAGTTACAGAATGGCACAGATTTTCTCATAGAAATGTTTTCTAATTTCCTTGGTGTGGGCTAGCTTTACAGTCTTTCCTCCTCCTCTTGCCAGCTGTCATCTATCGCTCACCAAAATACTTTTTTTGAAGTTTTCTCAATTTTTGCTTTTCCCAACTGTGTATTAGAAATATTACTTTTAAAATATTAAAGAACTGTAAAACCCCGACATAAATATAAATTTTCGCTGAAAAAATTGTTTTTAAGAAAAAATCGTTTGAGCCCTAGTTCAAATGTGAAATTTGAAGCTTTTTGGTTTTTGAAAAAACAAAAGAATACAGCTAAATTTTTTAATCTCACCTTAAACAGTGCTATTCGTGCAAAAAGTTTGATGCAAAAATGTGGAAATGCTTATGCGAAAATGGAGTTTTTAGTATTTATGAAAATGCGGAATTTTCAGCTCATTTGCGCAAGAAATGTTGAGTTTTCTAAAAACTTTATATAACATAGTTTAAAGCACATGTATTCATAAATGCAAAAATATAAACAAATTGTCTCTACAGTAAATATTAACGACGTGAGAGACAAATCAATTTTTTCTAATTTTTGAAATAAACAAAAGACTAGAGCAGAATGTCGTTTATGTCATCTTAAAGAGTGCATTTAGTGCAATTTTTATCTTCAATTTTATAGTTATAGCAAGACGCCCAAAAATTTCACACTTTTGGAATTTTCAAACATTTAGTTAACAGTGAAAATCGGACCTATGACATCTTTATAAATGGATTTCACTCCATTCTCACGAGCTTTTTGAAGAAAAAATTTGAGATACTTTTGAGAAAATTGTGAAAATGTCCATGGAGCATGTAAAGTACCCCCAAAAATTAATCAATGCTTTTCAAAATCGCAAAGACTTGATTCAGGTCAGATCGACTGGCTGTTTGGAAAAAATCCTACGCATGGATGTGGGCGAAAGTATTGTTCACATATACCAGACGGAAAGACGGACGGACATTTTGAAAGAAAAAAACACTTTTTCGGTATCAGGGGCTCCGAAAACACGTATTTATGTAGAAATCTAAATCGATATTCTGCAACATTATATGATTTTCTCTATACAAGTATATTGCTCCGTACATATGTAGGAGTACGTACACGAGAAAGTAACTACTGTTGCTACAAAATGGCACATACGTTTTCGTATTAATTTTCTATTTTCTTTGGTCTCGGCTAGGTATTCGGACTTGCCACATTCTCTTGCCAGCTGCCATCTATCGCCATCTAAAGTACATTTTTTTTACATTTTTCTAATTTCTCAGTTCCCTAACAGTAAAATGAAAATACTATTTTAAGAATATTAAAGAATAGTAAAATCTCGTCCTAAATGCCAATTTTCTTTGAAAAATTTGGAGCCGTTTTTAAGAAAAAAGCGTTTAAGCCCTACTGAAAATGAAACACATAAGCCCACAAATACAAAAGTGTTTACAAATTGCGGGAAACGTGCATTTAATGGCCTGAGAGATATTTTTAAAACATTTTAAAATACATGAGTGAAATTTTTGGAAAAACAAAAGAATATATCAAAATTAATTTTATGTAATATTAAGCAGTTTAATTAGCACTAACCGCACGAAAAGTGTTTGAGCGTTTCTGAAAATGGTGAATTTTGAGCTCATTTTTACAGAAAACTTTTGAGTTTTCGAGAAACCTTGTATGACATTATTTAAAGCATATGTACTCTGAAATGCAATAATGATAACAAATTGCCGCTACTGAACATATTAACAACGCGAAGGACAAGTAAAAAAACACATTTTTGTAATTTTTGAAAAAAAATCATAATGAAGGAAAACGGCGTTTATATCCTCTAATGACACCTTTCCTACCAAAATTTTCAAGAATAAAATGGAGCCCGTTTAGGAATAGATCTTTTGTTATTTCTTAATAATGAAAATATTGCGTTAAGTTTTAAAAAATATACATGACCCTGATGAAAGAGCTAATTATGAACAACAAATTTCATTTCAAGGAGAAATCTCTACCTTCAATCTTGTTCTTGTGGGAAGACGGAAAAATTCAAACATTTGAAATTTTCGAAAATTCAGAGTTAACCATGAAAATCGGACCTATGCCACTTCGTACAAGTAAGCAATCTTCCTAATTAATCATATGTACATTACATATGTTTATGTTAACTGTAAAAACTTTCATTTTATATATTCAACCATATTCATCTACGAAAGCACGTTTGCCAACCCTATCCTCACATTCCCAGAAACGCTGTTGCCGTTTCACTGCCGACGCTGCCCGTTCTCAGGAACTGCTCTCAAAACGTATTCAATCCTACGCAATTATTCTTTCACCATGAACTTAACCGCATCAGGCACACTACAAATTATGACATTTAATAACTTATGTTTCTATGTAATTTGTTTAATTAATAATTCAAGTTACAACATTCCTCTCAAAAGAATATGCCCGCTGATTGGCCTCGCCAAATTAAGGCGCCAAGCAGTGACGCCTGGCCGCTGCGTGCCTGCACAGACCAGTTGAGAGAACGTAGTCACAAAGTTTAGACGTAGGCGTTCCTCACCCACGTCGCATCATGCTACGCGTGTGCAAAATTGTAATTTTTCCTTCACAGTTCAATGTCATATGACGAACTAGTTAATACCATCAGCTACGCTGTATGGGACTCTTATTTTAAATTCAATGTCATACGATGAACTAACAAGTGCAATCAATAACGTGGCATGGAAATTAACATTTCTCAAGTGAACTGCTGTATGCGTGAACCACGAACTGCGTCTTATGTGTTGTGTAATCCATGTTCTCTCACTGCCATTCTCAACAGCAATTTTGTACAGTTGTACTGTAACTAAACATTTATACGTAACACGGAAGTTAATTCTTGCATTGTACACTTGATTGAACATCTAATTCCCGGTATGGCAACATTGCTACAACGTGGTGCTGCGCGGGCGCATCTGTTGAGTGTTCCGCACCACTTAAGCTGGGCGCAATCTTCAAGCTCGTCAGCACAACCAGCTGATTCGTTCATGCCGATACATAAGCGTTTGTAATCATCAGCATTAACTCTAATACAACAGCCTCACTGTTCATTTAAACTCAAATTCCTAATTTTGTTTGTGCCAAGAATTCAGTTAACAATTTCAGTAACTTAATTCAATTTATAATAATTTCATGTTTAAGTTTAAGAAGCGTAGTATTATTCAACTCCTTGCAAGGAATTGGTTATTGGTGTAACCTGTTGTATGACAGTCTATGATACAATTAAATGTATTCAGTCCACATGCTTTAAAACTCCTTTGTCGTGATGACAGCACTGAAAAGAATATTTTCAGATCCGCGAGACTGGTGACTCGCTCAGCAACAATCAATTCATCACAAGTGGTCCTCCATGTAAGCAGAAACCAGAGGATGTGACAGCGTAATTTGGCCTCGCCTTAACTTTACAAAGTCTGCTACCTACAACGCGCTACAACATGCAGCCACCTTAATAAGTGTATTTTACTATACTCTTACAAGAAATGTAAAAAAAGATGTCGAGCTATTTTTGAGAAAATTTTGAAAATGTCAGTAGGGCTTCATGTAAAGTACCCTCAAATTTTAAAGATCATTTTTTAAAATCGCAAAGCTTCGAGTGGATCCCGATTGACCGGGGAATATCCATTTTGGAAAAAATCGTGTGTATGGTTAAGACTAGTGATTTTCACAGTAGACCGGCCGGCCGGGCAAACATACAGACGAACGGACGGTCGTAAAAAAACAACACTTTTTCGGTATCAGGGGGACCCCAAAACGTGTATTTCCGTTGAAAACTCAATACAGACTTTCCGCAGCATTACATAACTTTCTCCATACTACGCAGACTACTCTATAAAATAAAGTAAAATATTCGTTTTTATTTGGACAGGATTCGTTCTATTTGAACTTTCGTGAGAAATCAGGATTCGTAATTACTGTTTTTACTTCTATTGATCTTTTTTTTCTTTTTAAATTTGGGAACTACAAACATTAAAAAAGTCATCTTTGTACTTTTAGAATTTGTGTTTGAGATGTGTAATGCTTCCTCACCCATCAACTTTGGGGATTAAATTTAAAGAACATTAATATTCATTTCAGTATCTCTAGAAATTAGGGAAGAGAAACATTAGTTTACCATTTTAGTTCGTTTGAGATTCATGATGGATAAACATTAGTATTCGTTACTTCTCTTCTTTTAGGATAATTGTTCAAATAATTTACCCCTCGTCTAATTTTAGGCTTCGAATCGCAAAATGTTTTGGTTCTCGCTCATTGGTACTTCCTGTAAAGTGCAGTGCAGGCAGGAATTAGGGGTGGCGTTGTGCGAGGGAAAGGGAGGGGAGCGGCGCAAGGACGGTGGCGCTGTCAGCGTGAGAGCGAGCAAACAGGTCGATGCGGGAAGGCAGCCTGCCCAACAAATCATGGCCATGGCAAACCTTCCACGCTTCATTCCCCAGGCATTTCGCGTCGTAATAACTTCCTGGGCACTCACCTGCGAAGAAGGATACATCAACGATTCTTTATTTTCTAGTTAATTTTAGGTCAAGTCTCTGTGGTTTTCATTCTACTCATGTATCCAGATGCGCAAGTGAGTTCCTCGATTCCGCGCATGGCGTCATTTCTCAGAACAAGTCTTGGACATGACCGGATTTTTTCTCTGGTAAACACAAGTGAACATTTGATCTTTTGAGAGTAAACGTGCGAAAATTATTTTATCCAAAACGGCTTCAAATGATTTCCTTATTTTTGTCGTGTGTAGCAATGAACAGTAAAGAAAGTGGCGCTGATCCCATTTTCGGAGCATTCTCTGTATTTTTTAAATTGCAGCAATAAAAATAATCGAAATATCAAATTCGAATTTCCTTCGCTGATAGATCGCAAAATGGCAACAAGGTGGTAGGAAATTCTCAGAATTGTTGTCATTGATGATGGTCGTCATGATTGTATGATATAGATAATACTAGTTTTATGAAAGGAAATAGATTTAAGGGAGGAATAATTTTTTTCTTAGAACACAAATATAATTCTTCTACTTTAAAAAGTTTTCATCGCGGAGCACGCTATTTAATTATTGGAAGTTCACTTGAATGCAATCAAGGCAAGTTTGTGTGAAATTATTCTTTATTTTTTGTACTATGAGCTGCAAATAATGTAATATTTAAACATATTCATGTTTGTTTCATTTGTCAAAGTAAGAATTTACTACTTGTCCTGACTATCAAAATAAATGCAGATATGCACTATAGGCGTTGCCTTGTGAATTGGTGGAATTGTACTTTCCCAAGTTATAGCTGAGGTGTTAGTAGGTCCGAAAATGCAATATTACAATATTCCGTAATTGTTTACAATAATACCAGAAAACTTGTGATTTTGTAGCACTTCTAATTAAAAATGTTAAGATTTTACTCAAAATAAATCTGCTACAACTATTTTGAAAAATAGTGTACATGATATCGTTTAAATATTTGATTCTGAAGATCATAGTTTGTTAAGAAAAATATCTTCCTTCAAGATCAGAATAGCGTCGAGAAAAATTAAAATTTTGCAATTTTGAACATTTCAGAGCTCTTAAATTAAAGTGAGATCACGCGATTTCCTCGTACTCTTGGCTGATGCATATCCTCCTCCCCGGCGCTTTACCGCGCCTGTATTTGGGCACCCAGTGCAGCGCATTCGCAGTGTCTCGTGGAGTGCACGTTCCACCTCCCTGGCGAGCAATGTTTGTTTGTTTCCCAACGCCCACCCTTGGCACGTTAGCCATTTGGTGACGCGCTGACCAGTATAGACGTGCAGTTTCCCTCAGCGTGTGGGGATTCGCACGTTCACAATGGTCAAGCGTGTAGATGGCGAAACACTTTTGCTCATTTAGCGTTACGCAGGGAATACGTGTGGTCGACCACGGACGCGAGCAACTTTGTCTCACTGTAAATTTTTATTATAATTATTGTTATTATTATTATTATTATTATTATTATTATTAGGATTCAAGTGATAGGATGATGATGAGAGGATTAGGATGATGATAGGAGGTGGTTGGTGGGGTGATGGGAGGTGTTCGTGGGATTTTGTAACCATCCTAGCATTCGCCTTATAACCAAGGGAAACCACAAAAAGTCCCGGTCAGGGTGGTCGGTCAAGGGATCAAACCAGAACATCCCTATTGCCAATCCAGCGCGCTATGCACTGAGACACTTTGCTCGGTTCTGACGAGCAATGTGTAACCACTCAGGGGGGTGATCAGGAAGCGAAGTTCCGCTCGCATAAGCATCCGCTGGACTTGCATAATTTTTGGTGGGTTATGTGATCACCCCCCAATCTCCCTGCGTTATCGCCCTTGTGTCTAGGGAGAACACTACTCCTCCCACTCAGCTCCCTATTTTTTCGCCAATATTCCCTCCCCCCACGGCCGTCTGGATTTGGATGTGTCCGCCGGAGCCTTCGGAAGCATGGCCGTCAACTGACGACGTTACAATATGCACGAGTTACGAGTTGGTAAGTGAAGCCCCCCTATGTTAAAAAATTAGCAAGATTAAATTTTGCTCTCTGTATCCGGGAATTTCTTGTTGAAACACAGCATAACAAATATATACTTTTCATGGTGTATGTCTGACTTCATGCTTCACGCAAAAACATATCCTCAGATGTCCTCAGGTTGTGGTGGATGATGCGCTGACAAAACACTGATTTTGAGCCGTAAGCAATTAAGAGCGCTTTAACGAACAGATTCAAGATAAGGAGGTCGCGTCATGTAAATCCAATTATCCACGGCGACTTTGGACACCATTTTAAAGGAGAGTTAATTTTCTCTCATAACCCATAAAACGTCAAGTAATAATCTACGGCCATGTAAACGACTCAGCATCGCCTAGATTAGTAACTGGAGCGAGCGACGCTACCGGTTACATAAGCATTACAGAGGGCGACTGTTTGAATGGTCGTTTCTGTCGATTATATTGATTAATTTCAGGGGGATGCCAGAACGGGTCCGCAGACAATGAGCCATACACAGCTCGTGATTCCTACTTTCCCTTCTATCCCCTACCTCATTCTTATGTTCGAGGGATGAATTGAACATCCACCTCTGAATGGCCCATTCGCCGAAAATCTATGAAGACTTTGGGCCCCCATTACGCAGATGTGAGGCGAAGGTCTTAATTGGGATGAAGAGGCGTAGGAAGAAACATCTTCGACAGGCCGGTCAATGACGATCGCTCCCCCAAAAGAAATCTGATAGATGACATACAAAACATTGACCCCATTCACTATTGAATTAGGGCAGATCGCGTGGATCGTTATCGATAGCGACAGGGACGAGGCAAGACGGCGTAGGAATACATATATGAATATTACAAGTTCATTTATAAATGCTACACTAAACTTCTGTGAAAGTTGCAATTTGAAATTTAAGAATCTCTTTAGATCTGGAAGCGTTATCTCGATGTACGGTCGATGTTCACAGTCGAATCATTGCTAACGTAATTTTATTATCAATAGAATTTTAATATCAAAAACTTCAGACTACGTAAATTAACCTCTCCCTGTAACTGAGGGATACTTCTGAGTTCGCGCTCCATCTCATTTGGTTGCCGGAAAATAATATTTTGCTGAGCGATGCGGGGTGTGACGATGCTTAACCGATGGCTCCATTTGGGACCGATTAGGCTTTTAACTAATCATATCGCTGCATCTCATCGATCTGGGTTTTCCTATTCACGGTCAGATAGGGGTGACAGTGCGCCATTTAAATCAATGGAGCTGATGTAAATATCGGTCTCCCGAAGGTGGTTGTGGTCTATAGGTGTTTCGGGTCGATGTTGCAGGAAAATAGATTAAACTAATTGACAATGACAATACGTTCGGACAACCTTAAATTGTTTCTTTTTTTTTTTTACAAAATATCAATTATAATACTACATTGATGTGACAAAGGCATGAAATATCAATATGCAAATAAACAGTTGGCAGCAGTATTGCTTATAAAAGATAGAAAAGGTATAAAATGTAAAAAAATGTACTGGCAGAGCTTTCATTTGTACTCAAGGGATTCATGTCAAAAGATTTAGGACGTGATAGCCTCGCCACGGGAATTAACTGACTTTGAACGCGTAGTGATAGTTGGAGCTAGACGCATGGGACATTCCATTTCGAAAATCATTAGGGATTTCAATAATCCGAGTTCCACAGTGTCAAGAGTGTGTCGAGAATACTTAATTTCACGCATAACATACACCACGGACCAGTGGCTGACAGCCTACACTTAATGACAGTGAACAGCGTAGAGTTGTCAGTGCTAACAGACAAGCAACACTGCTTGAAATAACCACCGACGTACAACGAACGTATGCGTTTGGACAATGCGGTAAAATTTGGTATTAATCGACTATGACAGCAGAAGACCGACTCGAATGCCTTTGCTACCGGCACGAAATCGCCTGCAGTGCCTCTTCTGGGCTCGTGGCCGTATCCATTGGACCCTAGACGACAGGAAAACCGTGGCTTAGTAAGATGAGTCCCGATTTCAGTTGGTAAGAGCTGATGGTAGGGCTCGAGCTGGCGCAGACCTCACGAAGCCATGGACCCAAATTGTCAACAAGGCACTGTGGAAGCTGGTGATGGCTTCATAATGATACGGGTTGTTTTCACATGGAATAGCCTGGGTCCTCTGGTCGAACTGAACTGAACATTGACTGGAAATGCTTGTGTTCAGCTACTTGGAGATCATTTGCAGCCATTCATGAACTTCTTGTTCCCAAACAACGCTGGAATTTTTATAGAGACAATGCGCCATGTTGTTCGCAATTGGTTTTGAAGAACATTCTGAACAATTCGAGCGAATGATTAGATCACTTAGATGGCCCGACAGGAGTTCCATCGTAATAATGGACATAAGGGACATAATCAAGAGGTCAGTTCGTGCACAGGATCCTGCATCTGCCTTTCGTAATTACGGACGGCAATAGAAGCATCAAGGGTCTATATTTATGCACGGGACCTCCAACGACTTGTTGAGCACACGGCAAGTCGAGATGCTGCACTTGGCCGGGCAAAAGGAGCTCCGACACGATATTAGGTCGGAGGCCACGAATTTCGTCACCTTAGAGTGTATTAAACGTGAGAATTATGTCAATGTTATTTTTACTTTCCCTTATACATACGAATATAGTCCAGTGAAATGGTACCTGACCCAGGAAAAAAATTGGAAATTTTTTTCTTGACGGTTATATTTTTGAGGGTGCTGAATTCGAATTTGATGTTTTTCACCTCAAAAAAGGCCAGCTTCACAGGGAAAATCGCAAAAAACCTAAAAAATTCGCCCTTTTTTAGTTTTTCGCGTATATCTTCAAAACTATACGTTCTATCGAAACAATTGTTCTTTACAAAATTAAAGTAGATAATATTTCCTATAAAATACATATATAAACTTTAAATTTATAAAAACCTATGTGCTAGAGTGCGCTGAAAAATGGTCACTTTTTGGACCTTTGGCCGAAGTGGGAGAATAGATCTTTCCAGCTACCTTACCTCGCGGCGGCGCTCTAGTTTCAATTTATCATGCCTGAAAAATGCTATTGTGAACAAATGGTTGCCACTGTTAAGTGATTAACACTCCGATATTTACAGTATCAATAGGGCCGTGTTTGCTCGCGCGGAGTATCTGTAAATCCAAGCCCTAGATATCCAAAATAAGAGGGATATAAAAAAATATTACGACAGTACGTTCTGTACAATACAATAGATTCATCAAAAAATTTTTACCAACAACATGTTTTGTCAAAATGTGCCAAATTATGAGTAATCATTATAGCGAGGGCAAGGAATCAGCGGACAACACCAATTATATCTAATTGCGATGTATGGTCTGTTTTTTAAAAATGTGTTATTTATTTTCTAATTGTGTCTTCCTACAACTACGAAACTGACGAGAGAGATTTTTCCTTCAAACAAAATTTGTTCTCCACAGTGAGTACTTTCATTAAGGTCATGTAATCGTTTTTGAAAATTTTAGTAGTTTTCGCACAATATTGCGTGCAATATGTGCAATTTGAAAAAATTACAAAAACAAGATTTTCTCAAAAAGGCACCAATTTTTTCTTTAAACTTCTGGTAGGGAATGTGTTAAATGTACTCTATGAGAGGACATAAACGTTAGTTTGCTCTATTCTTTTGTTTTTGCAAAAACTACATAAATGCAACTTTTTGATTTGTCTCTCACGTCGTTAATATTTACCTCAGGGGCAATTTGTTCTTATTATTATATTTATGTGCATATGTGCTTTAAATAATGTTGGATAAAGTTTCTCGAAAACTCAACCCTTTTTTCTGTGAAAACTTACTCAAAATTCTGCATATTCAGAAACGCTCAAACGTCTTTTTTTTTTAAATGGCTCCAAATTTTTTCTTCAAACTTTTCGAACGGATAGTTTTACTTGCACTCTTTAGAATTTTATTATACAAACGTAATTTTTTGAAAGATCTCTTAATACGCACATTTCCAGCAATTTTTAAACACAATTGTATTTGTAATTTAAAGTCCTTCAAATTACTTCAAGTGAAGTTTTTCAAAACCTCACAAATTTTCTGCGAAAAATACTTTTCGAATTTTCAGTAGCGCTGAAACGCCATTTTCTTAAAAACTGCTCCAAATTTTTCAAAGAAAATTGCCTTTTATGGCGCAGTTTTACTCTTCTTTAATATTCCTAAAATAATATTTCTTTCTACTATTATGAAACCCAAAAATTAAGAAAGTGTCAAAAAATGTACTTTTGGCGGCGATAGATGGGAGCTAGTCAAAGTATGTGTCAAGTCAAAGTAGATATCCGAGACCAAAGGAAATAGAAAACTGATAAGGGAAAGTCTGTGCCATTCTGTAGCACCACTAGTTTAATTTTGAGCCACTTTCGCATCCAATTATGTTCTGTCATTGCTGTATTTAATAGAAAATTACTAGAAAATATACTCTAACATGATCAACATTTGAGAAATAATTCACGATCGTTTTGCCAAACTACTAGCGATTACACGTTCTCCGAGTAATGGAGCCTTACTAAGTAATTCAACTGCTACGACGGCAGACATCCATTTCGTATGTGGATAGTACGTAGTAAGATCGAAAACAATGTAAGTAACGCATGGTTATCTTTGGTAATGATAACGTGAAATGCAAAGAAAAGCACACGGATCTCCTAAATCTACGGAATCAGGGATTCTAAACAGTAGCACTCCGAATCCTTGGCGGACTTCAGAAATAATTTTACTAATTTAAATTTATAAGTCCAAATATGCTCGTCTTGCGGGTTTAGTTGCACTAAAACGATTTACTAATACTGTTCACTTTTACTTTTATACGTTATTATTATTATTATTATTATTATTATTATTATTATTATTATTATTATTATTATTATTATTATTATTATTGAGGCAAAAACGTAGTGTTTTGTAAATTCATAAAAAGAAGATGTATCATTGTATATCATCAGAATATTCACACAAACTATACTGGATTACTTTATAGTGAAGGGTTATAAAGTTTCTTTTACATTATTGTAATTATTTGCTATGTGAATTTAATTTTTTAGCCACTATTAAAAGCCGTTCTTTCAAAGCATGCCCAGCGTTCTAAAAGTTAAATTTTAAGAACTAGTGCTAGAAGTGAGACGATGCTTAAATGTTCTGAAAAATACGTAAATGCAAAAAAGAAAACATTACTTGTTTGGCAATGTAATGAAACGAAGGTTGCTGACTTGTTACAATTACGATACTACAAAAAAAGTAATTTCTGATGAAACACATAAATAATTTAGATGACATTTATAAGTATTTATGTAAGATTGGTAGTGTGTGTTGAATTAGGCTTCAGGAAAATCCATTTACGAGTTTAAAATAAAATAAATGCAAATAACGAGAAACAATTTCCCCAAATTGTGGAAAGAACCTTTATTTCTTGAAAAGCGGCGCATCTTGCTGGTTCAGTGGTTAGATTTATTGCCTCTCACAGCGGTGTTTGATTAAGGCTGAAATGTATGGATGGTGGAAAATGAAGTGTTTGCGACATGGAATGAAATTTGATTGAAATTCTGGTTAAACGTTCGGCAAAATTAAATTTTCCAACAATTCAATCCTAATCGGATACCATATCCGTAACGCTTTCAAAAATGGATAAACACTATTGATTGTGAGACAGTTGTTGTGTTCTCTGGTGACAAAAATGGTAATCAAAATTTTGTGACAACGCTAGAAGCTAATGGGAAAACAAAAAGAATTTCAAACAATTGAATTGGCGATTTGTAAAGGGATGTAAGTCCTTGTTCCATAGTACTGAGAAAAACAAATACTTAATAACATCCACCTGCATCTGGGTTGGCATCTGAGACATTTTCTCTTCACAAAAGTTGTAGAACTTTTCGTTATTGATTGCTTGGGATACTCTGTAGCTTCAAAGTTACACCGTTTTGACCGTTTTTATACTTTGGACTTATTTTCTTTATGAAACAATTATGAAATAATAAAAATATTTCTTTATTTTTGGACTTTATTTATTAAACAGTATAATCCTAGATTCAATATATAATTATGTGAATTGACATATTGTGCTATATGGAGATGAAAAATATTCTTACTGCATTAATAATATCAGCATCTACTTTCATCAATTTCCACTTAGGTCTGCAGCTATGTGAAAAATGTCTGATAGAAATGGAGATATTCATGTGGGATATATTTTACAATTTTTGAACATCGGTTATTTTCTTTCTGTTGTTGGAAGAACAGCTGAGATATAAACTTTCTTGAAAGGCAAATCTGGCTGGGCGTTCTCTTTTTCCAACATGAACGAGTACTTAACACGCCTATCTATACATGTACTCAAGTGCCACGGGATAATCAAAATATTCTCTATCATATTTGCTTAATGGCGCTTTACTGCTACGTTAGTAGCTTTATTTGGAAAGATTCACACCAGGCTCACAATGAGGACTGCCAGGAAGAGCGAGAGACTTGGCCATCATCTTAAAATAGTCCGATCATCAGGTTTTGAAGTCTGTGATGTCCTCAATGTCCTCAATTATTATTCTCATGAAGCATTTAGACGTTTACTAGCTGATAATACTAGCTCTTCTGTGTGAGCATCAGAAACTAGTCCTAGACTTCTTTCTTTTCCAGTCATTAGAATGTTTAATTGGAAATGGAATAAATACTTTAAGCTGGACAAGTTTCAATTTAACACTGATCCATAGCTTGTAGAATAAGAAAGAAAATGTATATCTCAACTACTTTTACGAAAAAGTGAACTTATTTCCCTTTTTTAAAAACACCGATTACATTTTAGCTCAATCTGGGGTGGGTCAATGGATCAAACTCAAGAGCGTCCAAGCATTGCAATCTTCTTGAAAAATTGTACTCTGAACACTTACACAGCCTTGTGACAACCATCTACTATGAATGAGTCTTTGGAAATTGACTAAGGAGATTACAACGCATCGTAAAACACGTCTCATTTAATAGCGAATTTGAAAAAAATATTTTCAAGGAGATAATGAATAATTTGCGACGAGTCTCCTGAATAGAAGGGTTCTTGGAAAACAATTAATAATATAAAATAATAAAATAAACAATTAAAGGAAAGCCTACTTTGCAGTCTCTCTCGGTTCAAAGATTTCACTGAAGCCATCTTTCAATTTGCTAGGCATTATGCAAAAAATTCTCAAATAAGTTCTATCTTATGATGTGAAGCTATTTTATTTCTTATACCAGTAAATTTGACGTGTGCTTTTATGTGATTGAATTTCAGTAAAATATTATAATTTTAATTAATTAACGAGAAATAAGTATTAGTTTGAATTTTATTTGTTTAAGAGATGTGTTTTGTGAAACATTGTAAAAGTGATTTTCATTCTTTTGATAAACTGTTTTACGTATACCTTCTGGTTGCTGCTTAATATCTCATGAGTGAAAATCCACTCTTGCTGAACAAGGAAAGAATATTTCATTCAAGGCAGCGCCATTAAGGAGGCGAATCTCGATAGTTCGGCGTAAAAGCGGAGCCTTCCCCCATTTAAAATGTAAATTGCCCTGTCGAATTCATAGCTCATAACGGCGAAACAGTATCGGGCGGAGTCCCCAGGCGAGGGGAGAGTTTTAGGGGGCGATCTTTTTCCCGGACGTGGGTGCCGGGGTGGGGGGGTCAGAGGGGAGGGAGCAGAGCAAAGAAGTGGGGAAATGACTCGCAGTGGCTCAAACTGGGCCAGTAGGTCCGCGTAGTAGAGAGATCGATGGGAAAAAAACCTGTTACCAACAAATGCGCAATGTTTTGGATAAATCCGGACTTGGAAGATGTTAACTTTGAGGGATAAAATACAAGCATTTTTATTAGTAGAAATTTAAAGCTATTGGAATGTTTAATATTACATTATGGAAACTTTACGTAATGCACTGTAATTCACCGTATGTCCAAAAGGAAACAAATTACATCACTTCTCATTATAATAGACACTACAAATCAACTGAAACTTCAATTGATGATAATACGGTAACATTTATTTTACGTACATGACACGCAAAAATACTTCATAATGAACCTTAAGAAAGGACACTGTGGCATTTAACTGAATACGGATTATTTTGTGAGCATAATCTACATTCAATACACAACTATAATTTTGATAAAGTTAATTTTAATCCACCTCTCATTAAATGATTTTTTTCTTTGGAGACAATTCGCATCAGAAAAAAAACCAACCTCGAACCGAAGACAGGATGGCATCTTGGTGGCTTCAAGCAGCTCAAGTGAGGACTGGTACTCCCGAATATGACATTTTTTACCTTTCGCATGTACATACTAATTGTTATGTACGTCACGGGTCCTCCAAAGGAGTTCTTAAAGACTAATGGTGGACGAGTTAATACCATGTTTTTTGTTATTTCTAAATAAACATTTATCATAAATTATTCAAAATAAACATTTACCATTTTCATGAGTTAAGAATTGCCCAATTGGGGACAAAAGGGACAAGGGGATAATGGGACAATGGACAAAATGGGACACGGGAGAAACGAACACATGGGGCAGGGGGACAAACGGGGCAAGGGGATAAATGGGGCAGGGGGACAAATGGGGCAGGGGGTAAAACGGACACGAGGCAGAATGGGACAATGAGACAAAATTGGACAAGTGGACAAAATGGAACAAGGGGCAAAATGGAACAAGAGAACAAAGTGGGACAAAAGACAAAGTGGGGGAACCAAAGTGGACTAAGGGACAAAATGGAACAAGGGGCCAAAATGGGGCTAGGGGTCAAAATGGGACAAGATGGACGTCGGGACAAAACGGGACAAGGAGAAAATGGAGGTGGGGCTAATGGGACATGGAGAACAAAATAGACGAATTGGGACAAAACGAACAAGGGACATGTGGGACAAAAGGAGCCAAGTGGGACAAAATTCAATCAAAAATTTATGAACACAGGTAAAATCTAAACCCGAGAGTCCGCTAAAATATTTTTAATGCACTCTTGAGCATTTTAGCCACCGTTGCTATGGACGCATTCTTAAAGCGTCGTTTAAATGGTTGCCTGCTAAGGAGCTAAGCGCGTGTTTAACAAACGTAAAAAACAAAAATATATTTAATGGGCAGCCCTTTTCAACCGCAAAGAAACTACATATAGATACAGTTATATTATTTTCATTTTAGACTCTAAGTATTCAGATTCACAGACTGACAAACATCACAGTTAAAGAAGATTAACGATTAATTATAAATGATTGATTTGGTAAAAAATGTTTCAAAAGTCGAGTTCAGCCATTGTCTGGAGGAGGATTCTAGCGGCTGCTGCTCTCATCGGTAGTTTTCCGTGGTTTCTCCGATATTCATGAGGCTAAATGCTGGAGCAGTACCTTAACAAAGGTACCACGCGCGATCTTTCCATTCTCTTCCTTGTCGTGTCCTGACCGCTTACTTACATTTATTTACACTCCCGTGAACTCCAGTACCGCACATGTCGGAAAAACAGTGGGAGCAATAGGGCTTGTCCCGGATGGGGCGGAGCCCCGCTGGTGGGAGGTACCGGTTTGGGAAATCCCGCAAGCCGAGGGGAATGTCGACACCGTATCTCGCCATCCAGAGGGGAAAGATCACTGCCACACGTTCGTAATAAAAACATGCACCACAATTACGGGACTAATGACCTTGGTAATTGACGCACCAGGAATTACTAGTTAATCAATCAATTCAAAAAACAATATCGGACCGCTCTTATTGAACTTCTATGTCTCTTCTGACTGAAAATTTTTGTTGTCTAGTGTTACATGAAAGAATAAAGATACAAGAAATCAACTTGTATCCATCAAGGATTTTATATATATATATATATATATATATATATATATATATAAAGAACAATCCATATTCTAAGAATGTAAATTTTACGATAATAACCATTACATTGTTTTTATTACATATACAAGTAAGACAAATACAGACTGAATATTTTTTGTGAATAATGTATTCTCAACATAGAAATAATCTTAAACAAATGTCGAGTTTATTCCAAATATATTTCATTTCACGACAATTAATAAACCATTAAACTACTATCGCATTTCATTTTTTCACGGTTTACATGGAGATTATGTTAATGTGAAATTCGTTTGGCACGGTTGCATCGAAAAAAGGAAACTCCCCCCCGGAATATCGGACACCGGCAATTGAAATCCCGTAATCTAGGAGTAGAACTCTCTCCGGGATTGACGTGTTACATGTCTCCAACAATCTACTCTTCGGCACGTCTGGCGCGCCGTTTGCGTACACTGTGCTGCATCGGAGCGGAGTCGCGTTGCCGGGCCAAGATCCTGCGGGGGCGGGGGCGGGGTGCAGGGTTGGGTAGAGGCGGGGGTGGCGACGGCGACGCGTGGCCGAGCCAAGTGCGGGCCCAACGGGGAGGGGGCGAGAGGGGGCGGCGATGGGGAAGAGCGAAACCTCGTTAGGCAGCAGCTGCGGGAGCTTCGCGCGGAAATGCGATAAAACAGGAATAGATTTCCGTATAAATGAAAGATTAACGCCATTCACGCTTGTTTCGAGCGGCCGGGGGCAGCCGGTCGGCGTGGGTGGGGGCGGGGTGGGGGAACGGAGGGGATGCCTACCCGTCCACGCCTGCTTGCGAGGGCTGGAGAAGAAACGCCCACCAGGATGCACTCATCTCGACTCTTCTATCAAAATTACTAGAGAATAAACGGGTTAGCTTGACCACAAAGTAGATTATTGTTTGCTGATTGACGTTTCCGGCAAGTCAATTACTTTGGTCATTAATCCCGTTAGTGTTTGTGCATGTTAATCCCGAGAGGTGGCGGTGTTCCTATCCCGTTGGATGGTGAGATCTGATGACCTACACGCCAGTTTGAGGGGTATTTTTGTCTCCATATATCTCCTCCAGTGGGACATAGCTTCAACCGAGACTCTAGATGCTCCCGACTGGCCTTCTGACATGTGGGAAAGTGAAGGGAATGGTTGTGTGAGTGTATGTAAGGTGAGAACATAGGACAAGGAAGAGGAAGGAAAGATTACGCGTGGTCCATGGTCCGTTGTTAGAGTACAGCTTTGGCATTCGACTAGTATTGATAAAAAAAAATTAAAAAACGGCAAATTACCAATTAGAGCAGCCGGCAGGTGAGCTAAAATTCCAATAATGTAATAGGATCAACTAAATTTTATTTTTAGTTTAGGGTATAAGAAACGTGTAGGACACAATAACTAGGATTTAATGACTAAGTATTCGGGACGCACGATTTTAACGTTCGAGTTGTTCTGAATTGTAAGGCCAAAGTGTGTTGCAGGTTGCGTTCTAGGAGATAAGGTCTTGTTAGTCTAATCTATAAAATTCTAAAATTTTCATCTTAAATCTGTTTGATGCACTCCTTAGTGGTAATTAATTCATTTTAACACAGCACATTTACGGGGCATTGTGTCGATAGCGTCTTGTAAATCTTACAGCATCATCATAAATTAGCTTATACCGAAAGGACAATCATTTGGCAAATTGTCACTTGGCAGTCAATAGACTGGCAGCTGGGAAGCTTAATTCCGAGATATGAGGATCGTATTCAAGTTTACTGCAACCATGAAATATCTTAAGAACATGTGCAAACGCAGTGTAACGTAATGTATCCGTCTGACGTGACGTTCATCCGTTATCGCATACCACCGTATAATAGGTAGTATTCTTCTGGATGCCCACTGCGCTCAAGATATATAAGAAATCAGAATTCCAAAGATGAGGAATGCTAACCAGTTGTTCACATGATATTGATTCATCTGAATTCGAAACTAAAAGATCCTTTGCATTTGATGCATTTGGCGTGCAAGGAAGACACAATACAATGGAGACAAGAAAATCTTATTCTATTTACAAAACATCAAAAACGTGCGATGGGGAGACGTGATATTTATGCAAGTTTGCTTGATCTCCGCAATCCATTGTCTCATGATTATTTATATAATTAACTTCGAAATACGCATAAAAATTGACGGAAAAAATACGCATAAAATTGACGGAAAAATAAGCATGAAAATATTAGCAAGATGAAAGTATTAGCAAGATGCAAGTTATTAAAGTGAATTCTAGATTTTTTAAAAGAAAGTTCTGGAAAGAGGAGGCCAGCAGGGTGATTCGAGGGTGATACGGATAGAGAAAATGTTTTTAAAATACATTTTCCCCAAAGAGCGCGCGCGAAGATGCGCAAAACACGATTGCGCGAATCTCCCTCTCGGAAAAGGGGAAAAGAAAAAAAATTTAATAGTAAAAAAAATTAAAAAATAGACAATGAAAAAGGCCACCCGTGCGCGGAGCACGGAGGCGATCGCGTGGGAGAGGCGCCAAGGGCGCACAAGCATCGAGAGGAGGGCGGAGTGGTGGACGCGGTGCGTGGCGGGTGAGGTGGAGTGAGCGGGGGTGGGGGATGGGAGGAGGCATGGTGGACACGCTGCAAAGTGAAATGGAAGAGTGTTGGAAGACGGTGCAGAGGGGAATGCGAAGGAGCAAAGAGGGAAGGGCAGATGAATGTGGAAAGATATGGGAAGGAGAGAAAGATGGGACATGGAAAAGGGAGGATAGGGGGGAGTGGAGTGGAAAGTGGGGCGAAGTGAAGGGTGGGGTGATATGAGAACGGCGTGGAGAGGAAGGCATTAGCTCTTGGGAGGGCGGGGCAATGTGGAGTGTGGAGAGTGTGGGGGGCGGGACGGAGCCGGATAGAGGGTGGGGAAGGCGGAGCAAAGTGGAGGAAGAGGTAGTTAGAGGGCGCAGCAGGATGAAGGGCGGGGAAATGAAAGGGCGGGGAGGGATAGAGGAAAGGGTAGTGTGGAGGGCGGGACAGTGTGATGGGCGGGGCAGTGTGGTGGGCGGAGCGGTGTGGAAGGCGGGGCAATGCAAAGAGCGGGCAGAGTGGAGGGCGACGCAACGTGGAGTGTGAGGCATGATGGAGGGCGTGGTGGGGCGGAGGGCGAAGCAGCAAGATGTGCGGGGAGTGTGAAGGGAGGGACTGTGTGGAGGGCGTAGCAGAATGGAAGGCAGGGCAGGATGGAAGGTGGGGCAGGATGGAGGGTGGGGCAGGATGGAGGGTGGGGCAGGATGGAGGGCGGGGCAGGATTAAGGGCGGGGCAGAATGGAGGGCGTGGCAGGATGGATGGCGGGGCAGGATGGATGGCGGGGCAGGGTTGAGGAAAATGTGAGTTGGAGAGCAGGTGAGGAGGGAGGAGTGGAGTGGTGGGAGGAGTGGAGTATAGTGCAAACCGCCAAGAAGATTTAGCCCTTCCACAGGGAAACAAGCTTTTTACACGCTGCCGCATTTCCGCTCAATCGCTGATGCATTCCAGCGCACGCGAGTTTGACGCTGCCGAGCGATGGGCGTCGGTTGTCGGTTGTTGTTCGTAAGTTGTCGGATTTTGGTCATCGGTTGTCGGATTTCGATCGTCGGATGTCGGGCGTTGGAAGTCGGCAGCGGACTCCGCATGAAAGATACGTATGAAAGATGCATGACCACGCGACGGTCGTGTATGTGACAGATGCCGACGAAACCGCGACAGCGGTTCACGCAATCTTTGGCTATTTTACTTTGTCCACGTTGGTTACATTGTGTCATTGGTTTCTGCTTCCTGCTTCCGCGCCAACGGAAAAACCGTTCCGGAAGCCACCACTAGTGTCGCAATGGAACGCCACTGTATTACATCGTGCGAATGTGTAAGCCCGAAAGTCGCAGCGGTGTCCTGTGCGCAGAGGAGCCGACCGAGCACCTACTACTCCGTGGACAGAGAGTAGAGGGCACAATAAATTGAGAGGGGTCGTGGCCGGCATCATAATGGGTGATTTGGGCGTGGGTTTTAGTTATGAACAGAGGGTATCTAAATATTTAGGCGCTAATGGCGAGCATACAATTGGCATCCGATCGAGCTAGAAATGCGCACAATTTTCCGGTAAGATAGGGACCGCAAAGAAACTGAAAATATAACACATATAACGGCCACAAATAACACGCTACTGTGCCTTCGAGGCATAAGCAGTACAGGAACTATTTATTGCTTCTTTTTTGAGAAATACGAGTGCCTGAAATGAACTATTCTTTTTCATTCAAACGATTGAAGAAAGTGAGTTTACTAATAAGAAGAGGAACTGATCTTGCTTATTGGGGTACTGCAACTACATCACAGATTGGTGATGTCGCGAAGTGTCGGAGGCTTCTACTATTTGCCGGTCTGGCAATGTTCCTACAACACCTCACACGAGTGGTTATTGCAGGTTCCGCGTCAATTTTCCTAAATGGTTTTCTATTTATTTATTTCACGTCAAAAGCAGTTAAAATTGTACGCGATGTATGGAAGAAAGGAAAAATCTGTGCACATTTTCTTAAGCTTTGAAGTTTAACCCTCTGGTTTTTTTACTATAGTTAGGTGAATTATGGTTCAGCAATTAGCGTTTTTGGCAACGTTTGCTAAAAATAAATATTTGCTCATGTGTTATAAAAATAATTAGCAAATGGTAAATAAGTGTCATGTTTTATTTGGTGCTACACCTGCCGAAAAAACTGAAACTCTCAGTAATAACCCACTAAACTCTCCACAGAGCACAAGAAAAAATGTCTAGATAGTGAAGGTACATTTACCGTCTCGAATCAAAGTAAGGGGACATCTCAACACATGCTTAGTGGATCAAGGGAAACCAGTGAAAAACCTAATCAAATCGGGGGTCACAATATCAAGACACAAACAATTACATTATTGTATCAGATACATTCAGGCTTTCAAAATGATACAATACAAATGTTAAGTATTAAATGTATATCATTATTAAAATAAGAATTTTGATTTTTGACACTAGCTAGAAGGCTAGGTCGAATTTAGCCACATTTTGGGAAACAATTCTAACGGCCGGGTGCTCTGATCGGTAGTTTTCCGTGGTTTCTCCGATCAACACCAGGCGAATGCCGGAGAAGTACTTTACCAAACGGATGCGATCTTTTCTTCCTCTTCCTCGCCCTATCCTCACCTCTTAGTTACACACACTTACACTTATATGCATTAGAATGCCAAACTTGCCGGGAGACTACTCGGGAGCTTAGAGCATGTCCCGGCTGATGTGTGTATCTCGCTGGTGTGAGATATCTGGTTGAGGAAAAACTCGCATTCCGACAAGTAGAATGGTGCCGGATCTCGTCATCCAGCGGGGGAAGATAACCGCCATTTCCCGCGATAGAAACATGCACTATAGTCACGGGACTAATGACCTTAGCAGGTTACCCCCTAGGAATTACTACTCAATCAATAAAAATAAGAAATTTTCATTTTTGATCGTCAGATTGCTAAATGTGTACTAATTGGAATTCCGCAGAATGACTTCATTTGGCATTTAAATTTGCGCATCGTTTGTAATTGTCATCATATGTTTGTAATAATTGTTAACGTGATCTGGAAATACGTGCTAAAATAACGTCGTACTTGCATTATTTGAGGATTTATTGTAGTGGGTTGTTGATAACGTTATTCGATGAATATGATTCCTTCGTCATAACCCCACCCTTGAGAAAGTAGTTATGACATAAACATCTGATTCATAAATGAAGAGGTAAAGTAGTTTCCGACATCAGATAGTAAGAATGGAGTAGCAGAAAGAAAGAAGCACGGCCACGACGAGCGCATCCGTTGCCGATTTATTATTGCCGTTTAAAATCTTTCCGTTCTCGTACTCATTACGTTCCATCAAATTCCTCCCCTCACGGTCCATTTCCCAAAACAAAACTTTGTAAGATCAATTGGCCCAAGTTTCAATCTGAATTAAATTCAATAATTCCAAAAATTAAAATACTACACACCCCTTTCGAGATTGACCAATCGGTATCATTTCTAAATTCTATCATTCAAATGACAACACAAAAGTCGGAAATAAAAACAAATGCCAGTAAGAAAGCAAATTATACCAACCTCCCCCCAGAAATCATGAAAATCATCAATACTAAAAATCAATCCAGAAGATTGTGGGCCCTCACAAAAAGTAGTAGTGTCAAACACGAACTAAACATTCTCAGGAATATCTTGAAAAAAGTATCAAGGAATCATAAAAATAATCAATTTCATGAATTCATCCAGTGTCTCAATACACAAAACAACACAATTTAGCAATTTATAAAAAAGATACTTAAGAAAAAAAATCATAATCCCTCCAATCAAAACAGCAACAGCAAAAACTGCCGAGAAAATCACCGAGAAAATCTCTACCAGTAATCAACTTTTACGATTGTCCGAATACATTCATTCAGGCTTTCAAAATAAAAAGCACACAGTCGGCATTTTAATTGACAACACCTAGGCCTATGACAGAGTATGGCACACAGCAATGATCTACAAACTAGCAAAGATAGGTACCCCTTATTATCTCATTCAAATAATATCCACCTATCTTAACAATAGAACCTTTTCAGTCTCCGTCAACAGACATCATTCAAATCCGAGGCCAGTAAGTGTAGGCTTACCAAAGGGATCACCACTATTTCCTACACTTTTTAATTTATATGTATCTGAGCTTCCGAAATTCGACAAAATGCAAACAGCCCAATTCGCAGATGATGTGGCAATTTTCCTAGCCGGAGATTCATTAATAAATATTCGAAATTCTCTGCAACTATATCTCAATCGTATAGACAGTTGGGCTTCATATTTAAAAATCAAGTTAAATCCCACAAAAACAGCTGTCAAAATATTCACTTTAAGACCCTATACCCCTCCAGCACCACTCACTATTAATAATGAATCCATTAACTGGCTCCCCCCGAATAGTACAGTGAAATATCTCGGTCTAAATATGGATACTAAACTGAACTGGAATCAGCACATTAATAGTAAAATACAACAAGCAAAAAATAAGCTACATCAACTAAAACCCATCATTAATCGATTTTCTCACCTCACCTTCCCAACAGCCATAACCATCTACAAAACCATCATTAGACCACTCCTCCTTTACGCCTACCCAGTTTGGATCTCCGCCGCAAAAACAAACATTAAAAAGCTTCAAATAGTTTAGAACCATTTTCTTAGAACCATCACAAATGCTCCTTGGTTTGTCACAAACTCACAGCTCCACGAAGAATTCCAAATTGACTCCATACAACACCATATCACATACCTCTCCACCCAGTTCTATCACTCCATACTTCAAATTCCACATCTAATCAACTTCAGACTCCGGAAAACTCCTTCTCACAGAACCAGAATCAAAAATAGATATCCATACCAGGCATTCCTAGTCAAATTTTCAGAAATAGATTGTTTTTAGAGGTGTTTGGAAAATAATTCCTCACCCAAATTAGTTTATAGTGTAATTTAAGTATATTACACTATAAATAGTTTTTAGTGTATTTTAAGTAAATTACAATGTAAGTCTTCACCACATATGTAGAGTACTTTATGTTTTGATCTATGTATTCTCTGAAAAAAAATCAATAAAAAAACCTTCCGTTAAGCCGTGTGGAATTAATCACCGTAGTATCTTAATATCTGAGGAAAAATGAGAGCGTGAAAAATGTTCAAATTATAAATATCAACGAGAAATGGAAATATCCAAAAGTAAATAGCCAATTACGTTAAAAAGGAAATGGTTTACAAATAATAACTGAAATTATTGTATTGTTTTAATCTTAAGGTTTGTAATGTAATTATTAAGTGTTTACGATTAGACGTTCGCTTCAGTATGATACGGTATATTACGAAAATACTTTTTACTTACTTGGCATGCATCTCATAATGCCGAACAATGATTACAATGCATGCTTGATTTGTGAGATATTTTTTATTTACAAGCTACCTCACCATCACTGTATACCTTCAGTGTCGCTTATACTTCTTTCTGTCAATCAAATGTAAATGATAGATCAATCATTCACCAACTTTTTTCTTTTATGGAATAATTACGTATTGTTATTTGTAAGTTATCGTACGTCTTAGATATTTTTTCCATTTCTAAATAATGTCCCTCAAAACTACACTTGTATAACTACAATTAAAATTAGTCATTATTACTTTGAAATAACAGCTTTTGAACTATATACCTATGAACTTTTTTATTATATCCATTGCACTTGAAAAGCTTCGGACATTTTTTTCTCATTGACAATTTTCCTGGTACATTTTGGGGTACGGGAATTAATGAACCGGTTAGAACACATATATTGGGATTCTTAATTGGTAGATATTAGAATTCTTTTCTCGATCCGACGCTATTTGCCTCACCCTTTTAGCTAGTTGTAATTCAATTCAGGGTTTACAGCCACTAGTCCCAAGCATTGCTGATTAGGATGCTCACTGCTTCTCGTTAATTATCTGATTTTATGTGCTATTAATCTGTCTCCTTTAACTCGCCATATTCAACTAACATAAGCCTGTTATTTGCTACACGCTGATGTTGCCAATTAGGTTGACCTCCGATTTTGCCGTGAGATAATGTAGGAACTGGTTGCAGCGCATGTTAATGACTTGTACGATTCAGGGAAATGGCATGTTTGATCGAGCACTTGGCCACATGCTTTATTTGATAGTGATCATTTGAGAGAATTAGATCCTTGATGCGAAGTGCCGCGTTATATATTTTATCTACCATACAGCTTTTTCCTTGCGGTATTAATTATTTTAGTCAGTATTCAATTTCTTACACTCAGCTACAGATACTAAATCAAACACTAAATCAACTTATTTTACTAGTTATACGAATGCGTATCTTAAAAAATGAATGATTTGATGCAAAACATTAATTTAACCTGACAACGGAAGCATTGTGTCCAGTAAAATTGAGACAAACATTGATTTGTGGTAGAAAAGCAGTTAATACTGCATACTCTACTTCTTTCCGAAGAATTCGACCGCCCTTATGAAGATGTTAAATGAATTCGAAGCTACACTTATTAATAATTTATCATTTTTTCTTTCTCTGTGTTAATAAATCCACTTGATTTATTAACAGCTTACTGCACCAGTAGTGAAAGGTGTAATTGCTCCTTACACAGAAGAGTTACGAATGTGATATCGAATCGGAGCGCGATCAATTTTAATGAATAATGCATTGGCGGTTCCGTCAGGCAGTGAAGGAAAACGGTGGTCTGGAAATTCCCAATGATTGATCGTCTACTGTTACATGCAGTGTAGCTTTAGGTATTACACTTCAGCAATTCTAAAGTAAATAACCCAGATGCAGCAGAAGGATAAGAAATTGAATTTAACGTGTTGCAATATTCACAATTGTACGTGAAATGTAGACGTATTAATGATATTCTTGATATTGTTGTAACAAGAGTGAATGTGCATAGATTTAGTGGGAGAGTATAATAAGTAAAACAATCGTACATAAACACATGTTTAAAATGAGAGGCAAAAATATTGTGAATTTTATATGTTTGTTGTCATATTTTGTATACAAAAACCTATCTGAAGCAATTAATTATTCGTAATCTAAAGTAGCTATATTAAAAATAACCCAAAAAATATTCTGTGAAGAAATTAAAGCTCTTCCTCGGTTTGCAAATAAGCCTTAAATCTTCTCTTTGGGAGCTCTGGGGATTTCACAATCGGTAGCACACCTTCTACAAATCCAGATTTTCCAAACCAAATTCCTCCGTCCCATTACAAAAGCAACCTGGTTCATACGAAATTCCCAGTTACATACTGAGATTGTCATTACTCCAATATCCGTTCATTTTCTCTTTTATCCCCTCACTTCTATTCAAATATTCAACAGACCTTTTCAGTTGTTTGTTTGAAAATTAGCAAACAAAATCCACACCGTAAATAAATTAAACAAAATCTCTCACGTAATTTTTTTGACCGACCATAATTGGCATTAACCGGATGAGTCTTTTTACATTAAATTCACAAACTGATACAATACTATTATATACCTGAGTGTAAATAATTAATTTTCAATCACATCCAAAGTATCATATTCGGCAACTGAGGGCATGCTGGTCAAGCAGGAATAAATTGAACTAGTGGTGGTACCACAACAGCATTTTCTCGCATTATTTCCAACTTATGCAATTTTAAAAAATGAGAGATGAACGAAAATGAGCCCTCCGCCACTTCTATGCGCCACTGGATGGCGCGATCCGGTGCCATCGGCTAGCGGGGTTTCTCCTCAACCAGTTTTCTTCTAACTCCGGAGCGCCGCCCCAGGCGGGACAAATTGCAAGCTCCCGACCGGTCTCCCCCCCATGTGTGGTGTTGTAATGCATGTGTATATGTGTGTAAGAGGTAGGATAGGACAAGGAATGGGAGGGAAAGATTGCGCGCGGTCCGTAGTCCTTTTGCTAAGGTACTCCTATGGCATTCGCCTGGTATTGATAGGAGAAACCACTGAAAAATAACGATCAGGACGGTCACTAGAATTCTTGTCCAGACAGCAGCAGCAGTGCCATCAGTTGCTGAACTTTAAAAAAAAATTAAAAAATCTCCTTTATCAATATTGTACTTTTGCAATGCTTATCTTATAGCATTTTTCGAAACTACAGAGAGTTCTCCGAAAATGGGATAAGTATCACTTTTTTACCGTATTTTTTTAAATACGAGGTTGAAATGTTAAAGAAAATATTGCAGCCGGTTTTGAGAAAAAATGTTTAAAAATTATTTCACACAAAAACTACTGATATTTTCAAAAAGTCGAACCTGACCTTATTTGAAGATCTGGTTTTGAAGAACAGATTTCATTAAAGAAAAATGTCTATCTTCATCATTTGTAGAAAGACAGCGGAAATTTTGATATTTTACCTTTTTGAAAATCAGGGAATGCAACAAAAATGCAATCTTCGCCTTTTATTTGTGTATGTTTTGCTGTATCAGAGGAACACTAGTGGTGATACAAAATGGCACAGACATTCTGAGCCAAGAAAGTTTTCAAAATCGCGGCACCTCGAATGGAGCCAGATCGACTGGGGAATATTCAATTTGGAAGAAATCGTACTTATGGCTTAGGCGCTAGTCGTGTTCATAGACGGACGGACAGACGGACGGACAGACGGACGGACAGACGGACGGAGATACAGACGGTCGGACAGACGGACGGACATACAGACGGTCGGACAGACAGACGGTCGGACAGACGGTCGGGCAGACGGACGGACAGACGGACGGACAGACGGACGGACAGACGGACGGACAGACGGACGGACAGACGGACGGACAGACGGACGGACAGACGGACGGACAGACGGACGGACAGACGGACGGACAGACGGACGGACAGACGGACGGACAGACGGACGGACAGACGGACGGACAGACGGACGGACAGACAGTCGGACAGACGGACGGACAGACGGACGGACAGACGGACGGAGATACAGACGGTCGGACAGACGGACGGACATACAGACGGTCGGACAGACAGACGGTCGGACAGACGGTCGGGCAGACGGACAGACGGACGGACAGACGGACGAACAGACGGACGGACAGACGGACGGACAGACGGACGGACAGACGGACGGACAGACGGACGGACAGACGGACGGACGGAAGAAGAAGTAGGTTCCTTCCCTACAAGAAACATAGTGAATTTGCATCGGATAAATATCATGCTATTTAATTATTAAAACTTAGGATCACCTATAAATATCTATTATAACAGCTTTCTCGGATTACAATTACCAAATATCCACAAAACTTAGAAGAATCAGAGTATTGGAAGGAACTGGTGGGAGCCGACTCACTCCTTTTGGAGCAGATCGCTCGGCGCCGGGTTAGAGGAGTCGCGCTGCGCGGTGCGTCCGACAGCGGAGCCTGCGTGGGCGGCGAGGGCGGCAGGAGCGTCGGGGGCGTCGGGGGCGTCGGGGGCGTCGGGGCGTCGGGGGCGTCGGGGGCGTCGGGGGCGTCGGGGGCGTCGGGGGCGTCGGGGGCGTCGGGGGCGTCGGGGGCGTCGGGGGCGTCGGGGGCGTCGGGGGCGTCGGGGGCGTCGGGGGCGTCGGGGGCGTCGGGGGCGTCGGGGGCGTCGGGGGCGTCGGGGGCGTCGGGGGCGTCGGGGGCGTCGGGGGCGTCGGGGGCGTCGGGGGCGTCGGGGGCGTCGGGAGCGTCGGGGGCGTCGGGGGCGTCGGGGGCGTCGGGGGCGTCGGGGGCGTCGGGGGCGTCGGGGGCGTAGGGGGCGTCGGGGGCGTCGGGGGCGTCGGGGGCGTCGGGGGCGTCGGGGGCGTCGGGGGCGTCACGGGTGTCGGGGGCGTCGGAGGAGTCGGGGACGTCTGGGGAGTCGGAGGTGTCGGGGGAGTCGAGGGCAGCGGGGGCGTCGGGGACGGCGAGGGTATCGTGGACGCGGATGGCGGCCGGGGCTTCTGAGACGGGGGCTTTGGACATAGGGGAGTCGGAGGAGTCTAGAGCGTCGGGGAGGACAGCGGGGGCGGCGTGGACTGGACGGATCAGAGCTGTGGCAGCGGGGCGGGGGTGGTTGCGGCCCTTGTTAGCGCGCCCCCGAGTGATCGTGCTGACGCTGCGCCCCGCCCACGAGTGCCGCGGCGGGCGACCGCCACCGAAGACCGGCATTGCGAGGTGGAGGCAATGCGGCGGATGAATGGAAGAGGCGACCGCGGAAGTGGAGGCCAAGGCAGCGGCCGTCATGTGACGGCAGAGGGGGAGATGTTAGACGAATAGATATGGAGGATGGGGAAGAGTGGAGTTGAATGAAGATGGCTGTGAAGAGAGTGAAGGTGGCAAGACAAGAAAGACAATAAGAAAAATGTTGCGGCGATGGAACCGAAAGACATAAGGGAAGATATGGTTACGGCGAGTTTATATTAGCAGCAATTTGGTTAAATTATTTTTGGAGAATCAATGTGTCCAAGTGCTCTAGACTAACAAGGGACCCGAAACTTCACTTAATCCTTTATACTGAGGTGCAGTTTGTGATTCTCTAATTTAATGCATCAGAACGAATGGAAAATACCATATTTATTTTTTAGATTCATTTTAAGACTACACCTACTTAATAGTTTTGTGCTTTGCAGACTTGCTGGTTTCTGGTTTCTGGCTGGTTTCTTGCTGGTGTTTTAGAAGGTGAAAAACTGGGAGATACGTGTTTTCAGGGTCAGATGACCGAAAAACACGATCATATTCATCGTTGCGTGCCTAGAAAGCATAGTCCACAGGTAATTGCTGTAACGACAATCGCTACGCACTCTAGAAGAATGAGTGACAATTTTGCGCAAGGAATTATTATTTGGTCATTTCCGACAGTGCTGACGCATGCCGTGGGAATGTCGAGTAATTGTTCTGAGGGTCGTACGTCAGGATCTTTCGAAATTAGATGTACGAAAAAATATTTAAAAGATAGAGTTACGAAGAAAAATTAACAGGTTTTTATAAGATTCGATAAAAGTGAGTGAAATTAATTACGGAGGTTCACTCCTACGGCGATTATTTTTAAAGCTCGTTAAACAGTTGAGCGTCGCAAGAGCCTCATGGCTCCTCGTGATCTTACACCATCTATCTGAGATGAGCACCGAGAGAACAATGCCTTACCAGAGTCAGTCAGTTCATTTAGAGGCAAAGAATATTGTTGATGTGTGATTTGTTTGTTCCGATATCATCATTACAATAATTATGGCACAAATTAATTCCATTTATGTCGAAAAGCATGTGAGATAAATGAAATGATTGATAAAAAATTCAGATTAAGGCCGAATATTCAAGGGACGCGCTGATTACTTTCATCACACTTCCAACAATAACTCGTAATTGAGCAACTTTAAAACTAGTGGTGCTAAGAACACATACTACGAATTATCACATTATTTGTAATGGCGACGCAATTTTATTATTTTAAACCTGAAAAATTGATTAAAACTTTTTCTTCGCACTGAGGTTCAAACATAGGTTCTTAGAGTTAGTACGCCATTGACGTTATCCCTATACCATCATCCTTACAACTAAAGTCAACTTTCACGCCGCTTTAAAAAAGTTGAACATTTGCTTTTGAAACATTAAAAAATTCAGAGATTTTCATTTACATTGATTCAAGACCAGGTTTTAAAGAACAACTTTCATTAAAAATTCTCTCTCATCTACATTCCAGTTTTGCTATGTTAATATTTTTTGTTTCCAGGAAATGAGGATTGCGCCTCTCATCCTGTCGTATTTCCTGTGTACCTATCAAAACCAAAGATGCCTTTCGCACAAGAGGCTGGGCGGTTTATTCAATTTATGTTCACATTGGAAATTAGTAATATAAGTAGTAACTATAAAGCAGTATGCATACATTTTATAATTGACACCTGAAACAAAATTTACTGTCATTAATACCTAATATTTATATTAAAAAGTACCATACGTTTTTACAATTTTTTATTTTTCTTTGAGATGGGTTCAAAGTAAACTGTAATTTTAGTTTGAGGCTCGAAATTGTCTAGCACTAACACCGACTTTTGACAGGGGCGCAGATGGAGAGAACACCACCTAAAGCGTAATCTATCTTCTCCAAATCGCCAGTATCCAGTATCAAATTGTCAGTTAAATTGCCAAATAACGAGTGTCAGTTCCTTGATCCAAAGAACCAACATTTCGTCAGGATTATGGCATTCGGAAAAGAAGAAGCCCAGATTAGCAATTGGGGGAAATTCACCGATATGGTTTTTGTGATTCTTTCTTGTGATTGTTTTAGTATTTTATAAGAGTGCCGAATATGTATGGCCAATTCAGAATAAGTCTTTTTATTTTCCCGTATACGTATGTAGTAATATACGTAGTATAGGGAAAGTTATGTAATACTGCGCGAAAGTATGGCCAATTTCCGCCAAAAAAAAATTCGTTGCCGGGCCATGATAACGAAAAAGTGGATAAAACCAGTTGCTAAATTAAGAAAAAATCCCCTAATACGTGGTGTAGCCAGAACCCTTTTTTTGTGGGTCCTTGATACCGGAAAACTAATTGAAAGGAAAACGTCCGTCTGTCCGTCCGTCCCTCCGTCTGTCCGTCTGTGAACACTGCTAGCGCCTAAACCATACATACGATTTCTTCCAAAATGGACATTCCCCGGTCGATCTGGTTCTAGTCAAAGCTTTGAGATTTTGAAAAAGATTCTTCAAAATTTGGGGTACTTTACATAAAGCTCCTCGGACATTTTCAAGATATTCTCAAAAACGGCTCCAAATTTGTTCTTAAAATTTCTTGTAAGAACAAAGTAAAATACACTTATTAAGGTGGCATAGGTCCGATTTCCATGATTAACTCTGAATTTTCGAAAATTGTGAAAGTTTGAATTTTATTCGGCGTCTTCCTCCAACTACAAAATTAAAGATAGAGATTTTTCCTTCAAATAAAATTTGTTCTTCATAGTGAGTTTTTTGATTAAGGTTATATAAAATGTTTAAAAAATTTTAGTACTTTTAGCACAATATTGCGTGTAATTTGTGCAATTTTAAAGAAATACAAAAACAAGATTTTCTCAAAAACGGCTCCAAATTTTTTCTTTAAAATTTTGGTAGAGACAGTGCTAAATGTACCCTAGGAGATGACATAAACTCCATATTGCTTTAATCGTTTGTTTTTTCAAAAATTGCAAAAATGTAATTTTTTTGACTTACCTCGGACGTCGGTAATATTTATATTAGTGGCGATTTGTTTACATTATTATATTTACGAGTTCAAGTGCTTTAAATAAGGCCAAGTAAAGCATCTCGAAAACTCAACAGTTGTCTGTGAAAACTAGCTAAATATCCCGCATTTTAAGAAACGCTTAAACTCCATTTTCTCATAAATGGTTCAAAATTTTTTCTTCAAAGTTTTGGAACGGATAGTCCTAATTACACTCTTGAATATGTCGTAAAGTTTATTTTTATGTTTTTTCGTTTTTATTCAAAAAATACACAAATGCAATTTTTTTGAAAGATCCCTCACATCTTTAATATGCACATTACCAGCAATTTGTAAACACTATTGTATTTGTGAGTTAATGTGTTTCAAATGACTTTAAATGAACTTTTTTGAAAATTCAAAAATCTTCTGTGAAAATGAGCTTTAAATTTCGCAGTTTTTGTAGTGCTTTAACGCCATTTTCTTGAAAACGGTTACAAATTTTTAAAGAAAAATTGCCATATAAGACGGAATTTTTGTGTTCTTTAATATTCTAAAATTAATATTTCCGTTCTACCATTAGGAAACCAAAAACTTAAGAAAATATCGAAAAAATATAATTTCGGCGGCGACAGATGGCAGCTGGCCCGACTATGTGGCAATGCCGAATAGCTAGCCCAGACCCAAGGAAATAGAAAACTAAAACGGGAAAGTCTGTGCCATTTTGTAGCACCACTAGTTTAATGATTAAGCACTAGGACTTTTTTTGACTGTAGGGAGGTCCTGTGAAGAGAATCTCTGAATTTAATTCAAAGACTGTTTAACATTGAAATGTATACGAACCTGCACCAACTGACATACATCATGTAGGTATATTCCCAGCCTCCGCACAATCAAATAAATTGTCTTAAATTATTTCATCATAAATTCCCACAAGGTAGAACGTAACCATTGGGTAAAAGTAACGGACTTTCAAATTGAAATGGAAGTTTATAAAATTTTATTTTCATAAAACGTTTCAAATTATTAAATTTTGATTGAGGTGGAGTAATTTGATTCCCGTAGATCTGAAGGTTTTTTAGCTGACATGTTCGAGTGAGTATATGTTTATTTAAAAGATCGTTTGCCGGAATGTTTCAATGTATCTTGAGTTGTAATCGTACACTTGCCCTTAGGATCATACTGCAATTGCCCTTAGGACCATAGGAGCCGGCAGCAACTCTAGGTGAAGTCCACGGCTACGGCGACACTTTTACTATTTAAGGAGGTATGGTGACGGCCAGATGGCGCACAGGTCAAATCCGTAGATCAACTGACGGTTCATTCTTCATCTGTTTATTGGTTGACTTACTCGTTTGGGCAAAGTGGAAGAAAAGGAAGGAATTGGCATATTATAATTTTCGGTGAATGTCGTGACAAGCATTACAAATTAAGTGGTTTTATACATTTCTGACGAAGATTATTTATTCTATTTACACTCTGGGAGTTCACAAATTTTGTCACCAGCTAGCTTCAAGATTGTTTACAAACTATTTCAAATTGTTGTCGGTACTTTAAAACGTTAACAAGAACGGAAGAAAATGTATAGAGACCATAGGATTGTAACAGGGCGGTTGCATTTGACTGCCACTGAGAAGAAGAAAATAGGGCACTGATTTACATAAAAAAGTGAATAAGAGTGTCATGTGTTCGTATCAGCTGGTATAAGTTATATATGGTATATATTTGTGATGTCGAAAGTGTAATAGAAACTAAGAGCGTGAACAAACCAGTAGTGTTACAGAATTGCACACACTTTTCGCATTAGTTTTTAATCGCTTTAGTCTAGGCTACCTTTTTGCCCCACCCTCTTTCCAGATGCCTGTCACCGCCTAAAATACATTTTTTCGCATTTGCTGAATTTTTCGATCCCCTAATAGTAGAACTGAAATATGTATTCAATAATATTAGAGAAGAGTAAAACGTCTCATATGGACTTTTTAACTGAAAAATTCGGAGCCGGTCTTGAAATAATGTCGTTTGAGTGTTTCTGAAAATGCGGCATTTGGAGCTTATTTTCACAGAAAACTTTTGAATTTTTCAGAAAGTTCAAAAGCAATAATTTGAAGCAACTGTTTTCGCAAATTCAATAATATATACAATACAGATATTAACAGCGTGAAAGATATTAAAAAAATGCATTTGTGTAATTTTTGGAAAATCAAAAGAGAATAAAAATGGTGCACTTAGCGAAATACGCACAAAAGATTAGAGAAAAAGGTTTTTGAGAAAATAATTTTTCTAAAATTGCCGTTACTTCATGCAAAATTGGGCGAAAATTTCCCATATTTGTAAAAAATGTGCATGATCTCATTTAAAGAGCTACTTTTTAAGAACAGATTTTATATCGAAGAAAAATCTCTATCACCAATATGAGGAAGACACTGACAAATTTTTTTCAGACAATTCAGAGAATTCAAGGAAAATCGGATGCGCCACTTTTATAAGTATAGTTTCCTCTAATGGATACAAAAACTTAATCCACATATTTTGAGTAATTTTGACAAAAAAATTGAAAATGATGTTGAAACATCATTTTAAGTACCGTTTAAAGGTAAAATATCCATTTCAAATTCAAGGAACCGTGACATCAACCAAATCGATCGGGAAATATAAATTTTAGTGAACATCCTGCTTACGGGTTAGGCACTAGCGTTGATATCAGACAGATAGTCGGACAGAAAGACGTTTTGTCATAGACCATTTTTTCGGTATAAAGGAGCCACAAAACATAGATTCTGACTACATTTAGTAGAACTAATTTACAACACAAAGAAATGAGAATTATCTACTTTTTTGGTATCGAGGGCCTACAATACGCTTTTTCTGTCGAACACTCGCCGGTTTCCGCTACACCATTAAATAACATTCCTTCGTAAGTAGTATGGGAAGTAGTAAAAGAGAATACAGAAAGGGCTAAGAGTTGGGAGATGACGAGAATGAAATGGTAGGAACACCGAGAAGAACGGGAAAGTTAAGAAGGCGACGAACATTGATGTGGAAAGTGACGTCTAAAGCGAAAGAATAGGATGGGCGCCTGAGGAAAGGGAGCAGCAACGGAGAGGACAGGAACGCCTGTAACATCGTCACAAATTTTATTTCGTTCTCTTTTACAGCTCTGAAATTCTGTAATCAGTAGAAATTGATTACAGCTTCAGAACACATCGTGCAGCTCGAAGCTGCCTGAATTTGTGTACTCCCAGTGCGTAAAAGTACTGAATATACCACCTAGAGTATAAATGAACGAGAAGCCCATGAGAAACTTAAATATTCAGACCAACAATTAAAACGAAAAATCTAAAAAATAATAATTTTGTCACAGTTAAATTTGAATATAAGAAATTGGTGTTAATAAATTCAGAAATTGTCAGCACAAACCTACAGTTGTACGAAGACTTCATTCCATCAAAATTGAAAAGACCTTAACGGGAGCGAATGTGTGAGGGGTGTCGGCAGATTAAACGGAAAGTTGACACTTCGCTTTATTCATAAATTCACGCAAGCTCTAATGACTGCTGAAATATTTATTGATTGAGAAGCGTCCGTTTGCTTATCCTCTGCGACGACGCCAGAAACGAAGCACGCGCTTGCAATGGTTGCCTGTCCTGCGTCTTCCGGGGGAGGGCGCTCGCAAAGAAGTTACTGGCCCGCCTCCTCCACCGGCTCTTCCCCCCCCCCCGCACCAGTTGTTTCACCATCGCCCACTCCTCTCTGCTTCCCTTGTCATCAAGGCCTTCGCTGTCACCACTTCCCGTTGCGCCACGGATCCCTCCGCCTCCGCACCAAGGCCGCCTCACCATCACCATTGCACCATCGCCCTTGCTGCTCCCGTTGCCACTATCTCCGCCCCCCCCTCAACATTAATCTCACTGCCCCGACCACTCCCCGCTGATAACCTCGCCAACATGCCTCCCCGCCCTCGCTTCCACGACTGTCCGGCCTCACCCGACAAACCCGCTGCCCTCTCTACGCTGCTCATCCCACCATTCTGCTGCGCTGTCTCGTCGACCTCGCCATCGTCACCACCCCTGTATTGTCGACCCCAACGTCCTCCCCATCCAGTCCACACCACCTCCTCCTGTCGTCCTCCCCGTCCTCATCATCTTCATCGTCACCCTATCGTGCTCACCATCCCTGCCATCCCACCGTACTCACCCTCGACCTGCCTCCCCTCACCCATCCCCTTCGTTCCCGTCACTCCGTCAACAGCCGCGCCCACCGTTCTCCTCACCCTCGACATCCCACTGCCACCACCTCCCATCGTTCACCCCGTCATCACCACTCCTTCATCGCTCATCCTCGCCTCCTCCACCGTCCTCGTCTCCTCCACTGTCCTCATCGCTCCCGTCACATCCACCCTCATCATCCCTGGCACATCTGACAATAGCTCCGTTCCAACAAACACCACACTTAGATCTCGGTTGTCCGGGTGACGCCGAGTGCCAGGTTGTGTCACCCGGACAACCGAGATCTAAACTCTGGCCGCGGAAGCCTAAGACTTCAAACACCACACTTCTCCTCCACAACACCACCGCCTCCCGCCACAACCGTCACCATCGTCACCAGCCCCACCCACCACATCTCCCCGGGGGGGGGGAGCGCATCTGCGCGCGCCGGTTGCGGGGCGCCTTTGGCGCGAGGCCGTAAAGCGACGGCGGAAACGCAGATGATCGTTGCAAACGATGACGTCATAGGCGGCAGCGCCTCGGACGGACCGCATCTCACGCCGCCGCCGCCGCCGTTATTATCGTTCTCACCCCCGTCGCAGCACGAGGCTTTTTATGCGGCGCCCGGCCCCATTGTACTAGTCACCTATTTATGGACGCGGTAAATCTCCAGTCTTTTGAGGAATGCGCATTGTCTCGCAATGGAGATGAGTGGCAATGGAGATGAGTGGCAATGGAGATCTGCGCAATGCTGCGAGACGGCCCTATCCCCTTTAAAGCGTTCTCCAGAATCCGTGTCAGCCACCGGGGGAAGCCAAGGTTAAAAAATTGTGCTTATGATGCGAAGATTTAATTTATTCTTGTACCGAAAGATCTCAGGAGTTAAAAATCGAAGAAGTAACGACCTCAGGCATTCGTATCATTCAGTAAAAACTATAACAAGGCCGTAACTTGACATATGTGTCAAATTTTCTTCGATGTCAATTTACTGACATCGTCTGGGTTTTACATTACTGCTTGAAAAAGAACAAGAGATTTATGTATTTACCAGGTTATGAAATCACTTTATTATTATTATTATTATTATTATTATTATTATTATTATTATTATTGATGGTGAGATGGATAAAGTATTAGGTAACAATCAGGAAATTGCAGGGTCAATCTTCAGAGCTACCAGGAATTAGTACTTATTGTTTGCCATCTATTAATTGTTAACCTCTTTTGTTAATTGTGGGTTGGAGGAGCGCTTTTGATATTTTCAGATTGACAGATCGATAGACAGTGAGATGGACGTTTTTAAATTTTCGAGCTCATTTTCAGAGAAAATTTTGAGTTTTCAAGAACCTTTATCAGACTTCATTTGAAGCACGTGCACTCATAAATTACAATTGGGTAATTTTTGATAAAAAACAATAGAGAAAAATGGCGTTTATGTCATATTATACAATTAAATTTAGCACTATCTCTAATGAACGTAGAAAGAAAAATACTGGATCAGTTTTTGGGAAATTCTTGTTTTTGATATTTTTTAATATTGCACATATTTTACTCCATATTGCGCGAAATTTATTAAAATTTTCAAAACATGTGCATGAATTTACGAGAAGTAATTATGGAGAACAAATTTCATATGAAGTAATTATCTCTATTATCAATTTTGGTGTAAGAAGATGCCAAAAATTTCAAACTTTTCCAATTTTCGAAAATTCAGAGTTAACAGTAAAAATCGGACTTATGCTACCTTTGCAAATGTGTTTTTCTCTTTTCTTACCAGAAATTTAAAGAAAAAAATTGGAACCGTTTTTGAGAAAATTTAGAAAATGTCGCAGGGGCTTCATATAAAGTGCTCCCAAAAATTAATGAATCTTTTTGAAAATTGCAGAACTTTGAGTGAGGCCAGATCAATAGAAGATTATTCAGTTTGGAAAAACTCCTACGCATAGTTTAGGTGCTAGTTTTGTTCGGAGACGACAGAGAGACGGATGGATAGGCGGTGAGGCAGATGGACGGACGGACGGACGGGCAGACGGACATGCAGATGGACGAACGAATATTTGGAAAAACACTTTTTCGGTGTCAAGTAATCCCAATACCTATTTTTCATTGAAATATCGAAATCAGTTTTCCGCAGCATTATATAGCTTTCTCTGTACTACGTGTATTACTCCGTATTTACCTAGGCATTCAAGAAAATAAATACTTTACATTTTTAATTTTAATTTTAAGTAAAGAAATGCATTCGCATATTGAAACGCCACCTTGTAAACCATATTACAATCAGTAATATATTTGAAATACCAAATAATTATGCCATAAGCTGACACCTCACAGCCCTTCAGATTTTAGCGATTCATATATTTAGTATTTACAACTTTAGAGATAAAACAAAGAAAACAAACAAATAGGGAGTAGTATTCTATAGAAGTAACCCACTTGCACTGTAGTTGAAAGTTTCAAACCCGCATGTAATTACAGTCCTTGTTTTCTCTTTGACACGCTACATTTGCCTAAAAACAACCCCTAGCAACTGTTCTTCCGCATAACTTCCACGAAGAACTTTCGCATTCTCTACCGGGGAACGACCAACAAGATTAGAGTGTTATGAGAGAGCAACGACATTCGTAAGCAAGTAGCAAGATGCTGAAATACCTGAGATTCAGAAAGAGAGAGAGAGAGGGAATAGGGAAAGAAAGGAGAGAGAGGGGAAGAGAAGGAGAGAGAAAGAGTAGCGTAAATCATCTGTCTTACGTGGAAACAATGACAAAAGCTTATTAATAAAAGTGGTCGAAAAAGAGATTTTAAAGCGAAAACAATGGAGTAGGCAAGAAATGTAAAAATGTATTAAATAAGTGTAAGGATATGAAGGAAACAGACACCGCGGTTACAAAGATTATTGCTGTTAGATAAGAAAAGAAAGTAAAAGAAAGCCGAAGTAAAAAGATGATTGCCAGGATAGTAATTTACAGACACCCGAAGACTAATCGAAGTGAAAGAGAAAGTTATTCGGGGAAAAGTAACCAACGAGAAACACCGAGTTAGTTGTGGAAGTCGAAGGTCTTATAAAGTTAAGGGCTTTGCAGACTAGAACACCTTTCCATTGTGAAGGAAAATGAAAATGAGGATGAAAATCATCAGAGTTTGAAAGTTTGACAAAATGTCTTCTTATTGTTGTTATACTTTTAAGTCTTACAACTATAAGAAACACTTAGTGTGCATCTGGAGTTGTTATAGATTTTCGTTTTGCCTTTTTTGTCCATTTCTGCTTCCTTTGCCAATTTTTAGCATTTTGCCCCTTCATTCATTCTTTTCACACCACCACATTTTTTCCCACTCTCAAGAAAGTCATTTCATTCTATACGAAGTGCTGTTGTGAGCTCTCTTTTGAATTCCGTAGTGTTATTCTGTAGTTGTAAACGCTATTATGCTAACATCTATATAATTTAACGTTAATATAATCTCATGACAAACATCGACCTTTATCGACTTTATGAAATAAATAAAATTATTCTTTAAGCGTCCCAACGATTCGTCACAAGAATTTTGGTCATCATCAGGGTACATAAAAACCTACAATTGAAGTTAATATAGATGGTTAATTTACATTTTATGAACATTGTAATTGTAATTCAAATTATCAATAACGTACTTTTAGGTTCATGTATCAAAAGTTGTACTGCATGCACAACAGTTTATTACCATCAAGACATGTAGGTTACTTGAAGGAACGTAGTGTCACAGATCTTAAATCGATACTTAGTACCAACTTTTCTAAGTAACAAATTTCTAGAATAGGTAAAACAAATAGTAATTTTTGAAACGAAACTTGGGCATCAGGGAACATGGAACAAATAAGTCGAATACAGCAAAGAATAGGCTGTAAGAAACGATTATAGTATTAAATTATATATTTCACTAAGTTTGTCTGTGTCCGATTACAAGTTAATAGTCTTAAGAGTGTGATGTGTGCGGATAACTTCTAAATTAAATAATTTTGATTTAAGAATAATTTTAGTTATTTCATAAAATCTGCTAATAAAGATAGATGTTTGCCACCAAATACGATTATTGTTTTCGTTATTCCAACTATGTAATCACCAGCACTGAGAAGGGACGTATCGTTTATCGAAACAGGTCGGGGACCGTACTGAAGGATAGGATGGGATTCCTCGTGGGCGAGTAGAGCTTGTCGGCGCCAAAGAAAGAAATTAAAAATTCTGGGCTAATATTACTTACTTTTGCGTAGCGATTTAACATTTTTCAGTCCCTTTCCAGCCGAAGTTCGACGCTTCTTGACTGATATTGTTTTGCCACTTGGAGAGAAAGACAATGCACTAGTGTCTTCATGTTGTACAAGATTGATTGTTTATTTTCAGCTTGATCGAGATCGGTGATAGGAAAAAAACTGATGGTAATACAACAGCACACCTTTTCTCGCATTATTTGTAACATTAGCAGTTTTAGAAAATGCAGAAATTGAATGTGCCGGGCGAAAAGGAGATCTGAGCCTTTTTAAACGCCTTTTGGTATACGCCTTGGTATACTTTCTGCTTCTACATAGAATATTTTAATGTTGGAATAACTGTCTGTGAACTGAGTCCTCCTCAGAGCTTTCACCCGTTGGAATTTATTACTCAAAGCGCAATCACAAAAATTCAGAATTTTTATTTAAAATATATTTCATCTTCAGTGCAATTTTCAGAAGGAATTGAATTCAAAGCAATGTTGAATAAGAGAGTTGTAATTGCTTTCAATTTTCACCATCTTAGAACTCACTATCATTGGGATGGTTTACTTCAGAAACAAGTCAGGTTTTTTGTCATTTTGAGTTTTTAGTGGAATCATATTCTCTTTATGTATATGCTTCGTTTCAGACAGATATAATGTATATCAAGTAATTCTAGAGGTAGTTTTTGAAGATCAGTACTTGAGAATTAATGCAGATACGGCACAAGTCAGTGACTTGTGTTCTTTAGGCATTAAAGCGCGAGAAGCGACTTCCCTTTGGATTTCAAATAGCTGATCGATTTTAAGTTTACAGAACGGTGCAATTGCAGTGTACATTGCCGCAAAATTTGAACCTTCCGACAATACTTCCAAAACTTGCGCCGACAGTAAATACTTGTGTCCATTAACTGAAGGATGACTGCCACATTCTTCGTATATCATGAAGGAATAAAGAGCCTAGAGAGATGGCGAAATTTACTATGTAATATCTAAGTATTTTTATGTCCAATTTTGAAAACTTCCAAATGCGTTCATATGGCTGTGGAAGTCAAAATAAAAATCGCACAGTATGGAGAGTCATGTCAGTCCGCGTTTCTATGTTTTTGACCCTTCATGTAAGGTACCCTCAAAAATAAAAATATCCGGTTAAAACTCGCAAAAACTCGAGATAGTTCAGATCAATCGAGGAATATCAATTTGGGGAAACTCGGCTGAACGATTTAGGCGCTATCGTTGACCACAGAAAGTCAGACGGACGGACAGACAGACGTTTGCCCTCAATCGGTATTAAAGCCCCTAAAAAATGGATTCTGGCTACACCACATGTTAGAGGAAGTAATTTAATATTTATAGGAATAGGATTTATCCGCTTTTGCGTTACCAGGGCCCGTCAATAACAATTTTTCTGACGAAAATTCGCCATTTTCCGGCGCACAATTACATAACTTTCTCTTCTTACGAAGTAAGTGCGACAATGTAAAAATCTATTGACATCAAAAAGTTAATGGAGTACTAGTATATTCCCTACGAGGAAGAAGTGGGTGCGTTCTCTGCAGACTTACAAAACTAGGCAGTGGGTGAATCATTAATTACGGAAATAATTAGTTAAATATAAAAATTTCTTGTAAATAAGGTGCTCATTGAAATATATTTCATTCACATTCATTAAAATATATTTCAGATGGCATTAATAAATGAAAATTTTTTTTGCCCCAGTATGGTTTATTTCAGAAACATCATAAGTCAACCATGTTTGTTAGTAGAAATAAAAAGATAGAATTTAACTTTTTGCCAAATGAGACAATAATTCTATATATTACGCGGAAAAAAACTTGTAAAAAAATTTACACAATGTTTCTGACAAATATAGCCGCATCAGAAGGTTTTTTTCTGTACTGACAAGTTTCTTGTTAGTGACTTATGTTGTTTCTGAAATAAGCCATTCATTTGCAGTCGAAGAGAGTGGGAAGATGTACATTGGTAGAATGGTTGGGGGAGTTTTATGGCCCCTCAATTCGGGTTAGCATAAATGATCGTCTCGAGAGTATTTATACCAAGTAGACCAAGCCATACAATTTTTTAATTGTTGGCAATAACAAGCGCTGAGAGTGCTTACGATAATGTTCCAAGCATGTATACATTTTATACTTCCTATATTCTCCACCCTCTATACTACTATATTCTCCACCCCCGCCACACTCCATATAAATAATAACACAATTCCATGGATCCCACAAAACGAAACTATCAAATACCTTGGTCTAAATTTCGACACCAGACTAAATTGGAAAACACGTATTACCGAAAAGATAAAACTCACTAAAATAAAGTTATCCAACTATAGCTCTTACTCAAAACTCACGCGCAAATACTTAACAAGTTCATTCAACGATAGCTTCAGTTGTGTTGATCTTAGACCATTGAGTTTTTTACCAGTTATTCCCAGAACTCCTATGAATGTAGTGGTTATTTTGTAATTTAGTTTGATGGTTTAATTTCCATGAAATTAATTATATTATATAGCCAAATGCTTACTTCTATATTTTGACGTCCTTAAATTTTCACTATGCAAGAAAGTTTTTTATTATTGCACAAAGCACAAACACTCAGAGGATGAAATGACAAGAGAAGTCCAAATTTTGATATGAGACCAACCCCATTTCTGTATGAATCATGGTTCTTGTGTTAGACGGTAATAAAAACAATATTTCGTGCGCTCCGAACCAACATCTCATGTCATTCAGTGATCTTGAATACTTCTCAGCGATTCTCAACAGGCGATGTGAAAGAAAAAATAGAGTATTTATTTTTGAATTTCACTTATTAAAAAGAGTGAAATACATTTAAACATACCTAAAAATGAATTAGAAATTTTACGGTTAATAATATTAATGGCAAAGACATTCAACCAGTAGTTGTCTTAAAATGTGCTGTCAAAAGCAAAAATGAGATGAATTATTAGCTGAGTGTTCGAAAATAATATTATGCATTGTCCGCACGAAACCTTGCAGTATGTGATACCATCCATGTCATCTCACCTTTGTGAATAGGCATTTTCCCTTTATTTCAATAAAAATGTGGATAAATTGGACGTATAAAATGACGAGATTAGCAATATTGACCTTGATATCGATGTTATTCGCGCAAAACAATTCAAGCCTCGTCATTATGTGATGAATAAACACTCTGTTCCAACTGGATTTGGACTTGTCTTGCTATTGATATTTCAGTTTTAACTCTCATTTAAACGTCTGCTTTTTTAAAATAATAATTCTAATAATAATAATACATCTTTTTTATCAAAAATATTTAATTTCTAATATTAAGCCATCTATTTAACATGTTTTGAAATTATTTTCTTTCAAGTGGTATTCTATTTTGCTCCAGGCTTGTAAGTGGTACTGAAGAAAGGATGAGACACCCTGCCGAAATCCCATCTTGCTTATGAATAAAGAAGTAGGAAAAATAACTTTGTCCTCTGTGACTTTCACACTCACAGACTGGCGAAACCCTGAGTTGTCAGCGTCTATCGTTCGTGGGAAGACAGCTCCCCTTTCCTGGGACATCCGGTATATGAAGCGTGTGCAGCGAACATTCTCAACATTTCGCCAGTTGGTAGAACACTAAGCAAAACCCACATACTATTCAAATTTTAAAGTGTTAGGGAGTATTAGAAACAGTGTATTAGAGACGTTTTGCATCAAGACCTATCATGACCTCCGCGCTTCCTGCAACGAGCAAAATTGCATCGGCACTGCCAAAAACGATTACCAATCGATGTCAGATTTTTCTATAGCGCGTTCGTTCTTTCACGACTGATTGCAAAGGTCATATCTGTTGGTCTCTTTTTAGTTTCAACGGCACAGTAACACGAATTTTTAATAGTTTTACCGAAGTCGTAAACCAATTTTTTTTAAAGAAAAGTTAAGAACTTACATACGGTACACTTGATGTCATTGTTTTGAAACTTTTTTTATTACAACCCATTATTGTGAAAATTTTGTTTCTAAGCAAAAGTGAAATGTATTTATTTATTTGTCCCATATCGAGACAACATTTTCAGAGGCTCGTATCTTTGCAACAATTGTATTTGGATTATTCCACGTATGTGTTCGACCTTCTTCTCTTTCCGAACCTGTCATGTAAACACCCGCTTTTAACACACTGCATGCCCTCCAGGCAACTCAGACCTTGACGACAGCGGCGGGGCGTGGCGATTTCCGCACATCAACAGGCAGCAGGTCATGAACGGTCTGAATACTAATTCTCGCAAAAGCACTACTTGCGATGATTCTTTCTTCAAAAACCAATATTTATGAATTCTAAAAGGTGCTGAACAAGCTGGCAAAATTTCATGTCAATTCGAGTATCAAGCACGGCGAATGTTGCGTGTAAGCCTTGCTGAGAAGTGACAATGCTGTTCTCCATAAGCTCTGTACTGCAATCAAATGCTTGGACGCACTATAGGTAGCCGCGCACGCACGGGTGAAACAACGACAAGTACATGTGAATTCAATGTCTTTCAGTAAATCCATCTAAAGGGATTGGTTTTTGTGACAAAAGCTCACTAAAATAGATCATTTTCTGAAATACATTCGTATCAACATCAAGTTACAAACAAGAACAAGTACAATAGGTTATATAATCCGCTCAGTGGGGGATGCAGCAGTATAAATATTAGAACTTAAGAACAGTTTTTTATTATTTTTGTTTTGTTCGGATTGTAAGTAGTTTGTTAACGATTAAGATTTTATAAAAATACCCTCTATTTTAGAGGTCAATAATTAGGCTAAATTAAAACAATGATTAATTTACTTCGAATATCCACTTTTCGAAACCTATTAGATCAATCTTGTACCATTCCTTGTGACGAAACGTTCCTCCATTTCTGAAGTACCAAACACCTCTACGAGAGAAAACCATGTTAATGTGGGACCAGTTGACTGTTCGCTTTAAGATATCTTTATATCAACGTGTGGAAAGGTGGGTACACAAGACAAGTACTGCACCCGAACGCGCTCACAGAAACACTCGTACACAATAGGGTTAATTTGCAAAAGTGTTGGGCAGCTCGAATTTATCTGGGATGTTATTGTAGAGTTATGTGAACTGCAGTTCAACTGACCGTCGCACATTCTTTTAGAGACATACAGGTTCCTCGGAAATACAAGTAGCGACATCCCAGTCTTCTGAATTAAAATGTAGAAAGTATACCGTATGGCACAGGTAGTTGGGCGTAGTAGCCTTGTGAAGCAGAATAAAGTTGTCACCTGACACGGATCTGCCGTAATGTATGAGTCACTCCTTTAAAAATGAGCCAAGAAACTAATGTTATTGTAATTATCTACACGGCACATGGTTTCAAACGTACGGCCATTTCGTTCCCACAAATTGAACTATACCAGAATTCTTTTGGCCCCAATTGGGGTCCTTGATAAAAAACCGCCATGAAGCTCATATAAATCCGGATGCCGAGTGGGGTCAGCGATGGACGGACTCTTCATCAGGGCACTGGCGGCGAAAGGGAAAGGGTGATGTAACGGTATCGGGGTCAGTGAGGCGGTGGGGGCAGAAGGCGGACGCGAGCCGGGCGTGGAGGAGGGTTGGGGTCGGGGAAAGTCGGAAAGCGGGGATTGGGCGGAGTGCGGTTCGGGGCATGGCGCAGGGCGGGCTACGAGGCTGGTGGAGACGCGGGGCGGGGAACGGTGGGTCTAAGCGTGGCGTGGCCGTGAGGAGCGCGGCTAGGCGGGCGGAGGGGAAGAACGGGACGGGAAAGGGCGGGTCGCCGTGTCGCACAGAGTGGGTCGCCGAGAGTTGGGGCTCGACGGGCGTGGTCGACCGTAGTTCGCGTGACCCACCGCACTCGCAACTACTCTTCCCCCTCTCTCCCCACCCCTATCCCTATCCCCCTGCAGAGCACCGCACGGCGCCCACAAACGGGGGAGAATCTCTCCGAATTAATTCATTTTAATAAAACACTTTTTACGGTAATTGTAGCGCGCGCCGCGGGGAGCGCTGTGGGCGGCGCCGAGTGGTCCCTGCTCTCGGGGGTTCCCCGGCCCTCGGGAGGGATTTACGCACGCGCCGTAAAGGGAAAAGAGCGCGCTGCTAATTGCGTGTTTCCGTGCGCTGGAGGTGGGCGCGCGTGCACACCACCGAGCGGCCGATCCGGCGGAGAAAATGCCGCGAGTGGGCGTAATGCTGGAGGAAGTTTGTTTAGCGGCAACTGTCTCGAACGTGGGAACGCGCGTTATAAATGAGTGTAGCGTTTCGTTCAATGATATGGATTAGCATTCGTGGATCGTGAAAGGTATCTATGCTGCATTTTGCTTAATTAATTCCACGAAGGATTCTAAAAACAAACTAATAAGGATGCACCAACATATCACGCAAAGGTCGTATTCAGGAGGTACATGTACTTTAGTATGTCCCAACAATAATTTTTCGAATTATTTCAATGACCAATTCAATTAGTTAACCTTTGAAATACCTCCACTAAAATATTTTTTGTGAGCAACACTTATTTTCCCGTGAGATCGAACATGAGTCCGCAGTCAGAATTGTTAGAAAAAAATCCGCAGTCAGAATTATTACTCTTGATAAATACCTTTAGTTACATTAAAAATCTTTTATTTAATTCAAAGATAAATTATATGATTAACATTTAACTCTTATACTATAAAAAGGCTAATGAAATATTCTAATGGACTTCTGTTAATATTTTTAGCCTTTACAGAACTCAAAGCCGAAATTGACTTAAAAAAGAGCCTTTGTGCTAATGAGTTTCCTGAATTCGTTTCCGCTCCCAGCAAACGTAGCATTTCCCTATTGTAGGGAAGGGAAGGGAAGTTTATTTTGATGAAAAAATGTCTTTTTAATGTAGAGCGTATGTTATTCCTAATGTTTTGTGTTTAATTATGATTATATTTACTATTCGGTATAATTATTTTATATCAACATTATTTTGAGAAAGTAATTTCGAAAGCTTAAATACCTAAATAAATGAATACAAAATCAGGTTTTCTTCATTTTCCATTTTCTACATTCTCTCTACCGCTTACGTAGTAGAGCGAATATTATGTAATGCTGCGCAAAAAAACGGCGAATTTTTGGCAGAAAAAGTCTTATTTCAGGGTCCTGGTAACGAAACAGTAAATCCTGTTGATACATTTAGAAAAAAATCTTTTCACACGTAGTGTAGCCAGAATCCGTCTTTTGTGGGTTCTTGATCCCGAAAAATCGAATGACTGCAAAACGTCTGTTTGTCCGTCTGTCTGTAAACAACGTTAGCAGCTAAACCGTTCAACCAATTTTCTCCAAAATTGATACTTCCCACTCGATCTGGCTGATGTCACGGTCCCTTGAATTTGAAACCGATATTTTAATTTTAGGGGTCACTTTAAATAAAGCCCCTGGGACATTTTCAAAATTTCAAAAAATGGCTCCTTTGTTTTTGTTTAAATTTTGTTGTTGGATAGTGTAAAGGAGTGAGATGGGGAGGAGAAGTGAAAGTAGATTAAAAGAATGGTGCAGGTCTCATGTTCTTTGAAAACTTTGATCTTTCAAAAATTGCTAAAATTCAATTTTTTTCGTTGTTTTCCTACAACTACAATAATAAAGATAGAGATTTTTTTTCTGAATGAAATCTGTTTCATATAGATACATTTTGAAATAAGGTCATGTACAATTTTTCAAAAAATTGCGTACTTTTAGCGTAATTTTGCATGAAAATACGTGGTCTCTTTGCACCACTAGTTTATACTTACATCCTTTTTCTGCGATTAAAGAAAAGAATTTCTTCTTTAAAGGAGGACTCAGAATACCAAATGTTACAAAGCTAGGGCATAGGAGGTCAAGATAACGTTCTTGTCAATTAACATATGGAGAAAATTTCGTATAAAGAAGTTATACATGTGAAATTTGCTTGTGAATGGAAGGGAAGAGGTTTTATCGCGCGAGGGTTTTAGGCAGGTACATGTTCTGACGCAGTCAAAGAGATTGTGTGTACCAGTGCAAGAAACTACCAATCATGTGTTACATGCGTTACGTTGTTACATAGTATTTCCCAGTTCATGCTCATTGGTAAAAAATGATCATCTTCGAACCCCTACCTTCCCAGTAAATTTGTAATATGTATTGTGAAAAACATACATTCATTTCGGAAAGATGGAGCACTTTCGTTTGCAGCACTGTCCCATTGTAAGAACGAGACGTGTCAAGAAAGTCAGTTCACAACGGACAACTATTATTTTTTTAAACCTATAGTAATAATCTACTTCAAAAAAACTTTTACTGACATTATTTTTCCACAGAATTCCACACCATTTACCAAACTCATCGTTGGTATAGGCTCTGGCTTGTAATTCCTGGCATTGAATTCTGATTGATTGATTCATTTTTAGTGATTTCGGGCGCGTTAATGCTAGTGATTAGTCTCGTAAGTGTAGTGCATGTTTTTTGCTCGAGAGGTAGCGGTGGATGCTGGATGGTGAGATCTGGCGCCGACGTACCGTAGGCTAACGGGGTTTTCCCCAACCAGATATAATCCACCAGCGGGACAAGCTATACGCTCCTGTCCGGTCTCCCGGCATGAGTGGTAGTGTTGTGCGAGTTAGTGTATGTGTGTGTAAGGGGAGAGGATACAAAAAAGGAAGAGGTAGGGAAGATCGTACGCGGTCAGAGGCCCATTTGTTAGGGTGCTGCTCCGGCATTCGCCTGGTTTTGGTCAGAGAAACCACGGAAAACTACTGATCAGAGCAGCCGACTGTTAGAATTCTCCTCCTGAATTTGACATAATACAAGTTAGTGACGAAATTCCTGCCGCCGTCGTGTCTCGAACCTAGGACCTCCCGGTCAGAGGGACTGCAGTGATATCAGTCGATTCCCTGATATTGGATTCTGAAACTTCAAGGTAAGATACAGAGATCATCACAGACGGCCGGACTACTCCAGATTTTGCCCTGAATACAAGTTTTGCCTCTAAGTATTTTACGAGTGAAGTATTATCACTGTTCTTGGTAAGACGCTTTGGAGCCATAAACTGCTCTGTGATATCCATAACTCGCAGGGCCTCTGGATTCTTAGATCTTGGGGTGGGTCATATGAGAATGGGATTCAACTCGGCCTCAATGTTGGGACGAACACAAGGGTGAAGTAAGGATCGCGCGTAATCCGGAGCCCGTTGCCCTCAGACAGAATGTTCACTCTATCGACAACGGTTTAGTACCATCAAAAATACTTTAAACGAAAGTAAAAATATTTGTTTTTCAAAATAGTGGAAACAAACTGGCCCTTACTGACGTAATTTTTTAATTAAACGAGCCAGCTTTAATAAAATGTACTATATTTACTATAAAATACTATTTTTACTCATAGCTTTTATGGAATAACTTTCGCTGATAAATGTTTTTAAGACACTGAAGAATGTATACAGTCGAAGTATCTTTTATTCAAATAATTGCAAATGTTTGGAAGAATCAGTTGATATTAGATGTAACATACATCATTAGGAATTTTAAGGAGTAATTGATAAAAAAAACTCCTGCAAAGTTAATCACAAACTAAAGTATAGGCTTCCAATCCATGAACTATACTGTAAAAATCATGCAATGGTCAGCACTGTTTCTCTTCCGGTACGACCCAAAACCACTCTAACCTAAAATTCTGCATCACACACAACCGGAAATTATTGGACGATACCACTTTCGACGAAACTGATAATGCAGACTCATTCAACGCAGAAAGAAAAAAAACGGAAACCGAAGTCAATCTATCGTACATGAGTATTGCCAACTTATGAAAATGAATAGTACATTTAATGTTAAACATTGTCCGCCTCCAACTCATTAAGCTCGCCGCTCACTACGTTCCGCTCCACGAATCCCCTGGGCTCATGCGCAGCGCGGCGCGGTGCCGATGCTGTGCTTGGCAGCGCATACTGCGCCCGGCGCGGATTTCTCCCTGGTGCACTTCGGTGCCAGAAGATGCACAACGGCGTTACCCTTCCAGCGGGCGCGCAGTCATAAATTTTACGACAATAGCAGTTTTTTTTGTTTTGCTGTCAATTCATTGTTGTCAAAGACTGCTGCGTTCTTGGAATTCCTTGCAGGTATCGTTAGTGATGCATTCCTGCAGCCACTGTTTAGTTTGCACTCTATATTCAGTTTTTGTAACGCTCTATTCGGGATAAGTGCATAGTGACGTAAACTTTACGCTGCGCGCCTGCTGTCGTGCTAAAATATTGTATAATAATTTGGCCTAATCGAAATGTCCAAATAAAAAATTCATGTAAACGAAAATCAGAATGTTCTTCAAGAGCTGTCTGATCGGAGGAAGATCATGAATTTGATAGTGACAGTGACAGTGAACGAATGTTGAAAATATAGCCGAGCATCAGAACGATACTTGATCGGAACAAGATCTTTTTGATACTAAATACGAACTTTTACCAATGGATATGTTTTTTGGTAGTAAATATTATTCTTAGATGTTATAATGCGACATAAAATGCCATTGTTCTACAATTTCTTTGATTTTTTCAAGAGTCATTGAATGTCGTAAAATTTACAACACGCGCCTGATGGTATGAACATTTTGCGCGCGCCCGCTGGAAGGTTAACATTACTAAACCAAAAGTTCAACAACAAATTTCTTGATATTTCGCGAGACGAATGTGTTTACTATTTTGAATTTTAAAACGTCTCGCGAAAATTTTTGAGAACTGCTTAATATCCTGAATTGAAGAATGAAGACAAGAAACTTCAAGGAGACTATGTTCGACACCAGAGCTCTGGCTACATGTTTATAATTCATTACTTGGCAGGTTTTTTTGTAAAATGTACAATAATCAAATAAGGGAAATATATCACAAATAGCTCACAGAAATATGTTTTTTTCCTAGGGCTTTTTCCAGCCGAAAGCATTTTACCATTTCCCTCTCGATGGGACTCATATTCGATCATGGACCATACACCAAACATCTACACACTTGCGAGCTCCTGTGATGTAGGGTCAGCAGTACGCGAGGACCTCCGCAACAATCCATACATGAGAGACAAGGACAAACAACCATGCTCAAGGCGGGATGTAAACCCGCGACCCTTCGAACCGAAGCTCTGAGTCGGTACACACTCTTAACCACCTTGGCCATTCAGGTCGACAAATATTTCATTTATTTATATATTAATTTATTATACTATAATTTTTTAATTGGCATCTGATAAATTCTGTTGAATGATTTATTCCAGAGAAGCGTAGGCTTTCGAACGATTCGTGAGGATTCGCTTACTTTTTGTGGCAAAATTGTGCCTGCGCGGAGCCTATATGCCGGATCGGAACTGAGGGGAATGGTGTTCGAGTAGATATCTGCTAGCCGATAATATGCATTTGTTCGGACGCGCTGCTCTGAGTGGAGCCGAAGTGGACGCATTGCGTGTAGCTTGAGACCAGGGGTGTTCAAGAGGGTTATCCACTTCGCTAATATGCTCGAGGCGCGTTCAGGCGCAGCGCGTATCTGTGAGGAACGGGTGTGTCCCATTGCTTGTCGAGTTCACAGACGAGAGGGTGCGATGAAGCCCAACGCGATATGTTCTAATTAGTGAAAGACGCGTGGTGCGAGGGGCAATTGCAGTCAGTCTCCGTGAGCAGACTGCCTAAATCAGAGTTGTCAATGTCGATGCCACTAGCGGGAGTCCGTGGCACGAGTGCCACGCCGAAATCACCCCTTCATGTAGCTCGTCACCCCGCCACCAGAGACAACGCCATCCCTATTCTAAAACGGCGGGGTTACCAATAGTTTCCTTTCCCGACGCTAGTGGTGGAGAGTAGCTCGTGGCATGCTACAGAGCCACGACGCGTGCCACTGCCACCAGTAGAAGACCTTGACACCACTGGCCTAAATTCTTTCATTTGAGCAGCCTTGGTTTACAAGAAAACACCGAAGACGTCTAAGCAGGCAGACTCTTCAAATCTTGGTGGTTGGCAACGACCCAGCCACTTAGCTGTTGTCTAAAACCCGGACTCGAAGAAAGAACCTATCGGACCTCGTCAACACAAATGTCACAGCGAATGTCATTGGTACGGGTGACAACCTGCAATGTCTCCTCCATGCGTTAGAACACCTCATCAAAAGAGAGCGGTAGTGAAACAGCTCTGGAACTTACTCGTGAAATACGATTAGGTGAGGAAAAGAAAAATAAAACACCTAAGACAACTGTTGTTATGACTACTGAAACTTTTCCTTTTATGTTTTTGTGCATATTCTTTTTCTTTTTTGCAGAAACAAAATATTTCATGTCCTTCGACGCTCTCACTGCTGCAGGTTTTGACAGCGCCATTGCTTTAGGAAAAAGTATCACCTTTCACACTGCTACATGCGCTAATATGCTCCACCAGAGATGCCAACCAGAGATATCAACGTTGGCATATGGATTTTGCTGTCTAAGCCAGTAACTTTCGTTGTGTACGGGCCGTAGCCTTCCTCCCCCGACGCACTCTTGTAACTCCGCGTGGCGGCGGTGGTCGTTTCTCCGCTGTCGAATCCGCGCTGGCGGCGCATGCGCACAGGGCAGTGGCGCTGGCGTCGAAGTCTCTGGAGAGGAGGCCCCGTGGACCGTCTGTCTCCGAGCCCCTCCCCCTCCACTCCCAAGAGAGGGGACTCGCGAACGCGGTGGTGGTCGCGACGGACGCGGAAGAGGTGAACGTGGAGGTAGAGAGGAGGGTGATGGTGGCGGCGGTGGCGGTAATAGCGAAGGGAATGGTGATGTGGTGATTAGGGGTGGAGCTAACGGAAGGGGGTGGAGGCCGGTAGCGGCGATGGCAATATGCAAGGTGGCGGTGGTGGTGATGGCATTGGTGGCAGAGGAAACGACGACGTCGGTTATAGGAGGGCGGCGGGTGAGCATGGTGTTACGCGCTGCGGCCGCGACGGAGTCCTGAGACTGCAGGCGGATATCGATTCGCTGACGACGGCCAACCAGCCGCAAAGGGCGCACCCGCGACTCCATGAATAATGGTCAAAGCCGGAAGCACTATTTAGCAAGGGAAATATTCTTCAAATGAAGTACAACTAACGGCAAGGATTTCGGAACGAAGTTGACGGACGCGAGTTGAAAGGGCAACTTGTAGTTTCTATATTCCGATCATTATGATTTACAACAGTTTCTTTGATGACTCGTTCGTGAAAAAACACGACGTAGAAGTCTGAATCTCGTTGTTTGATAATTAACAAATTGATATTTCAATATTTACGGTACCTACTTGATTGAGAATTCTAGCTGTCGGCTGCTCTAATTAGGGATATCACGGAAAACGACTAACTAAACCAGACGAACGCCGGAGCATTATTTTAACAAACGGGTCATAGTCCTTACGCGAACTCTCCTTCTCTTACTTCACTTACCCTCACTCACACTCGCCCTTACACTTACATGCACTACCACACATGGTGGGAGGGAGCTTAGAGCTTCTCCCTGCCGGGGCAATGTCCCTCTGAGGATATCTGGGGAGGATATTCCGCAAGGAGACGTGTAGGTCTGCGCAGGTCTCACTATTCAACGGAGGAGAAAAACCACTATCTCTCGGGATAAAATATTCACAATATTAGAGGGACTAATGACCATACCAATAATCAACATCAATCAATCGAGGATATTGAAATGTAGGCGTGAATGGGCAGAAGTGCTGTCTCAAGAGGTACAAGACTCGCTTGTGAGAAGACAGGGTGCCTTGGCTGTGATTGATCCAGCTGAACGGCGTGTTGTAAGATGCCCGGGAGGGCATTAAGGAGATTTACAAGGGCCACTAGATGGAAGCTGGAAAGTAGTAGAGCATAATTTCATAATTTCCAACAGATCCGTAAAGTAGTAAACAAAAAGGAACTTCTAATTCTGTAATGGCCAGGAAAATATTGATAGGAAAAATACAACGAAGAAATTCGTTATGTAGTACTCTGCTCTGTATTTTGTTATAAGGTACGTGTTTATCAGAATAAATGTTACAAACTTTTAATGTAGAAGGGTCGAAAATGATCACTTTTCCCAACAAAAATATATAGGAAATTGCATATAATGGAATTACATACAATTATAGACGTGACATATACCCCTCAATTTTAGGCATACCTTTATGCATAGATGTTAGGCAGGGACGAAATCTCCTTGAAACCGTGAAAACGCGACATAGCCTACATCTTTGCATCTTTGCAAAGAGTTGCCTAGAAACAAGGTGAAAAGCCACATTTACAAATGCGTATAACTCAGTTAAATTTAATTTTTGTTGCATGTTTTCATTGCCAACGAGCGATCATTTTCGCCTCCTCAACATGTCCCAGAAGTTTGTTAAATTTATTCTGAGATGCCTTGTGTTTCCCCAGAAACTCACTATTTGTGATTTGATGTGTTTCTAACATTCAACGAATGTCAAATTTAGCAAAAGATGTTAAAATTAAAATCTTTCCCGTTAAGTAGACGTGAGGTGACTCAACTGCCTTTTTTTCCCACAGAAACTATCAAGAACCATCAAATAATATTTCTATTTCGAAATTATGTAAACTATTTCTTCTTCCTCGTATAAAAGCATTCCCACGCTCAAATTTCGTTGCTAGTCGCACCGGACGAAGCGCGGGGGCAGTGTCGGAGTGCCGTTGATTTCTCTCGGGGCGCTGTGTTTCGCCGCGCAGCCGCTCCGCTTGGACGGGCCGGAGGACGGAATGCGGCGGTGCTCCGCGCCCCGACAAATGGTCGCGCCCGGGCGCGAAGGACGGGGCGGGACGGCGGGGGACGACGGGGGACGACGGGGACGACGGGGGACGACTCGGGGTCGCCGAGAAGGCGAAGTGCGTGGGGGGAGGAAGAGAAGTCTAAGACGCGCCAGGACCGAGGGCACGGAATGGGGAGGGGACGAGGAAGAGCGGACGGGGCGAAATGCGGTCGGAATGCCCCATGGCCCTTGTCAGGCAAGCGAGTTGCTAGCGTAAAACTGCTCTGCAGTACGTAAGCGTATTGCGGGTTGCATTCAATCAAATTTAACGAAATTTTGTAAAAACAAATTTTGAGAATAACATTTTGACACGTGAAACCCTTATTATTTTTCTCTGTTACTTAAAACAACCACGCAAAATTGTTGAAATGTCTCCAAGTGTCCCAGAGTTTATCCGGAGCAAACATACATATAAACTTACACGTATATAGTATGAATGCTACATGACTATATATATTTAGTAAGTTGACCATACTAATGCTGAGTTGGGCGTAGAAGTGTGATAAGATTTTTCGTCTGCTTCACTGATGAAGTGGGAATATCTTGACTTTACTCTTTCGAGATCAGTGGCAGCAGCAGAGCACCCTGGAATTATGTGAAGGAAACCTAAGCGTACGGGCACCAGTCACAGAGGCGAACGAAACGACAAGACTGATAACTTGACAAAAGAAGTGAGTGAACAGTGAACAGGCGTATTCTGTGAAGTCAATAAAATGGAAGCTGAATAGGAGAACTGTTGAGAGACTAGTTCTTTCGCAGTTCATAATCACTCACATTAAATATGTGATATTTATACATTGTGAGGCTCTCACATCCAAGTAATCTTAAGAAGGCCTCAGAAAAAAGAGAATTTCATGGAGAGACGACGACAAAGAGAATATGGATTTTTTGAATATTATTTGGAATAAGATTAATGTGATATCCCCCCAATCAGAGGAGGAGCTTGGGGTGACGCTCCACTGCTCCGCTAGTGGAGGGACACAACCCCTTCCCTTCCCCTCACCAGGCGGCCGAGTCAGCAGCGACGCGACGCTAGTCACGCCCGAGAACTCTCTACCCAACGCGTCCGTATGTGGACGAGTGCTGAGGAGTATCGACACATGCGATATGGCTTCTGGACGGAACGTGGGACATCAGGCGGTGCCTCCCTGCAGGCTATCGCTCCTATCTTGTCAAGGGTCGCGCGGCTGCTACTACAGCGGCCCCGACGGGCCACCATCACCGCTCCGAGATAATAACCGTTATCAGCAGCCAGTCGGCTACCTGTGCAGCCGGCTTATCAATTTCAACATTGGGGCAAGGCCGTTGCCCCGAAAACGTTTTGGTTGTATTTTGTTGAGTTGTATAATGTGGAAACATTAAATGTATTCTTAGACTTTTGTGGTTGAACAACAACAATTAATTGAAAAATGCGTCAAATACAATTTCGCAACACAAGGCCGTTTTAGTGGTACGCTTTTCGACTTAAACGGTAAATTTCTACAAAAACCTCATTTTAAAGCGTTAAAACCTGGCTTTCGAAGCCACCGGTTTCGAAGCCCGAGGAAAGGTTGGGACACAGAATATTTCGGATTCTAATAAAGTCCGTTTCACTAACATATATTTCCCGTCAAACGGTGAGGTGAATGGGAATGTGTGTCCACTTGCGAGTGTTCTCATATTGATACTTTGGTATAAATGAATATGAAACGAACGAGCAACATGAGAGAGAGGTTTTTTATCGTGTGCACTAAACCGTATGGGGGAACGGAGCCACTTCGATCGCGATGGGCAGAGCTTCCGCGGCGCGGCGCGGCGCGTCCGAAGCGGCACGTGGCCGAGGGCGTGGGCGTGGCGCTGAAGGGCGTTCGCGAGCGGCGGCGGGCGACTGATGAGGGCCGCCGGCGCACGGAGGTCAAGCGCCGAGCCGCGCGCCGCGCATTCCTCGCTCAGCGGCGCTGATTGCGGCCGTAATTGGGACGCCCACGCCGCGCCGCGCCGCGCCCGCCCGCTCCAGCCGCGCACCTCCGCTCGCCTCAGACTTTGGCTTCTCTCCACCGAACACCGCCTCTCCTCTCGGTTCCCCCACTCCGCCGCTCAGCCTTCGCACTCCTACCCACACCTCAGCTCTTTCCAAGCGTGTCCCAGCCTCTCCCCGTTTCTGACACTCTCACGTCTCATCCCATTCCAGCCCAGACCTCGTGTCTCTCCGCTTCCCTCACTCTCACGTCTCATTCCATCCCATCCCTTCCTCTGCCTCTTCTCACTTCCATCAGTCTCACGTCTCATCTCATCTCATCTCATCTCAGCCCATCCCCTGCCTTTCCTCGCTTCCCTCACTCTGTCTCATCCCATCCCAGACCTGCCGTCGCCCGTCCCGTTCCGACACGTCTCGTCACGTTTCGTCCCCGTCCGCCTCTCCGCTCCAACATTTCGCCCCTACCCGCTTCACCACGCTCCGCTCCATTCCCCTCCTCCCACAGTTGTGTTGGACCACGCGCCAGCCGCGAACGAGAGAACGTGCGATTCTCTGAAGGTTATGTGCGAAGCTTCCTGGGAGACTGTCCGCTAGACAGCGACTTGCGTCGCCAAAATCCCTGTGAAATGTTCATGACACAGTCAACTGTTCTGTCCCACATGCCGGGCACAATTGGAGTTTCGAGCCAGGGCAAGAGATGTAAAGCATAGTCGACTGTTGTCGCGCAGAACATAACCTTACGTCATTGCAAAGATACCTTAAGCTGTGAAGAGAGATTTTTACATCAGTATTATGCTTCTGCATATTTCTTCAAAAAAGTCAAAAATATTAAAACATTGCTCGTTTACTATTGACTTCTGTATTATTATTTTCAAATGCTCGCAGAAGAAAACAACCAAGCAGTCTCCGACTTTGAGAGAAGTGTTGCTAGATACCCAGGAACTCGGGAAAAAACCAAAATAATAAAACAGTTTCAATATCGACTGAAAAATGCAAGTATTTGATCGCGTTATTTCGTATGTTCCAGTGTTATAGAGATTATTTTATTTGTTCTGAGCAGTGTGCTTGCTTATTGGAAAACTGTTTTGTGTGGTATTGCAAAGGACGCTTAAAAGAGGGTGCAAGTCTTATTATCGTTGAACTCTCTGAATTTTCGAAATGGCAAAAGTTACAAATAATGGAAGAAAGTATGTTTCCTCTGTAGTACCACTCATTGCTGCTGCAAACCACTGGTAATATAATTGCGTACGCTATTGTATTACGTGGCGGACAGAGTGGAGTATTTCTCCGACATTCCTCGTTTCCACGAATCCAGACGTTTGAGGACAGTGAAGATGTCTGTGGTCTGCCAGATCGCCACTGTCATTCTGTAAGCAGCGCTTTAGGAGACGCACCTGTCTTTTACGAAGTATATGGAACCCACACTACTTGACTTGAGGTGGTACGAATGCTAAATGTTCTCGGAAACGAATCTCATACTTAAAATGTACTCAAATTCCTCAAACCTCATACATATAAACTGTTTTTAAGAATTACGGGCATTTGAGGGTTAAGAATAGATTTAAACGTCTTATTCATAGTTCTCTAACACTCCCAGATGTTTAGGAGGCCGACACCCTGACTTGCAAAACTCAAGTTCGAGGTTTCAGTATTGACCGGGCCAGTGGATTTACAGAGAGTGGTCCTTGTCACCCTTGTGGAAAATAAAACCTCTGCTACTGCCTGGGAAAATTAAATCCCTAATCCATCAATATACCTTCTTGCGAGATCTCACGTTCTCCCTAAGAGTCATTTAGAGTATAGTTCACTGAGACTGATATCTGAAGAAGAATGTGAGAACACATCTAGGCGATGCAAGGAACACCCAGGAGGCACGCCTGCTTGAGAGACCTCGCAGTCTGACTTCTAGTTCCGAAAAAGTTCTCTGAGTTGGACCATGGCGAAGGAAGGAAATTAATGACATTTTGCTGCTCCCGACGCTGAGAAAGAGCGTTGTAACTCTCGTCTTAATCCTTCTTCCGCGGGCTAAACGTCCTATGCCTGATTAGGTCAGAGACCTCACCTTACACCCCAGAACAATGTGGGAGACGAAGAAGACATCTGGAAATTATCTTTATTGATAATTTACAAAGGCACACAATTAAACTGATGGCGTTACACAGCACGTAATTTTTCGCATTTGTAACAGTCAAGTAATATAATAACTAAGGTGCGGATTTTTGTCTGCCGATTTTTATCCTTCAATTAAAAATGCGGCATTATAGGTTACTTATTCATTTTGAGGCATTAGTAGCATAATATTTTAATACACCTATTGCTTCAAAATGAATAAGTAATCTAAAATACTGCGTTTTTAATTGAAGGATAAAAGTCGCCAAATAGGCAAAAATCCGCAACTTAATAATAACGCAATTCCTCACTAAATTAATACATCTCAAGCACTGTCAGCTTTAACTCTTGCAGTAAAACTCATTACCAATTGTACTTGGGGGTGAGCAAACTACTTCTTTTAAAGCTAATTAATCAACATAAATTCGATAATCCAAAACTGGGTACACGGGGCGAGAAAAATTAACGTCTAACAATACAAATTAATTCTATGAAGTTCCAACTGGCGCAATGGCAGTGGCGTATTGAGAATTGATGTCTTGTAAAATACGCTTCCAGCACAAGAAGCGAGACATTCGAATTTGCAATTTTGAAGATTTGCGAAAAAATACGCGGAACTACTCATATTTTAAAAAAATGTATATGAACTTATTTAAAGATCAAATTTGGAACAACGGTGTACAATATGTAAAAAGTTTTTATCTTTAATATTGTTATTATAGGAAAACGTCGGAGACTACATTTAGAAAGACGAATTATCCCAATTTTCAGCATTAAGGACTCACAAAACAGTTATTTTTCGTAGAAAAATGTCAGTTGTTTGTGACAATATTTCAATCATTTTTCTGTTCTAAATAAATATTATGTGAGGGGAAAAGTCTACGGTCGAGAACATACTAAATGAAAGTTTTCTAAGTCGCAGAGTAGAAGCTTTAGAAATTTGGTAAGTTCGTCAGGAGTAAGTTGCCAGGATATAGTTGTGCCATTCTGAAGATCATTAAGCTATTTTAACTTTGGGGAGTACTTTAAATGAAGCTTCTGTGACATTTTCAATTTATTCTCAAAAATGGAAGCAAATGTTTCTTTGTCTTTTGCTGGAAATAAAGAATTGAAATATACTATTCATGGGAATAGTATAGTTGAATATGACATTTTGAAAATTGCAAAGCTCACATGTATTTTCTAGCTCATCGTACACCTCCATTGCTAAAGCCCGAGACTTCTTTCTCAATGTACTTTATACGTCGATTTTAGATCTTTGAAGTGATAACTAGTGAGTAATAAATAACGAAGAACTAAGAAGTGGAAAACATTGGGATGCTGCTCATTCCCACTTGTTACTTCAGGATTTGCTTTTGATCTCTGCTTATGATGAACGTGAGATAGACGTCAAAATACAAAGGAGATAGATCACAAATTATTGTACTTAAGCCAGACATCTGCTTGGGATTTTTATGATCGGATGTATCGAGGAGACCTGGAGGAGTAGTGGACAGATGGTGACACAAATCACCTTCCACTTTTGGGTACTGGAATTCAAATCCAATTCGATCCTCCAGGAATGTGTGGCAGACGAAGCAGGTTTATTGCAAGTGTTTTCAAGATTCTCTCATTTCTCCAGCATTTCATTTCACCATTATTCGATGATTATTCAAGTTATATCATGAACATTAACATTCATCTCCTGGCTAGAGTCCTTTCAAGTTGAAGTTGAATGATTGCGTGTTTTTGTTATATTATTCCGCCGTATCAATAACCACAACATTCATTTCGTTACAATTTACCGCTAATCACCTAACCATCTAACATTTCTTGCCAGTCACGCCTTTCACGGTTTCGAATCATCATCCCGAACTGAACTGCTCCCGCGCTATTTTCAATGTCCAACAGAAAGTCGAGCGCATAGATGAAAGTTTTAGATGGTTTTTCAATTCACATCATCTCCGAAAATTTTTTGTTTCGCTTTTCCAGACTTTCGGTCCTGTTTACAAAAAAACACTTCACATCAAATCAGACCCTTGTTTCATTTCGGTACGTTTATTGATACTATCATTTTATACTTTTATTTTCAATAAGAGCGCCCATTTTTGAGAAAGGTAAAGAAGAAATAAAATTTTATTTATGAGTTTTGATTACTAGCATCAATTATTTCACTTTAATTCTATTTTACTTTCTCGCTATGGAGTAGAAAAAAATGTTATGTAATGCTGCACGAAAAATCAGCAAATTTTTGGCAGAAAAACTCTTATTACAGGATTCTGGAGACGAGAAAGTGGATACATCCAGTTCCTAAATTTAGAAAAATAGCTTTAACACGTGGTGTAGATAGAATCCATGTTTTGTGGGTTCTTAATACCGAAAAACCGATTGACGACAAAACGTCCGTCCGTCTGTGAACGCAAGCGGCTTAACCATTCAGCCAATTATATCTAAAATTGATATTCTTCAATTGATATGGCTGTTGACGCAGCCCCTTGAATTTGAAACCGATATTTTAATTTAGGGGGCACTTTACATGAAGCATCTGGGTAATTTTCCAAATTTTCAAAAAAATGGTTTCATGTTTTTTAATAAAATTTTTGTTGGATAGTGAGAAAGACGCTTAAGGGAATGGAGCAGGTCTCATGTTCCTTGAAAACTCTGATTTTTCTAAAATTGCATAAGTTCAAAATTATGTTGGAGTCTTCCTACAACTAAAATATTATAGATAAATATTTTTCTCTTAATGATATCTGTTCCTTAAAGATAGATTTTGAAATAAGGTAATCTACGAGTTTTTGAAAATTTAAATACTTTTCGCTTAATTTTGCATGAAAATACAAGCAAGAAAGTATGGTACTTCTAGTTTTCATTAGGCATTATTCGGTACTTCGAGCAACTTATAAAAAGATAACTTTCACCGCTTTATTGAATTTCCCCTCAAAAACTAATGTTTTCAGGAAGTTACGTAGTAAAGTTTAAACATATTTTTGTGATGTTCTTTAATATTTTTGGAAAGTGAGAGAATGGCCAAGGATATGAGAGCTTACAAGCATTCTTAAGGAAATTATGACCTTGTTTAAAATATATTTATTTCAACTGAGACCCACAATTGCCTTGAATTCATTACTCTCATTTAATACTTTGTTTCTTTGAAGAAATTAAGAAAACATTGCTAAAACTCTTGCATAACCACAAAGAAACATGAGATTGGAGATGTAGTTACATTTCTGTCCAGGTATCTAAGAAATTGGGAAATTCAGAGCCACGCACCAAATGTGTCTATTAAAAACAAAGATAGCTCTAAAATGTTCATATTCACAGTCGAAAATCTTAACAATCTTGAAGTGGAGCTCATTGCGGTTTTGGGGTTCTTGGTTTCACTACCCGCCATTTCCGCTCCTTAATTATAGTCTTTCCCTCTCTCTCTCTTTCTCTCTCTCAATTAAAGGGAAGGCGTGGTTGTGATTGTGGGCGTTGCCGAGAGAAAAGGCGAAGGAGAGGCGTGTATGAAGAGAAGTGTTCGGAAAAGGGATGGGAAAGGGCTTGTCCGCGGAGTGGGAGGGCGAGGGCGTGTGTAAAGAGGTGAGATTGTGCGAGGAATGGGCGTGGGCGAGAGGGAGTGAGGGCGAAGGCGTGAGAGTGTGTGAAGACATACTTTGGAAGGGGTGGGCGTGAGCGAAGGCGAGGGCGAGGGCCCGCAGAGATGAGATTGGATGAGGAATGAGCGTGGGCGTGTGCGAAGGGCAAAGGATGGGGGAGGGCGAGGGCGTGGACGCGGAGGGGGAAAGGGCAAGGGCGTGTCGCCCGTCGGCGCCCCCGCGCGCGGCGTTTCCGCTCGCAGATTGCAAATTGAACGCTCGCAGCTTCATAATCGCTTCATTAGCCGGCGTCTCCGCTGGAATTGGCTGTTGTCGGGAGAAGGCACAGTGGGCACAGTGGGGTCGCATCACACCTAAAGAATTTGTAAAGAAGCTGTCCGACCGGCAAAAATAGCCTTCCTCTCACGATTTGAAGGCAATGCCAGATAACGGATTTTTAGCAATTTTTGCTAAAACTTTTACTGCCAATGGGAGGTCTTCACAAGAACAAACATGTGGGATACCGAATTTTAATACCGAAGCCGATGTTTCTGAAGGCGGCTCCACACATTCGGCATTCGCCGAGCAGCGAGCTACTGTTCGCCCAAACCCGACCAGCCAATGTGTTCGGCAAACGTTCGCTTCCTTTGATGGAGGCAAAAGATCGACACGCGGTGGGTTGGGCGAGCGCCCAATGTTCGTCACTCGACAAATACCAAGCAACTCATCCACACTACTCGGGTTTCGCCGCGCGGTTGCTCGCTGTTCACCGAATAGCAAATGTGTGGAGCCGCCTTAAGAATGATTAAACATCACGACTGATTTAAATTTTAGATTGTTATTAGTCAAAATTTTATCCAGAAATTAAGTTGTTGTTCAATTGTGACTAACGGCTATGACTACTCTAAGATTACTACTATTGGTAGAGAAAATATAACTTGGAAAAGGTGAAAGCTGAAACGATCTAACCTTTCTCAGATAGAAAAATAATAAATGAACGTACTCGGAAACTTAAAATACATCACATAAGTGAGTTTCGTTTTTCAAAGTAATTTTTACCAAATGTGTTTTCAAAGAGTATCTTCACACACACTCTCGTAACACAGTAAAATATGTCTGAATATTGTTAATTTTACTCTTTTTCATTTATTTAATGAAGTTCTCGTAGATAATAACAGATCCCATTCCTAATTGGAACGTCCCATTTTATTCAGTTTCATTAAATATTTTCAACATTTTTTACGAATTAATTTTTACCAGCAACACTTAGTGGAACATAGCACGCCACTTACGCCCCTCCATTTCTCAGAGTATTCATTAACTTGGTCATTCCTTAAAAAACTTTCTTATATTGTTGCAGCACAACTTTTCTGTCTCAAAATCTCAATCAATTCTTTCTTTTCATATTCACTGTGTGACGAACGTATTTAATACTTTGTTTTTGCATAACGCCAGGAAATAATAACGACTCTCTCCATGGTGACACAAACGTGGTGAATAAGCAATGAATTTTTGCTAAAACTTTTACTGCCAATCCATGGCAGAGCTGATCCTTGGGCAACGGCGAAAGTGATGTTCTTAACATTGTCACTGCGCAACATTCACCGTTATATAATTCCGTCTACGTTATCATGCGCGTAGTGTCTCAACAGTCAGACGTTTCACTTAGCGCTTTCATTATTGTGTGGCAAGAAACTTTCATCATGCTAATGTAGGCAATGAGTTCTGTCTTTAGAAAGTGTTGAATTAGCCTCCAAATCTTCGTAATACGAGGGTTAACGTCGATAAATTCAAAAAGATCTTATTGAAATATCTTTTCGAGGAAATGGCATAATTGTGGACGACAGATGCCCAGGGTTTGGTAGTTGTGAATAGTCTGTGTAGTTGGGTTCTATCATTTTATTATAACGGCGTGTTCACTCAATCATAATCGTTTGTGCACGTACAACTGTGGTTTCTCTGCAATGCTGAAGTAGCAGTAATGGCAGGGCAAAAACATTACATCATTAAAAGTCACTCGTATTCAAGTTTGTGATTTGTCTTCTACAGTTATCCTTCTCCGCACTATTGCCTTCTACACTCCTTCCTCGTAGTTTTGGGTTTCTTTTATGGGAGACATATTACTTTGAAATCTTCTTTGACCATTGATCTTCAGATTCATCTAGTTTGTTTAGGAGTTCATTACATTTCAATCGTTTAATTTTGATGGTATCAATAATGTACAGCCTCATTTCTGCTTTATATGTTATTGCTTCAGTTTGTACTTGTCAATCAATATCAACACAAAGGTATGTTACTAATAGTTCGTTTCTATAGCTGTATATTTATTTCCATTAATTTTTTATTTACTTCCCGTTCTGAAAACTGTATGTGATACTATTCTCCTCGATCATCTTATTCGATGGTCTCATCACACTCATTGCACGTTAACAAGATTGAACATTTATTTCGAGTTTGCTTCCCACATGGCCCTTGAGAGGTTAGTGTGCCGGAAGAGGGAGCTGAGCGTCGGGTTTTTCGATGGCCCTCCACAGAGTTGTGGTATGCGGTGTGGTAACTCCTCCAATGCTGCAGCATGAGCGCTGATACGCTACTTCTCTCGGGTCTTGATCCACTGCGTGTAAGAGAACTCTAGCGACAGTATAAGTAATTACGTGTTCTTTGGTTCTGCCAGTATCTGGCCGCTGTGTTGCGGTTTCTGGATTTTGCCAGACGAGATGCACCTGTGCGGAAAGGCGTCGTATTTATAACCTCACACCTTACAGTGACAGTGATCCATCGCTAGTCTTGCACAGTTGGTGACCAGGCCCCGACTATCGGCCTCCGCAAACATAAACGTCCTTAAGTCCGTCCAACGCATTTTATTCCACAGTACTTTCTATGAGGAACTCTGACGAGTAACTTTTAACTTGACATTTTTTGTTGGCTATGTTGCCGTGCATTTGCACAAAATTACACTTCGATTCGTCACTTGATCTAACATCTGATGCTCTCAGCGTCTTAATGACTATTCGTTAGTAGATATTTACACGCACACTTTTATTACCAGTTAACATCATCTGACAACACCCACGAACCGCAATACATGGCCAGATACCGTCATACCCCAAGGACCCATTCGTATTTCTATTACCGCTAGAGTGCTCTCAAGCACTGGATAAGAGTCCCTGCGGATGCTTTATGTGATCTCAGGAGAAAGGAACGTCTTCTCCTACAAATTCCTTTCACACCTACAGCGAATGACCATGTCTCGTTCGGTATGCCCTTCAATATCAACAAACTATTCAAATCTGTAATGTCAGTAGAACTTTGACGCAGAAATACTAAAATTTTCGTTGTAAAAGATGTCAAGGCATTAGACACACAAAGAACTATTGTACATGAAATGCAAACCTTTTACAAAATTTAAAATGTGCCCATTGCAACCATCCTGCCTTCTCTAGAAGTTGAGTGTATTTTTACAGGAGACAGAATGCATTTCTATACCACAGTTTGTGTAACTATCAATAAGCCCAAGCAGCAAAAAACTCACCTCCTCCCCCACCATTCCTCTTTCCTTACCTACCCAACGTTACAAACTCAATTTATCTCCTCCAGACCCTCCCCTCCTTTCTCTCCTCCAAGCCCTCTCCTTTCCAACCTTCAAAGCAAATCCCCAGTCCTCTTCCAAACTCACTAATACATCCATCCATTACATCAGAAATAGTCAACCAAGTTCTCCAAGCGCTTATCCCAAACTTACTTATTCTCCCTCTCTCTCTCTCTAATTCCTCATCCATGAATAATCGGCCACAAGTTGTACTCAATTGCAGTTAACTATATATCTTATCTAATTGTGCTAAGCGGGGTTGCGAACACGACTCATGTAGTGGACATCGGCCCGGCCATGCGGGATCACGCGGGGGAGATGTCTAGAGAGCGCCTGCGGAGGCTGGGGAGATACGGGGACGGAATCGGGGAGGTGGGAGCGATGGCTAGAGTGAGGTCGGGGGGCGGATCGTGAGGAAGGGCAAGGGCGAGGGCGATGAGGAAGGGAGAGGGAGGGCGAGGGCAAGGGCGAAGGCGAGGGCAAGGGCGAGGGCTTGGGCGAGGAGGAGGGGGAGAACGAGGGCGAGAAGAAGGGGAAAGGGCGTGAGGAGGACGAGGGGGAGTTCGAGGGCGAGGAGGAAGGGGAGGATGAGGGCGATGAGGAGGGAGATCGCGGAAGCGAGGGTGATGCTGGGGGTTGCGTGTTGGGTCGCGTATGAGGACGCGGGTGGGGGCGGGGCGCAGGTGGTGGCGTGGGCGGGAGCGAGGCTAGGGAGGGAGGGAGGGTATGAGTGGCGGGGGCGGCGGCAGGAACGGAGGTGACAGCGAAGGCAGGGATGAATACGGGAGTCGGGGCGGGAGCGGGCGGGTCGTGTCTGTGCGGCCAGGCGCGTCGCGCGCAGCTGGCGACCGGCTGCGCGGTGCGCTCGGCTTTTGTCCGTGGAACCGCAGCGCGCCTGCCGGCCGTCGACCAAAGCCCCGCGCCCCCGAGAGTCCAGCCGCCTGCCCCATATTGAGGCCCGTTGTGGCGGCTGCGAAGTCGCCTCTCTCCGCGCCCGGAGGGCTCTCACACTCGCACTTCCCCGAGTGCGCTTCACGGGATATCAGACAGTCTGTTCTCGGCCAGTGTGCGAAGAATATTACGTTCCCCTCCCAAGGAGTAGTAGTCCCTTACGTCAGTGGTGCAACTAGGATTTTTACTTTGGGAGGGAGGGCGGTAGAGAATAGTTGTATAAACAATCCTACATTGATTTAGACATCTTTAACTGGCTGACATGAACTACAAACATACTTTTATTTCTGATTGTTTATTGATAGTAATGTGAACAAATTAATGTGTATAATATAATTCAAGTAGTATCAACAAAATAATCAAATATAATTTCGTTTTTACTTTGGAGATCCCCTTTCCATCTTTATTCATTCACCAATGTCTTCACAATTTAGGAAATGCCTGCTAATGTCTTTTAAGAAACTATCGTAAATAACGAAGGCAGAAAATGGCTCTGATGCATCATTTCATAGAATGGCATAGTTCTTTTCTATACTGTATAAACAGTTATAATCAGATATTATAAAGAACGATCGTTTAGTTTAAACAAAGTCCTGTAAGGAATTGTTTTTGTATTGTAAAAAACTATTTCATTCCCATGAAATACAACACGAAAGGTATTTTCAAGTATAAGATCGCTGTAGAAAAGATGATGGGAATACACATGAGTTCGGTCTGCTTACGAAGAGTGAAAAGTAACTAGTAGTTGATTTGCGAAACAACAGAAACGAAATAAACACGATTTTTCAACGCAATTTTCTCTTAATCTAAACTATTTTATCGAACCTCTAATTACTTACCTCCGCTTTACAACTTTGCATTGTTGACTGTTGATCGTAATAACTGAATAGTTTAATAAAACCAACGATTGAAGTACATAAAACGTAATACACTTTGAAGTACTTAAAAAAACTTTTTAATTCAATAATTCCTCTTCACAAAGTTGATTGAAGATTACAGTGGAAAGTTTATAATGCTCTCTCAAACTAACTGTAAATAATAAGCAGTTTAAATGTCTATGTTACCACTGTATCATACTTGTACATCTATTTTTACACAACTTTTTATATGTTTGTGTCAATTTGTTGGTGGTCATATTCACTGTCACACTCAGCAGCCACACTCAATATAGTAACAAAACTGACACCCCAACGTTGTTCAGTCGAATGTCAAACAATATTTATCACACACGAAAACGGCAATTTCATTTACTGGCATGCACGTAAAAATACGCAACTACACCAAAAATATTTTAGAAAACTCACATGCAATAAAACTCATAGTGTTTCTAATCTATTCTAATGCATGTTACCTTTACTTCATTGAGCTCGTATGGCACGGTTTGGTTTGCCCACGAACCTTATTGTCTTCGTCTTCACCGCTGCCTAATAAAAAAATACGATCAAATTGTTCCTACAACAATCACTGAAATGGTTCCGCGTTGTTGCAGTTGGACCTAGTAGATACCTGCACAACAACGTAATAGAATGTGGATCACGTTCTGAAAGTTTGTGCCGTGATAAAGAAACAAAAAACAGGTCAAGTTATTTCTAACTACAACGTCGCTATCCACACGGAGCGTCGCAGGGGGCGTGGCGGCGATGGAGTGTCTGTGGCACGTGGAGCACTCCACGCGACCCGTCGTGCATGCGGCCACTTTTCCCGGGCGCTCGCGCCTCCATGCGGCCGCGGCAGAAGAAGCAGAGTGAGGGGCTAAGAAGGGCGAAGAAACATACAATGAAACGTTGCGTGTCGGAGTCGTGACGCCACGGGCACGGACGGCGCGAGGGGCGGGAGGTAATCACGCCTTGCCTCACCTCGCCTCTTATCTGGGCGTGGACAGGATCGGGCACGACATGCTGCAGTGTAATGCAGGGCTTGTCCAGGGTTGCCAGATGGTTTGTAAATGTTTCTCTCAAATGTCTTAGAACAATTGACCAAATATGTACGTTTTAAGAATATCCCTAACATAAAATATTAGTTATATTTAATATGAATATGAAATAAATTGGAGTTTATGATAAAAATATTTCCATCAAGGTGATACAACGTCAGTCACCAAGAATTATATCAGCTAACTTAATACAAATGCATTTTTTTTCTGTTCTAGTTTGAACTGAATCGGTAAGAATGCGCATTTATTCGTATTATTTTTAAGTTTCGCTTTGATATATAATGCCATATCTTCAGAACATATTTATTAATCAATGTACAATTAAAAAAATATTATTATACAAAATCTACAAATTTTCCTGCGTCATTTTGTTTTCGTATCCCCCACACAACAAAATTTTGAGGTTAAAAATCCCCAATGTGGCAACCCTGGTTGTGCCCTACCCTCTGCCGTGCGAAGAGAACTGGTCTCCTTGCTGTATTGCCGTGGGCGGGGGTCGATCGGAGGCGCTTTGCAGCGGAACGAAAATACGAACTCCGGAAGAGATTATTCCAGCGCAATATTTTTTCTCCAGGAAGTCATTTTTATTCTGGATATTTCAATCAGAATTCAAGGTTTTAGAGTACATCGTTATACGCGAGATCAACACTGGAGATTAAGAGAAAAACGATCAATTTGATATAGAAGAAAGTATAATAATTGGTTGTGGGGAAAAAAACGTTGGTAAGTAACGTTTTCATTTTCTCTCTCGCTCGACCGTCCGCGGTGTCCGTGCCGTGGCGTGACGTGGACTGACATAACACACAGCACAGCACGTTCACGTTCTGTGTCAAGACAGCCGACGTCCCTCGGAACTGCGAACAGTGAGGGAGAGGGTAACATCACACAGCAGGGGAAGCAATGTACATCAAAAAAGTGATCAATAATACACCAACGTGAAAGACAACTGTGAAACTACACCGAAAGCAAGAGCAAGACATGAAAAAACAAAACACAGTCACATACCAAGAGGTGTGTGCTCACTACAAACAGCAATTCAACTACTACTTACTACACAACCACGGGGCACAGAGAGGGGGGCTGCGGAAGCGTCGGCGACGGCGGCGGTGGCGGTGAGGGGGTGTTAGCGGCGGCGGCGGCAGCCTTCGGGGGAGCCTTTCGGGCCGCGGCGGCGATCGTCAGGTGTTTCAAACGCCCCAAGCAAACACAAAACTCCAAAAACAATTCGCGAGAAATAAAAGTTTCGCAAAAGACATTCCCGCGAATAGAATTTCCGTTAAAATCGGACGACTTTACTTCGCGCCAAGAAAATCCGTCGAAGTGCAATCTCGTCAGCGGAAGAAAAGGAAAAAAAAGCGGGACGGACGTCGAACCTTCCGGTCGTTTTAATTATCGTGACGCTCTCACGCGGACGGAGCGGGAGGACGCGCGATTTGTCTTTTACGAGGTCGTTTGCGCGGAGGCCGGGGCGGCCGAGGGCGGCGCTGGCGTCGTCGGCCGCGCGGATGCAAATTTCCACCCGGGGGTGGGGGTGGGGCTATTCCTTTGCCCGCGCCACAGACGTCGTTACGTGGGCGGGGGTGGGGAGGCGTTGCACGTAACACAATAGCCTTTGTTCCTGCGCTGTCCCGCGCCCTCGTCCCCGCTCCGCGCTCCTGGCTTGTTACGCCGCGGCACGCGATCCTCCCCCCCTGCCGCGGTCCACGTCCCCCTCAGGCCGCGCTGCCGCCTGCCCTGGTCAGTCCTCAGCAAACCCACTGACCCCTGCGCCGGCGTTTGGGTTTGGCCAGTACTTGCAGAAATTCAAAAGTAACCCCTTCATTACTACATATGTACGAGAGTTACTCATTAACAAATTCAATGTTTTTCATGACTCCGTGCGAGTACAAATGGGGAAATCCAATTGCGCCAAAACTGATATATATTTCAGCGTTTATATATTTTTATTCTCAGTCTGAAAAAATCAACTACTTGAGTTTAAAGAATCTATAATTAACTAAACTATTTAAAGGTTGCATTCCTTTTGAGTGTGTAATTCTAATGTATACAATTTGAACATTTTTTCATGCATTTCTACGGTAGTAATTGAATATATTTATCATTCAATTTAACGAACATCACAATCTCAGAAGGCGGAAGGGAGTCGATGTAATATTGGTTTGCTGAGCACAGCAAAGTGTGAAGGACCGTGCATACGGTAACGATACAGCGAAAAGACAGAATAATGAAGTGAACAGTTACAGCTGGAAGGAAGAGAAGAGAAAAGCACATTAGAGTCAATGCATAACAATCAGAACATTAAGTTGTACAGAAGCACACAACATCAATCAGGGTCAGGTTTGGGACACACAGATATCAGCGATGCACCTGTGACAGAAAGTAAAGAAGAGATACATTAGATTTGGAAGGCCGTGCAAAAAAGTTAGGCGCCTGTACGTAGCCACATTGTTTCAAAGAGTATATTTAAAGCAGGCACGTGGTATCAGTTTGCGCAAGTTATATAATTTTATACATGGAGAGAAAATATGAAAAAGATTTTTCCTTCTGCTACGAGTCTTATATCTTCTAAACAATTTAATTCTCTCCCTTACAAACTCTTCCGAGAAGTATCTTCTGCTGTGGGATTCCACGCAGTGAACAATTAGTCTTCATTAAGAAGCAAATTCGGTTGAAATCTCAAGAATAAAATGAATTACTGGCGTAAGTAACTCCGGTGAATAAGTGATGGGTACCAGTCCCTCCTCTCGCAAGAGAGAAGAAGGCGCCATGAGATAAGGGGCAGCGTCGAAGAGAGAAGCGATAGACTGGAGGCATGCTTCTGGCGAGGAAAGCCCGGGCCGGCCACACCGCGGCGCGGGAACGTCTCACATGCGCTGTCGCCTGCAGCACGGCCTGTGCGGCCCACGCTCTTAGTGCCGTGTGCTCACGAACTGTCGTGTACACGCCTGGGTTATGTTAGAAGTTATTGATGTACGCGCCTGATCGGCTTCGTGTAAGGCAGCTAAGAAATTATTTAAAGGAATGATTTGTATATGTTTTACCAACAAAAAAGTGAGGACTTATCTTGAATTATTTGGTATTCAAAGCTTACATGTGTTAGCAAATACATCTGAAAAATGTAATGTAGAATATTATAAAATGATATGCTATTTTTTTCCAGATAGATTTTAAATGAACCAAGAAAATATGACTAAACAAACTTGACTAATTTTAGACAAAGTGAAATTAATTTTTTGAGTGCGCATTATTGATAATTATCATCAAATTACTAAATGTAAAGTATTCCAAGCAAGAGTCAAGAATATATTGGAAAGAATTTGTCTCTGATGATATTTATTTTTTATATTCACTTGATTAAAAGTTATTATTAACTTTCGAATATAATTATTTGCATTTGCAATTATTAATTGGAAATGCTCCTCAATAATTTTCATATGACAAAGATTTCAAAATATGAGCTGCTAATCATTACAGTTCTCAAAATAAAATATTAAGTAGCATCAAGAGGGCCATTGAGCATTCACTCGAAGGCATCACAGCTCTCGCCCTAGCTAAGAATTCCTTTCGGAAGTAAATCTTAAAATGGGAAATTGATGGAGCTATGGTGACACGACGAGGGGATAATTTTTCCAGCATGTTTGAATATACTAATTGTCGATTAGACTATAAAAGCTGGCCTAATTTCCTTTCCAGTGCGATTCTCGAATTTTATTTGCATTCTGTGATAATATTTATTATGAACATAGGTTATTTGCAAGTGTCATTTTTATGTGTATTAATGCTACAAATTTGAAAATTACTTCGGGTGTAAGTTTAATGAAGCAGGTGACTAAGTTCAGTCGAATCTATTTCTTGTTGATTTCTCTATATTAAATTATTATCAGTTCATTATTTAATAAGCAGAGTTAGCGCGTTTACTGAAGATATATTGCTGTAGTTTCTTTATTTTGATAACATTTCTTTCTATTATATAGAATTGATTTTGAGAAACCGCTGCAAATGCTCACAGCCAGTTTTAACGAAGTGCTTTCTACATTATGGCCAGAAACAGAATGATTTAATTTTGGCTGTATGCTTACATAAACAGTTGGGGATTTTCATTGACAGCGAAGTCACCTGTAATCCTGATTACAATGAACAACAGTATAGAATGACGGGAGGGGGAGGCTCGTGGCGTGGTGGCTTGAACATACGCGTTCCACCTTTTTGCTCAATTTCAATCCCCTGATTGTCCATGTGGAATTGGTGGTGGACAAAACGAGCTCTCAGAAATATTTCTCGGGATACTCTTGATTTCTTTGCCCCTCATTCCACCATTGTTCCAACATATTTCCCATAGTCATTGTCGGTGTCATATACTTGTTATGGACCTAATTGACCTCAGCGATTTAACTCTATTGGCAACGTTACAGCGTTATTTTGGCTATTCATCGCATCCAAGGTGCCATTTCATTCTAATGCGCCAAGAGTTTTGCAACATATTTCGTCCTCACGTTACGAATTTTACTCCATATATTCATTTCACTCTTGCTCCACCTCTTTATCTCCGTCTCGATGCCTGCCAGATATAAAACATTTTTTATACAGTCTTACATAAACCACCCTTTCTAAATTGCTATACATAAGCAATCTTTTCTTTCCAACAATATCATTCAAATAACCTATTTTGATCAATCGCCTTTCAATAGCTTCTGTTCTCACACGAAGAAGTAGTGTAATAACACCTCCTACAAAAAACTATTTTCAGCACTCTTGCATGGAAACTAATACGTACACTCACTGTTATTTGATTGGGAAGTTACTTTACGGCACGAGTACGACAAAATAAACTTTGCCTTACGCACACCACAAAGAATCAATCATCATAAGAAACAATTGGGTTCTGCAAAGTAAACTAAATAATAAGGCGACATGAATCAACATTGCTGCCGCCTCGAATTTTGAAAATGACCCCAAGAATGAATTTTGGGAATGACACTTGAAGGTTTCCATGAAATCGTGCAAAAAATAATGTACGCACCTCGCACGAAAATGTCTTTGGCGTACTCATTTCAAAATATCAGTCTCGGCTCCCATTGACGTCTCGTCCGTTAACACTTCATTCGTACACCAAAGACTCTTTGGCGCACTCATTTTAAAATGTCGGACTCGGCTCCCATGGTCGTCTCCTCTATCAACATTTCATTCGTACGCCAACTACTCAGTTTCTTTGGTAGTGACGTCAACAAATATGTGAGCACTGTTGGTGAGGGGGCGGGGCGGGGCGGCGCAGCGCATGTGACGGCCGGCGGAGCGGCGGGGGCGGCCGGGGCGGGCTGCGCCAGCAGCGAGCGCTGGTGTCGGCGAAACAGAGTGAGGCCGGACGGCGGCGCGAGGCGGCCGCGCGAGTCCAGGGCGTGGCCGCCCGGCAGAGGTCGCTGTTGTTGCGAAGCGCACACACAAAGCAGGTCGGGGAGGACGGGTGGGTGACGAGAAGAGAAAGCCAAGTCGGAAGGCGAAGGCAAAGCTACGTTGTGGCGGGGTCAAGAGAACTACCAGTGGGGGGAGGTGGATGTGGCGGAAGCTGTGGATCCACACTACTGACTATGAAAGCTCCTTGTGCAAATTTTGTGCGAGGTCAAATGGAGATTTTTGCTTTGGAGGGTGTGGTGGCCGCTTACTAGTGCACTCGTGTTCGGGAGTGTATTGGTGAGTCATTACTCCACTGTGTCTGAAATACCGGGTATATCAGATTTTTGGGGGTTGTAGTGTTTGCTCGTTTCTCGGACAACTCACTACGGTGCGACACACAGACACACGGGACCGAAACCTATTCTGGAATGCTGTGAAGATCTCCCCGGTGGTGCGGACCGTTCGGGCCGCGGCACTCGGTGATCAATCTCACGGTGACAAACGGGATGCAGCCCATGTGCAAGGCGTGTCGGCCGGAGACCAGATACGTGCACGTGCCTGACGCAGTACATGCCCCTCACGTGACCCTCAGCAACACCTGTCGCAGCAGCAGCCGTTCGCGCTTCCAGGGCGCGCTACCTTCGATCGACTCTTCTACATGACGGCCCTAACTAAATTCCCAGGAACTCAGACGTAGGCGGTGTATGTTTGGATTTGTTCGCCTTTGGTAAACTTGGTTTTGTAACGCGTTTGGTGGTATAATGAATTCTGTTTCATGCTAAAACATGAGTTTCTCTCAGCAAAAGGAATTGGGAACAAAAAATAAAGTAACTGCTTTAAGCCACTCTTCCTTCCACGTTCTTCTTTCAGGGTATGAATGTTTGATTCCCTTTGTGATGGCCATTCCCTTAAGGTGTTTCCCCTGTGTGGAATTTGTATTGCGTTGCTCAACCGCTTCGCAATGTATTCTCCTGTTCTCGTAATCTCAATTGTTCAGACGATTATTAGCCTACACAATGCTCTGATGAAATTTAAAACGAATGTAAAATTAATTTATTATACTTATTCCTTGAATATCTTCATGATTCCTTTATATGCATAAAAAGCAATTACAGTAAAGTTATTACACCACAAATACTAAAAATTGTAAACATTTTGGCGAAAGTTCTTGAATTGCAATCTACGTAGCAACGAATTAGGAATTAGCAGAAATGCATTTTATAAACATACCTAGTAAACATATTTTTCAGAAGACCCAAAACAAAAATATAATTTTTGAATCAATTTGCAAAGTTTGCAATAAATTACTTCTGTAATTTAGTGAGTTTTTGCTTCATCTACACCAATCCTATGTAATGCAGCTCCACTATTTTCTATTGACAGTGTTGAAAATATAGTTCTTTTGTTCTTCGTAGTGTCTTAATGTTACGGAATGATGACCAAAATAAAAGAAATTGTCACAAATAAGAGTATATTACTACATTCTTCTTGTCACTTCATTCATATACACTTTAAATATAAAATTATTTTACATTGCCATATACTGAGAGCTAATATCACTTTAACAGTTTTTAAATTTCTTTACCATAGTGCTATTTGTTGGTAATCATCAATATAGGTAACGCAAGGTATCATCAATATAGGTAACACAAATATAGGTGACACCAGTCCGTATTGTTACAATATAATAATAATAATAATAATAATAATAATAATAATAATAATAATAATAATCGGTCACACTTTTATAATACCTTACCAATTAATGCCTTTTTCTAGCATCCATCGGTGAGCTCAAAAGGGACACTTACTAACCTGACTCCACAGCAAATACACACACACACACACACACACAAAACTACCCTCTGATATTACATTTTTGAAAGCAGATTTTTCCTTCTTTCCGTACCCTCGTGTGGTGCAAGTGAGGGGTGGCCGGAGTAAGAAGAGGACTGTTTAAATTGTGACTTTATTTGATTTGATAACTACAATTTCCCCCGGCCAGGAAGTTTTGCATTTTCCGCATGCGAGAACAACCCCACCAACAACTATCACGACTGCGCCAGGACAATGCGCAGTGGAACGGACCCCAAAGAGCGCAATGCGTTCATTTTTTAAAACGCTTTTTACAATTCATTTACGAAAAAATCGTTTTTGTATAACACATTTTGGATACAAATAATAATAAGTTTTTAAACATTTTTAGTTATAGTGATTTGAAAATTACGTACGTAAGAAGTGGTTTGATGTTTCAACGTTATGTTATAAACTTTAAACATTTGCCGATTTAAAGGGGAAGGATCAGTTGATTCTAACAGAAATAAATTTATTTTTGTTCATTCATTTTGTATTCTTGTATTTGTTTATTAATTTCGTGTACTAATTCGTTTATTCGGATTTTAATTTACTGGAGGTGTTTTTAAGTTAGCCGTCGAATCTATTTTGTCTAGATACTTTACAGTTTTGGTAGCCTGTTCCGTCTGCTTTAATTAACCCAAAGATAATATAAAATATCTATAAAAGTTGAAATATGTTTTAAAAGGTTTATAGAAATTTATGTATTTAATAAAAATTGAAAATATCAGACAAAATGTTACAAAGAAGCATATATTATTTTCTCTACATCTAGGCAAGAAATTTTGTTCGGTCCAAATGATCAACATTTAATTTGTCGTTTAAGAGTGCAAGAATATAAATATATTTCTTTTTCACTTCACAGTAATTTGAAGTTTTAAGAAAGGATAATTATTAATACTTTGTTGCTTAAAAAACTTACTTTTATTTTATAGTTAATAGACGTTTCTAGAATGGATACTTATTAATACATTATCGTTTTAAACAAATTTATTTCGCCCAGGCGCGCGTTTCGGCTCGGTTCTGGCGGCATGCTGCTCATCTCGGAAAGGAGCGGAGCGGCGTGCCGGCCAAGGGGCAACCCGCCCCCAGCCCAGCGGAGCCGAGTCGAGCCGAGACATCAAAATTGCATGCGCACGCAGAGCCGGCGAGCGCGAGCCGAGAACTGTCTATTTAATCGCCCGCGGCTGTGGGCCGTAAGGGCGCGCCCAGGGAGCCAGTCGAACGACGGGGGGCGCAGCGAGTCGGGCAGGCAAAAGAGAGAGAGTGCAAATTTCATTACATAAGTAAATTAACAATAATGGGAATTAATTTATTGTTCTAATCTTTTGGTTGCTCAACAGACGTATTGGAAGGGGCGTTTGATTTAATACACCGTGATAATGAATAGAAATATTGGTTTCTATTGTTGCCATTTTTATTGTGTTAAACCAGTACAATGTACATTCGATTTGTGTGACTTCTTCTTGTTTTTGTGCTATTTATATACATCTTCTCTATTGCGTATTATTGCAAGAGAGCTGAATGTAAATCGTACGCGGAAAGATCGTTCACAAAATTTTCTTCTTCTTCATACGTGAAAAGTAACGTATGGCATACTGTTACATTTTATTTTTCACCTTTAACTTTACGATTACTTCCTACTAATCCGGCTAACAATCACTCCATTACATAAACTACAATTAAAAGTCGATCGTTCTTACTCTACACTATCCCCTTTGATCTGTATAACTGTGGAATTTTTAACTTTGGACTTTTCCTTGTTAAGCAATTTTCGTAGGATTAGAAAATATATTACACTTTGTTTTGTTGACAGGGTTTCCAGGTGATTTTGACCGGGAATAACTAACTAGCGTTGCAGAGAAATGAGTGAACAAGTCTATCGAATCGACCCGGACAACCATCGTGGTCGTCGTGGACAATCCTAATAAACCAGGACGAGCGGGAAAAGCCCACTGGTATCGATGCGACGAGATGAAAAGATGGGCTCTAGTAAATATAGCAAGGAGAAAGTGAGTGAGCGAGAAGAATCTACGAGGGAGTGAATGATCTGGTGAGACGAGTCAAAACTGACGGACGAGAGAGAGTGGACTGAAGCAAAACGAACAAAACAGCGACGTGACCCGAACGGGCGAGTCCGTGTGGTTGAAGCGAGATGAGATCGTAGACAAGCATGATGAGCCAATGAGTCGTCAAAATATAATGAGCTGAGAGGGCGGATTTGCGAACGCGAAAAGAGATTCGAATCAGAATAGATAATACGAATGAGTGCTGAGCTAGTCGAGTGAACGAGGGGAATAGAACAAGTAATAAAAAACACTCTAAAAGAGCGCTTTGGATATTGTGAATAATTCTAATAATCTAGAGTGACATGTATGACGGAAAGACGAAGCCAGACGGTACAAAGCGAATTAAATCAAGAGCACTTAGGCAATATATGACGTAGTGTGTGTTAATCTGCCGTGTCTGTTTAGGTGCACGCACGTGACAAATTGAAAGAGATGGTGATGTAAACGGAATGGGAACTTCAGACACGCTCGACGAGGCAAATGTACCAGCCCTTCGAAAGCAACACGGCGGGACGAGAGGGCGGGACAAGAGGACGGGACGAGAGGGCGGGGACGAGAGGGCGGGACGAGAGGGCGGGACGAGAGGGCGGGACGAGAGGGCGGGACGAGAGGGCGGGACGAGAGGGCGGGACGAGAGGGGCGGGACGAGAGGGCGGGACGAGAGGGCGGGACGAGAGGGCGGGACGAGAGGGCGGGACGAGAGGGCGGGACGAGAGGGCGGGACGAGAGGGCGGGACGAGAGGGCGGGACGAGAGGGCGGAACGAGAGGGCGGGACGAGAGGGCGGGACGAGAGGGCGGGACGAGAGGGCGGGACGAGAGGGCGGGACGAGAGGGCGGGACGAGAGGGCGGGACGAGAGGGCGGGACCAGAGGGCGGGACGAGAGGGCGGGACGAGAGGGCGGGACGAGAGGGCGGGACGAGAGGGCGGGACGAGAGGGCGGGACGAGAGGGCGGGACGAGAGGGCGGGACGAGAGGGCGGGACGAGAGGGCGGGACGAGAGGGCGGGACGAGAGGGCGGGACGAGAGGGCGGGACGAGAGGGCGGGACGAGAGGGCGGGACGAGAGGGCGGGACGAGAGGGCGGGACGAGAGGGCGGGACGAGAGGGCGGGACGAGAGGGCGGGACGAGAGGGCGGGACGAGAGGGCGGGACGAGAGGGCGGGACGAGAGGGCGGGACGAGAGGGCGGGACGAGAGGGCGGGACGAGAGGGCGGGACGAGAGGGCGGGACGAGAGGGCGGGACGAGAGGGCGGGACGAGAGGGCGGGACGAGAGGGCGGGACGAGAGGGCGGGACGAGAGGGCGGGACGAGAGGGTGGGACGAGAGGGCGGGGCGAGAGGGCGGGGCGAGAGGGCGGGACGAGAGGGCGGGGCGAGAGGGCGGGACGAGAGAGCGGGACGAGAGGGGGGCAAGAGGACAGGCGTTGCGAATGCGTGGCTGGCGGCAGGTGGTCGGTAGGCTCACGCAGGCAGCGTGGCTGCGCTCCTGGGCTGGAAATTAGTCTGGCCGTGCAGTATTAATGGCCGCGGCGCCGGCCAGACCCCCAGGAAATTGGGCCGCAGCTCCACCTCAGCATTCACTTCGCTTTCGCTCTGTTGCGAAAATTTCCGCGCCGGCTCCCGCATGCCGGCGAGAAGCATTGAGTGCAATTGCCCCGGTGGCTGGGTGGATTAGGAACGATGGAGAGCAAGCAACGGAAATAGAGTCCGCAGCTCCGGTGGCGATGGATCTAGCACCTCCAGTGGCGCAAAACGGAACTTGTGCAGCCGCGACTCCTCAGTGACAGCGACGACCAATGAAGTCCTGGCAACGGAGATGGGAATGAGCGGACATTTACGTAATTATGAGACATGGCGTCGGTGCACAATGAAGAGTGTGTAATATGACAGAGAATATACGAGTGGTTGTGATGGGGTGGAAAATACGAGCGGGGGGCCGTAACTTTTCAGGTCTCGACCCGAACGAGGAAAGCCAGCGAAGCAAATCTTTGGGAAGTAGATGAGAATAAATTCGTGAGATTAGCAATTATTGTAACTAACGTATTGGACAATATATCAACTTTGGGTGCAAATGAAATGTAGATGAGCATTGTAGATGAGCATTGTAGATGATCAATTAGTATTAATAATTTATTTTTCAATTTTGAAGAAGCATTCATTTAATTTTGTTGTTCTGGAAATTTGAGTTGCTCTTGCTTTTTGTGAAAATTTTTATTTTAGAAGAATATGTAATATTACACACACAGTTTCTCCTGTCTCTAAAAAATCCATTTAAAATATTTAACATAATAAATATTTGTATTGTAATCTCGTAAATGTGAATCTTTTAACTGGTTTGTCACTTTGCTAAAACTGGCTCTCTAAAAATAGTGCAATGATTGTACAGCCTAATATTTTTGTAAGACGTAATTGAATATTGCAAAAAGAAGAGGTACATCTGTCTAGTTAATTTGTATTTAAAATACCAGAAAGCATTGTGCTAAAAAAGAATAAGGTACAGGCATTTCGCAACTAAACAATACTAATTTTAAATATTGAGACAGATCTTTGGAACTAATGACTTCAGACAAAAAATGGACTAAGACAAACTCAGGAACCAATTCATTGAACTGACTGTGCAGGTTAGACATTTGAGATCTGGTCACTGAGATTTCCAACAATGAGATTTGCAGATGTCGAAAACGATAAACATCTTTCAGTTTCAATTTATATATGAAAACGTAAAACGTTCGAGGCTGAAAAAGACAAACTGCCTTGCCCCTGGGGGCTGGAAAAGCCACCGTCGTGACGGTCGGAAACGTGAAACTCCTTTGGGTGAAACGCCGCCGAAAAAGGAAGAGGTATGAAATTGCCTCCAGACATCCTACTGCACAGGGTGTTTCCGCGTCTGTGAAAGAGGGCCGTGTATCTCGCAGGCGAGGGGGGCGGAAGCGGGGGCGACGGAGGCGGTAATTGGCCGTCCGCCGGCGAGGTGTTTTGCTCCCCGATCGCCTGCGTTTCCGCTGCCGCCGCCGCCGCCTCCGCCGCCACCGCCCCAGGCCGGCCAGATGGTATCTGGTCCCCGAGGGCAGATTGCTTAGCAACCGCCCTCAACAAACAGCCGGCGTGTTGGCACGGCGAGCCTGCAAACAGCCATCGCGGCCTTCCACCCCTGCCCCCACCTCCGCGTTTCCCTCCCTCCCTCCCTCCCACCACCGACTCCTTGTGCCCTCAATCGCCGACATTGACTTAATCCCTCTTCGACGCTGGCCACTGCGTGATACATCCTTCCGTGGACACAGAAAATATGGCCACGACACTGCAAAAATGGAATATATCATGGATGCTTTGTGCGATATTTTATTTACAATTTCCTTTCATGAAGATATCATAGAAAGGCCTTTTATGTAAAACTAATATTTTAAACTAACTTCACTTGCGGCATTTCTAGTTTCTTTTTATACGATATAAAATTTGGAATGATAACACGAAAAGTATTGTGATCGAATAACTAAAAATGACTGTTAAATATATAGCTCTTGCAATGACTGTTTTAATTTCGATTCTATTACAGACACACAAATATATTATACTACATCTTTCATACAATTTGCATGGGTGTGTTTTGACACAACAATTCAGTTTATAAATCAATTTCAGCCAAATATCTATATAATGCGACCATGAAATCAAGAATGGTCATGCACGATTATTGACGTATCATTGTACTAGTTTCGGTTTTATTAAAGACATTTTATTGAAATCGTTATACTTATTTATGAGTAAGCGAGAGAGTATACGTATTTATACTCTCTCTCTCTCTCCATTCGGGTGGTTAGGAGAGGTAGGCCAGTAGTATATTACTTTTTTGGGATCGCTAGGTATTTCGTTCAGAAGTAGTAGCGGAACTTATTGAACCACACGATATACATTAGAACGATCAATGTAACTCATTGGTCGTCACATGCTCGAATCATTACTGAGATATTAAACGCATGAAAGTTGGCATGTGACAAGAATATTGCGTAGAAAAGAATATTGATTACGAGGTGATTTTATTTTAAATTCTAGCAAACGCAAATCTCTGACATAAAGGAAGCGTGCATGTTCTTGGCCGACGACTGAGAAAGCGGGGAGGCGCGGCAGTGGGTCGTTTCCTGGTGGCGCCTGATTTGAATGTAATTGGCCGCGGGAGGGCAAAAAAAATTGGCATCCACCAGCCCAGAGACGACAGCAGTGGTGGCGGTGGTGCCGACGGCACCAGTATTGGCAATGGCGGTGGTGGTGGTGGTGGCGTCGGCGGAAATTGTGAAGGTGGCAGTGAGGGTGGAAAGGTGGAGGCGTGGTTGGAGTCGGATTTGATGGAAAAGGTAATGGATGTTGGGTTGTCGGTGGTGATAATGGTGGTGTCGGCGAAAATTATGGAGGAAGCGAAGGTGGAGGCGGGTGTGGAGGCGGGTGTGGAGGCGGGTGTGGAGGCGGGTGTGGAGGCGGGTGTGGAGGCGGGTGTGGAGGCGGGTGTGGAGGCGGGTGTGGAGGCGGGGTGGAGGCGGGTGTGGAGGCGGGTATGGAGGCGGGTGTGGAGGCGGAGGTGGAGGCGGAGGCAGGAGCATAAGCGGAGGCGGATTTGGTGGTAAAGGTAGTGAAGGTGGCGGCGGAGGGGATGATGGCGTAGAGGTGAGAGTGGAGGAGGGGTAGTCGGAGGTGGAGATGGAGTCCTAGGTGATAGCAGAAGCGATGCCGAATGTGGTGTAGGTTGAGTTCACGGTGGCAATGTTGATGGCGGTGATGGCGACGGTGGGAAGTAGAGGCGGAGGTAGGGATGAAGGCCGAGACGGGTCAAAGACAGAGTCGGAAGTGTGAGCAGAGGTGGAGATGGAAGCAGCGGCGGAATCAGAGTTGATGACGAAGGTGGACACAGAGTTGGTGGTCGAGGTTGAGCTGCCGGTGACAATATTAGCGGTGGTGGCAGCGGTGAGAATCATAAGAGGTAGAAGAGGGAGTTGAGGTGAAGGTGGAGTCAGAGACATAGGTGGTGTGGGTGGAGTCTGGTAGAGTTGCCAGTGGCGGTGGTGCTGGTGACGGCGGAGGGAATAATGGAGGTAGAGATGAGAGTGGAGGAGGCAAAGCTGGATGTGGGGTTTGGGGGGATTGGAGGAGGTCGGGTTCGGAGGGGGATTCAGAGCCGAGGGCGGGGGCAAGGGCGGAGGTGGCGGCGGCGCCGTAGTTGGTGGGATAGGTGGTGGAGGTATTGGTGGCGATGTTGACGGCAGTGGAGGTGATGGTGGTGGCGGACGTTCCTACCGCAAGGGGACGTAGGATCGATGATCGGCGCCAACGTGTGGTGCACGACGCGCCACCAGCCATTCCTATCGCCTCTCCAAGAACTTCTCGATATCGTTCTTCGCGGACCAGAGAAGGAGACCAACTGCGGCCATGTACTCACGGATGGTCTCATTAATAATGGTTTTCAAATTTATCAATGTATGTTGACAATATTCGGAGAGTCTACGCGAGTTGAAGAAAATCATTGATTTCTTATTTGAAATGAAATAGGATAAAATTCATCTAATTTTTTTTCACTGTGTCATGTTTTCTAATTATTTAGATTACTTTATCTAATATACAAATGAGAAAGATGTACCGTTATAAATGAACTATGTTATCAAACCTTCATACGAAATAATAGTGAAGCTTTAATATCCTTTTATTTTAGGACTTACTCATTCTGAAACAATTTGGTTTCGTTTAAATGCATGCATATCTATTCACCTCATGAAAAACATATTACAACTCATTTCCACGAGTCTTACTATTTTTCTTAAATCTCAGTGTTCATTAGCAGTATCTCTATAAAGTCTATTTTAGTCTTTTCATACCTGTACACCCTACAATGTTTCCTTCCGTTTAGTGCAATCGCCCTCACGCAACGCGAATCTTGTGTGACCTATCCAAGGGAATTAACATAGTTTAGTGCTTCATCGTCTTGGGAGATAAACTAACGTTGGAAACCTTTCTTCAGAGCAGAGCTCTATTGTAGTTTGTATCGCATGACTCCATGCCAAGCAATTCCGAATGAGGATAATTCATTCAGGATTAAGTATGAGCTGGCGTGTGAAGACAACTGCACGGCATTACACGACCATTTAAAAATAATGGTGATTTAATTTGGAAATTTAAAGCGTTTGGAGAATGCAGAAAGAAACGCGGCATATTTCGTAATAGTGTTTTTGCATTACCACGAAGTTTCTGCACACGACCAGGTGCAATGTCACGTACTATATTACACGCGTCACGGAGGATTTTATGGTAATTATTTCCTCCGACCGCCTCAGTCGGCGACGGTGGAATGTGGTCGTGATGCACGAAAACTTATGTTTGATGAAGACTGTGGGAAGCGGCTCTGGCGAGACAGAGAAAACAGCTACATGTTGAGTGTGTGGGTTGCTCGAATGTACAGCGATGCAGTATTGTCATGCGGGTTGCCTAGTATGATGTACGATGCGGAAGAGCAATTTTGGTGCTTTGATTTAATTTACTTATAATGAAAAGTGAAAAGAAACATATGAATTATGGGTTACGTTGATTAAAGTAATTTTTATAATTTAATTTTATTGTAAAACTACATTATAAAAATAATGCATAATTAATTATTTTTATAGTTTAGTAAATTCTTAGGGTTGTCACATTAAAATTGAGGTTACCTGACTGTCCTTCCTTTGTAAATGAAGTTACTATTTTTGAGAATTGAAAACTTTATTTGACAACTTCTGTACGGTCAGATACAAAATACTGTCTGAAATGAACTCTATTAGAAGCACGTAGTTGTTGTAAGATATCTAAAACAAAGTGTGCCTGCTGTCGCAACGTAAACCAAAATAGTTGCCCTACGAAGTTTCTAATTCTATTTATGTTTAATGTGTTTAATGATGTTTAATTCTATAAACTTCAGTTTAGTTCATTGCTTTCCCCAAGGGCGATACTTTTCTGAGAATGACAAAAATACTTTTAACGAAAGGAAACAATCGTATCGGTTCTTTAGCAGATACCAAAACATAAGAGGCAACTGCAGCCACCTCATCATGAAAGAGTCCCGTTCTGCAAACACGCGTTTATTGTAGTGTTCTCATAACAGGAATAACTGTACGAGTACTTGAAAATTACTATTTATGCAAAAATATATATTAATGAAGCAAGAAGAAATTATGAACGCAAAGTGAATAATCAAAAAGACCCACTCTGGCAATAGCGGTTACTGAACCTCAAAACAGCGAAAATGAATGGCTACGCCGGGAATAAGGACGACAGTGAATAGTTAAAAAAGTCTAAATAAGAAGCTAATAGGCTTCTCTTTTTAACCAAAGTAATTGCAAATTGAAATAAATGAATGATAAGAGATGCCCACAAATGTTTAAAACAGTTCTGCAAGGTTAATGCCTGTTTTAATGAACCCCCTCGTACTCCGATGTCACTGCAGCTATCTAATCTATTTGGTTGCAAGCAAGGGTACTGACGTATATCACGCGAAATTATAAATTTATATTATGCAATCTCTTTTCATGACAACACAAGATACTTCCTTTCGACATTTATTTATAATGAAGGCGTTAAAGGGGCCCGTTTTTGGAACTGATTCTCCGCAAAAGCCACTTAATTATAACTCTTAATATTATACTGACAAAACAAATACTCACTTCGTTATTTGAGGAAGTTTGATGGAATCACTTTCCTGTCAAAAATTTTCGTTTGTTTCGAAGAGTGAACCTAATGTTATGGCAGAATAATTAAGAGACATCTGGATACTTGTCATCCCCCAACCATTGGACAAGAAACTTACATCCCAGAAAAGTGTAAAAGTACTCTCTTCCGGATTCCAGACGATCCTTTCCTTCCCCTCTCCGTCTCTGGCGCTTCGTGGCTGTTTACTCGCGTGGGCGGGGCATGGGCGGCGGGGGTGGGCGTGGGGCCCGTCGCGCCGCGGTTGTAAAGGTCTATTCTTCGTCGGCGCCGCCCCTACGTCACATGCTTACATATTCAACATCGCTCTCTATTCTCGGAGGCTCCCGCGCCGCCCACGCCGCCTTCTGAGGGCTCCCGCGCCGCCCCTGCCCGGTGCGTCAACAACCTCAACCGGCCACTCGTTCGCTGTTCCCCACGCCCAATTTTAGCCTCCGCTAAGAGATACGTAATAAAGTGATTTCACATGATTCACAGGAAACTCGCGTCTTTCTTGTTTTGTTCTAGGAGCAGCGGTTAAACTTGTATTTTGTACGGTTGGAATTCTGAGTGACATACCATATTTGAATATTAGTGTTCAATGTTATACGGATATTGTTGAATATCCGGAAGTAAAATTGTTACTATTAATCTTTTTGGCTGTATACTGTTTCAGATGAGGTATTGACAAAATTATAGTAAATTTCCTGTATTTGAGAAAATAATACGTTATTGACACTACGTATTTTCCATAATATTTCTCATATTATTATTGCAGTGTATTAATTAGAAAATATCAGGTGCAAGTTCTCTTCCTGTCAACAATGAAACTATTAGAATAGTACAGTCCATCAAATATGGTATCTATTCATCACCACAGTTCAGCAAACTGTGACCGATTTCATTACAACAGAAAACGAGGATTATTGTGCTCCATGAATATTCTGGAGTGTGTGATTTCGAAACGTTAAGTCAGATTTTTAAAGGATTTTCAGTTTTTTATTATTATGACTAGTTTGATGTGCAACACGAGCACCAAACTAATAATTCTGTAATTATCGATTCTTGTGCCATTTCCATTATATCCTAAACTTGAATAAAGTTTCTTATGACGATGATACGACTTACCGTGACTTTTATCGTATAATTGTGAGATAAAGCGTTGAATATTTTATGAACTAGCGAGGAGTCTACAAGACCTATTTAAAGTTTTTATCATCTTGCATCTTACTTGACTATTTTAAAATGCACTATTCATTTCCTATCGCTATGCTAATAACTCTATTAATGTTTGTTTTATATTTGTGTGTTAATTCTCTTGATAGCATGATGAGAGTTTCTGACCAATTTTCAAAGCCAATTAAATCATTCAATAGCCTATGGTTAATTTCATAATAATTGTCAAATTTGTTAAAAGAAACATTATCTAAAAAACTATTATGAAAGAAAGCACATGAAGGTGAATGACATGTCTTTGAAAATCGGCCAGAAACAACATATTACTCTTAAAACGTACATATGTATTGATTCTTGAAGGTATATTTCCTCGCAATGATCATACTTCCTTATGGTTTGTGGTACTTAATATACTCGCACCCCCAGAAAAAGCTTAAGTCCCTCCTAATACTCATACATTCACCAGATTATTAAGAGACGTATAATTAATCCTCAAAGTAATGCAAGACATATATTCAAAACAATCTCAGTTAAACTTATTATAAGTGTGACAGGTTTGTGACAATATTCTTATTATTAACACTCTGGTCATCATTCTATATTACTGCATTACAAATACAGCACTAGAAACATTAAAAACACATTTACTTTTTCTTACCTTTTAACAATACTATCTCATCGTCTCCAACAAAAAAGTAGGAGCGCATGTGTGAGGAAATGGAAATGAAAACTAGAGACTTGCGATCCCCGCTCGTGAACTACGCGGCTTGAAGTCGCCTGCCAATGTTTTTGCAAAAGTGTCACGTTCCCTGCACGAGAACTTGTGGCCCACGCAAACGTTCATACTCCGCAGAGTTCGGTTCGCCTTGAGATCCGTAGCTGGTGAGGACTACATCCTCCGACCATCCCGTCGTCCAGTTCCTGCTCCTGGCCATGACCTGATGCTTTCTTTCCTGCCCACCAACCCCTGCTCTGCAGATATCCTCGCCTCACTGCTCCGCTCTCACCCGATCCGTGCCGAGGTCCTTATCCCGGCCTAGTCTCTGTTCCAGCCCCATTTTATCTCTGCCTCTGCACGGTCCCCGGCCCGCTCCGGCCTCACCGATCCGCTCTCACCCCTCTCCTGACCCGCCACAGCTCCCATTCCTGCCACTTGTTCTCCCTGCATTGTCCCTGTCTTGGCCCGGCCGGCCCTCACACCCCTCCCCTGCCCCCGCCTCCACCACGGCTTCCGCGACTCATCCTTCTCCCACTCCCGTGGCGGTGATTCGTGACGCAGTGGGCGAAATCCGTTCTGGCTCCCTTTCTCCCACTCTCACCTCACCCTCAACCCGACCACTATTTTGAACTCTTCCCTTTCGGAATTCCCAGCGCCTCACCTGAACCCCAAAACTTACTCTAAAGGCAGTCTAGCCGCTGGCACACGAGTGGGATTCGCTCTTTAAGTGTCTCGAGGTTTATGTGAACAAATGGCGTCGTACACAATTGTGAATTCAATCCTTTATTTTGCACATCTCTGTATCCTGGAATGAATTCCTTTTCAATAAAAACTATCGGTTCCTGAAACTAGAATATTTTTGATATTTGATTCAAGGATCTCTATCTGACTTTTCGCCTGAGTGCGTGTGCGTGTGTGTGTGTGATCTAATTGTATGTATATTTGTATCAAGTGAGGGGAATGGGACATTACTTATATACACATTGAACAACAATAACTTTAAAATTTATTACTTTGAAAGAAGTGAAAGAAGAGTGGAAAGAGAAGCAGAAAAGAGTAAAGTTTGAGAAGAAGTTACTTTCCAAAAACAATATTATGAATAATTTAGCCTACGACTTATTTCTAAAGAGGCAACTTTCATTGTCCTTTTGACAGAGGTAAAACATCAATGATGGATTACTTTTAAGGATGTTGAGGAACTTGAGGAGCTTTTAGGAGATCTTTTAGATTGGGTTCATGGTAAAACGAGAAACATTCTCTCGAAGCAACAGGCAAAGGAGAGAATATTCACTTAAAAGGATCGAAAAAGGAAATATTGACGCATAATGGAGATTGAGACTCAGATCCGAAACAGCAGAGTGACAGAATTTTGAACTTTAAAAAATCTTATGTATATGATGAATCAAATAAAATAATACCCTAGAATATTAAATATATAAAAGATTTTAAAGTTTACTGTTCTTTCAATGGAAGGACTTACGTTAAACCACTGACATATTACAAACGTTTCTAGAATATACTTTACTAAAATTTTAAGCTGAAAGATGGCTGAAATTTTTAAAATTTCTACTTAACAAATTTAATTTGATATTTCTGAAGGAAAGATGTTAAAAGTAAGAAAATAGAATATTCTCATTATGAATTTTTCAAGAAACCTCTGACAGTCTAAGTTATTTTTATTTTCGTATACTTCCTTCAGAAAAATATGGTAATGACTGTTAAACATTTTCTACCTAATTAATTGAAATATTTAAAAGAAAATGTCATTAAATAAGTAAATAATTTGTTTAGAAAAATATTAATTATATACGGCATTTCCATTACGTTTCAAATGTGAATTTAAGGAATGACGTAGCCAAGGCATATATTTTATAATATTTCACAATGAAAAATTAACCCAAGCTCTTTTGAAGAACAAACGGAGAATTAAGATTTTAATAAAATGGGACGATGTTACATGAGTACCCTTTTCCCCTGAAGACTTAAACCGCTCGTACCTTTTTGAAAGTAGAAAAGCACAAGACTGATGTAAAGCGGCCTTGGGTACGTCAGCGTGGGTGAGAGGGTGAGTGGGCGAGGGGGCGGGGCGGGGCGGGGCGGGGGGAACGTAGGCAGAAGCCGGCTGACGCCGCGCGCGCCCCCGTGCACCCCAGGGCCGGGGGCCGCACGTACCCAATGCAGGGGTGGGTAGCGCGGGAAGGGGGCGATCTCTTTCGTGGCGACATTGCTGGGCAGCTCGACACGACCGCGCGCCCTCTTCCTCCTCTGCCTCTGCTTCTCGCGCACATACAGAGCTGCTTGCATGCTTGAGGCGACCGCTGTGGTCATGTGCTGGTGGCTATGTGCTGGCCGGGCGCGTTAGCCACTCTGGCATTGGTCCAGCGGCACCTGCGGCGGGCGGGCGTAACGCTCAGCGCTGGGGGTGGCGCCGGCGTGGGCGGGGGCCAGGCCGGGGCCAGGATTGCGGCCGCAGGCGCCAGCCCCACCACCTCAAGACCTCACCACACTCTTCTCCAATAACGCGATAATCAAATGAGATTCACTTTTGTGTCTGAAATTGCAATTTAATGTAATATTCATTCACTTAGTTTTGTAATTCCTAATTCATTGAATTTTTTTAATAAACCCTAACAATGTTTCCATATTTTCCATTTAATGATTCGATTATGGTTCAGTTAATGACTTTATGTACTCCGGATGTATTTATTTTTTGTATTTTGTTGCATTACTTGTGATGTAACAATTTGTACATGTGTATCATACAAAATGCAACAAACACAAAAAAGCACACTGTTTAAATCCATACTATATCTCGTTCGACGTAGATTTTTCACTGGTAATCGTATTAAACACAGCTGTATTTACAAGCGGGAAGTGTATCACGAGAGGCGAGTGTGTGCGAGCGCCTTTGGGTGGGCGGGGCTGGCGCCGCGGCCGCCGCCCTTGCGGCACGCCTGGTCTTCTGCGCAGGGCCTGGTGCGCTAGTGGCGTGGCCTGTGGGGCGCAGAAGTGCGCAGATGAGAGCGCCAGGCGGCCCTGCGGCAAACGGCAGCGCTGTAAAAAGTAATTCACACATGCACGGGGCACGCTTGCACACGCGTTGGTACGAGAAAGTGATTGACGAGTGCTGGGATTGCGACGATTTCTTGGTTCCAAAGCTTCTGTGAGGTAATGGTCTTCGTGTTCAGTTCGACGAATTGAGTAACATAAACTAATAGGGTTCCAGAAAAAACTAGAAGAAATAGTTTTAGTAAGATATTATAAAACAACCACGAGAACAAGCAATTTACACACTCTTCTGATAAAAGTAAATTAATCTTAATTAACATCAAATTCAATCAACATCTGTTTACATTTCTCACTTACCACTACGATTGACATTTGTACTTTCCTCTTGGTTATACAAGTTTCACCGAAAACCGAACAATAATTGTCATTTTTAAATAAGTGAGACAAATGGCGACGGGGCATCGATTTCTTTTTACTTCAAAGAACTTTCGGCTCGCGTGATGGCTATTTTCAACACTACAAAGAATACGTAACGGTCGTAATATTATCTGTATTATAAAGAAGTGAAATACAGATTCGAGATCTAGATAATCTCATTAAAGATTTTTATGGCCAAAGATGTCGTTTGAAAGGTGAGAAATAACTTCCTTTTTAATATTTTTTGTCTTCAAATTTATTGACATAATACTAAGGACGTGTAAAAAAACAACGTTCTGCGCAGAAAATGAGTTGGCATATCTGCTGAAATCTGGTAACAACTGACTCTATCGTCTTCACGAAGAACTGTATCTCATATTTGTTTTCATTCCTGGAGGAAGTGAACTAATTATGAAGACGAATACAATTTTGAAAAAGTGTTCCATGAGATTAGAAATAAATTGAACTGAATCGCAAAACTATTGCATTTGAACTACCAGCATGTATTTAAACTTCATTTAAGCTACCCAACAGTACGCCAATCGCTTGTCTGGACCAATTCGCATGTGCAGTCCCACAGAACAAAAATATTGCCAGCTGCTCTCTTCCTGGTGCTGGCGGCCTCGGCTGTGCGTTCTCTGCCGCTCGCCGCGCTCTGCAAAGCCCGCGACAAGAATCACTCGCCAGGAGTGCTTGCACGCTCGCCCTGGACAAACACTCGGCAGCCGGTGCTGGCGCGGGGAGAGCGGCGCCGCGCCGTAATTAATAAAGACGCCGCAAGGCGCAACATGCAGCGCCAAGTGGCACTTGTCACGTGACACGCCGCGCGCGGCTGCGGCGACGACGTCGTCGGCGCCGGCGGCAGGGGGAAGAAAAGAAGAAAGAAAGAAAAAAAAAAGCGCTGAAAAGGACCTA